>JAQFVV010006291.1:2813676-4013676 GCA_028023455.1 Epiperipatus broadwayi
CCACTCTTTTATATTTACAATCATGATTGACAAAAATAATTATAACTCTTAAACAGTCATTCAAAGCCAATGATAACTAATTGAAGGCAAAGGATGCTAAAATAAATAGGTTTCTGATAATTGATCATTTTTGATTTGGCTGACTACAGCTATAGATCATTTTTGTTATATTTTTAAAAGTTAGACAAAAAAATGACTGATTTGAGAAATCAATATACACTTTATTATAAAGACACAAATAATGGAAGAAGAGGAATAGAATTCATTACAAATAAAAAATGGAAGAAAAACTATATAAGATAGAATAACAAGATTAGTTATTAAATAAAAATATCAAATGCAAATAATTTAATAATTTCTCATTCTGATAAACAAATAGATATATAAAATGTTTTGAAAAGATCAAACAATATTGTAAAATTATTATAAAAAATACTAGAATGAAGATAAATAAAGACAACAGACCTATGAAATTTATGAAGGAGGAGATAATTATATTATGTATTCTTTTTTTGAAAAAAATTCAAAATGATAATGGTAGTTATAAAAATATATAAACGAAAATACAGCAAAGCTGAGTTATATTTTGATTAACTGTAAATATGTATTTCAAGATCATAATGTTCCTAACGGATTCAATACAGGAAATGATCATCTACTACTAAAATGTAAACATGTATTAATACAAAGTTAGAGACAAAGCTATCAAGAAGATAGTATTGACAACAATATTTCTAATCTTCAAAAACATTATGAACTTGCAAATCATTTTAAAATATTAACATATTTAAAGATGGTTTAAACCTGAATGAGACCAATGAGCAGATAACCAATACCCTATTAAGAATTATTATATAGATGCTGGTACAAGAAAAACAAACAAACAGCACTTCATAAGTAAATTTTCATTTGAGATAAAACAATGTACGAACAAAAAAAAAGTAATATGAAAATATTTTAAAATTTTGTGAAATATATAAAAAAGAGTTAATAACAGTGTACTGACAAGAAAAGTTAAAGAAGAAAATAAAAATCTCAAAGATATTATGCATCCGATTATTGAAAGGTAAGTTATGGCAGCAATGAAAAAAAAAGGCATTATTATTAAAAAAAGGGACATCATAAAACATGCTGAAGAATTATAAAAAATTAAGTATAACAATAACACACAAAAAAGGTTCTACAATTGTAAAATCTTTTGAATTACCAAACATTTTAAAATCAAGAATTGAGATGTGGAATTAAATTTATGAAGAAGTTCCAGGAAATGATAAAAATGATTGGCAAAATTATATACCAAATATCTAGATAATGAAGATATACTAGATGAATGAAAAAAAATATCATAATGATAGTGCTATTTAAGAAAGATAAAAAAGAAGATATTACAAATTACAGACCTTTTAGACTTTCCATTAAGTCTATACTTTCATTAATTCTATAGAAGAAAATTATTTCTCTCAAGATAAATCAATTAAAAGAACAAACCGGATTTAAAAGTAATAGAAAGAATCAACGAGCATAAGTTGTCATATGCTTTGAATTTATTGATTTTATAAACATTTTTACAATGATTACAGTTTAAAATATCAAAACCAGAGATTCAGAATATTGTCAAAGAATATTTATCAAAATGGAACAGCAATGATTAGATCATATGATGACATTAAAAAAGATTAATATTGATCTAGAATTTATGACAGAATAATTTCACTTCTTCAGAATTTTTTAAAGCAGTTTTAGAAGCATTTTAGGAATATATAAAAAGGTAAGTAAATAAATGGAGATTATTTAAGTCATTCAAATTGTGTAAATGAAATGGTTGATTTTTCAAATAATGCTTCAGAGTTTCAGGAAATGTTTCAAGATATTAGTGGAAAACAAAAAAATAATATCAATTCTAAATAAATGTCAGATTGCAGAGAGTAATCTCTTGAGATCTTAAAAGGCACCAAATAGGACAAATTCATAATGCCTGCTCCATATGTTCTTGTTGTAGCAGTTATTAGTATGTGATTATTCATATAGTAAATGAATATGGAAAGATTGCTCTCCAAAATTCATCAGCCAGAATGGTGAGGTTATCTTTGAGATTAAGATCAAGAAATACCATGGTCTTTTTTTTCACAACTACCTAATAGTTTAATAGTTTTTTAAATTGTAAGATGAATTTTCTTGAATATGCATAACTGATTTTTTTTTTAAAAAATAGATATTTACAATCTTGACAAACAAAAGTAAATCATGGCCTTAATTCCCATTAGGCAGTAAAGTTGCCTGCCAAAGTGATGATTGGCAGCTGAAGATGGAGGGTGCTAAAAATTCTGATTGTCAACTCAGGCAGCTGATTGATAACAACCTTTCATTTAAGTACCTATAACAAGATATCACTTTTAAATAAAGGGCGATTGCACAAATTGGAAGAAGAAATGTCTAATTTTAAATGGAATATTATTTGACTTTGTAAAGTTAGAAGAAAAAATAGAGATGATTTAAAAAGTGAACATATATTTTAATACAAAGATACAAATATTGGAAGCATAAATGATATGGGATTCATTACAAATAATAAGTGAGAAACAACATCATAGAGATCCATGATACATTAGACAGAATGGTAATATTACTTATTAAAATTAATGGAAGATAATTTTATGCCCAACAAGTTTTCATTGTGATGAAGTAAAGGATTTTTATATGGCTATACAAAATATTTTTGATCAGACTAAACAGCATTTTAAAATTGTCATGAGAGTTAGAATTGGAAAAAGATTGAAAGTGCTGTTGGTAAAATTGGTCTTTGTAATAGAAATAGTAAAGAACACAAATATTATGGAGTTTGCGGGGAAAGAAAAATTGTATATTATGATTTCATTCTCTAAGAAAAATGTTAAATGCAAATGGACATGGAAGCATTCAAATAAAGGAACACTAGAATTGGATTATATTTTAACTAACAGAAAATATGTATTTTAAGACTGACATGTTTTTAATAATTAAGCATAGAAAAGAATCATTGATTAATGAGAATTAAGGTACATATTTATGCAAAACTAGAGAAACAAGAAATATTAATAATTAATATTCCAAATCATAAAGATGCCAATGAATTTAAATTAAAACTTGCAAATCATTTTAAAGTATTTAAAGATAGTTCAGATATGAGTAAATCAATAAAAAGATAACTGATACTCTACTAAAAACTACAAGAAAAATGACTAGTACAAAAAGCAATAATTTACCAGTAAATTTTCTATTTAGACAAGACAATGTATGAAGAAAAGAAAGAATAAAAAATTTTTTTTAAATGTTCTATTAAGAATGGAATATTTAGAATTTTGCAAAATTGGCTCAAAAAAAGTTAATAATGGTATATAAAAATACATTTGTGAATTAGTGAGGAAAGTTACACAAAAAAATATTTATCTAAAAGTTTAAACAACATCCAGATGGAAGGAAAGTTATTTCAACAATACAAAAAAAAAAGATGGAACTATTGTTAAAAAAAGAGATGACATTATGAAATGAGGTAGGAATAAAAAACAAGAAAACAAAATATCCCCTATAGTTATTATAATATCCTTTGAATGTTAAATATTTTAAATGAAGAGATGAGGCATGCAATTGAATCTATAGTGAAAGAGAAAAAACACCAGGAAATTATTACTGATATTTTAAAAGCAGGTCAAGAAATAGAAAAATTGTTGGTAAAGTTATATATCAATATCTAAATGATAAAGATGTGACAGATAATTGAAAGAATCAAGCAATAATATTAGATATTTAAGAATGGTGATAAAAGAAGATATTAGAAATTAAAGATCTATCAGTCTTCTATCATTTCTATACAAAATCTTTGCCAAGATAATTACAACTCAGCTTCAATTAACTTTGGATTCTAACCAATGTAAAAAACAAGCTGAATTTGTAAGTTGTTTTACCATAGTAGATCACATCTGAGTATTAAAAGAAGTTATAGAAAGAAGCAATGAATACCTGGAACACTGTTCTATTCTGAAAAATATTTATCAAAATGCAACAGCACTGATTAGATTAGATATTAAGAAGTTTAAAATTGAAAAGGATGAACAATTAGGTGATTCCATACCTCCAGAACTTTTTATTATGGTTTTGCAATTATTTTATGGATTAACATGGTAAGCTAAATAAATAAAAATAAATGAAGATTATTTAAGTCATCTATATCTTGCCGATGATATGGTTATTTTTGCAAATAATGCTATTGAGTTTCAGAAAGTAAAAATCTATGACTAAAAATAAATACTAAAAAGATTAAGTAATATTCAATGACTTTTTAAGAAGAAATTAATCATAGAAATAAACTTGGATGGAATGCTTTTTAGTAGAAATAATTTAATATTAAAAGTAAATATGCCTATATCTTTATAAAGGAAAGCTTTTAATAGATGTGTTTTACTAGTTCTTATGTATGAATCTGAGATTTGGAACGTAATAGAGAGACTTCACAGACAAATCAGCAAAATAAGTATCACTTGCATTACAGAAAGAGTTAAAATATTGAAATGGAGCAGGATTAGTCATATTACTAGTAGACATAATAATAGATGGACAACTGAAATTTTAAATTGAATATCAAGAAATTGTAAAAGACCTAGAGAAACACTACTGAGATAAATGGATGAAATAAGAGGTTGCTGGTGTGATGTGGAGAAGAAAAGCTATGGATTGAAAAAACTGGATTACACTTGCAGGTTTTCATCCTGTAGTCGATCAGTAATGGTTAAATATCATGATGATGAATGTTAAATGCTAAAAAAAAAAAAGTTCAATGACTTCAAAAAAAGAGAAAAATAAAGATTGATACTAATGATTTTGAAAAAATTAACAACTATAAATACGTTGGTCAAATTACTAATACAAATGAAAACACAATTCAACTTGTATGAAATGCATTTTATAGAAATATTATTTTAAAAAAAAAGTGCTTATGTTTTTAAAAAGCAATATTAATATACCTAATTCTGTTTTTACATGATAAATTGGTTCCCAAAAATTACATGTAAAAAAAAATTGTATAAAAAAATACATTACATATTGGTTTCAGACCTAAGAAATCAACAAAAATAATAAAACATATAAAAAATCTTATTAGAATATTATCTTTTTTGCATGCTATCAAATTTTATTTCATAAACATTGCACATAAATAAAAATGAATTATAGGAACATAAATATTGGGCAGAATATCATGTAAACCAAAATGCTTTCCTACAGATTGCTCCTCCGATTGCAAGACAATCTAAAATTTGAATTTTAGTATCCAAAGAAATCACTTTCCTCTTAATTAGCAAAACATAGATTCGAAAATATGCATGCAATGTGTAACTCACCATCTATTAAATTTCAACAAAATTAATAAATTGCGTCTTGCTTTAATTTTTATTAACATCAACACAAATAAAGTACTTTTTTTTTTGTAAAATCTAATGTCAAAATGCAAATAAAACATCAACACCAACAAGGTACTTCTCTCTTTCAAAACAAAATGTTAAAAACATTAAAATGCATTTCCCCATTTACAGAAATATTTTTAATATATAGGGTATATGAGCACAGACTTTCACATGACCCACCACTCTCCACACTATCTCATAACACTGATACATTGAACACACATATGTTGAAAAAATAAATAATCACCAATAAACGTATTTCATGCTAAACCAGCAATTATCAGTTAGTCCAGATTACCATCTCCACACATATATGCTAAAAGTGTTCAGATATATATTAAGATAGCCAAACGTCATACTTTAATGGACAGGCTTCAATCTACTCCACACTCAACTCTTCAACCTTCCATCCAATTGAAAATCTGATGATGGAATGCTCAAAGGCCACCCTAAGACCGAGATTCTTCCATCATTAGATTTTCAATTGGATGGAAGGTTGAAGAGTTGGAGTAAATTGAAGCCTGTCCATTAAAGTATGACGTTTGGCTATCTTAATATATATCTGAACACTTATAGCATATATGTGTAGAGATGGTAATCTGGACTAACTGATCATTGCTGGTTTAGCATGAAATACGTATATTGGTGATTATTTATCTTTTCAACATATGTATGTTCGAGTGTATCAGTATTATGAGATAGTGTGGAGAGTGGTGGGTCATGTCAAAGTCTGTGCTCATATACCCTATATATTACATATATAGACACAGGTATATATAAGCCTGTGTGTTTCAGCTATTAGAAATATTTTTGAAAAAGGGAATTTTTTTGAAAAATAATGGGTAATAAAGAGATGAAAACATTTTTTTTTATCAAATGAGATGACAATAACATACATAAATTGTCATTTTTCTTAATTTTTTGATTGATTGGGTTAATTCAAAACAACTTGTGTAAAAAGAGATTTTTTAAAAAAAATCATGTTAAATCAAAAACCATTAAAAAAAAATTTGTGTAAAAACAGAATTAGGTATACATAGGTCTGCATCTTGATTTTTAGTAAAAGAACAGACTTCAGTACGTGCAGGTAAGGAATACTAAGTAACGGTAAGGAATAAATGTTGAGAGTAACAAGAAAAGATCAAAAGCAATTCTGTTTTTACATGATAGATATATTTCAGGAACATCAATATAAAAAAAGATTTCATCCACATGGAAAAGTGGCAGATTATTTAAAATCCTTAAAAACCAGTAAGAATAAATGTACAAGGAAATATATAAAAAAAATCTATTTTAGAATCCTAATTTGATTTTTCTTATAGTTTATATATATATAAATTAAAACTTAGATTTTATTTGTTATCACTTTCAATTGTGAATAATAATCATATGTTGTTAGATCTTAATCTATATACAGAATTTAAACTCAATTAAAAATCAATATAACTAAATTCTAACCATGCAAAGCAAATAAAGAACAAATGATAAATCATTTTTATTATTTTTTTATTGTTTTTTTTTTTTCAACATATATTTATAAATATTGCTTTTAAAAAAATAGCAATACACTTACTTCTTTAGCTCCAGCAGCTTTCAGCAACCGAACAATAGGACCCATAGTGGTTCCTCTAACAATTGAATCATCAATTAATACAATCCGTTTATTGCGGAGATTCTCGGTTAATGGACCAAATTTTTTGGCAACTCCTAATTCGCGTAATCTTGCACTTGGCTGAATAAAAGTTCTACCCACATACCTGTTTCTCGTCAACACTTCAACATATGGAATGCCACTCTAAATAATAAATCATTTAATTTAATAAAGAGATATTTTTTCCTATTTCTATAAATTCTAAATTAGAAAATATTTAAAAAAATTACAATAAACAATGCATTTTATATTTTACAATTCCAACTGTTTTCAAAATATAGAGTACACCAAACTAATATTTACATATATATTCAATAGTTAAACTTTGTCAAAATTTAATTTGCCTTGAGTCACTACTTATTATGCATAGTTCACAACTTCTTAACATAACATGAACATAAAAAATAGCAAAGATAATAATTAATCATACAAATCTATATCCAATGTATGCCTGACACATAGAATTAAATAAAATCTATCAATAAATTAATTAATTAATTGTGATGAATGACAAATTATAATTCAACATATATTATTGTGGAGTATGCTAATCACAATGAAAAAAGATTAGACCAATACATGATCTTATTAAGCAATAATAAATAAAGAAATAATTGTATTGTCAAATTCTTTGTTTGTTGGGATAAAGGTTTATTCAAACATGACAGTCAATGGCAATAATTTCATTTTATTGTCCAAACTAAGATTTTATTTTATTTCACTTTCATCAGCTGAAAATCAAAGCAGGGAAACATTAGCTCTTGAATCTATTATTTTCATCATTGTGCTAAATCTTAAGAGTAATATATATATATAAAAAAACAATACTGAAGTATAAACATTAAATGCAAATATCTTACCTTAAAGCACTGTGAAGAATTTACAAATTAAAATATTTTAGTACGGATTTATTTAACGCGATTTTGAAGTTATGCAATTCATGATTCTTTGGAAGTCGAACTCCTATAATGCGCTATTACTTTAAATAATAAATTTCGCGCACTTATGTCATATTGAAAGTAATAGCAGATTATTGGAATTCAACTTTCATCTTAATAATTTCAATATTTTCAGTGCTTTATAATAGTAAGATTTTATGCAATAATGACCTTAAAATCATGATTTCCACATTTTATGTACACACATTAAATTTTACAAGATTATAATGTAAATTTGTTCAAATATTGTGCACGTTAATTTTGCATTTTAAATCACATTCTGTTTTTGCTTTTTAAAAAGAACATAATCAATTATTAATCATTTAGTGTCCGCAAGTTTATTTTTAAAAGGTGAGTAATAGCAGTGGGCACAATTAAATTTGACAATTAAAAATTAAAATCCAATTTTTAATTGTAATTAACAATTTAAAAATTACTTAAGGCAACCTGAAATTAATGTGATGTGAAACGAAATTTGATTTTTAAACGGAATTGAAAATTAAAAAATTAAAGACAAAAATAAGAATTTAATTTTTAGTTGTTAGTTTTAATTAAATTTTTCCCAGCAGTGTAGAAAAAGATAATGAAAGAGAAGTGGAACCTGTTCCTTTCACTGCAAAAATGATTCGAGAAGGTCTTCAACTTTCTAATCAGTTGACAAATTATTTTCTTATTAATGACACTAATCACGAACGTGTTCTTAAATTCCAACAAGAGCTAAATGGTTGTATGTCTGGATATCGCGAGCTTCATAAATAATTAATAAAATCATCGTCTCAAAGATTAATTACTAATTACGTTGTCACCAGAAAACCATTAACACAACATGAGAGTGAAGTTGGCGCTAGTTGTATTTCCTCTTGTGAAGAATCTGATTTTTTACCAGTTTGCAAACGAACCTGTTTATCGGCAAATAGCGATAATAATTAAAACGTGTATAAAAAAATGTAAATTACTGTACTGTAAATTATGCATAAAAATATATTGTTTTGAATAAAATTAAATATTATAGTTAAAAAAAGCTTGTATCAATTTTTTTCAAATTTGAAATTTTTTATTAGTCATATTTTATTTCCTTATTTTTTTTTTGCGCGAATTTTAAAGTAATTTTACGTTGGTGCTTTGCTTTTATGCGATTTTTGAAAAATCACAGTCCGTATCTCCCCTTTTTGAAGGTAAGTTACGTCTATTTTTGTGCGATTTCTTTTGCGCATGTTTTCTGAGGAACCTATCTATCGCGTAAAACAAGACCCAGGTGTACTAACAATATAACTACAAGATTTTTGCTCTAAACACAGGATAATGCTTTCTTGTGAAACAGATTTATTGAATATTCAGATCTGTCAGCATAAAAATACAGAAAATATGCAGCCTATTTGTAATAATATTAAGATGCAAAAGAAACCTTGTTAAAAATAGTCCCAATAAAGTAACTTCTATTATTTCCTAAACAGAACCAGTAAGAGATTCCCTTCAATGGATATTTAACATACAGATATCCTACAAAAAAACCCTAGAGAAATCAACTTTCTACAGGACTAAAACTTAGATGGCAAATACAATGACATCTTAAAATTTGGAATCATAAGGGGTACCAGAAGATAATGCCAGAAAATATAACCTATAAAAAAAAAGTATTGCTAGTGGTATAATGTAAGTTGAAAGATTGATAGTGTGCATCATTATACTGCTACATGTTCAATCATTGAGACTTGCTATTAAGAAAAGTAATTAAAGCAATGTATAAGTTCTACAAGATTTGTGATTGAGTTGATGGTAATATGTTATGTAAATTAGTACAATGTAGAGTTACTTTAGCAAGCTAACAAATTGTTAACTGCTACTAACTTTGCATTCCAGAGAATCAAATCCATTATAAGTGCCAAACCTTCTTTTGATCAAATGAAATATCAAAAAAATTGACATAAAAACTCATCACATTTGTTTTCACTGGCAATAAGCTTACAGACATGCTTGGCTAGGAAAGCAGATTACACTGTGATATAATTACCAAATAAAAAATGACCAAGTATTCAAACATCTTGTAATTTATTTCATCATTGTCAATGATTCTTTTTCACATTTGAATATTTCTAGTGAAAAATTTATTTTTACAATAAACATAACGAAAATTCACAAAATAAGAACAATTCATTGTAAAGTTTACAAATTTCTTGTAGATATATATTTATCCATAGTTGTAATTATACTCCCATTGCCAGAATTTTTATTAATCTATTGATTAAAGAAAAAAAAGACCATTAAACAATTTGCCACATTCATGGTAAACTTGATCTTGATTAAAACATTTACAGATTTTTCTTACATCTTAACTACTACACTAAAAAAATAAAATCTAAAGATTTTATACAATTATTGAAAAATCTTACCAATTTGTAATTGACTTCCTTGAGATTAGTTTAACTTGGCATAAAAAAAAATCCTTCTATTTGTAAGCAATGAGTAGAACCCCAAATGTAGTATATCAATACAAAATGCAATGCCATGTCTCATTCCAGATTATTAAAATCAATTTTATATTTATTTATAAATAAATTGTACCTTTTGGCTCAAAAAGTTTTTCATGGATCAAAATAAGAGTAATTATTCTCATTTATATTTTCTACTCCTATTACATTACATTTTTTTTACTCAGAGAATAGAATACTTCACCTCATTTTTTTTTGAATATCTGAATAAGTTTCAATGACTCTTACATTCACAATAATATTAGCTAATAAATGTTTCCATATGATTCAAGCCTTTATATATACCATGTTCTATATATATATATTATTTTATTAAATACATTTTCTTGAACCAAAAACAGGTGACTATCTCAAAATTATAAATAAAACAGGCCATTACCAAAATAAAAACCCTTTACTGAAATGCATAGTAAATAAAAAGATATTTAAATAGTTTAGAAATATAAAAATATGATAAAAAGCAGATTTCATTAATGCATAATAACAAATGGTTATAAAGTAGATACAATTAAAGTTTCAATATAAATCTCACAAAGATGTATCACAAATCTTGAGAGTATTAATTTAAAGCAAACGAAAATCAGAGATATCAGCATTAAGTAAAAAAAGAATACATCACAAAAAAAAAACAAAATGAAAATATAAAAAAATTTATGATATCTCTCAGATCAAAACTTCAATCTGCAGCACAAAAGGAGCCAGTTTTTGCTGGCTTTTGGCTAAATGTTTCCAGACGATTAAAACAAATCTAGAAAAAAGTAATCAAGTAAGATCATCAGAAAAGCTCTTAGCATTAGATTCATTAACTCTGAGGGCATTCAATAAGATTATAAAGCTATTTAACTCAGTGTCAGGTAATTAAAAATCACACCATTTCAATTCTAAAATCAGATTAATTTCCAAAATGTAAAAAAAACTTAAGAGTATTATTAAATTCATTGTAAAAAAGTATAAGCCAACATTATATTAAAGGACAGCAATCTATAATTGGCTGCAGAAATGAGTTTATCCATTCTCTAAGTTTTTGTCATTGAAGCAGTTATTACTTATGAATCACATAATAAATGAACGTGGATGAATTGCTCACCAACATGCATCAGCCAGTGTGATAAATTTATTAGTTTTTTATCAGTGAGTTTAAAATTAAAAAACATCATGATATTTTTTCTCAATTGTCTGATAGTTTTTAATTAAAATATCAGTTGAGTTTTCTTGAAGACAGAATAAATGTATAAGTTTTGACTGATTTTTTAAAACCAGATATTTACAAACTTGACAATTAAAAAAAAAAAAAAAATCCAAATTATGGTTCTTATTCCAAAAGTCTATTACTAGCCATAGCAACAGTTAGGGTCAAAGGGGAAGGGTGCTAAGAAGCCCAATTGCAGATTCAGACTGCTATTTGACAATGACCTTTTATTTAGATATTTATAAATGGAGATTACTTTCAAATGAAAAAAAAAATGCATTAATAGAACTGTCTAATATTAAATGAGGCATTGTTGGACTATGTAAAGTAGGAAGAAAAGATGAAAAAATGGACATGTATTTTACTACTAAGGCACAAATGTTGGAAATATAAGTGGAATGAAGATTAATTATAAATAAAAAATGGGAAAACATTCAACTAATGAAACATATCAAAGGCAGATAATTCAGGTTTATGCCCCAACAAGTTCTCATTATGATGAGGAAGTAGAAGATTTCTAGATGGATGTTCAAAATGTTTTGGATTAGAATAAACAACACTAAACAGGCAAAACTCCATACAGTAGTGCCACCCTGTGCCATCACAGTAATCAATGGATCCCAGAAGGTTTGTGCATAAAATCCCCATCTAGTGTTTATTCATCCATTGATTACTCTGGTTGGCATAGGGTGGCATTATTGTATGGAGAGTTTTGCCTGTTTAATAACAGTTATGTGCTAGCATAAGAGATGGTGATCATGTGATGTTTAGTGGTTTAATATCAACATTTTAAAATTATTGTGGAAAACTATAAAATTAGAATCAGTAAAGAATTGAAAGATGAAGGTGCTATGAGGAAATTTGGTTATGGTGATAAAAATGAGAAAAGATACAGTTTTGTGAAGTTCACAGAAAACTATACAAAAAGAATTCCTTCTTTGAAAAAAATTGGTAAATGAAAATGAACAGTACAATAAACAATAAATTAGATGGTACTTTGATTAATAGAAAATATGTATTTTCAAGATTTATCACAAGAAGTGATCATTGATTAATGAAATATCAGATATGTATTAGCACTCTAGAGATGAAAACTATTAAGAAAAACAATATTAACAATTAATATTCTCAATCTTCAGCAACATTCAAATGAATTTAAATTAGAACTTGCAAATGGTTTGAAAATATTAACAGGTTATGAAGATGGTCAGACTTGCCTGAAATCAATAATAACTGATATTCTATTAAGAACTACAAGGAAGATAGTGAATTTCGAATAAATCATCTACTGAGACACGAAGAAATATAATTTTTTTTTTTTAAACATTCCATTAAGAATTGAATATGTAGATTGTATATGTTTGAAAAGGAAGTTTAACAGTTTTTACCTAAGGATTTGAGGTTTGGACACATCACAGAAGAGCATACAGATACATTAGTTCACTCAATGAAGTGAGATGTTAGAAATACAAGAAGAGATCAAAAACAAAATACATGGGTGAGAGAACAAAGCTGTGTTACTGATATCATTGAATGAATTAGAAGATCAAAGTGGAGTTAGGCTGGACATATTGCTAGAAGAGATAATGATAAATAGTTGAAATCTTAAACTGGATTCCAAGAGATTGTAAAAAACCTAGAATGAGACTGCACGTCAGAGGGATGGATGACATAAGGAAATGTGCTGGGATTTTGTGGAGAGGCTAAGGATCAGAAAAGATGGATTGAACTTTGAGAGACCATCCTTCAGTGGATTGATAATGGTTGAAAATGATGATGATTATGATGTATACTTTTAAAATGGTACAAAAAAGAATTAATAATGATTTAAAAAAATATAATCGTAAATTGGCAAGGAAAGTTCAAGAGGATAAAAGTCTCAAAAGTGTAAATCAATATCTAGATATTGGAAAGAAGTTTCTTCTAAGAAAAAAGTTGGAACTATTACTAAAATGAGAGATGATGTCATAAAATGTGTGGACGAATTCTATAAAGAATTATATAGATAAAAAAAAAGACAAACAGTATTCCTTTTTAGGATTGCCTGACATGTTGAATGAAGAGGTGAGATATGCTGTAAATTGATACCAAATGTTCAAATGATAAAAATATATCAAATTATTGAGAAGAATGCGGTAATAAATTGATATTTAAGAAAGGCGATAAAAAAGATATTTTAAATTAAAGACTTATCAGTTTTCTATCAATTCTATACAAAATCTTTATTAAGATAATTACAACTCATCTCAAGTGACCTTTGGATTTTACCCCCCCCCCCCCAAAAAAAAAAACCCAAGCTGGATTTAAAAGTGGTTTTATCACAGTAGTTCACATTCATGTATTGAGAGAAGTTATAAAAAAGACAAATGATTATGAATTGCCATTATTCTTTGGATTTATAAATTATAAAAGGCATTTGATATATAAGCATTAGATTATCAAGATATAAATCCAGGATATTATTATATTCTGAAGAATATGAAAATGCAACAGTAATGATTAGATTACATAATGATACTAAAAAATTAATAAGTAAAAAAATAGAATTAAAGATAAATGCTAAAAGATTAATGTTATCGATTTTTTCAAAAGAAAAAAATAGATTGATAATGATGAATTTGAAGAAATTAACCATAAATATCTTGATCAAGTTATCAATACAAATGGAAATATAATGAAAAAAATTAATCTTAAAATTAAACTTGGATAGAGCAGTATTTTATCAGTTCTTATTCATAGATCTGAGATTTGAATCTTTAACAGAAGAGCAATACAAAGACTCCAGATTACTCAATAAAGTATATAGAGAGATATCAATATATTAAGAGTAATAAGAAAAGATCAAAAATGAAATACATGGGTGAGAGAACAAACCGACATGACTGACATCATTAAAAGAATTAAAAGACTAAAATGGTGCTAGGCTGGACATATTGCCTGAAGAAAAAATAATAGATGAAGTTTAAAATTGGATTCCAAGAGATTATAAAAGTCTTAGAAAGAGAACAACGTGAGATAAATAGAATAAGGAGTTTGCCTTCATCCTGTAATGGATCTATGACATTTGAAAATGATCAATAAATAGTAGTTAGGTGAAGGCAGATATGGATCCATGTATTTCAGGAGCATATTTATAGCATAGTCAAGTTCCATTGAATAGTTGCAAAAATAAAAAAAGATGCAATGTTTATCAATTTAAGATCTAAATAAATATTAACCAGAGCAGTTAGATTTGGAACCATATATGTGAAGAGCATATTTATATTAAAATAAATTTCCATTAAAAATTATGTTTTTAATCAAATGAATGTATATAAAGATCTATAAAGTTATTTAAATTATTTCTTTACTTATTATTAGTAAAATCTAAATATAATGAGTTTGATAACTAATATAAATTGTATACAAAATCAATTAAAGATTATAGAAGTAATTCAGAGTAATTAAAAAAAAAGGCACTCTACAAAAAATCTTTTGAGGTAATGGTGAAAAATGACCTTCAATCCCTCAAGAGAATATGCTATTTAAATTTATCAAAAGAAAGGGAATTAGTTTTGCTGTGTACTGCCACAAGTATAGCAGTTGTGGAAAGAATGAACAGACAAGCAGAAATAATTATTACATAAAGAATTTGATTAATTAATAAGTGACATTTATTTGGTCAGCAAGAAAATAACATAAAAAGTAATATTAGAATAACATCTACATATAAAGACATAAAGGTTTACAAAATAATAATAAGGTTGATGTGGTCTGTAACAGTTTCTAGGGCCACTTTGGAATCTTCAGTAATAGAAATTCACTGGGTATTCCATTGTTCTCTTGCACATTCGAACTTCAGCCTTGACCAAGCATTTCCCACGATGCAAGTTTGTGCATGTATCCTTGCGTCTATATTTCTTCTTAAGTTATCCTTTTATCCTGTTCCAGATCATTACCAGGTAGGAATGCTATAATCTTTTAATTGCCTTAGCATACCATGGAAATTTCTAGATTCAGATTAATAATTTAATTATATATAATATTATTTCTGTTTCTGGAACAGGAATAATTCTTTTAATTATAATCTGCTTAATTGATTTCTAAATTTATCTAGTTCTTTAATTATTAATTAAACTACAAATATTTTCTAGTAATAAAAATATTTAAGTACAAACTTATCTGAAATATTTTGCTTTAATAAAATATATAACTTTTTCTTTTTAAATTATTTAACTCCTATAAATATTATTTAATTTACTTACAAGATTGTTTTTTTATTTATTTCTAAACATAGTACAATTTCCTTTAGAAATAAAGGATTCTGAAGTCTAATGTAATCTTTTAAATAATTAGGTTCTTTTCTGGTTTACTGCAATTTAAGTAAATGTGCATCATTCCCAAATCTATTATTTTCCTCTTCACTGTGCTCTTCGCTTACTTCCATTATTTCAGGTTTCGCAATGTTGTGTGAAATATCTGGTAGTACAATACTTCAGGTTTGGTCGATTTCTTCTCTAAATTGCCTGATATGATTAATGTATTTTTGCATAATTTTTCTTGATTCACTTTCAATGATTATGATTTGCCTGGATAAGAGTTCTTTAATTACACCTTTTATCCAGTATTTTGTAATGACATCTCTAAGAGATCCAAACTTTTTCTCCCACAATTAATTTTCTGCAGCATTTTTTGCATTTAACTCAAAATTGTCTCCTGGATGAATTAGCACCAGCTTTGTGCAAAATTTTCAACCAATCACCATATCAGTTGGGGATTTACCAAAATTAGTTGAAGTATATAGTGCTGATATAGAAGAGCTGTATATGTTTCTTGAATATTCGAAGGCCCTTCTTTTTGTAATATTTGTTTTAACGTTTACATTCCTCAAACTATTGAACATAAAACTAATGCCATTACCTGACATCAACATCTCGGGAAAGCCAAGTTTTTCAATTGATTCTTCAACACTGGCATTCTTCATGATCCCACACTTAGTCCATTTTGAGTATATGTCGATTACCATAAAAAAAAGGTAATCATGGAATGGTCCAGTATGAACAAAATAAATGTGACTCCAAGGTTTTGCGGCAAACATATATTTTTTCTCTGGAACATTTGCGGACACATCGCATTTATCACAAGTTTTGATGAAGTGTTCTATTTCATTATTGACCCTAAGCCACCATACATAATTATAGGAGAGTGCTTTAGCTCGTACTATGCCAGGATGACCTTGTGAATCAGTTGTAAACCTGATTATAACCACTGCTTGGTATTAACACTCTATGATCCATTAACACACATTGTTTATTTAGACAGTTTTTCTCTAACATTCTACATAGATTTTTGAAGTAGTTCAGGGTGATGGCTATGCCAAGATCTGCTGATCTATTTGATTAGCAATTTATATCCTTTATTAGCTTTTGTCCTATCTTTTTGCTGTCTATTACTTCAGTTTTCCAGCCATTGTTAAAAGTTGGTTCATTTTCCTCTGGTTCCAACTTAATCAGAATTCTCGAAAGTGCATTTGCATGCTTTATTTCAAAATTTAATTCAAAAATTATATCCTGCTGATACATTCATAATCCGAGTATGTTTAAATTCACAATTTTGATTATTTCTTTTAGGAAAAGTAGGTAAGCTGTTATGTTCTTTTTTGCTACCTTTTTTCTATTTATTACTTTAGTATTCCAGCCATCATTAATAGTTGGTTTATTTTCTTCTGGTTCTGATTTAATTGTAACTTTTGAAAGAGCCACATGCTTTTACTTTAATTCTTTTTTAAAATTTAATTCAAAATCATATCCTGCTGATATATTCACAATCTGAGTATTTTAATTTCACAATTGTAATTATTTCTTTTGGGAAAAGTGTGTAACTTGCTACATTCTTTTTTCCCTTATTATTACCACAATTTTGATAATTCTTTTGATTGATCTAATACAATTTCATGGGCTAATCCCATTTAAATTGGCTCCTCATAAGTTAAATCTCTAGTAGCCAGCAATTGCTGTCTAAGCCTATCATCGGACATCCCCCAAAGTAATTGTTTGAGCAGTGTCCTCGAGACCGTCTCCATATTTATAACTTTTCACAAGATTGCCCAATGCCTGATCATAATATCATAATCTTTCCTCTTATCTTGCCATCTATTTCTAAAATGTAGTTGCACTACAAATTTTAAAAGTTGTGACTAAAGTAGTTATTTAACTTTTCCACTATTACTGCATGTAGCAAGTTTTCTGGGTCCTCATGATCGCATAACCGAGTTGCAATTTCAACTACATTTTGTCTAGCATAAAGTGACAATTTTAAGGGGTCACTAGAAGTTCCGTTTATAAAAAAAAAAAAGTTTTTTCCAAAAGGATTATTTACATTAAATTCGTTTATTGTCACTTTGTACCAGAATTCATTCGCTAGCTAATTTCTCCTTAGGCTGACTAACTGATCTAGTTTTCTAATAAGGTATTGAAAGCTATTACTGACTATTAAAAGTTTCTAGCTACAAGATTGAATCTTATCATCAAATACTATAGATTCCAAATACAGTTTGAATCCTATCCCATAGACTGCTCCAGTTTTCTGCTGTGTATTGCCACCATGAGTACTGCAGTCATGGTAAGGATAAATAGACAAGAAGAAATAATTATTACTAAAAGAATTTGATTAACTAATAACTGACATTTATTTGGCCAGCAAGATAACAATATAAAAATATTAAAACAACACACACATATAAGCAACCATAGAGACTTACAACATAATAATATGGCCAATGTGGGATGCCTGTAACAGTCCCTAGATCCACTTTGGAACCTTTACTGGTGGAAATTCACTGAGTACTCTGTTGCCCTCTTGCACTCTCAAACTCCAGCCTTGCAACTGTCCTTTGTTCACAACCTGAAGCAGCATTCACAATATGAATGTGCATGCATGTCCTTGTGTATATATTTCTTCTTAAATTCTACTTTCATTCTGTTCCAGATAGTAACCAGACAGCAATGCAAATGTAATTAAAAATTACATTTACACACTGTGGAAATTTCTAGATTCAGATTAACAATCTAATTATTTAAAATGTTATTTCAATTTCTGGAAAAGAAATAATTCTTTACATTATAATCAGCTTAATTGACCTCTAAATTTATCTAGTTCTTTAATTATTAATTAAACATATATTTTCTACTAATGAAAATATATAAGCACTAACTTATCTTATCTGAAACGCTTTAAATTTTTTAACTCACATAAATATTATGTAGTTTGCTTACTAGATTTTTATTTATTTATTTCTGAACATAGCAATTTTACCAATGATTGCTGTGCCTTAACAGTATTGACTCTGATTTCATCATAATATTTAGAATGACGTGAAAAGTTTTAATAAGCCCTTTATATCTTTAAAATGTATCAATTAAATAAAAATTAATCTACTATTAAACATTTCTTCATCACAATTTTTTTTTAAAATGGATTGTAACTTCTCCAAACTTATATTAGCTATGAAACACTCTTTTAACAGCATCCATATCAAACATGTCAAGTTTATAGTAAAAATCTATATTGTAATGCAATTTTTAATTGCTTGGCAGTACTGTAAAAGTTTATAATATAATTTCAACTATGAGAAACTAAAGAAATTATCACTTTATCTCCCTTCAAAATCACAAATTCAGTTTAAATACCCTATTTCTAAAGATTATAATAACAGTGCAATATAGTATAGTAATAAATAATAAGCAAAAACAATAGATTTAATATAAAAATAATTTTAATATTTCTAAGGATATGCAGTTTGTTCAATGATTATATTTCTCTGTCTTTTTAATATCTGCCTCATAATAATTTGACATGAATGGACTTATGATTTAAAAAATAAATTATAAAATATCTCTAAATATTGAGCAACTAGAATTAAAAAACACAAAGACAATTACTACTTCCAATAATCATAATTGTCATTAAACCATAATACTCATTATTTACTTTCAACTAACATACTTATCAGTCAAATGACTTTTTATAAGCAATATATATATATATAATAAATCTTATGGCTAATGGTAGTGCATATATTTGACTTACTACATCTGGATTCAAATTCAATCCGAGTAAAACTTTTAAGTTTCAATCAGGCTTAGGATTTTTGTTTCAGAAAGTCAAACCATAAGTCAATCCAGCTAACTATTCAGTAATGATATCTTTACATGAGTCTGTTTCTTTCAGCTGTAAAAGGCTATTAAGGATTTTACTTTTTATACACCCACATATATATAAATACATGTAACCCATGCCAATTGCAAGAAGTGCACTTTATAATTTTGTAAACTATCAAGTCTGTCAAAGAGATATCAAACTGACTCCCTCACTATATATTGTATGTATAGTTCATGGACAATCTTTATTTCTCAAATAAACTAGAGATTTTAAGCATCTGAGATCTAATATGGGAGATAATAGCTTAATTTATTTTTATAAATACTGTAATTATCTTTTAATGTAATTTATAAAAACCTCACAATGAATATGAAAGATTGCTAGCCACATTAGAACATTTACTGCAATATTTTTATTTCACACTAAAGAAATATATAAGTAAAGATTAAGCAGCATACTGAGAGCAAGCTATATAATCAATTAAATAAATTCACATTGTACTCTATAATCTTAAAGGCTGTTGAATAAGTAAAATATATTAAATTGATCCTTCCTCCATTTCATAGTTAGCTTTAAGCACCTGAATCTTCCCACTAAAAATGATAAACATTGTGATTGAATACCAGGTGGTTTCAAAATTTAAATTCGTACATACCCAATCAAAGTATTTATAGGAAAACTTGGGTTATCATTTCTAATAAAATGATTAAAGTGTTTCAATCTATCGCACTTGAACAAGAGAAACTGTTTGTGAAAAATATGTATATGATCAGAGAAGTCAGTCTAATATATTTGTCAACAGTTAGATAACTTATGAGATTATGGATTATAGTTTTAAAAGCTTTTGTGAAATGATTTAATTAGTTTAAATATACAAACATATATTAAGCTTTCTACACAAATATAATGAAATAATTTAACAATAAATTCTACACCAAGAAATAATTGTTAGCAGTCATTTACTATTACTTATCAAGCTAAACATTTAAAAATAAACTTTTTCTTACTTGTTCTGAATATCCCATAGCTGCAGGTGTTGCTGATTCTGGCACTGTGCTAACTAAATCGGCTTCTACAGGAGCCTCTAAAGCTAATTTTATACCGCACCGTTGTCTAACATTATATACCATTTGATCTGAAACACACAAAACAGTGAAAATTTATTTAGTTAAAAGCTTTTCAAGCTTTTATATTCAAAATTTTTTTAAAAATTCAGATATTTACAACCTAAAACATACCTTCTAAATAAGAATCTGGTCTAGCAAAATAAACATATTCAAAGATACAAAATGCTGGAGGTTTTTCATCTGCTCTAGGAATAATGCTTAGAGTTTTAATGCCATTTCGACTCATCTCAATGACTTCACCAGGATACACCTCCCGATGAAGAGCAGCTCCAATGGAATAAAAACAGCATGACTCTGAAGAAACAACCCATGCTTCAGGTTCACCATTTGATTTACCTTGAATAAAGAAATAATCTATGAAATAATATTAACTTCCATGCATTCAAAAATACAAAAAATTACCAATTAATTTACCCTAAAGTATACTATTTATACAAATCAGGCTATATCAGTAAATATTTGCATTGGCTAGAGAAGGTTAGATATTTTTTCACTTGATCCTATCTCATCTACTGATAAAACTGTATTTATATTTTTGTAATGAAGCAAATATACTCTTGTATTTATAATTGAAAGATTATTATAAATGAGAGTATTTAAGCACCCTCTATTAGATCTGTGAAAAATATTAGTCAAATTCTGAATTATAAACTGTGATAATACAAGATACACAATCTGATTTGTGGTTAATGATATTTAGTGCTTTGTTTTAGCTGATAAAGGTGTATTCCTGAAACTAGTTCTGTAAGCCTTGTATTATCATAGTTTATAAATTCAGAATTTCACTATTATATATCTCAATTTCACATTTTATTTTTACAATGAGCTAAAAGAGAATGCTTAAAATATCAGCATTCATAAAAATATTATAACTATAGCTCTATAAACATCACATGACCACCATCTCTTATGCTTGTGTAGTGAGTTTTGCCTGTTTTATAGCTCTATAATATATTAATTATATAATTATATTTAAAAAAAAAAAAACTAATGCATGGAGTTTAACATCTCGTAGACTTTATATGACTGATACAATTAAAATAGAAGTTTATTATAGTAATTTCAAAAAAACTATTTTTAATGTAATCAGATATAAATTTCTGTGATAAAATCATGGCCTAATAAACAGCATTTAAATAAATGTATTAAAAATGCTGTTTTAAATTTATGATTAAAAAAGATAAGATACATTCTCGAAATGAAATCCAAATTTGAGTGCTTAAATCTTTTAAAATAATATTGAGCTTTAAGATATATATTATCAAATGATAAAATTTTCAATAATTTTGAAATCTTAGATGGTCCATGTGCATATTTCTCCATATCAAAAAAGAACACAAGAAAAAATAATGCATTAAAAAATATGATTGTGCAATAAAATATCATTATTCAATAATATACAATTAACTTGATTCAAAAAAGAAACAAAATCTAAATATTAAGTTAACTTGATGCTTAAAATATAATCCATTAACTTTCCAAATTCTCTAAACTTATTTAAAATAAATAATTACATTTTTTATATAATTAAATAAACTTTTGTTTACAATGTATGTTCAACTCTTTAAGGGTCAGATAAAGTTTCCTTCTAATAAAAAGATACACAATTCAATGTGTTAAATAATTGTAAAATTATTGATAATACAATTGAATGAAACAAGTTTTACCAATTAATGTCTCTAATTGGTATTAGTAAGAATTTTTAAAATTTGTTTAGTTCTTGTCTACAGTAATTTATTTTTTTAACTGAGTACATTATCATTAACAATCATTTGCAAATGATTAACATTATTCAAATTCCAACAACAACAACAAAAAAAAAAAAAAACAGATAAAAAATGTCTTTTTTAAATAGCAATTATAAATAATAATAGAGACTATGATTTGTAACTGTTATGTGCCCTTCACCCTCCCTTCTCAACCATGGATAACTAGCAATCAAGCATCCATAGTCAATGGTTAAAAATTATATCTTACATAGCTTAAACAATATTTCTAGATTTTGCATTGATCTTATTATGGTCATCTTCTTAAGCATAAATAGGCATATACCCAATCTCTTTTGTATACAACTTCAGTTTGTGATCCGCCTACTTGTAATGTGATAATCACTGAGAAAGGATTTGATTTCTTTAATTTAAAATTTGATTCCATTTATTGATAGATATTTAAAGTCTAAACTTGATTTCTAAAAATATAAGCTATATTAAAAACAAATATAACTTGCATACATGTAGCTTATTTGCAACTCAATTCACTTGATCTTACTTTACAATATGCTGTTATCTTGTTCCATAATCAAATTATTACCAGGAAAAAAAAAACAATATTCACTAAAAGATTATTTTTGCGTGTAGCAAACTTCAATTATATATATATTTTTTTTTATCATCACATTTCTTGCATTATCTGAATTGTTCTTTATAGCTATTTGAACCTTTTACAATAAAATTACTAGCACTGATATTTATGTTTTGAAGCTATATCTTTGCAGGTAAGATTTTCTCTATAGGCAACTTTGGATACATCATTTCCATGTTTAAAACGTTTATTGATCTATGTTTCAAATTGTCATTTGAAAAATAGTGCTCCACTGTCTATTTTCAAATCTAGTTTTGCAGTATGCCTCATTTATCTACAACACCCTTTCTCATTTTTGTACCTTTATAGAGTTCATCCTAATATTTTTAATAGAGATCCACTTTTCAAACATAACAAATGATAACATAATCGTAGACATTTATCACTTTGTAATCCATCGTTGCTCTGAAAATCTCCAAGTATCCCAAAAAGTACTTTCACTGATTGCTTATTGCCACATCGATAAAGCTAACAAATGCCAACCATATAAACTTCATATTTTAAATATATAAACTTTAATTTCTGCAGAAATTAAGAAAATACAATACTGACTGATGGAAGAAATATTGAAAACATGCAGGTATAAGCATGGAAAAAATGAGAAAGATTCAATAATTATAACTATATTTAATGTCATCTATATACTTTATTACTTTTTGCAATGCCTTTTTTACAATCCACTATTAACAGTTTGGGGCAAACGAAACTGTCAGTAGTGAATTGTAAAAAGTAATTAACAATATAGATGATAATAATATTATATGGATTTGGTAATGCAATAAGAAAGATAAAGCTCTTATCATTAATCCCATGTTAGATGATAAATCATCTAAATTTGTGAATCTTATACACATATAAAACAAAATTCACAATGACACATCTAGAATTCCAATGATGGATCACTCTATATTATGTACTATTTAAACATTCATTGCTGCGTTTAACAAAAACATTTTTATCATCATCTACAACGAAAGCTTTAAATAATTTATTTTAACGAAATAATTATAAAATAATTTATTCTAAATTAGTTCATTCAATGTTACCATACTACATAGAAAAGCCTATAATTCTTATTCAGCACTAATATATAATAAACATGGTTGGCTCCCGACTGTAAATTAAAAGCATATGATACCTTCTAGCTTTAAATAATTTATAGCTATATCAATTTTGTCTTGATGCTTTTATTCTATTTTATGAAATACTTCTACTGACATTATATTATCCAACTCCTTTTCTTTCAGTTAAATAAATAATTTTCTCACATTACTTTTAATGTTAAATAACTCTTGATTCTTTAAAATCAACATAAAATTATATGTTTGCTTTTCCCTGTTATTATTTTTAAAGAGCTCTCTTTTCTCTATAATTTGTATTTTAAGTTATTATTAGAATCTATTGAACTTTATAAGATAATAGACCTTTAAAAATCAAAAAAAAAAAAAAAGTACTTTGGATTTTCTGGGCTTTTTCTTCTTCTCAATTTTGGTGTTCATTAAATTATAATCCAAATTTCTTTAAATATAATTTTGAACATGTTAGTAAAGAATGTGCAAAATGACTGGTAATGATGTTTACTCTCATTTATCCTCTGTGTTTCTAGTAAGAATGGAAATTGCTTTTGGTGGGAAAAAAGCACTTGTGATTTTTTAAAAAAATAAATAAATACAATAAATTTTATACTTTACCCTCTTTTTTGTTAAATTTCTCACCAAAAACTCCATATAGCTTACCATTTTCAACATCCTTATGCAAAATTTTTCCAATGCAAAGAGGACGATTTCCATAGGGATCTCTGACTGCATAGATTTTGTCTCCATGAAGAATGACAAGTGAATAAGCTATAAGAGATTCTTTTATGAACCGTCGAATACGTGCCGTCCAATTTGGTCCATCTTCTTCTCCTTCTGGTGGAGTAAAAGTCAAAAGCTGTGTAATAATTTCACTATCACAACCTGTAGATAAACCTACTCCATGTTTCATTACCTAAAAGAAACATCATGTCATACAATAATTTCTATAATACTTTTAAGTTAAATTTAAGTAATCAATAATCAAGTAATAATAATACATTTGATAATCATGTGAGTGTGTATCATTAAAAAAATATATTCCCATTTTGAAATATTTAACTCTCAGAGAAAAGGGAATTTGTCTTGTTTAAAAGTTGTCTGCTTCATATTTGTCTAGAATTCTAATTTTAGAACAAAGTTTTTTTCAGAATACTGAAATACAAATGTGAAGTTCTTTATCCAAAAGACTAGACATTCATCTGCAGATGTTTAATTTTAAACCAAATGTGATCATTACTCAGAAACTTAGGTTTCTTGGTAATAAGCATCTATTATTTAATATTAGTCTTAACCCAATTTATGAGAATTATTTTATTTATTTAACATGTGATTTTTTTTTTTTTTTGATAGCTAATTATTAGCAAACATTATTATTGTTAGTCTTCTATACTATGATTGGTCCGTCTTCACTCTGTTATATTCATTGCCTGATTCATTAATTTCACATAACTTATTGCATTTTTTACATCTAATAAAGTCAATCTCCATCCCTTTATCATATTAACTATTCACCATTCTCTCCAAAACATCTCTTATTAAACTTCTCAATATCTGCCGATGCAGTTTCTCTCCTATGCACAATCTTTCCAATCAATCTTTTCTCCTCAACCACTCTCTCAAAACTTTTAATCATTCTAACCACCCAATTCATACCCACATCCTAATGACATCCAATCTATCCTTAATTTACTTATTCCCTATCCATTTCTTACAAGAATAAATTTCACACAAAACATATGATCAACCTCTTTCACAACTCTCTTCAAAATTCATAGAATTTTTTTTTTCTTGTAAAATGCATTCTTTGCCAATAGTATTTTTCTTTTAATTTCATTTTTTTCCATTCTCACTCAATCATTTTGAGTCACTTATCCTCAATGTTTGTTTATAATGATGGTATTTTATTTATAATGCATATTTTCCAGTATTAATGTTAAATGTCTCCAAAATTCAAACATTATTTAAACTTTTAAAATATATTAAAATATTAGTAAAGACATATTGGTTAATATTTAACATGTTTTAAGTGGTATTACTCTCTTTTCTTCTTTAAGTATTGGTGCCTAATCAGTGACAGTATAAGTATGGGAATTGATTCAGAGAACTCTAGATTCGTGAATAATGAATTTAAAATGATAATCTAACCAACTGAGCTATTCTGCAAAAGGCAACAGTCAGTAGAAATTTTATATACTTATGAGAGTCTTCTTGATTTCTTTATTTTATCGTAATGGCAAAGTTAATGAGTATATTCCAAACATTATAAACTATCATACTAGATTGATTTACAAAATTATTTGCCATTATCATGTGATCTAACTTCTTTAAATTT
Source organism: Epiperipatus broadwayi (assembly GCA_028023455.1). NCBI lineage: Eukaryota > Metazoa > Onychophora > Udeonychophora > Euonychophora > Peripatidae > Epiperipatus > Epiperipatus broadwayi. The sequence continues at coordinate 2,840,414 of JAQFVV010006291.1, forward strand.
TCTTATTTTTACCTTTTCCTGTCTGTTTAATATTTTTGTTTTTCTTCAAGTGAACATATGTTTTTTCTCTCTAATTATTAGTTTGTGTAATTTTCTATGGGATGGCTGGTTTCATCAATACATATTTTTCCACTCACACATTATTTCATAAATGCAGTTTTTGCTTTCCAGCCTTTCAAGTTTATGTTTTGCAAATAGTTATAATTCCTTGTGGTATGCTATGGCTTTGGAAAACTGTTCTAATGTCATATTGATAGCAAATTTTCTTTTGCTCATCTGTTATCCGATATATATGGTTAAACTATACTACCTATAACTGTTTTTTTTCTTTTGATGTTTCATTTTGTTTATCTATTCAAGATACTCTTAATAACAGCTGCTGAATAATTATTGTTAATGAGTTTGTTTTATATCTTTTACAAAGTCAATGGTTTCTGAACAAGCTTTTTTATTATGTTTCATAATGATAGTATAACTTCATGTTTTTTTCTATGTCATAGCTGGAAATATATATTAAATATTTTCCTTATATGAGTGAAGTTTCTGTAAACTATAGTTTTGATTTTGACATGAGGGAGCCTTTATTCTATTGTGAATTTAATTGATGGGGTGTTATTGATAAGAGTCCAGACTATATGTAATAGTTTTTTCTTCATTATGTAATTGTGTAACAAATGTATCATCACTATAATTAAATTAGACTTCCAGTGAAGATGGAATAGTATTTGAAGCTGTGGTTTCAAGTCCTTCCATGAAAGTATTGATCAGGAACGATAGCAGTAAATTCATAAAAATACCTTCATTTTGTTGAAAGAATTCTGTTGTACTGAAAGTAAGTTGTTGTTATGCAGAATGTTAAGAGTTCTATTGTATAGTAGGGAGTTGTTCTTGTTTATAGACTGTTATCCTCATTTAATCTTTTTCTTACTATAGACAATGCTTTAACACATGATATATATTTAAATAAATTTTATACATTAAAACTTATCAATACTTCATATTTGCATTTTCTTAATTCCATAAAGTGATTAGAGTTCTGCATAATGAAGAATTAAAATCTTAAGAAGAAATCTTGATAAGTTTTGACACAATGGATTTCTAAAAACTAACAAAAATCTTAATGGAACATGCTACGGATTTTAGGTAGGTCATAAAGACGTGGGATTTTGATAAAATGTTTTGTTAATTTACTTTCTTCTGAATCAGTGAAATAGCTGTGATGCTTTCTGAATAATGCATGTCATTTGTTTGTAGCTGGCATACGGTTTTTTACTATCCTTTTGTATTGATCTGCTGTAAGAACCTTTAATTTTGTTATTACAACCAATAATACCCATTGCCAATATAGTATTAGCTTTACCAGCAGAAAAAATGATTATAAATTCCTCTAGTTTGAAAGATTTAATAGATTCCCTCTTAAGATAGATGATGACTGAAATGTATTTTTTATTTTCTAGCATAATTTTGTTGCTTCTTCTATAGGCAATTTTTGAATGATTTTTTCAATTGCTGTCATTATATCTCATAAAGGGAAATTAGATGGTCAAAAGGCAAGTTTAATAGTTTTTCCTAAACAAAAATTTCAGCAACTTTTAAATGTTTAGAACTAAAATTTTTAATTGAAAACAACTAGGTTATTTGGTACAGAATTATGTTTTAAATGCCTATATAATTTAGAATATGATTTTCTTACTGCACGAAAATTTTTTGAAGTGTTCATTAATAAGTTCATTTTTTATCAATCATTCTATACTACCAATAAAAGCAAGGTTTGATATTTGAAAAACCTTTGAACATTATAAGAGATAAATCACACTTGCTGACTAATTTTTTCAGTTCTCTGGAAATATTGGAGTTTTTAGTGGGAAACTTTCAAGAACAACAACTTTCAGATTTATACAGAAAAAAATGATTTTCTAATACCGGAACTTTTAGTAGCAAACCTTCAAGAACAACCCTTTCATATTTATACAAAAAAGTTAATTGATTTTCTAATTTGGCCATTTTTGGACATAATTTTCATAATTTGATATAATATGGGGCAAATACAAGTATTTAGTTTTTAGCTTTTTGCTTGTAATGATGACATTTCATTTGTAATTTCATGTAAAACTATTTCCATCATTTTGTATTAATTGTTGAATGACTTTTGGAAAAATTCAAACTTTATTTAAACTTTTCAAATGCATTCAACTATAAGTAATACCATGCAGGTTAATACATAACACAATGTCTTGAGTGGTAATATTCCTTTCTACTAGTAATAGTATGAGGCATTGAAGTCTGTCAAAGGCAATTGTCAGTAGATGTTTTATATACTTAGCTATAAGATTTTCCCATTTTTTCTTAACCTTTTGCATGAGGTATTTTGATTCAATAAATTGATAGGTATATTGTATTTTATTTTGAGATTTTTTTTCTTAATTATATTGTTGAAACAAGGTAAATTTTACTTTCTAGTTTTAGTCTCCAATATTTACATTTTTCATTCTAGATATGAATCCAATTGACAAAATTTATATTAAAAAAAATCCTTTAAATTGTTAATAACAAAAGGTTTCATTTTAACATTTGGTTCTAAAAAACTTTTAGGAATAAATTAACAATGATTATCACAAAATTTAATATTTTGCAAGTATATCTTACTAAAGAATAACTTCAAATAATTGATATTCTTTAAAAAATCTGAATGGAATTTACACTGTGCAAGCATGCTAAACTTTTCTCAACTGTGCTTAATGTGACTAGACCATATCTTTTTTATTAGTCAAAAATACTTTATTTTCTTTAAATTTTTTTATAAGTAATAGCTTCTCACAGGTAGCTATTATAATTAAAACTAATAATTCACAAAAACTCATTTTTTAATTAAAATTTCTTACTGCTAGAAACTGAAATGGATTCTAGCTGATTTTCCATGAATATTCTTTAAGAACATTAGCAAAATATTAAGGGCAAGATTAATGAGTGGTTTCCAAAGGTTGTTTTCTCTTAGTGTGATGAAACCGCTTGAGGGTGTAATTTCTATATAAACAAACAGAATTATAATGTTACCAGGCCGTTGTTCTTTTTATCAACTTTATAGTCCTTTATCACATGGATTACTTGCCATTATCATGTAAGTACCTTGTTTAATTTTTTTCTTTTTTTGCTGTTTCCTCTCTGTCCAATATTTTTGTCTTTTATAATTTGTGCTCTTTTAATTGTTTTTCTATCAATAGCTAGAGTCATTTAATGTATATCCTACATTCAAAGGTAATTTATATATGCAGTTTTAAGTTTTTCATCATTGTAAATTTTTGTGGATGTTAAAGATTCCTCATAATATGCTATGGCTTTGAAAAGCTATTCTAATGTTTGTGCAGATTTTATTTAGGTTGTATTTCAGTATGTAAAATCGATTTTTATTTTGATACTTCTTTTTATTTTCCAATTAAGGTTTTCTTAATAACCACTAGTAGTTGACCATACTTCATGAAAGTACATTCTATGTAGGAGTTTTTTTTTTTTACCAAATCAATAATTTCTAAACAAACTTCTTTTGCTGACTTTCTATAGTGGCAGTATTAATTCAATATTTTGTGTTTCCATTATGATTGAATGTATATTCTAAGTATTTTTTAGGATGTGCAAACTCTCTGTAGATTATAGTTTTGATTTTGGGTTAAGGGAGTCTTCTTACAATAACGTCTAAGATTGGTAATTTTTGTTATTGTTTGGATTCTATTTTGAATTTAATTGAAAGGAATACATTACTGTCTCAGAATGATTGCAATAGTGCTTCATCATGTAATCATAGCACATAAATATCAACAACATAGCAAAGCTAGCTTTTAGAACAAGTGTTGCTTTGTTAAGAGACAGACTAAATACTCAAAGGTTTTTCAAGAATCAAACCTTGAATTCCATAAGTAATATAAATTGTTTACTTAATATATAAAGTTATTAAAGATCATAATTTTTCTATCAGTTAGAAAATCATATTCTAAATTATATAAAAAATTAAAAAAAAGACTAAAAAAACAACAACTTGTAAACCTACACATATATCAGATATTCATACTATATCAAACAATCTAGCAGTATCAATGTTAACCACAAACATCTAATAGATGCTAAAACTTCTGTTTTGAAAAAAAAAAACAATAAAACTCTGCCATCTCACCACCTAAATTTTTTTTATAAGAACAATTGGGGAAGTCATTCAAAAATTGTCTATATAAGAAGCAGAGGAATTATACTGAAGAATAAAAAGAACACTTGAAAGATAAAATAACACAAATACAACATTACCTATATTAAGACAGAAGTTACCACACCTCCCAAACTAGACAAATCTATAATCATATTCCCTGCTGACAAAAGCAATGCTACAGTTGTAATGGATAATGGTCCAAAAAATAAAGAATTCTTTGCAGCAAATTAATACAAAAAAAAAAAAAGGGAGCAAAAAAATCCACTACTACTTATTTACAGAAACAAAACCACAAGCATTACTTATAAAGCATCATGGATAATTTCACTGATTCAAAAAAAAAAAAATCTATTTCAATAAAACAACATCTTATGGTTATGTTAATTCTAGATATTCATTATTTCAAAACTTGTCAAGATTTCTTCTGAAAGTTCTTAAGCCTTTGGCATGCAAAACATAGTCCTTTGTTAGAAATTCTGAGCACTTTGTGAAATAAATCAAGAACACGAAAAATATAAAAAATTGATATATTGATAAGCTTTGATGCGGAAAGTTTAGTTCACAAATGTATCCTGTAATGAAGCATTATCTACTATAAGAAAAAAACTAAATGAAAATAGCAGCTTACAAATAATGCTTTCTAATGCTAGCTTAATTGAACTCTTAACATTCTACATAACAATAAGATACATTCAATACAATATAGAATTTTTTTAACAAAATCAAGAGATGGCTAAGGATTCATCGACATCATTTAAGATCAACAATATTTTTGTAGAACTTGAGAGCACAACCATAAATATTACTTCATCTCTACCTAAAGTCTGGCTTCACTATGTTGTTACAACACTACTACAAACATTCTGTATCCATATCATTAACATAAATCCAATTATATTTAGAAGAGAATTAAAACAAGAACAAAAATTGACATTCTTAGGTGTTCTGACAAAACTGCCTTATGGTAAAATCAAACTATAATCTACAAAAAATATATACACACAGGAAAATACTTAGTATATATTTCCAATCAAGACATAAACATAAAACATGGTATTATATTATCCCTATGGAAGAAAGCAAAAAAAGTTCAGTAAGAAACTAATGACTTAAAAAAGAAAAGATCCACATAGAACAAATACTCATGAAGAATGATTAACCATCAACTATCATTAAAAAAAAAAAAGCCCTTTAATAGACAACAAAAAGAAATATCAAAACAAAACCAATTATAGGTACCACAGAGTACCATATATGCCAGGGATATCAGACAAAATAAAGAAAATGTAAAATCAGTATATCAGAATAGCTTTTCAAAGTCAGAGTATATTATGAGGAATCATAACTTCTACAAAATCCAAACTGGATATGCTGAAATACAATAACTGCATTTACATAAAATATCACAAGAATGTGGACGGATATATAATAAAAATTTTATTTACATCATATAACCATGAAAATATTAAATATAATATATATACTAAGAGGCCTGCTGACTCATTAAAAAATGATTAAAAGAGCACAAATTAATGATTAAAGTGGAAAAAAAGAGGTATCTAGGATAGCAGTTCATATGTCTGATTGGGAAAAACAAGAATAATAGACAGAAAAGTAAAAAATTCAAAGAAGCTGCTTATCCAACAATGACAATCCCTATAAGATAACGTAGTATGATACTTCATAATACTACTCTAGTGCTTTGCCCTTAAGAAAAAGTGAAGAAATCAGGAGGTTCCTCTTCAGTACATACAATTTCTAAACTTTTGATAGAATAGTCTACTAATTAGAGTTCTATCTTAAATTTAGTATTCACGAATCTAAAGATCTCATGTTGGATTCTCATGCTAGTAATGTCATAGGACAACAACATCTAAAAAAGATAGAAAAATAATAGCATTAGAAACATTCTGCTGTATACCACTAATTTACAATTGAATATATTTGAAAAGTTTAAATAAAGTTTGAATTTTTTTTAAAAGATATTTATCATTTAATACCACAGTTGGAAACAGCCCAACATATAAGTAATTACCTTATCTTCAAGTTTCACCTTATTTCTCTTGCATTTCTATCTATCTTCAAAACTTTGGCCTTATCCATATTAATTCTCATTCCATATCCAATATGTTTTTCTATTTAATTTTGAGATTTTAATCAGTAGATATATTAACTAGCAGCTTTGTTAAGTTTTTCAGATGTGACAATCATTAAATGGGTTCCATGTTTTGTATTTAACCATAATTGCATAAGGCAGAAGCTGTTAAATTCCATTTCTGAAGAAAATATGCCAAGCAATTATGAGTAATCCCAAACTTATTCATAAGAATCTAATAATGTCTAGAAAAATCAAATTGATATCTGGAGAAAGAAATTTGTTTGAAGCCTCATTAAAAAAAGCTTATTTCTTCCAACATAATTATTCACTTGCTTTAAGAAATTATTGGCTGAGCATTTAAAAAGAAGATTGTGAAACTATCAAGCAATCTGACTTAATTAGCTTTTTACATATTTTTTATTAAATAACTCATTTTCTGATATCTGATAGAATAAATATGAGAAAGGATCAGAAACAATTGCAAAGGAATAAACTTGAGAGTAATATTTGTTCTGGTAATATTTAATTGTGCAATAATTATAGCATGTATATTTAAATGATAGCTCTGAATAATTTACTAACATAAGAGGTCATAAAGTTTTGAACTTTATTTATTAATAGCAGATAAATAAGAGCAACTGGTGTATCAGAATCTACAAAGACTATTTTCTATACTTTCTTTTAATAAATGCATTATTTTAGAATTCAATTTTTACCTTCAGATTTATCTTAACTTGTGTTAGTAGCTATACATTTTTTATTGCAAAACTTCCTTCAGCTTATCTTAAATTAAAAACAAACAAACTGTGAATTAATTGTAAGTTTTTTACTAATAATACTTTTTCCAATAAGATATCTCCATTATCTTCTTTTTTTGTTCCTTTCAGAAGTTTTCTAAAATACAAGTTTCATATATCTAAATATATTATCTGCATCATCTTTTAGAAATATAGTCTGGATATGTGACTATAAATCCTTGATATTCTTAATGTACATTTTCTGAATAAATATGACATTAGATTAATGATAAGTTTTGCTTACAGTTATTTTGATAGTTCTATAGAATAAGTTTATGTGAAAATCTGATCTAGATTCCACCTATACCTATTATGGAAAGTAATAGATAAAAAAAAAAGAAGGCTTTAAAATATATTTAACAAATTTAATTACACATGTATTTAATTGTAATCATATTATTAATCTGCATTAAAAAATATTTCAATTATTTGCTATTACATATTTCAATAATGGAATAATTTAACTTATTTAATGATTATTTTTTGTTTGTTTGTTTATTCTGTTTTTTATTTTTATCTCTAATAAAGTTTATTATAAAAGTAAAAATGTAAATGATTCCGATTAAGCATTTTGACCAAATCATCATTAGTTAGTCAAGTTATCTTATATAATAATAGTAGTTTTTAACTATCTAATGAATATGATATTGATTTAATTCATAAATAACATGCGCACAATTATCATCTTTAAACAACTTTATTAATAATTATTTTTAAAAATAAAAATTATAATATTTTTCTTATTTTATCTAATTAATATTTATTAATGCATTACTTCTTAATCTTCTTTTGATACATTTCTCACTCATATTCTAGATCTTATATATTTCTTGGGAGACATTTACATTTTTCTCATATCTGTAATTTTAAGTCTAAATTTCTATGGCTTTGTTTATGAAATGTATATATATGTTTTCTTAATTTACATGATTAACTCTAAAACATTCTTTTTAGGTATGCTTAAAAAAATCTAAGCTGTATCTGTATAAGCGTGAAAACATATGTAACATGCTAAAAAAATCTATATGCAATACAATACCTTTTGTCTGAGGGAAGTTGCATTTACTAACTCTCCATTATGAGCAGTTGCTATAAGACCATGAACTGTATGAACAACAAAAGGTTGACAGTTTAAAAATTCTGATTCACCAGCAGTAGAATAACGAGTATGACCAATGCCAACACTTCCTCTTAATTTTAACATAACTTCCTCTGAAAAAACATTTGTCACTTGTCCCATCCCTTTATGAAATGTGAATTTATTTCGTGCTCCTTCAGACATAACCATTCCAGCACTTTCTTGACCCCTGGTAAAAAATATAAATGTAACCTGTAAACAAAACTTAAGCAATGGTTACAGTTGACTAAAGAAATCAAAATAAAATAAATTAGATATTCTTACCACTTCCATTTCCTTTCAAATTGTATTGCTCAAACAAACAAACAATAAAAAATAAGTTAATCATTTAACTTCCATCAAACATAAAGTAAATATATAAAAATCGTACAATGGTTACCAAAGTTTTAACAAATTGAGTATGGATGGAGAATGAAGTCATATTAAAACATTTGTCTATAACCTGATATCAGACTTGAATTACAGATAATAACGCTATTGATTAAATAAGATGAAGCACAATATTTATAAAAAAGTCATTTCTATAATAAAAGATCAATCTCAACTATTAAACTGAAAATTTAAAATAGAAAAGTATTGCCTGAAATTACAATGCAAAAAAATTGGTACATCTCAATTTTTGAATATAGCCATTCTAACTCCAGGAAAAAAAAAATGAAAGAAAGCATAAAAAATTAACGAGTTTTGTAATGACCACATAAACTAATTTATAATAACAAATACAATGTATATCTGCATATATATCTGTTTATTTGATATTTTATGATGTAATCATCTAACTTCTGAAGCAAACTTTTCTTCTTAAAAAATTCCAATACTGTGCCTAATTTTAGCCCTACAATGTATTCAATCCTTTCTATATCCTCTCAATAAAAATAGTCAACATTGTATCCCTTAAGTAATCTGAGGAAAACTTTATAATATTAACAGATTCTGTCTCTTTCGTTAAAATCATGTTTAAATTGATCACAAAATTTTTTTAATTTCTCATCATTCATATGTTCTACTCAATAAAGATTAAATATATCACAATCAGCAAGCTGAAGAAATAATAAAGTTTTCTGATCTTGCCATTGTATAAAATTTTGACCTTATGTATCATATCCTTAAAAAAATATAAGTCAATAACATTTTCTTGTCTCACTTCAATAAATTGATTAAAATAATAGCCCTACATATAATTAATTCAATCAAAATTATTATATACAATGTTCTTTGTTAAATATAGATATTAACACCCAAGTCAGCTTTTCAATCTAAAAAGCTACTAAAATTCACATTCTCAAAGTGATAACTATTTAAACTAAAAATTATTCAAGACTGAAATTTACTCTATACTGGATACAAAAAAATTAACTTCTCTTTCCTGATAGCTTGTGCGGTCAATAAGTTTGATATTATATTTCATCTTGCGCATAAAGTTCATGGCTCCAAATGACCTTTCTCTTAAAGGAATTAAATTCAAAACTCAAAACTTCCTGCCATCATTAATGTATTTGTCTGTTACTGTTGTTGACCTGACTAATTAAACTAAATTTTTATTTTTACATTGTGTCTTCTGTGAATAATTAACTTAATAAGTTTATTTAAAAATGATGATTTGTTGAATAAAATGTTTACAAAATATATGATTTATTGTTCCTTGGAGAAAAGTTTTAATATATTTTAAAACTTCCAGATAATCCACCTGTTGACTAATATGAATAAATAAACAAAAAAACTGATAAATCTACAAAATGTTATTTAAGCTTTGGATAGATTGACACTGTAAACAATTAACATACTCAAAAGATTAAATATCGTAGTGATGAAATAAATCCTATAATAGAAGGTATTGCCATGCCAATCTGTCTATTAGACAATGAAATGCATCTATTGTAGGAGATAGATGATCTAAACTAATTGTGACCAATGATTAGAAAAATCAAATATTAAGGAAATATCCAGTATAAATAGTAATACATGATTATTATCTTATATTTTGAAATATAAAATATTATAATAAATTATTAATATATTTAGTAATAACCTGTATATTTATACTTTTTTTTGTCTTCCATATAATATTATTAAATCATGCTTTCACACTTCCAATGTAAAGCTATAACAACAAATTGAAAACTAAATTAAATGGCTGAGCGCTTTCAAGAAGATGAGAAGTACATCTTCTTGAAAGTGCTCAGCCATTTAATTTAGTTTTCAATTTGTTGTTATAGCTTTACGTTGGAAGTGTGAAAGCACGATTTAATATTATTATATTAATGTATTTGTAAATATATTAATAGTGGGTTGTAAAAAGCATTGCAAAAAGTAATAAAGAACACAAATGATATTAATATTATATTTGTAAATAGCAATCAAAACATTTAGAATGTATAAATAAACTTAGAATGGACCTGAAAAATTGGAGATCTAAGAGCTCCCAATGATATCAATTCAACAATTGCATAAAATTAAATGAAATAACAAGTAAATAAAAACAATAATAAAATTTTACTGAATGGATTATTATCTTATTTTGACAAGTTAATCGCTGTTCTAATTTCCCATCAACTTTATATTTTAAATTCAAAGTTACTAAAATTTTACTGAATGGATTATTATCTTATTTTGACAAGTTAATCGCTGTTCTAATTTCCCATCAACTTTATATTTTAAATTCAAAGTTACTAATATTTAAAATGCATTAAAGATATTGCAAATATTTTTTTCATAGATAACTAGCCATTTTTAAATATAAATGTAACCTTTTATTGTACACATCTTCAAACAACAATTTAAACAAAAACTATAATAATAATAGTGCATTAAGGATTGATAAAAAATTATAATTAGGCAAAAAGGAGTCAAAGAAATTGATATCATACTTATTGTAAAAATAAAACATTTAATACTATGTTTGGATGAAAATATTCTACAATAAGACCATAAAAAATATATACATAAAAAAAATTATCAAGATATTATCATTGTAGGATAAAGCATATTCTTGAATTCCAAAGTCATATTGGAATTCACATATATATTAGCCAAAAAAAAATTATTATTTGCTATTAATTATTATTATTATCAGAGAATTGTTTGTGATTTTACAAAAAAAAAAAAGAGATCAATAAAGAAAATAATTTTAATATAGAGTACATTGGCTTATACTACATCAAACAATACTACAAGAAACAAATGTTAGAATGTAAATTTTTAAAATAAATTCAAAATTCTATAATATACATAGATGCTATAAATACAGTAGAGGAATATTACTAGCCAAAGTAGCATGTATAGAAGCAATGTTTTTGAGACCTTCTTGTTATGATTAGATTATCAGATATCATATTTTACTCACATTTCATTAAGTTTACATATCAATTTTAGTTCAATTATCTGCTTATTTGTTCCTTTAGCAGTGAAATTATTATTTTTCAATTACATATTTTACTAATGTACATTTTTTTTGCTATAAGATAGCAAAATAAGGTGAGAAGTAAGATAATATAAATAAACTACTATCATAAGATATTTAAGATTCATTTAGAGCTAAGGAAAGAAAACCTATAATACACAAGCATTTATTTAACTAATTAGATCTTCACTGCAAGAGTTAATTACTATATATAGAATTCTTAGTATTTAATTTATATAGGAACTCAACTATATAGTGTGAATTCTTATCTAAAGAAATAATGAAGATGATAAAAGCAATGTCATATAAATGCAGACTGAGTTTTAAACATTCTCACAAATGCCAACAATCTAAAAATCACTGGTCACAACTGTAACTAGTTTTTGACAATTAAAAAAGTATGAGATCATAAATATCATTTTTACAAAAAAAAAAAATAATGATTGAAATAAAATGGAAAATGTTATACAAAGAAGAATAGTATAAAAAAACATCAAGTAAGAAATAATCACAGAGTGAAAATTCCTCTAAGAAATAATTCGTACCAAAGAATCAATACATTAAACAGAATATTGAATGATGTATAAAAATACCCAATTTTAAATAACAGTTCCTAAAAGCAAAAAAATAATCTTAAAGTTTGCTATTTAGTAAAATTAATTTTTTGGCTAAGACTGTTGGCCTTAAAACACATTTAAAGTAACAATCGGTACATTGAACAAACAATTTTTTTATTGTTTGGTAAAATGAGAATGGAATCAGCTATCTGATTTAAGAAATAGATAGTTTATAAAACCTGAAATTTCAACAATTGATCATTTAATAAAAACAGGCAAAACTCTCCATAAAGTATTGCCATTCAGTGCAAGCCAGAGTAATCAATGGATACCAAAAAACTTGTGCATAAAATCCCATCTAGTGCCTACTCATCCAATATCTTGTTAGTGAGGAGCCTTGGATCTGCTATAGGTTGCATTAGATTCTAAGGTATAGGTACAGTGTTCTCAGATCCAATGTTCCTCACTGATGACAGCCACAATCCAGAAACTAGTCTGGGGATATTGGATGAGTAGGCACTAGATGGGAATTTTATGCACAAGCCTTCTTGCATCCATTGATTACACTGGCTTGCACTGAGTGGCAATGCTGTATGGAGAGTTTTTCCTGTTTTAATAACAGTTATAGGCAGGCATAGGAGGTGGTGATCATGTGATGTTTATTGGCTTAATACCAGTCCTACCCCAAAGGATAGTGGGGACTATGGTTATTAAAGAACCAAAGACACCAAAATGTATGGGTACTGAACTCAGTTCAGACCTATATGACTATATAGGCTAATAAGCTTGGATTGAAAATATTATTGTGTTTTCGATTTGAGACTCATGGTTTTGTAGTTAAGAAGAGATAAAAGGTGGCTGCTGGAAGGTTGCATTAGATCTTAAGGTCTAAGTACAGTGCTCTCAGATTCAAGGCTCCTCACTGATGAAGGCCATAAGTCAGAAACTAGTCTTGAGGATATTGGATGAGTAGGCACTAGATGCGGATTTTATGCACAAGCCTTCTGGTATCCATTGACTACTCTGACTTGCACTGAATGGTAATACTGTATATAGATTTTTGCCTGTTTTAATAACAGTTATAGGCATAGGAGCTAATGATTATGGGATGTTTATTGGCTTAATACTGAAGCGATCAGTGTGTATGCACACACAGAGTTTCATGATAGTCGTTTAAAAGTAGGATATATATAGATTTTATAGATCAAATATTTGATTTTTCATTTTTTTGTTAGAAAATAATATACAGATGAGTGTGTGTGTTATTGAATGAGAGGGCATATATTGTAGGAATATATATATACTCATACATACATATAATCAATATGTATACATTATATTTGTATTCTTCTTATATTTATGAAAATAAATATATAATTTAGTAAGTTAGTATTTTTCATTCTTTAAAATGAAAAAAAGACGTTGAGAAACGGTTGACAAGGTAATAAATGACCTCTGGGTTCACATAGTTTATGGAATTAAAGGAAATGAAATTAACTTAGTGTTTTAATATTGAATTGTTATTGCAACAATATAGAATGTGTATGCTTCAGCAAGCTCATAGAGCGAGATATAAAAATAATTCTATTCTTTTTATTAGAAGACTAAGGATTCTATTTTTTTTTTGTCAGCTATATCCTCATAAAAACTTATACTATGTTCGATTTAAAAAAAAAACAGTGTAAAATAAAATCTATATTTTGAACAGTTTAATACTCATTAGAAGAAATTTCTAATATTTGTTTAAAAAAAGTAATTTGAATATATTTTTGTGTTCTATAAAAATTGTTTGAATTACATGTTCTAAAATGTAAACTTCGTTTTAAAAAAGAACATGTCTATAAAATTTTCAACTAGATTTAATGTACTTTACATTATAAGGAAAATGCAAAGCGGGTAGAACACCAATTTATCGTGGGATATATAAAATGTACTTGCCTAGTCAAATATATATATGTGAATAACAACTTTTGCTGAATGCCTATAAAGTTATATAAAAGTTATATCTTCAAAATGGAATTATAATTGTTAATAAAGAACTGTGTATTAACGAAGATGAAATCTACATATAAAGAGGAAACTAAACATCAACTTGGGATATCCTATTATTTTCTTTAATGTATAACAACGAAGGAATTAAAAATTGCACCTTCGAAGGATTTTCGTTCGCGAATTCCAGGAACATATAGGCCTATTACATTGACTTTTATAATACCATTTAAGTTTTCAAAAATTATAATTGGGAAAGATTAATTTCATTTTCTTTATTATTGTATTCATTTCATTAAAAAAATGAATAATAAGAGAGAATTAATAATTTAAAATATTCTTATTTATATTTATGATTAATAAAGATTTAAATATAGGTTAAGAAATATTAATATGGGAGAGGGATAAAGTGAACTTGGAGGTAAGAGATTAAATTATTTTTAAATTCACATACTATCATTTTCTATGACATGACACGACATTGTTATACTAATCAAAATAGTCTAATAACTGTAATGTATAATAAATGAATAAATGATTAACATTGTTGTGAAATATATATTTTTATATTAATAAATATAAGTTACATACAATCATATGAAAATATTATATATAAATGATTGGATTATTATTTGTATAATCTAATTATTATAGAATAATGTTAATATAAAAGTCTTAACATTTGGTTACTTATATTTTATATACATTGTAAAATCACGTAGTGTTATAGTTTAGAAAATATATCTACCGTAAGTAAATAGAATATTTATACTTTTTTTGATATAAGGAAGTAGATATATAAATAATTTTTTTATATATTGTAAAATTTAAGTATTTGTTAAATAAATAATTATGTTTTTATATTAAATTAAATGAAGTCTTCAATTTTATTTATTTAATTTAAAGAGTAGTGATATTTGTTAGTAATATTACTTTAGAATATTGATAGGAACCCCTGAAGAGAGTAAATTGTTAAACTTCCCTGAGTTCGAAATCTGAGCATAACGGTAAAATCAATAAAGGTGAAAATTGATTTGACGTGGTTTAGATATGAGAAGTACATCTTCTTGAAAGCGCTCAGCCATTTAATTTAGTTTTCTATTTGTTTTTATAGCTTTACGTTGGAAGTGTGATAGCATGATTTAAGATTATCATATTGAAGACAAATGTAAAGTATAAATCTACAGGTTATTACTTAATAATAAATTAGTTATTGGGAACATATATAGTTTTATATCAAAATTAAATCACATCATTCGTGGCATCCTATATGAAGACTTTAAATCTGACTATAGTGAGATGCGACTGCCTCAACTTATCTATCTTGTTGAGAGGGTGCATACCGTTACATATGGCACATCCAAGTGAGGCTCTGAATCATATCGTTATAATATGTATATCTTGTTTTATTGAAATACAATTTTTTAGTTATATATTTGGAAAAGAAAATATATATTTCCTTTGTCTTTGTGTTTTTCCTAAAAAAATATGTAGAAAAATAAGTTCACTCATTCTTTCTTTGCCAATAACATTTTTTATGAGTCTATTTTTTTTAAACATTCGGGAAAGATATAGTTGTATGGAAATGCTAATTATTTCTCATCTTTAAAGGCAGTAAAATTTTCATACCTTAATTTAATATTAATAGGATTTTGCTAACTAGTTTAAATTAAAAATCAGTCAACCAATCTATTTTTGTTTCTAACAAAGGTTGAATCTGAAGGCAGTTATAATATCTATGTTAAAAAAAAATTAAGAGAAAACAAAGACTAGACAGAATTTTTGGTTGAGCTGAGTCAAGTTTTGTTTAAAGTTACAGGCTTATAAATACTGGGCTATTTTTCTAGTCAAGGCAGTAAAAGTCAAAGAAAGTCAGAATAAAAGTCAAAAGTAAAAAGTCAAAAAAAGAGTAAAAAAAAGTTTTTTAAGAGTCAAAAGTAAAAGTCAAAGACTGTCTCTAATAGACATTGAACGTAAGCTGATGTAAGATAATCACCATGACCTCTGAGTAGACATTTTTATCCTTCACCTCAGGGGAAATCTCCAGAAAGTGCATCTATGGAGGGAAAGAAATCTAACTGATTCCATGCTGTTGCCGCTGAGGGAATGGAGAACCAACTTCGAATCCAGCCTGTCCTATGTCCAGTAAAGCCAAAGGTTGGTTCTGAAATAGTTGCCTCATCAAAGTGACATCAAACAGCAAGTATAAACTTTCAATCTTTAAAGAAAAAAAAATTAAAAATGCCTTCTATAAAAACTCTAGAATATTTAATTTCCTCAGATTTATAATTGCTCAGTAAGACTATATCTTAACAAAAGGGATGTGTTTCAAAAAAGACAGTGATATATATATATGTTTTAATATTTTTTGTTATTATTTTTTTAGCAAGTCAATCTATGTTATAACTATATTTCTACTTATTAATGGTAAAAAAAAAAAAAAGATTTTAATGTCTAATTTTAAATAGAACAAAAATGCTATAAAGTTTATAAATACAACTTTTATTATTCATTTTGAGATATGCCACGTATGTTTTTTGTTAGTTATAAAAATCTATACTTTATTGATTAATCTTATTTATGCCAACCCAGCCAAGTATGGGACAAAATGATATTTTTACTATTAAACCAATTTATGCATAAATTTGTTTATCTCAAATGTTAAATGGGAGAAGGGTAACTATTTTAGAATTGTAAAATAACAAACAGTCAAACTTGAATTTCTTAAATCATTTGTCCAATTCTTGCTATGAAAAATGTCATTTATTTTTTTAAAAAGAGAGAGAAAATCAGATATCTGAATTAAAATTTGCCATCTACTCCTATATATCTTGTTAATAGAAATTAAGAATGATTGTTAAAATCATTATCTAGTTAATTTACATTTGATTAAGATTCTTTATGACAATTAAATGAGATAATGTATATATGTGTTTATTTCTGTGTTAAAAAAAAAAAAATAGTCATGCTTCTTTTTCTTAAATATAAAATGGGCAATATTACTTATTACAAAAGTATGTGTTAATCTCACTATATATATATTTAGTGACGCATACATTTAGGGGACAAGTATTATCTCAGCAGTAGTATTTTTTTTTTTGACTCCTTAGCAATTTACGATGATAATTTTGTAGTTAAGCTTTATATTTAAGCACATGGGCATTTTATAGCCTATAAAATATGGTTATTTTAAATTTTCCCGTTATTACTTATTTAATACAGGCTTAAGAAAATATCTATACAGATATGAGTTAATGCTTTTTTATAGGCAAATATATCAGTGATGCTTAGTAGAATGATATGTGCCTATATGGCTTTTAATAATGAATATATGTCAAGTAATGCTATGTGAGCTGCCAGACGGATATTTTTACCGGTCCTGGAGATAGCTGTGTTTTTGAGCCGATAAATGGGTACTCTATGACGATAGGGATTCAAAGCCCACGCTCCATTATTTCCTACACATGCCACGCTGATTGCGAATGTGTTTTCATAGGAACTTCTCTATATATTTTATTGCTCGACATGGAGATTGGCTATCTGCCAATGCCAATAATAATATAGCCGGCACAGGATTCAAACCCAGATGCCACTGTCTTCTGTAATTAGATTTCTTGATCATGCCTGTTGGTAATGCTGTGTGGGATAGATAAACCATATTTATCATATAACTTAATAATAAAGGGAGCTAGAATTATGCTTTGGTCCATAACTCCTGCTGGGAATACTAAAAGTAAATATAATAATAAAAAAATATACTTAACTTCCCATATGTATGTGAACACGCACATAAATTTATTATATATATATTTCTGGCCTCTAACTTAATATAACCAGGTATTGTGTTTACTCTTGACAATTGGCATATTAATTTTTATAGTGGCATGTTTCTTGATTAAATATTATCATTATCAACATAAAAATTTGTTTTATGCTCACACACATCTAATACTGAGGTTTAATATTATTGTAATTATTGTTTCTGGTTCATAACTTCTGTTGTCATTATTGACAGTATAATTTCATTGTAATGCTCACATACATCTAATACTGATGTTTAAATATTATTGTAGTTATTATTTCTGGTTCATAAGTGCTGTTATCATTATTGACATGTGATTTCTTTATAATAATCATACATTTATCCTAGTTATATCTAAATACTGTTAACCGTTATCAATAAACTGATAATTAAATGTTGTATTATTTCTGGTTCATAACTGTTGTTGTCATTATTGACATGTGATTTCTTTGTAGTCATCATACATTTATCCCACTGATACCTAAATACTGTTACCTTTATAAATACCTGATAGTTAAATATTGTAATTATTGTTTTTGGTTCATATGTAATGCCCATACATGGATCACTCCAAACATTATTATTATTATTTCTATCTTCTACTGAATTGTGTTAATAAACCATGTATATCTATACAGTTGTCATGTCATTCCCTGGTTTATCACATCCACCCAACTATATCCACACTTAAAAAATAATCTATATGTATATTCAAAACCTATGAAATATTTGAAATAATATTCTGAGCTGTATCAAAGTATTTGGTGACTATCTTAGATTAATTTAATAATTCTAGTACATGACAGGCTGAGTTTGAATTGATAGAGTCCTTGTTTTACCCTGACCACCGGGACCAAAGAAAAACGATTACCATTAGTAGCATCAGGAGCGTTGGTTGGATAGTGGAGATCTTGGAGCACTGGCAAATAGGTTAAAAGCCTAGTACTGTTCCTCGACTACCATATCCCAAACATGCTGGGTTTGAAGTACTTTTGCTAGGTCTCTGAATCTTGTTGGATGATCACATGATTCTGACCATTACAATACCAATCCTGTCTAATAGGATAGTGGTGGCTATGGTTATTAAATAACCAAAGACATCAAAATGTATGGGTACTGAACTGAGTTCAGATCTATATGACTACATAGGCTAATGAGCTAGGATTGAAAATATTGTGTTTTTGAATTGAAGCTCATGGTTTTATAGTTAAGTAGAGATAAAAGGTGGCTGATGGAGGGTTGCATTAGATCCTAAGGTCTAGGTGCAGTGCTCTCAGATCCAAAGCTCCTCATTTTCAAAGGCCACAAGCCAGAAACTAGTCTGGGGATATTGGATAAGTAGGCACGAGATGGGGATTTTTTTCACAAGCCTTCTGGCATCCATTGATTACTCTGGCTTGCACTGAGTGGCAATACTGTATAGAGAGTTTTGCCTGTTTTAATAACAGTTATAGGCAGATATAGGAGGTGATCATGTGATGTTTACTGATCATTTAATATTTAGGGGTAAATATGTGCCCAAACACTCATCAAGTTTTCTGCAGTGAATCTATTTGTGGGATCATACCTAAGTACTTATTATGTTTCTTTATTTTTGAAGTCTCCATTTTCTTAAAAGCCTCAAGATAAATTAAAATATGCAATTATTTGTAATGATGAATGTAACTCTTTTTTTTTTTTTTTTTTGAAGATGTTATATTACTTATCCAGACATATTTGATGAATCTATTAGAATTTCTTTAAGGTTGTTAGTAATTTATCTGATGAAGATTGAATTTTGCAATTACAGGAACATGTTACTGTGAATTAAGACACTTTGATTGAGCAGATTTTTAAAATAAATTATTTTAGGCAAAAAAAATGTTCATAATTATTTGTTTTAACATTATATGCATATTATAATAAACTGTTTATTTTAGGATCTTTATAAGTAAAAGTTTAAAATCATCTATTACATAGTAATATTTTAATTATTCTAAACAGTATTTCTATTATGTTTAACTCACATACCAAAAACTAATAAATTTTACATCTTCACCAGTAAAGGCTATCAAGAACCTATCACTTTTTTATTATTAATAAATGTAATTAATCTATTAAAATAAATATTGGCTGTGAAATACCTAACACATTTTGATATGCTAATCTCCTTAATAAAAGTATTAAAATCAATCTTTTATTAATAACTCATAAATATTTAGACATCAATTTATCAAATATACTTCATGTCTTTATACTACCATGTATGTAAGTATGAGTAAACAAAAGGACTACCTGGCCATTAGTTTTTGCCTTAAAACAATCAAATTTGAAAATTTCAATACAATAACTTGAATATAAAAAATAAAAAAAAATTAAAAATAGTATTTAATGGCTGAATAATATACAAATCAATGTATCCTGATATAAAGAGTTCAGAAGTAGATTCTGTGAATTAATGTTGTTGGAATGTTATCAGGATGCATAAAAAAAAAGTGATACTTTTTATATATGTATAATTGAAATCTTACCTATGTTGCAAGCCCATAAGTCCCAAAAAAATTATGTGCCGTATATCCAACTTTGCCGGCCAATCACCTGTGGCAACACATCCAAATACACCACATGCTTCATGAAGATGCCAATCATCCATAACTGTAATATAAAAATAATTTGATTCCTAATTTTACTGTCAATAAGGCAAAAATCAATCTTATCATTATGATTTAAATAAACTCTTAAGAAAAATACACTTCTATTAGAAAAACTCAAATCAAATGAAGTTATTTCATTTAAAAGAATTCCAAAAATTAATGGCCCCTCAATAATACATTTATGGAAGTTATTTTTAATTATTCAATGGTCATTTATTTATTTTAACTACATAATACATAAACTACCAGATAAATAACAAAATAGAAACAAGAAATTATATAAATTAAAATGCTTTAATAACAATTTTTTTAAAGCAAAAAGTACCCCCCCCCACACACACACAATTTATTATAAGTAATCCATCAATAATAAGTAATAGAAATAAAACTATTTCTAAATAAAGAGTGGTAAAGTTTTGTGTGGTAAAAAAAAAAAGATTTCAAATTAATTAAATAATTGACTATTTCAGCGCCATAATTTCTCAATATACCTCAATATATATATAAAAATTAAATATTCTATAAGCATTTTTATTTTAACAATTGCTTTAGAAACAATCTTTCAATATTTTGCAGCAAATTAGAATTTTATCACCTATGGTTTTATATATATTATACCAATTAACATTGTTACATTTCTAACTATTCTGTCTTAAAAGCAGTCAACATGAATTTTTTCACAATTCTCTGTTTCAAGCACAAAAGTATAATTTTTTTTCAGAATTTATATGACTAATCATTTTATTATATATAAAAAATAATGGGGGAATATATTACCTTTTTTAAAAAAAAATCTTTTGCATGTCTGAAAGTAATAATGCTTTGTAATTATATATTAAATTAGTTCCATCTAATTGCATTGTTAAATGTTTTTAGAAATATTTAATTTTTATTCCTTTTTAAATATAATTTACTGCTTAGTATGTATTTTCCTCCTCTCTTCTCTAAATGATGCTAGCTTAAAGAGTGAACCAATAATTTTTATTTACGTTTCTAAGGGGAGTAGAATTAAGCAGATTGCATGGCATTATGACTGTTAGAAAAAAACTGGAAATTGTTCTTTTACAGGGACAATGTTTCTGCTATATTTTATAAGATGTAATTGTTCAAGATTTATTTCTTGAAGTCTCCAACATTCAGATTTAACAAGAGTCAACACAAATTTGATTCAATTAAAATTATTTGGGGGACTATAATGGAAATCAAAACAAAAAAATAAAATAAGAGACTTTGTACATATAAATTTTTTTAAAAAACATGTACTTTGTCTTACTAAAAATCAAAAGCATTAAATGTTTTCAATATGTTCCTTGAGTTTTCAAACAGTTAGTTTCTTTATTGCAAATGTAAATTCTAGCTATTACTAAAAAGATGTCTTACTTAACACCTTTAGTTAACTAATAAACTTTTTTTCCAGTGGAAATTAAATCCATTTCATAATACTGTCTTGTACTGAACAAATTTTAGTTACTGTTTTTCATCATTTACACATACAATTAATTGCAAATATTGTACTGAAATAAGAATTAATATTTTTAATGTCAATTAAAAACATATCTTTTTTAAAAAGCAATTCTGTTATAATTAATAGAAACTCTAACTAATGGGACACAGCTATTACAAAATAATTTGCTTTAATCTACTTACATGTTTTCTATGTGTTTACAAATAAAACATATATCAGTATTTGAGTATCTTGCTGAGAAAACAAAATCCACGTTATTGCAAAAAAAAAAAAAAATCCCCCAAAACTAAAAATTTGGAGATTTAGAATATCTTATTCTTTCAAGGAAAGTTCTCAGAGTCAATTATAAAATGATAAATTCAACAATAATGATAAGTTCACTGTTAATACACTTTCTAAATTTTGATTAAAAATGCAAATTATATCATTCTATTGCTATGAAAAATAAAAAAGACACTTTATATTCTCAGGAAAGTTTTATAAATAATGTTAATCAGACCCAGTAAAACATTTCACTAACTCATTTGTTATGTAGTTATTTGTAGGTTCCACAGATAATGAACACTGGAAAGATGTTCAAATATTAGAATTAATTGACATAATCAGTAAACATTCTGATCAATAATATTTTCTGCTACCTTTTTGAATAAGCTGTTGATTTTTCAAAGAATAAAAGCTTGTTTCAAACTACAGTCTTTTCTCCTTTCTATGCCTTTTTCCTTATTCTTCCTCCATTTTTTTTTACTTTACTATTTTCAATCACTTAAATTAGAATAGAACAATTTGTTAGGAGTTTCTCATACCTCCAGTCATATTCCGAAACAAACTGACATTGAAATTATAATATTCATGCAATCACATTTCCATACATTAATTACACACTCAGCTATTCTAATTCCAATCTCTTTCTTTTTACAAAAGCATTTGGTATTGTAACCAGTTGGGTTACATAGCACACAATAATATAGTGTGTGTGCATAAATATATATATATATAGTTGAAAGGAAAAGTAGAAATAAACACAGACAAAAATTGTACTAGACATTTTCTACATTCATTGAAATAAAAAAATAATAACTCTGATTTAAATATTGTTTTATAAATTAAACTTTTAAAAAGATCTGATAAATAATATTTGTAATTCTGATTTTGAAATTTAAAAAAAAAAAAACAAGCATAATTTATTTTTAAAAATCTTTTAATTAAAACTTGTATAAAATATCTTTTTTAATTAATGCTTGTTTGTATTTTCTACAATTTAGTTTAAAATCTTTGTAGATTAAAAATTCTAAAGGATTATCACACCTTTGGTCAAATTCCAAAGATTAAAGTAAAAATATGAATATCACACTTTCATAAAAAATTTCCAGCTTGTTTTCAAAAGGATTAGACAGATTAAAAACAGTCACTATGTTTTTATCACCTGATCCAGCCAAGATTATAAAAAGGACTGATAAAAAATATCAGTCAGTCTGGCTACTAAAATTTTTTTTAAGTAAGTGGCAGCAATTAGCTGATCAAAATAGATAGCTGCAGTTTGTTGTTGGTTGTAGCAGAGTTGGCAAAATAGCTATCATGAATTGATATAACTGAAGGCAGGACAGTAGATTCAGGAACTGCTATTTTCCTTCACAGGAGTTTGAATTCACATGGAAAAAATGATCCACTTCTTTGTGCTGAAATTCATAGCCTTAAATGTGGAGATGACTGTTGCTTACCTGAAATCTATCAAACCAAGACAGCTGCTTGCCTGGAACAATCCTAGACAGAAAGACACCAACTACAGACCAACATTTTACATGAATTACATACTTTTACCTGATGATGACAACAAACCTGGATTATATTTTTCTGATGGACCAAAAGAACCAGCTTGCCCAAGAGAAACCATCAGTAGATGAAGAATTAATTATATATATGCTATTTCAGCTATATGCAGAGAAGCACAGATAAATGTATATATAGCTGGTGAGTTATTTTAAGATAATTCATATAAAAATAGACATATATAGAACAATATTATTTTTAAGTCAGTTAAAAATCTATATATTTTAAAAGAATATAAAGTAATTTTGCTTGAATTATAATTAAGAGTCAAGAATAATTCATTGACCATCTGGTTTTAAAGGCAAAAGATACGTTTTTGAACAATAATCCTCTCCTTAAAAAAAATTATATATAAAAAAAAGTGATTCTATAATTTAAATTTAAAAGCTTTGATAATTAATTAATCAACAATCAAAAGTGATCTAACAAAAAATTGACTTTATGTTTTAAAAGAAAAAAAAAGTTAATTGTATTTATTTTTAAGAAACTAATAGATAAAGAGTGGAACTTACTATAAAATAAGGAAAGCAATTTATACATTTTCAACAAAGAATAATTGTGAAAATAACTTTTATTATCATAACAAGTATGTAAATTTTATATATATTCAAAATGAAATTTGTAATTATAAAAATTAAGGTTTTTTATTGTTTTGACAAAATTAAATTATGTTAAGAATCTGTGCAATTCGATATATGTGTTTTAATAAACCTAGTATAGGTATGGTCTTATTAAAAATATAAGTTAAAAAGTTTAACCATTTATTATTTTATGTAACAAGTTAAATATGTTCAGAAATTTCAAGCACACTGTATGTATATCTATCAACTGTATGGCAAATACCAACGTGTGTCAGATAGACAGATGTAAAATTTTAATCACTTGTTTTTCTTTAAATGTCAATTTAAACATGTTTATTTTGTATCAAGCCACATGCTTGTGTGCTAAATGGGTTTTAAGTAAACCTAATGTATTAATCATGTAAATCAATGAAATAATTTGAATTTTGTATAGTAATTTTGTAAATCACATATGTGATAAATTTTTTTATAGTATACTATTCAAAATCAGAAGCCTGGTTCTGCAGATCTTATTAATATCATTTTTTGTTATTAATAAACTTATTCAATTGCTAAAAATTGTTTCCATCATCTCTTGGTCACATACAGTAATAGAACTTATGTTCTCTGAGCTAAATTAATGCACAGGATGAATATATGAATGGGAATATGTATTTAGTGCTTTGATCAATCATCATCCTGGTTGGTGCAAAGGAGAATACTCTTTAAAGTCCATGCACTACCTTTTATTTTAGCTTAGTCTCATTAAAAATTGAAGTTTATAGTTGGCCAGTACATTAATGGTACTTAAAAAGCCAGAGCATTGATGATGATCAGCATGTTTTAATATCCCAGCATTAGCATTTTGATTTCTGATTATTGTGTATTCTAATGTGCATCCAAATTAATGGTTAAATAATTGCCCAAGCTGGCAAAGGCCCAATAGTTAGCTGGGTCTACAGAAGACCCATTTCTAATCCAGTCACAAGATGGACTGTTGGTTTTATTATATTTTGATTGAATGATCATTCATAATGATGAATGGTTTATTTTGAGTATTACTTATAATTATTTTTATTTTATAATGTTGGTTGATGATTAATTATGCTTTTAGTTGCTCTTATGATTTCTCAAGAAATTCTCTAATCTCATACTCTTATTGATATTTGTATTTATATTGTTGACTTGAGAGTGATGATGATTTCCCATCACCCAGTTCAAACCCTTTCTTCCTATCACCCTATCCCGTTACAGTATATAGAAAGCAATGACAAAGACAAATTTAAAAGATTATGAGTTTTTAGATAAAATTTTGCACAAGACAGATTTATATTAATAATTAATCATTTTGAAATTAAATCTAGTATTAGAAATTTCACTCACCAAATAATTGTAGCTCATTTAAAAGTTTCTATCACAAAATGTAGAAGAATTTAGAAAAAACAACTTAAAAATTATCACTCTCATAAAATCTAATTAAACATTATCCCTGATGAAATATTCACTATTGAGTTAAAAATAGTTGTATTATCAGTAATGATGATAAAGTAGCAATCAGTTGTAGTAATAAATATTTTACTTTTTTTCTAACATAAGTATATAGAATATTCGAACTTGATGAGAACTGATCAAGAAATTATGAAGGCCAGAACTTGTAGCTAAGGAGCAGCCAAAGTAAATACTGATGTAACTGGTCTTAATGAAACTTATTTTCCAGAGAAGAAAGTTTAATTGTACAATTATATAGCTACAAGTTGTTCTAGGTCAATCATTGAATGTAGGAGAGTGCTTCATGATTTTGGTTAGGTAGCTCAAATTTGGCATTTTTTATCTTTTAAGTTCCTACATGTATCAATAAAAAACTAATATTACAAAGTGTTTTGCATAATGGTATCTGTGGCATTTTATGGTTGCTTATGTTCCAACATGAAATTTCAGAAAGTCCCAAATTTTTTTTTATTCCATTGGATAATAGCATTATTACAACATTAGTATCAAAAGATTAAATTTTTCTTCTTGAAGATTTTAAAGCATGTGTTAGTAGAAACAATAAACTTTAGCTCAAATTATTTTTTTTTTTTAAAAAAAAAGTAGTTTTGTTTTGCAAACTCAAATAATCTGCCACTACTGAACTTATGCACAACTCATGGATTGGCTATCAAGAATATTTTGTAGGCAGAACAGCTACTTCAAAAATAATATGGATACAGATGATACCAATTTTTGAATTAAGGATTATAATAAATCAAAATATAAAAATTAATATTATATGTCCACTCACAAATACAGTTTATAGACCAATATATTCTGAAGTTAAAATAACATTTGCATTAAAAACAGAGGCCTAATTTGGTGTTAGGTTCATTCTTTAGAAGCAACTATTATTTTTGAAAAATTTCAATAGCTATTGCAACACAATTACTAGTTTAGATTTTCAATTACTGAGACATGGAATTCTAATAAGAAAGATGTGGAAACAAATATATTGTTTATGTTATATAGTTTACTAAAAAGAAAAATCCTGACTAGTTTTCTAATAAATTATATTTTTACTATCATACTCTGCAAGGCAGAATAATTATATATGTAATTTCATAATAAAAAATTTAAAGGTAGAAGTTCAATAGCTAACAAGAAATCTTGTGAATTAAACATCAAATAAATGCAGATATTAGCTGACTGTGATTATTAATTTTTTTTGATTGAAAGAAATATTTAAACTTAAAAAACACGATCATTGCTACTATTAAATCCATGAATTTCGAATAGAGAAATAAAAGTATTAATCACTCTGTGAATAACGATGAATTCAGATGATTGCTTTTAATAACATATTCATCTTACTTGATGACTGAGATACAGACAAAGATAGAAGATGAGCTTGGAAAAAAATTTAAATATGGTGATAAGTTAGCTTCATATCTAGTAATATCATTTAAGAATATCTGGATCTATAAAATATGCCACCTAATCTTAAAGATCCTATAATTCTAATTCATAAATAAATAAATCAAATGGTTTAATTGCTTGGAAATTCATAAAAAAATTGAGCACTGAATGTGCCAGAAATGGAATCCATTTGAAGATCTTAAGCTCTGGAATCTAATATCCTAAAATTGCACCAAACTATGTATTAAATCTTTCAACATCAGTATTCTTATGATAGCAATGATTCCCAATCTCTTTTACTTATATATGTCTTGATAACCTATTTCCATAATAATAATAACAACAAAATATTTATAATTACTATAGTTGTAGCTATTTCAAATTTATATGTTGTATATAAATAAATAATCCAATAATAGGATTAAAAAGAAATAGAATAATTAATTTAAAACTTAAAAATTATGCTAAAAAGATATAATACAGAAAAAATCCTGCAAAACTCATTCATCATAATTTGCTTATATATAAATCAATATCAATAGTCACATTTGAATGCTTGTAAAACAAGAGAATGAAAGCTGAGCTTGTGAACATACTATTAAACAACAAAGTAACAAATGAAGGAATAAGGATTTTCTCAAATTAAATAAGAAAGCCTGCTCCATAATTTGTCTTAACATTCAATTAATTTTACACTTTTGAATTTTTAAAATTAAGTGTTAACTCTCATATTTACTTCCATAACAATCAGTGAAAACCCTGAGAAAAAATGAAAATTTTCTCCACAGCATGTTTTAACTAAACTAATTTCTTTAGCTGTTAGTTTTATGAAAGTATGAACTGTTAACATCCTTAATTTAAAAATACATTTGTTTATAGAGAATGCAGGAAAGAAAAAAAATATGTTAAGATTATGTATTCTAATTTCATGTTTAAATTTATTACATGAACATTTCATATGCTTGCACAGGTTATTAATAACACTATGTGATGTGATGCACTGTGGGTTCCCCTTTATCGGAGTCAGGAATCTCTCAGCTACTAGACCCAGAGAAACATGTTAGCCACCTTACCTTCCCTTTCCATTCCCCACTCTGTTTTTCCCATATTCTTCTCTATCATGCTCCATATGCCACCAAGTTCAAGCCTTCATAATCAATGTGATGTTTTGATGGTTTTTATAACTATCCTGCCTATAGGATAATACAGACTGGAGTTTTTGAAAAATTAAAGACACTAAAATGTATAGATGATGAACTGAGTTCAGATTTATATGACCATATAAGCAAGTGAACTTGGATTGAAAACATTATTGTGTTTTCATCTTGGGATCCTAGTTTTATAGTTAACCAAATATGTAAAAAGTGGCTGCTGGAAAGTTGCACTGGATCCTAAGATCTAGGTGCAGTGTTCTCATATCCAAGGCTCCTCACTGATGAAAGCCAAAAGCTAAAAACTAGTCTGGGAAAACACAAACCTTCCTGCATCCATTGATTACTAAGGCTTACACTTGATGGCCCTACCACATGGAGAGTTTGCTAATGTTTAAATTTAATTAAAGTGTATATTATAGGGGTAATAAAGTTTTATATTTCAAATTCGAGGAGTAGTTATCTTATATTTGAGAAACAATAAGGCGATTATGTTAATATTTAGATATTGGAGAGTTTTGAGATAAAGCCAATAATATGAATTAATAGTAACTTTTATAATATCTTGCACTATTGACCTAAGTGCTCTCTTTAACTTCAATAATCAAAAATTCTATTTATTTATTTTTTACACTAAAATAATCTATCACCCAGACTCTAAGCAAAATTTTTTCTTACTGAGCTGTTTTCGCTTATAAGGTGAATGGCCTGGTGATTGTATTTATTATTGTTTTAAAAGATATATGCAATTAATATATTAAAAAATTACTTGAAAATAAAACAACAAATGTTTATCACTTTTTGAAAACTTTACACTGATCACACCCCCCGCCCCCCCAATATATAAAGGATAGCAGACTAAATTAAATTTTATAATAACTGCAATATGTTATTCCAGTGTGATACAAAGCATATGCATCATACTTTTTCAAAATACTATCGGCATTTGCCTCTAGTAAATTTTTTGAAAATTCCTCTTGTTTTTTGACATTTATAAAATAATCTACTTTTCATTAAATGATTAAAAAAAAAAAAATTAAATTGATACTTGAGAAAATAATTTCAAGTATATTTGCTCTAGCCTAGTAATAAGCTTATATCATATAGGTTATTCAAGATGCAGTAAATTCTGGTTTCAAATAATAATGCATTAACCAACTTTTGATAAATCATAATCATTCATGCCTATAATTAAATTGTGCTTTATAAATGTATAAATATAATTTATCAAATGAAATGTAAATTTTTCTTTATTAAAAAAAACAACATTAGAAATCTTATAAAAATCTGCTAAATAATTATCAAAATGAAATCAAAACTAGTTTTTATATGTTAGGACAGTGCAACTACTGCACAATAATCCTTGATGATTTTCAATGATAGTTTGCCATTTTTGTCACTAAACAATTATTCACATTTGAAAAGAGTTGTGTTTAAAAATAATCTACAGCATTTGATTTGGGAAATCCAACATTAAAAAAAAAACACATCATAAAACTTAAGATCGAAAGCAAAGTTATCATAAATTTGTTGATTTCAGAAATGTAAAACTGAATTTTTGGGAAATCATATGATCTCAAATGAATATGTACATTAAAACATTAGAGATTTTAATAATAATGTTTAATCTTGGTTGGTTAAAATATATACCAAACTAAAATTTAAGATTTTTAATCTAAAATCATTTAAATGAAAACAAGTAAGCACACACAAATGTAAAATAGAATTCAGAGCAGGACTGCAAATTATATTAATAAAAGATTTTATATTAATTGTTCAATAAGAAAATAATAAATTGTTTCAAGAATGCAATAACTAAAAACATTCTCATGTTTACACTTACTCCAGATATTGAGATACTATTTAAAAAAAGCATCAGCCATGCGATCTTCAAAGCAAACAGTTTATAGAAGGATTAGTTAGCTTACATTAAATTTATTTCTGATGAAATTATGAATGGAGACCTAAGATTATATATATATATAGACCTATCTGATATATATCATTATTTAAGGATATCTCAACATTCATGTAATAAAAGCAGATACAATTGATCCTTTGGAATCATATTAACAGCAGAAAATCATTCCATAACTATCTACTTCAAACTTAAACTATGAGATATGCGATGTTTTTTTTAGTACAGTATATATACATATCATCTTTTGCCAAAAAAATAGAAGTGTCTATAGATACTAGACAATTGAGCTAATTAAAATATATAATTGTATACCTAATATCAGACCTATATAGCTAGTTAAGCATATTGGCATGGGTTCAAAACTTTAAGGTTTTAAAACTTTCAAATCAATAATTTAAATTGCATAATAGAGTTAAAAGTAGTTGTTAAACAAATATATTCCTCACTGATGAAAATCATTCAGAAATTTAATTTAAGAATACCCACCAATTACTCATTCTTAGAAAGATGACGGTAGAATACTGATATAAATTAATACTATTTAATATTGAAGTATGTTCGTAGCCATGCTCGCTCAAATTTAAATTACAGATACATTTGAGAATAAAATAATATTAATAAAATCAAAATATATATGTGTGGCAAAGATAAAAAGCTTATTGCAAAGAAAGTAAATTTATTGTGAAAGTTTTAATACCAATCAAATTTCTTAAATACAAGTATGTATTTAAATATTTCAACATTTGCAGTGGCAAAACAGCTTTCACTTGTCATATTACATAATAAAGAATTATTTAATAAGTTTTATTCATTTGATAATCTATGTAAATACTGCAAGAATACAGATTGTGATTTACTTTATAAATTCTGCTATTGTGGTAAGTTTTTTTTCCTTTTGTTTCAAACATAAGCAATGATCAATAACACAAAGAATGCATTTTCAGTAAGAAGCTCTGTGATATTGGTCTGTCCAATATAAGATGAAAGGCATTAATGTGGGAAACATAATCTTGGAAAAACTTTCTACATATCTTAAATGCAATGAATTAAAATTCTTGATCAACTTCAACAGACCATAGTACAATAGATCAAAACATTCCAATAAAAAAATACAATATATAAAGGGATAGTTCGAAAAGGCATAAGCCAGTACCAAACAAAAAAGCTATCATACTGGATATGAAAAATTGCAGTTCATATTCAGAAAAAAATGTTTGGTAAGCATGCATTTCATAAACAGTTACATAATATAAGTATTATTATGGCCAGTTTTCACATTATAATTAGAAAGTAATATTATCAATGAATAAATTAGAAGTTCTGATGGGGTGCCATTGTTATAAAACATAACTAAAACAATTAGTAATTACAAGTCCTGTATATATGTTATCTGATAGCAAACTGAGATTACAGGGCAATATGATAACAATCAGTGATTATATTTCATCATTATATATGAAGCAAATATGATTGGAGTTACTTTTCAAATAACGGAAATGTTAAAGACACCGTTAGCTCCACGGATGTTAGGGGATGGGAGATTGACGTGCATTATTTTTAAGAAAACAAAAAAAAAGTTTGCGTTCTTCAAATCATGCCATGTAATTACAAAGTAAATGAAAATACATGGTTAAAGAATTTTATCATTTTAAGATTAAAAAGAAGTATAAGATGACTGAGTCAAATTCGAATTATTAAATTTACATATATATATATTTCAAATTTATCAAGAAATATTTAAATTATTGTTTATAAATTCTTAAGGAAAAAAATTGGAAAAACCTCAAGAACTTATTACATTGTTATTTAGACTGATAATTATAGATAATTTTTTCAAACACACAAAAAACAATGCAGAAGTAATTTTATTAAAGATTTTTAAGTTTAATTAAGACAACGACTACAATGTAAAAAATAATTTTATGCAACCCGTTGGTTAATAACGGTGATGGATGAAATTTATAAGATACACAAACAAGCAGCATAAAAAAATAATAATAATAATTCCATAAAAATGCTTTATTTGTATATATTATTCTGGGAGACAGAAAAACTCACGATTTAGTCGATCAAAAAAATTTTTAATTTGAAATTAACAGGAAAAAATGCAAAAGCTCTAACGTTTAAATCATTTAACACATGCATTATACAGATAAAAAAAACCCGTTTAACTAAAACATGAGATTAAGTAAGATAATTATGAATGAAAACACTTTATTATAAAAATTATCTGATAATTCAGAAGTACTCATCAAAATATGCTTAAACATTGAAAATAAAAAAAAAGTCGTTAATTCATTACTAAAATAGATTATACACATCTTTCAAAACCAAGTGCACTTTGATTAGATATGAAAGATATAGTACAGAGCACGTGGTTTATTAGTCAACAACAACAAAAAAATAAAGCATATTTTATAAAAAAAAATTTAACAAATAAACAAATTAGTGTTATAAGAGATTAACAATGTAATTAGTAAGAGTCACGAACTGGTAAAAAGAATGTTAAATGATTGTTATATTACTACTACTTACCTATCTAGACATTACACGTTTATTTCTATCAAAATTTTTACAATTACTATAAATATAAATCAAAATTGAATGAACTTTTACAAAGTGGTTGAAAATTTACGATTCTCATGTTTTTCAACTAAGTTTCAACTTTGAATGACGCGCAGGAAATGACGTATAGCCATAGATAATTTGAACTCGAGGCGGGTTAACCAATTATATTGTGCATAATAATAATAATAAAATTGCTTACTTTGTTTTCTTAAGGAAAAGTTTATTCAAATAAATATTTACAATTTAATATAGGCAAAATAATTATATCAAGGCATGTTATTTTAGTTTTGCTGCAATCTCGTGATTAAATTCTAAAGAAAAACTGACTTAAACTGAGAGATAAGTACTGTAATATCTTATAAAACATTTTTCCAAGGAAATTATTATGCCTGTATAAATGTTTTCCAAATAACATACTCATGTAAACAATGATTTTAATTAACTTATATTCTAGAATTATTCTTTTTAAACTTAGCTTTATAAAACTAGACTTGATATAAATATATCATTTATATTTCGATTATTTTATATAATCATCGTCTGAAACTATATATATAAATAAAAATTATTAATTTTGTAAAGATTACCATTTTAAAAAATATTTCATAAAACTTTGTAACATTATTAGATCTTATCTTAATGAGGAAGTATCATTAAAGTCAAAACTATTAAATTCTACGACAAAAAAAATCCAAAGTAATTATATATATATATTTTTTTACTGAGAATTGTTCTAAATTTCTGAGAATAAAGCTTCTTTTTAATTAATCTTTTATTGGCGATATGTTTTTTATGAAGCTAAAACAATTTTTTTTTAAGTGTGTTGGAATTTCATATAGTCTAACATTTAAATGCAACTTATCTCCTTTTTATACTTAATTTTTTAATGTTCAAATTTCATTTTAACTGTTTTGACTACTCAGAAATCTTTTCAAATACTTACTTTCTCTTATACTTTTAAAAAAAGTTTAAATTATAGGAAAAATGAAGACTTTATTGAAGATTAAACAATTGTGACATTCAATAAAATTTGATCTCCGAAAAAATTAAATGTAAAATGATTGTTGTATATGGATGTATGGTTTTTACTAACAATACTAATAAAGTGTGAATAGGAAAGAGAATGAAGGTTAATGGATTTAGCCACAGTGGAAAACAGTAGCTGCAATGGAATTATAATCCACAATGTAAAGGAAGTAGTAAGAGAATGTTTTTTATAAAGGTCCATTTGTCTTCTATATCCATACAAAGACTACAAATAATCTATAATAAAAGAAATAACAGTGCAATGGCATACAGCAGGTAGCAGTGAACAAGTCAGTACAGAAAATAGGCTACAGATACATAGCATAGCCCTAGCTATGTTGTATAAGCTAATTACATAAGTAAATTAGAGGAAGACAGCCGAGATATGAAAATATTGCCATCAGACCACTCATTGTGTGAGACATTGCATCAGAAAGATTATACAAATCCATCTCCAATACATACATTAAGTTTAAAATAGTTTACTTCCCGTTATATATAAATAAACACAAAAACTTATAAGTAAAGTTTAAAAGAGAAGTTATAAATAAATATAATAATAAGCTGAACGTTTTCGAAGATCCATGCCTCATAATCATAGCTTTCTTAAAAATATATAATAAAATATATGCAAAGATATTTAAATTAGCACGTGTTATGTGGCCCATTTCTTCGATATATCAAAGCAAGTGTCTTTTCTATTTATAGCATTAATATTTCCATTAATGTAGAATGCTTCTTTTATTTTTCTCTTATGATCATTTGATTCTGTGCATATAATTACAGGATTGGCAAATGTAAAATTGTGTCCAGATTGCATGGCATGCTCCAAAAATACAGAAGATATATTGTTGTTCTTCCTAATTCTAACAAATTGATCAACAACTCAAAAGATCATATTGATCGATCATTCACTCCACATAGTATATTCCATTTCATGTCCTCAAGAAAAATGCCTTGCTGTATATTATGGTGAAACTAAAGCTACTATTAAAACTAGACTTGCTCAACACGTGTACACTTACAATAGAGCTCAAAAGAACAACAATATATCTTCTGTATTTTTGGAGCATGCCATGAAATCTGGACACAATTTTACATCTGCCAATCGTGTAATTATATGCACAGAATCAAATGATCATAAGAGAAAAATAAAAGAAGCATTCTACATTAGTGGAAATATTAATGCTATAAATAGAAAAGACACTTGCTTTGATATATCAAAGAAATAGGCCACATAACGTGCTAATTTAAATATCTTTGCATATATTTTTAAGAAGGCTATGATTATGAAGCATGGATCCTCGAAAACATTCAGTTTATTATTATATTTATTTATAACTTCTCTTTTAAACTTTACTTATAAGTTTTTGTGTTTATTTATACATTAAGTTTGCATATTATATGCGCATATAAATGTTATGACTTGTAGGTAGTGTTTGACCATAATTGCAGCTATTAAGTTGTCACCAAGAATGGACAAGAATCAAATATTGAAGAGTAACAATAAAACTTATGAGAGTCAAGGCAATATATAGCAGTCAACTCGCTCTCATGCAGAAATCAAATTACCGAACCCAAATAACACCAGATAAGAAATAATACATCAGACTGAAGCAATCCAAGCCAGAAAAACAACAACCCTACAATCATCTATTGTATGAGTAAGAACCTGAGAATAAACAGTGGAATCACAAACTGCACATTATTGTACTAACATTATGAATAATAAAAATGTTAAATTGGAATTGAGAATTTGTATTACAGATACTATGACATAGTACACAACAGAGATAGTTTATTATATACAATGTCAACAGATGTGAAAGTAAATAATAAGTTTTAATATTCCAATTGTTTTCTAAACACCATCTGGATTAATATTTGGATTGTAGAAGCAAGCATTTTATCGCAGAGACCAATGATAAGTAACTGTGATAAATTAATTCACCAATGATGATGAAATGATAATCTTTTTAATCCAATTTTGATGCAAGGCCAAAATATAAAAGGGCAAAGGAGAAACCAACCACAGAGAAGAAATAAGTTAAAAAGATAAAAAACTAATCTTTTCTAGAGATTCTATCCTCTGAAAATATTAAAGACTACTACCTAATGAATGCTACCAATAATCCAAATCTTGATATTTTAGTAAACCTCTAGACTAAATAGATAAAGTAAATATTCACAAAAATATGTTATAAGTCTTTGTATTTATATTGTAATGGCTGACTATTGTAGTTTATAATAAATCAACTGCATAGTTAAAAATAATTTTAATAATGTATGTAGTGGAATAGTTAGTGCATATGTTATAAAGGGACTAAAAATGTATTTATTAATTAATAATTTATTTACTTCCATAGTGAAATAATTGAAAGAGTGCAAACCTCTCAAGCGCTTATGATTACCATTAGCCAATCAAATCTTAAGCACTGGGACAGAGAATTTAATAAGAAAAGAGCGGTTCCACTCTCTTCTTTACTTGTCTTAATATATATCCAAGCCAGTCCAAAGTACTTATATCTAAAAGCGTGAATCTTAAATATAATCACACTTAACTCACTGAGTTCAAATTATAAACATAATCATAAGCGCTTGAGAGGTTTGCACTCTCTCAATTATTTCAATATCGACTGCGCTTTGTAAAAATAATATTATTTACTTCCATAGTGAAATAGTTCAATTTTTTTATTTGCTGCAATCAAATAATATGACAAATCTCTGACATTTCAGAAAATATCTACTCTCAAAGTGGAAGTTTATATGCACCCAGTCATATTCATAAGATACAAAATGACAGTAATTGGCAGTAGTTGATATCATCAACATTTAACTCCAGTGTTGTACATTCCTTGTTACAAAACTAATGCATTTTCTGGGAGCATAACAATGCCCATTACAAATCAACACATAAAATTCAACACATCTGCACACTTTCAGAATATACAACATATGTCAACACTTAAAGAAGAGGGACAAATAATAGTATCTATACTAACCTCTGCTATTATTAACACATAGAATGTATTTGAAAAGTTTAAATAATGCTTGAATTTTTCTATAAAATGTTTAACAATTAATATTAGATGATGAAAATAATCCAACATGTTGGTCACTTTGCTCTACTAATTTTTTTTCTGGATAAATTCTGCTTTTTTTTTCCCAATGTGGAATGACACACATCTTGGTTATTTATTCTCTCGGATAACCATTGCAAGCAATTGCTTTAACTTTTAATTATTAATTCTTTAACTTTTAATTATTAATTCTCCATCTGACCCATGCTTTTACTAACTTGTGACTGTTTTCAGTTCTTTTGTTTCAAAATAATTTTTTTTTAGAATTGGTTTTTAAATAAATAATAAATGGTTTTAGCAGCATAATTTTTCCTATCCCACTTGCTGTAAGCTTTAGTAAGTAATAATACACGTTAGATGATAGTAATTGTCAAATCACTAACCTGTGTTGATCTATCCAATATCCCCAGACTAATTTTAAGGTTATGGCTTTCATCACTGAGAAGTTTTAGATCTTGGATCAGTGCATCTGAACCTTTATTATCCAATGCATCCTCTTCCCAGCATTTACCTCTATTATTACTTACTAAAACTTACAGAAAATGGCATAGAGATGGTGAAAAATTATTCTATTATAACAACAATATATAAGCCAAAGCCAGATGATATTTTATTGCTTTATAATAAATGTTTTTTTTTAACCCTTTTGCTGATAATTTAATTATTCTGTTTTTTTGATAAACAGATTACAAGGTCACAATTTTTTATTTACAGAAATAATCACTTTGTATAGAAACAAATATATTTTATACATAGTTTTGATTAAATAAAAAATAAAAAAACTTAATTGTTCTTTTGTAAAATAGAATGAATTCCCCTAAGCCTAAATAAATGTATCCAACTCATTTAATTTAAATGAACATATCCAATCGAGCATACAGTAAAAGTTTATGGGTACTCATCTTATAGCTAAAGACGCCGCTCTATGGCGCCGTTTTCGCGCTAAAACACATAAAAATGCTGTTTCCGCGGCCGACACGTTCAAACCCGCATTTTCTATAATACAACTTTTTTGTTGTGCTACAGAATGCAGACTGCTATGTTGCATCGCAGTACAGCATGTATGTCACATAGCAGCAAATATGTTTTCCGAATTCGCACAGTTTATAAAATAGTTACGGCTTGATGAGAGAGTTTGTATTTGAATTGGATGGAAATGTTGTTTTCATTTGATTTTTTTTTTTTTTAAAGTATTGAAATGTTCAGATTTTTTAAAGTAATAATTCTAAGACTATTTACAATGTACTGTATTGAAGTTTTTATTGGGAAAATGTTAAAGATCTATGTTTTTAGTGAGTTGCAATTAGGTAACGCGTCAAATAACATACTGTTTGTAACATTCCATGAGACAAAGAAGATTCTACCGTGTGTATATTTTTGAAGTAAAAAAGAGCGGTACCAAAAAAATATCCAGTAAAAAAAGTACAAATATGCACAATTTTTTGTAAATTTTATAAAAAGCAATTATTTTAGCATTACAAACAACAGAACACTAAGCCTAAAACTAACCCTAAGCCTAATCTTAAAACTAACCCTAAACCTAACCGTAACAACTTTTACTTTTTATTGTCATTCTATTTGAAGTAAAAAATGGCCGTAATATCTCTTTGTCTGTAAAAAAAAAAAAAAAAAGTAAAACGAAGACTAAAAAAATAAAAAATAGACTAAGAAATTTTACTTTTTATTATGATTATTATTTTTTAGTTAAACAACAACAACAAAAAAAGTCGTAACACAAGTAAAAAAATACCCGATAGAAAATTGATAAAAAAAAGCCGTAACACAAGTAAAAAAATATCCAATAGAAAATTGATAAAAAAAAAAAAAAGCTGTAACACAAGTAAAAAAATATCAGATAGAAAATTGGTAAAAAAAAAAGCGTAACACAATTAAAAAAATATACGATAGAAAAAACACAAATCAAATTTTAATTTGTTGATTTTATTTTACATTTATTATTATCACTTAAATTGTATACGTTAATAAAAAATAATATTTATAAAAGACGATTTTGTTTTGTTTTTATTTTCGCATTACAAAAAAGCACAGCAAAATTATTATAATCAACGGCCCGGGAATGGTCATATTTTATAGTTTTAGCGTGAAAATGGCGCCATCCAATGGCATCTTTATCTATAAGACAAACACCAGTTTATGGTTTAATATTTGTTGTGACAATCAATAACAAACAATATTAACTAGTTAGCACATAAAAAGTTTCTCTGTTGCTCATGATTGACAACACATTTACGTCTCATGGGAAATTGCTCTTTATTTGCAATGCATTCTGGAAGAATTGTAATCACAGAAATGAATGTTTAAACTGTACTTAATATCATAAAGCCTGTAACTAAATACATGGTGATAATTCAATACAAGTACTAGTGTGCAACTACTGTTTCTTTCTAAATAGCAAGTGTGTCTGACAGCCACTAAATCTCACATGTTAACTTATAAAGAGTTCACTATAATCTTCACTACTGACTTATCTAGGAAGCTCTCAAATGTGAAGAACCACATTATTGAAATAGTATTGATTTAAATAAAAGCATTAAAAATTAATATGTATTTTTTTAATTTGATACCCAACATTACTGATGATAGGAATGGAATTCAGGTATCTATAAGATTTGAGATCTGTGGAGTTCAAGAGACCTAGATATTGTTTTTAGCTTGAAGTGTTAATCCAGTAATAATATAGCATCTATTGTCATAAAATTATTTCAGTATTCAAGCAATAGTCTGAAGCAATTATTGTCATTAAACTCATTGTCTTCCTAATTTAGCACTTTCTTAAAATTATAATAATGGTATTTAAGATATAGTAAATAGAAATACCCCACAACATTCATAGAAAAAAAAATTTGAGTAAATAGACATGGCTTGGATATGGTCTCTTGAAGTTAATTTAGGTCAGTGGTGGCGAACCTTTTTATGTGAGCTTGTCAAAATTTTCCCAAAAATATTTATTGAATGATTGGTGTGCCATACAATTATTAAATCAAAATATAAATAGCTTAATTATTGCAGTTTTTTAAAAGTTTATAAAACAAAATAATAATAAACAAAATTTCTAAATAAGCTAAAGACAAGTGAATGATATTTATTTAGAAGAGCACAAGTTGAATAAAATGTAATAGTAAAAAATAAACAGTAATTAAAATGAAACTTTGGAAATAATCATATAAAATCAACATAAATAGATATTATTTAATGAAATTATTGCTGGTGTACATTGGATGCCAAATGTTTTATATCTGGTTCATATTTTATCATTTTTAATAATGTATATGCTGAACTATATTCATCTGTCATTCTATTTCTTGAATTGTCTTTAATTAAATTTGTTTCTGAAAACTATGATTCACATGAATATGTAGAAGAGAAAATTGATAATATAGCTAGCGATCACTAATTTTTTTAAACAATTAAATGTTTCAGGAATAGCATTCCAGACAGTCAATAGTTCCTCTTAAGCATTTTTTTTACATATGTCCAATAATTGATCATTTCCCATTGTTTCTAACTCATTCCTCAAATCAACAAATTTCTGTTTCTATATAGGACTGGATTGAAAATCTACTGATTGCATTTCCATGTCTCCCAAATTAAACCACTCAAAAAATTTTAACTTGACACTATCCATTGATATTATGTCTGGGTAGAAAATAAATTTTGATGTTTCTGAAAATTGTCTGAACTGTGTAAATCTTAGAGAATATTCATCAATTATCGATTGAATAACAGCACAAAAGTCTTGCATCAATTTTACTTGATCTGGATTCTCGTGAGATTGTAAATCAGTCAACTTTTTTAGATTTGGAAAATATTCGAAGGTGTTGAAAATTTGTAATTTAACTTCATATGCTCTGATTAAATCAAACATGGCAACATTTGTCCTATTCTAATCCTGCAGTTTCACTTTTAATTAATTTAAATGTGAACACATATCAGTAAAAAATATTAATTTTGAAAGCCATTCAACATCCATTAATTCATTATATTTTTCAGTGATTTTCTCATTAAAATAAAAACAGTTTAATTTCATCTAAACACTCAACAAATCTTTGAAGAACTTTTCCTCAACTTAACCATCAGACATTGTTGTACATAAGTTTACCTTAATATATAGATATAAAATTGACTAACTTAGTCACAACGTTCATAACATCATCCAGTGATTTAAAGCTGTCCTTCAATTGAATGTCCAATATGGTTGGTAAATAAACTGAGAAAACCATTTTCTTTTCCAGTCATAAGCACCATCTGTAGTTATTGATACAATTTTGGCAACATCTATTTCTTTTTCAGCAAGAAGATTTGAATTTTTGTTGCAAATATCTATTCCTTTTAAACCATCAAATATCAGATGATGATCATTCTTTATGCTTACACAAGCGAGGCAAAACTCTCCACACAGTAGCATCACTGAGTGCAAGCCAGAGTAATCAATGGATGCAGAAATGTTTGTGTATAAAGTCCCTATCTAGTGCCTACTCATGCAATATCCCCAGACTAGTTTTTAATTTGTGGTCAGATCTATTCCTTTTGTTGCTGTTGCTAATGAGGTTAAACTGATCAATTCTTCTTTGATATTATTCCCAACACAATAAAAATAGTCAAACGAGCTGATCCATTTTTATCTCTACTTTCATCAAGGCAGAGTGAAATTAAACTAGAAGATTTTATATTTTTTTTTTTTTTTTGTTGGTAAGTTATGTTGTTAGCCATTTGCATGATTCTTTTTTTAACCGTATTTCTAGCCAATGGTAAATTTTTTATGCTCTGAATAATTTTTACTTTCTTTTCAAAATCTTCAAAAAGAACTGGTGCACATTTCATCCAAGCTTCTTTCATATATTCTCCATCATTAAAAGGTTTCCTATGTTTGGCAATTACATGTGAAATAAAAAAATTAGCAGCAGTTATATTTGAATGATTTTCGATAAATTTCATTATAGAGCTTGATTGAATATTTATATTTTTAAATACTTGGGCAATATATTCTTTTTGTTCATCTTTCCTTTTTTCACAGAGTGATTTATGATTGGTCTCATAATGCCATTTTACCGATGAAGTTTCAGTATAACAAAACATAAAACACATACTGCCTAGATGCGTTTGTTAATTATTCCATACTCATCAGTCCACCAATTTTGAAATTCTCTACTGTTTGACAATTTTTTTTTTTTTCACTAGTTTTCACTAGTCTTATTAATATAATGGTAACAAATTTATTTAAAAGTAAATTTAAATGAGCTTTAATAATTTTATAAATCAAAGATTGCTGTT
This sequence comes from Epiperipatus broadwayi, assembly GCA_028023455.1. Classification (NCBI taxonomy): domain Eukaryota; kingdom Metazoa; phylum Onychophora; class Udeonychophora; order Euonychophora; family Peripatidae; genus Epiperipatus; species Epiperipatus broadwayi. The sequence goes on from JAQFVV010006291.1 coordinate 2,882,802, forward strand.
TTAGCATGAAATACGTATATTGGTGATTATTTATCTTTTCAACATATATGTGTTCAAGTGTATCAGTGTTATGAGATAGTGTGGAGAGAGGTGGGTCATGTGAAAGTCTGTGCTCATATACCCTATATATTACATATATAGACAGAGGTATATAATAAGCCTGTGTGTTTCAGTTATTATATGTTAAAATATATTATTATCCTCACATTTCACTTTTACAGCAAAACTTCAAGCAAAAAAAAAACATCATTTGATGGCGTTGATTACACATTTCGTTCCTTTGTACCATTAAAAAAATGAATGGCGTCAAAACGTTTAAATGAAAAAAGACAGAAATCCATTTGATTACTTTTACTTTAGATTTGAAACAATTTACTTCAAAGAGTTATCAATTAATATATATATATATGCGTGCTCTGCGCACAGATAATGATGAGTTATAAAACATTTTATTGAGTTTACTTTCTAGTTTTATTGGAATCATTTGACAGGTTTATAGAATATAATACCACATTATATCACTTTATTTGAGTTAAAATATAATTTATGTCTTGCATTGGTGGTCGAGAGGTCAGCGCGACTGCCTTGCACTTGCAGGCAGTTGCCCGGGTTGCGGGTTCGCGTCCCAGCTGATGCTATGACATTTAAAAATATATATATATATAATTTATTGCTAATAATCAAAGTTCAATTGTAAATTGAATTCTAATATAATATTATATTTATTTATTTTATCTTTAGTTTACAGTAAATTTTTATTAGTAAAAATTTTTAGCAACAAAAGCATTTAATTTAAAGCAGAGAAAATTATGATATGTAAATAGTTCACGTGCCAGTAAAAAATTTGAGCATGCCATAGGTTCACCATCTCTGATCTAGGTTGTTGGAAACTTGCCAGCTTGTATTTCTTCATATACTATAATGATATAAACCCTTCATTAAAATTGCTATTCCAGTGAGCATGTAGCATGTACAAACCTATTACTTATCAGATCTTATAATCACAAGCAATGCTAGAACATTTCTTTAGACTAAAGTTCAAAAGGCTACACAGCTCCTGAATGCATATTTTAACCCAAACTTATATACCATTTTAACCTGTGGCAATCAGGAACTGGATGAAGAAGCAATTAATTATAGAACTGAGATTGATAGGATGGCCTTAGCAAATTATTTTAAGGAATTTCTAGATATAGTGTTTTAATGGACTCCAGTACATTTTATCAGCTGTCTCACATGCATGCCTGAGACAAATTATGGCTAATCAGTCTGAATTTTTGTTTAAAATCCAAAATTAATATGATTAAAAAAAAAAGTTGATCAAAGAATGAACATTAGTCACCAAATAAGCAAAAAACTTGCTATCATATAACAAAACTCACATTGGTATCACATAACAAAACTAACATTGGCAATAATTGTTCATATATATTTCGTTGTTTTTGAAAGGAGCAGACTGTCTATTTTCCAAAAAAGAAATATTAATTACAGTTCCAGTAATAGAAAACAAAACTAACGATTGCCTATCAGAGAATGTAATGTCAAAATTCTACAATCTCCATCATAACAAATAACTGTTGGGCAAAAATAAATAAAAAGGCAGTTTTCCAATCAATCTCTAAATTAATATACAACTACTAGGACAAATTAATTAAGCTCTTAGAAAAAACAGAAATGATAGTACAAAGAGGTTCTAAATGTATAAGATTACTGTTCCTTGTATGCTGTGAAGACAGCAGCAGTTTACTGAGCAACTAGCTATTCTTTAATCAATATAAAGCATACTAATTCTCAAAATAAAATATTGAAATTATTTGGACCAAGAATGGGTTGTTACCATGATACACCAATCCATCTGTATATTAATAAAAATATATAGTGATTGGCTGTAACTATAGAATATTGTCCTGAAAGTTGGATAGGCTACAGGCAGATGATATTATAGAACCTATATCATTCTCCAAATAGGCCATGTCTTAGTATCCATTATTAAAAAAAATGCAGTGCACATTAAGAAGTCTCTGTTACTTGATTATCCCCCATCTTTAATTAACAAATAGCTTGTCTCTAACGGAGGATTTTTAAAAAAATTGCCAAGTTTGCCTATCTCCAACTACCATTTGGTGTTGAAACTTGAAGAGGACTAGTCATTATTAACCATGAAGGACTATATATAAAGTCAATACATTATCATCTGGAATCCAAAGTAGCTCAAGACATATACCAATGAGTAGTCTATCAAATTTGCATTCCCTCTTTTATGACTTCCTTATATAAGAGTAGCTAAAATTAAAGAAAAACTCTTGGAGATCATCAGAAAGCTTTTCAATAAATTTAAAGAAGTAGGTGTGAGAATAAGTACTGCCAAGTGTGTATTCAAAGCCAAAAAAATTCTAAGCTGATGGCATGGAGAACATTTTTCACCAAAATTAAAACAAATACTACATGGAAAACAAAAAACCCCACCAAAAAAAAAAGGAGCTCTAGGTTTTTTGTAGGACTTGTTAACTATTACAAGTTTTTTTTTTTTTAATGTGTCAAAGCGTTGACGGGAAGCAAATCCTGGGACAACTGCTTGTAAGGCAGCTATGCTAACCACTCGGCCACCAACGCTTGACAACTATTACAAGTTTTATTCAGAACAAAACAAACAGACAAATCATTATGTTACCTCCTTGATAAAAAAGCTGAATAGAAATGAAATGATATACAAATCTAGTGGTCACTAAATGAAAAAAAGTAATAGCCAATTTAAATGGAGTAGTCCATTTTCATCAGTAGAATTGCTTTCTTGGGTGTGGTGCTTCATTAGTGGATGTTGGAGCAATATTAGCCCACCATAGGAAGGATAGATATGATATAGTCATAGTATTTAAATGTTGTACTCTGACCATAGCTGAAAGAAATTATTTTCAAATAAAAAGAAAAGTTTTGGCACTGGTTTCTTTTTTTAAAAAAAAATTATATAGGTACATTTATGGAAGATCATTTATATTGCAAACAAATCATAAACTACTCTTATGCATATTTAATGCTAAGAACAATCTTTCATATCATGTATCACTCTGCCTGCTGATATTTTTTTTGAATACATGTAGAGTGAAAAATCCAGTTGATGCACTCCCCTGCCTGATAACATTGAACATGAAAAGGGAGAAAAGCAATTAGTCACTATTACCACAATGGTCAAATATCCAATACAATTTATTTGTCCATAATGTTGTCACAAATACTGCTGTATATGTGTATTTGATATTTTATAGATATACACACAAATGTAGAAACTTTCGGAGTGAGAAAAAATTACAAACAAAAATATTAACGATACATTCATGTAAGTTGAAATCAAAAGCTATAATAATTAATTAAAAAGATTAAATGCTATAATGAAACAATAGTTTAATTAGCGCAGTAGATTGTCGAAGCAAATTAATAATTAAAAAGAAAGCTAAGTAGATTCTTTTCGATAATGACAATCTACAAAATCAATATTTAATTAAAGTAAAGGAATGATTAAATTACCTTCGAGCAAGAAAAAAAAACCTGATTGGATGTACAGTAAGTAATCAGTCAAATCATCTTCGGAAATTAAAGAAAATGACAGCGTTCCGTTCTGGGCGATCAGACCACTTGATTCTTGGAGTTCTACCTGTGTGTATGGATTGCAGTTAAGCAAGTGTTTCCATTTGGTGTAACTGCAAGTGCGGACTGCTGGCGGCCGAACGTCTCAAGAGTTAGCCAGGGGTTTCAACAGGTCGTACCGATCTTCATTATTATTTTGTCGATGCCTTCGGGCTCAATGATATAATAACTGTGTATAATTATTAATTCTATCATTGATTGATCATATATTAAGCATTTATACAAATTAAACCGTATTTCATTATAGTCACTTGTGGTAATGCATAGAAATCAATATCACTCGTGGTAGTGCTTGAGTTAGATATTAGTCCACTCATGAAAGTGCATCTTCATATAGCTGAACATAGCAAATACATAAATAAATAATAAATCAAAACAATATTGAAATAAACAATTATTAATAATTATAATAAAGTTATTAATCATTATAATTATTAATAGTTGTTTATTTCAATCTTGTTTTGATTATTTAAGTAGTCGCTATGATTGATTTGATAAATAATGATCATCTAAATAGTAAAATGATAACCCATTGAATGGAAAATACCTTAAGTTATGAAATTTATAAATAATTAAAGCAGGCAAAACCCCTCCATACAGTAGTGCCACTCAATGCAAGCCAGAGTAATCAATCAATGAATGCCAGAAGGCTTGTGCATAAAATCCCTATCTAGTGCCTACTCATCCAATATCCCCAGACTAGTTTCTGGCTTGTGGCCTTCATCAGTGAGGAGTCTTGGATCTGAAAGCATTGCAGCCTAGATCTTAGGATCTCCAAAAAAAGAAATAGGATCTAAGATCTAGGTGCAGTGCTCTCAGATCTAAGGCTCCTCACTAAGGCACTAGATAAGGATTTTATGCACAAGCCTTCTGGCAGCCATTGATTACTCTGGCTTGTACTGAGTGGCGCTACTGTATGGAGAGTTTTTGCCTGTTTTAAAACAGTTATGAGCAAGCACAAGAAATAGTGATCATGTGATGTTTAGTGGTTTAAATTTATTAATAAATGGATATGCTCCAGATGGCCAGCTAATAAGTCATGAAACATATATATATACCTTTTTGGCAAGAAGACATGAGTTATTTATTATGAATGGTCACAAACCTATAGTAAGTTGCTGCATTGTAGTCACCCAGGCATGAGCAGAATGAAGATGTGGATTAGGTCATATATGGTAGCCTGTTTTAGATTTTGACATTGAATCACAGGTCTGCCAATGCCCATTAAACCAAAACATCTATTGACAAGAGCCAATTCTTAGTTTTGAGCAGTGAAGTTTTGAGAAAGATTCCATATAGACTATGCAAGTTTTTTAAAAAATAAACAATTTCTTATTGTCATTAACAAGTGATTAGAAATACCTCTTTACACATATTAGCTACCATTAAGGAAATTATTATATGCATTGTATTTTTATTGCCATTGTTTCCTATAATAGAACAGTTTTCACATGTTGCTAATTTGGAGACTTTTGTACAAAAAATGATATTAAACATAAAACTGCCATTTCAAATGATTAAAGTATGTGCTTATCCAGAATGCTACTGATATAACACACCACCATTAATGATTCGTAACAAATCAACAGTTGAAATGTTGATTAATTGCACACTAAGAATCAAATTATCCTGTGTCAGATCTAATGCCTACAATAAACAATGTAAAATTGCTAAGATAAAGCAAAATATTTTATGTCACCTGAATGCAGATATAATTTCCATCAGCTACTGTGATGACTAGAAAAATTAAAAACTATCTAGTAGTAAAGACAACAGAAAGTTAAAATCATAGACATTATGGGTATCAATTACAAGTCAACTACTGTTAATCATAAGCATGGATTAGTAAATTTTTATGCATATTAACAGCCAGTACTCCCTGAAAGTAGCAATATAAGATGTTGATGAAAAAGCATAGGCCAGTTCTAAAAACAAGAAGATGATGAAACCCCTATAAAACGCAGCAGAAGACTTCAGCATTTATTGGATGAAGAGTGACTCAAATAAATGTTTTTTATGCTGTCATTAGTATTTTCTTGCATATTTTTAGAGTGAGATGATTGAAATTTATTTAAATTCTATATAAATCCGAAGCTAAAGCTGTAATCAACTCTTTGTAATCTAATGTGCAAGGTTCTGTGCCCATCAGATACTCTTGCCATTTAATTGTTTTTTTTTTTTTGGATTTCTGGGAAATTTTCTGCAGAAATATGTTCAATTGCTTTAAAGTTTATTTAAATTAATTTTTTATCATCTTTTATATGACATATTTCTTCTTAAGTGACAGTTTGCAGTTATTTTAATTAATTCTTTGTCTAGATATTCATTTTTAAATGACAGTTATTTCCATATAATTTTTTTAAAGTAATTCTTTATATGGTTTATTCTATAATATAATAATCAATCAAAATAAGATTGAAACAAATAACTAATTGTAATTATAATTACTTAATGATCAAACCGACTTTCACTCTTATTGAGACCTTTTCAAGATATAAAGTTTTACATAACACATGAGAAATTAATTACCCTCACTCCACCTATTGGACATTATTAATCTTAAAAAACATTATTAACATTATTTATATAAACCTGTAAATATATGTAAGTAGAGAGACTTGAACTTAGGATTTTTCAGTCTTCATTTTCCACTCTATCTCAAGCAAACTTCTTATGACCAAATATATGCAAAAAAGATAGATGATCCCCAGTATATATATTTACTGCAGACCCAGCATTCAGATCATAATCTCCCACTTGATCTCCCACACATATATACATTCACTGCTCAGTTTATATTAAGATAGCAATTCCTTAAACTTTAATGGACAGGCTTCAATCTTCTCAACCTTCCAACTATTTAACCATCCATTTCATTGAAAAACCAACAAAATGCTTAAAAGCTGTTATTGGATTTGGTATTGTAGTCATACCCATGTAGAATTATATAAATAAATATTTTACCCACCCATTCCCCTTTTTTTCTTTCTCCTTTATAAATTTCCATTTATAATTTTATAATAATTTTTAAATCTTCCAATTATCTAATAATGTGCATTTTCCACATCAGTAAGAGATGAAAGCGGGTTTGATAATTAAATAATTATAATTAATTGTTTGTCTTAATCTTATTTAGATTGATTATTATATGTTTATAACAACATTGTGAACAAATAATTTTATATTGGATATTTGATCATTATATGTATTTGTGTATGGTTTTATTCTTTTTCAAATGAACTCTTATTTTAGGTAGGTAGTTCTTTTGGAACCTTTTTATACTGCATGAGAGGTCACAAGCTGATTAATTAGTTTCAAGAAAAAATGAAGAGATTAACAATCCAAGAGAGATTGCTTATATATTCATATTATTTGAAACACTAGCAGTAATGATGAATTTCTTGTTTTTAGCTTAAAGGAAGATTATAATAATATTCATAATTTTTCACATGATTATTCCTTCAATATTTTTTATTATAGATTTTAGAAATTATATATATATATTGACATTGGTCTTTTCATTTTCAATACTCCAATTAATTTCTTAGCTCTTCAACAATAGCTTTTTTATATTGAACTTCTTATGTGACTTTTCAAAAAGCATTTACAAGCTCTAAATTTTTGTAATTTGACATACTTGTGGGTCAGTTAAATCAAAGTTAAGCCAATAAACATCACATGGTCAACATTTACAAAAACTCACTATACGTATTACCACACACAGCAAGCTAGAGTAATCGATGGATGCCAGAAGGCTTTTGCATAAAATCCCCATCTAGTGCCTACTCATCCAATATCCCCAGACTAGTTTCTGACTTGCGGTCTTTGTCAATGAGGAGCCTTGGATCTGAGAGCACTGCACCTAAATCTTAGGATCTAATGCAACCTTCCAGAAACCACCTTTTATCTCTACTTAACTACAAAACTATGAGTTAAATTGAAAACACCTTAATATTTTCAATCCAAGCTCATTAGCTTATATAGTTATATAGGTCTGAACTCAATTCAGTACCCATACATTTTGGTGTCTTTGGTTCTTTAATAACCATAGCCACCACTATTCTATTAGGCAGGATTGGTTTTAAGCCAATAAACATCATATGATCACCATTTCTTATGCTTGCTTATAACTGTTGTTAAAAACAGGCAAAAACTCACTATACATATGCCACACCCAGCAAGCTAGAGTAATCAAGGGATGCCAGAAGGCTTGTGCATAAAATTCCCATCTAGTGCCTACTCATCCAATACCTACAGACTAGTTTCTGGATTGTGGCCTTAGTCAGCGAGGAGCAGTGGCTATGGTTATTATGAACCAAAAACACCAAAATGTATAGGTACTGAACTGAGTTCAGACCTATATGACTAAGACTCATAGTTTTGTAGTTAAGTGGAGATAAAAGGTGTTTGCTCGAGGGTTGCATTACATCCTAAGATTTAGGTGCAGCACTCTCAGATCCAAGGTTCCTCACTGATGAAGGCCACAAGCCAGAAACTAGTCTGGGGATATTGGATGAGTAGGCACTAGATGGGGATTTTATGCACAAGTCTTCTGGCATCCATTGATTATTCTAGCTTGCTGTGTGTGGCAATACGTATAGTGAGTTTTTGCCTATTTTAAATCAAAATTATGACTTTAAATGATGATTTGTTTCTCTGTTACATAACTACAACTGCCTTCTTGGTTATATTTTTTTGATAAGCAATATAATTAATTGCTTTTTGAATCTATTTATAAACTAGTTGGCTCTCAAAATAATTGCTTCTTTATCAATTTATTTTAACTACAATTGACTTTTTAAATTAAAAACTTATTTTTCTCATATATTTCTGATTTACCATTTCAAATAATATATTGAATATTATAAATAAATTTTATTTCAGAAAAATAATTTATATTTCTTTAATTTATCCAAAAATATTATCGCACTCCCACAAATAATTAATACTTAATAAGTATATATTTTAAAGAGTATGTGTTTGTTCAATACCACAGCAATGAAACTGAAATGTCTCAATTTTCCTCTCCTCAGAGAGAGAAAAACTGCTCATCCATATTATATTCTTTCTCCTTTCTTTATGAATTATTTATTTTTTATGTTTTCTTATACCTTGTTGTACAGATTTTACTTCATTGAGTTAATATTTACTAAGGCTGTAACCCCAAGAATGTATGCGTAAAATTGTGATAGTAGGGACCTCTACAGGTCTTAAATTGAATTTTTTACATATATTCTTGATCATCATGCTTTAATCCTCAGTTCACATATTGGATTTCCAAATATTTTGCCATGCATAGCCTGCTAGTCATTTTCCTCATACTTTATTATGTCATTTATATATTAAGGTATAACTATAGGGGATTTGTATTAAGGTATAATAATAGCATTTTAATAAAAAAATGAAATTTATTACTCAAAGATTACTTATAACTGTTGGTTCAAGGCATTTCTAGTTTATGATAACATTGTCATTCAAGTCTTTAACACTATTATGAAATTTCCATCTCAACAGATTTTTCTGGAAAATTTGTGAACTTCTAACAGAATGCTTCTGTGTTTATTTGATTAATAAAAAAATGAAATTTATTACTCAAAGATTACTTATAACTGTTGGTTCAAGGCATTTCTAGTTTATGATAACATTGTCATTCAAGTCTTTAACACTATTATGAAATTTCCATCTCAACAGATTTTTCTGGAAAATTTGTGAACTTCTAACAGAATGCTTCTGTGTTTATTTGATAACATTTGATCATAAAGCTAGTTGCTACAAAATTCACAACAAAGGCATAAACGTGAATCGGAGATAAAGCTTCTGACTCATCAAATAAATTAGGAATTGCATGTTAGCTATAAAATAAGCATAAGAAAAATCACTAATTGATTAACTGTTAAGAACTCCAGGTATGGAGTATATGATATTTTAATCTAAATAAATTTTCCAGTTCTCAAAGAAATATTAATACCATAGCCATGATTAGCTGGATTCATAATCTTATGACTTTCAATGTTCAAATTTTTAAGGAATGTCCTCTTTAAAGAACAAACCTATATTAGTTATTCTTATAGCTTTAGTAATGATTAAATCTCATCTGGCATTGTAGCATCTTTATTTGCTTCAATATAACTTGAATCTATCTTGATTCCTTTTATGCATAAGACTCTTAATCTTAGGGCTCTGGGTTAGAGTATTTTTGTACTGATATGAGATCAAGAAATAGAATGTTACTTAGCCAGAGAGAATATACATTTATATGAGAGTGTTATCTTCACTAAAATCAAGATCATTTATCTGGAAAACCTGCATACATATCTATATTTATCATAACATAGCTGCAGGACTCAGTAAGTGGAAATATAATCACCTTCATCTTTTGAAAACATGAACTCATGATATCCAATCACAACATCAAATATGTTAAATCATAGTAATATATTTCTTATATGCTTGAAAGTGTTAATCATATATATTTCAGTGTTCACACTATTTTCTAAATGTTAATTCAAAGAAACTATTATTTTGTATCAAAATTACTAAATTAATCTTATTTCAGTAATGATTTAATAAATGTTTTAAAATATTAAAAATAACAATTGTTTAGTAGAAAATTATTAAAAGTTTAATTTAAATGCAGAAATTAATTAAATAAATAGTATACAATAAAAAATATAATTGATTCTTTTTATCTTACTGTGCAATTTTTAATGTCTTCCAAATCCCAATCACTATAACTATCTATCCATCCAGAAATCTTGCAAATTTTTGTATAATTTCTCTATCTATTCATATCTAGTTATTCTTTAACTTCTTTTTGATGGTGATATCTGGTTTAATATTTGTCTTAGTAATCTTTCCTAAGATATTCTATGTATATATTTTGTTAAACCACCAAACATCACACGATCACCATCTCTTGCTAGCACATAACTGTTAGTAAACAGGCAAAAAACTCTCCATATAGTAGTGCCACCCTGTGCCAACCAGAGCAATCAATGGATGCCAAGGCATCCATTGATTGCTCTGGTTGGCACAGGGTGGCATTACTATATGGAGAGTTTTTTGCCTGTTTATATATTTTGTCTTAGTAATCTTTTATAAGATATCCTATCTATATATATATACCATTCCAAGTGTCTTGTTCTGCTGTATTTATTGTATAATGTGTTCAACATTCATTATTTTTTAAATCCTTTTATTGCTTATACATTCTCTCTTTAATCTTTACTGGTAGTTTATTTTTGAAACCATCATTTCCCCTTTCATTTTTATTTTGAATCACTAAACCTCACTTCCATATGTAATGGATATTTATTATTATAGCATATATATCATGTATTGACTTTTGTATCCTGTTTATGATTATTATAGTTTTTCTACCCAGACATCTTTTTCATTCAGCTTTACCTGCTGATACTCTTTGTATGGCTGCAGAAAGGAGTTTGCTATTAACCGAAAGGAGACCCTTTGATTCCTCTTGGAGGCCTTAAAGGAACCGAGCAGAGCAAATTCCTAATTTCCACTCCATACGTTCTTGTCGTTGCAGCTGTTATTACTATATGGTTATTCATATAGTATACGAACATGGATGGGCTGCTCACCAACATGCATTAGCCAGCGTGGTGAGTTTATTGGCTTTTTACCTCTGAGTTTAAGATCAAGAAACACCATGGTCTTTCTTCTCAGTGCCTGATAAGGCAGAATGAATGTTTGTGTAAATGATAAATATTTTTCCCAATACATATATACAATTATGACAGACAAAAATAAAGCATGGCCCTTATTCCCAGGAGGCTGTAAAGTCACCAACCAAGGCAGCGGTTGGTGGCCGAAGGCAGAGGGTGCTAAGAATCCCCTGATTGCAGACCCAGGCTGCCATTTGATAACTTTTTATTTAGGTACTTACAACTGCAGATCACTTTCAAGTGAAGGAAGATTGCAAGAATTAGAAGAAGAACTGTCTTATATTAAATGGGACATTATTGGACTTTGTGAAGTTAGAAGAAAAGGTGAAGAAACAATTCATTTAAAAAGTGGACATATACTCTATTATAAAGGCACACATATTGGAAATGCAAGTGGAGTAGGATTCATTATAAATAAAAAGTGGAAGAACAATATTGTGGATATTGATGGTGTATCGAACAAAGTGGCAAAATTAGTTATACACTTAATAGCAGATACCAAATGCAGATAATTCAGATTTATGCCCCAACAAGTTCTCATAGTGATAAAGTAGTAGAAGATTTTTATATGGATGTACAAAATGCTTTTGATCAGAGTAAACAACATTTTAAAATTGTTATGGGAGACTTTAATGCTAGAATTGGTAGACAAATGAAAGATGAAATTGCTGTAGGTAATTTTGGTTATGGTAATAGAAATGAGAGAGGACATAGACTTGTGGAGTTTGCAGAAAAATAAAAACTTTATATTATGAATCCATTTTTTGAGAAAAATGTTAAAAGGAAATGGACATGGAAACATCCAAATGAAGGTACAGCAGAATTGGATTATATTTTGACTAATAGAAAATACATATTTCAAGATTGTAATGTTCTTAATAAATTTAACACAGGAAGTGATCATCGATTAGTAAGGTGTAAGTTACATGTTAATGTAAAACTAGAGAGACAAAAATTATTAAGAAAAACAATATTTACAGTTGATATTCCTAATCTTCAGAAACATTCTAATGAATTTAAATTAGAACTTACAAATAGGTTTCAAGTGTTAGGAGATTTTGAACATGATTCAGATTTGGATGAAATTAATATGAAAATAACTGATACACTTTTAAAAACTGCAACAAAGATAGCTGGTAGAAAAAAGCAGCAATTGACTAATAAAATTTCTACTGAGACTAGAGAATTTATGAAGAAAAGAAGGAATATGAAGATATACAAAAATGATGTATTAAAAAGAATTGAATATCTCGAATTTTGTAAAATGGTATGGAAAAGAGTTGAAAATGATATAAGAAAGTATAACTGTGAAATAGCAAGGAAAGCTGTAGAAGAAAATAAAAGTCTCAAGAATGTTAAACAACATTTTGGTATTGGTAGAAAATTTATATCTGCAATAAGAAAAAAAGATGGAATTATTACTAAAAAGAAAGATGACATCATGAAATTGGTAGAAGATTTTTATCAAGAATTATATAGTAATAAAGAACAAGTACCTCCTGTATCTATTACATCTTCTGAATTGCCCAAAATTTTAAATGAAGAAGTGAGACATGCAATTAAATGTATGAAGAAAGGAAAGGCTCCAGGAAATGATGGAATTATAATTGATATATTAAAAGAAGCAGGTGAAGAAATAGAAACAATTTTAGCAAAGTTATATACCAAATGTCTAAATGATAGAGATGTACCAGAAAATTGGAAGAATGCAGTAATAATATTAATATTTAAAAAAGGTGATAAAGAAGATATTAGAAATTACAAACCTATCAGCCTTTTATCAGTTTTATATAAAATTTTTACCAAGATAGTTACAACTCGTCTACAGAGAACTTTGGATTTCCACCAACCAAGAGAACAAGCTGGATTTAAAAGTGGTTTTAGTACAATAGATCATATCCAGGTATTGAGAGAAGTCATAGAGAGGACAAATGAATATGAGTTGTCATTATGTTTTGGATTTGTAGATTATGAAAACGCATTCGATTCTATACACATTTCTTCAGTGATTAAAGCATTGGATCATCAAGGTATAGATCCAGGATATTGTCATATTTTAAAGAATATTTATAAAAATGCAACAGCGACAATTAGATTACATAATGATACTGGAAAAATCAACATTGAGAAAGGTGTAAGACAAGGTGACTCCATATCTCCAAAACTTTTTACAGCAGTGCTGCGAGAAGTATTTTGTGGATTAAAATGGGAAACTAAAGGAGTGAAAGTAAATGGAGAGTATTTAAGTCATTTAGATTTTGAAGATGATGTTGTTTTTGCAAATAATGCTTCAAAGCTGCAGGAAATGTTGCAGGAGTTAGCAGATGAAAGTAGAAAAGTAGGACTAAAGATAAATGTTAAAAAGACTAAAGTAATGTTTAATCGATTTGCTCAAAATATGAAAATAAAGATTGATTATGAAGAATTAGAAGAAGTTAACAGTTACAAATACCTTGGTCAGATTATTAATACAGATGGAAACATAATGGAGGAAATTAATCATAGAATTAAACTTGGTTGGAGTGCTTTTGGTAGAAATAACTTGATACTAAAAGGAAATATGCCTATGTGTTTGAAAAGGATGGTTTTTAACAAATGTGTTTTGCCAGTTCTTACTTATGGATCTGAGACTTGGACACTTGATAGAAGAGCAATACAGAGACTTCAGACCACTCAAAAAAGTATGGAGAGATGTATGTTGGGAGTAACAAGAAGACATTGAAAACGCAATGTATGGGTAAGACAACAAACAGGTGTTACTGACCTTATTGAAAAAATTAAAAGATTGAAATGGAGTTGGGCTGGACATATTGCTAGAAGAGATGATAATAGATGGACAATTGAAATTTTAAACTGGATTCCAAGAGATTGTAAAAGACCCAGAAAGAGACCACATGTGAGATGGCTGGATGAAATAAGAAAATGTGCAGGGGTACTGTGGAGAAGAGAAGCTAAAGATCGGAGAAGATGGATTAAACTTGGAAAGACCTTCATCCTGCAGTGGATTGATAATGATTGATGATGATGATGATGATGACTCTTTGTATGATAATTGTATGAAAATACTTGTATTCTTCACATTTTCCAATCTATTGTTCATCTTCCAATATTATATCTTGTTGCATTCTTTCATTACACATTTTTGGTTATAACCTCAGGCTGCATTTCCTCCTATATTAAGTTTCCAGTTATAGCAGATCAGGGGTCCAACCCTATGCCCGCGGGCACCATGGCACTTACAGATCATTTTACATGTGCCCACCACTATCGGAACATGATAAAAAATTATTTATCTGATATAAATTTAATTTTTAAAATTTCTTATAAATTATTGTATTATATTGTAATCAAATTGTAGGGCATAGTATACCTTTACAGCGTAAAAATATAAATGTTAATTATATGTTAAAATTTTATTTTTGAAATAAATATTTTTTTGTACATTATGTGTAGTATTAGCAATATCCAATTATAAATTTACATTGAAAAAATAAATGGTGCCTGCCACCTGGCCGGTATTATAGAATGTGCTCTTAAGTGCAAAAAGGTTGGGGACCCCTGAGTTATAGAGTTTAAGTCACCATGATAATGGAAACTGATAATTAGCAAAGCACAATGTATAAAGGAATTCCTATTTTCTTGCATCTATTATTTTAAAGGCTTGTTTTAAATACAATTTAAATAATGAAGGTGATAGACAACATTTCTGTTCAAGTCCCTTGACTATTTGATAACATTTTATTTTGTTTATACATTAAATAATTTCTTAGCTGCTTTAATAAGCTATATTTATGTTGGTTAATTCCAATGTTTTCCACAGGTTTTTTTTAAAGGATTTTTTATGATCTTATAATTATTTGTATACAAAAGATATATTTCTTGATATCTTTTTTCCTATTATATAAAACACACAGAACATGATATTTTATGAATTTTTTTCTCAGAAGCCTGCTTGTTCCCTTGCTCCAACATTCATCTATTCAGTTTTATTTTTCAGAATTTTTCTTTATATCGGACACAATGAATTAGTAATTGCAATTCCTCTATAATTTTCACAATTATCCTTTAATAATGTGAAAGGCTAAAACCTTCAACAGAAGCGCCTTAAAAATGCTTATGTGACAGCCAATCAGATGTAATAATGACTGCACATGGAACTCTCAATGCAAGAACATAAGCTTGTGTTTTTGAATTGAGAGTTCCACTTGCAGTCATTATTACATCTGATTGGCTGTCATATAAGCATTTTTAAGGCTCTTCTGTTGAAGGTTTTAGTCTTTCATGTTATTATTACATTATCTGCTAGTGCTTAAGAAATTTAATATATTTACATTTGTTAATTATCTTTTCTATCTTTCTCATAAATTTTTGAAATATATGATGCCTTCCATTCATTATTAATACAGTTTTGAGTTATGTTTAAATGTTTTACTTCCATTTTTGACTAATTCAAATGAAATTCCACTATGGCCAAGAGCTTTTCTGCTTTTTATTGACTTACATATCATTATCAGTTCATTATCTTTTAATTTAGTAATATATTTTACCATCTGTACATTTTTTTCTCATCCATATTAATAATGTTTTAAAATATTGTTTCCATTTTTTCATCATAATTAGAGATATCATATCTCTTCTTTTTTCTTGTATTAAATTCTTAATAATTTTTCAGCTTTTATTGCTTCTCTTTCCACTTAATTATAAATCAATCTTTTTCCATATTTAATTGTTCTTTCCTGTTATTCATGAGTGTGTGTACTTAATAATATCTTAATTTGTTGTAGTATTTAAATATTTACAATACGTCTTTTTTCTACTATCTCATTTTCAATCTCCTAATCCCATTAATATAATTTTTTTCTGAAATCATTTTCTTAGTATAAGTCCAAAGCTTTTATAGCAGATGCTCTTCTGTGAAATCAAAATTATTTCTTTAATTGTAAATCTTCATAGTTGTAACCTATACAATCACTGAAGATTTGTATTCTAAAACATCAAGTTATATTTGTGTGAGGATTGCAATGATAGGATTTTAGTGATAATTATAGAGTTGGCCTATTTTCATTTATCTAATATTAAATATTTTTATCTCCAGAAACATTCAACATTATTTAAATTTTCAAGTACATTCAACTGTTAGTAATAGAACTCAGGTTAGAATATAACACATTTTAATATTAACAAATGCACAATCCTCTTCTTTTTTCTTTCCAAAAACTTTATTTTATTATATTAATAATGAACACACACACACACACATATATATATATATATATTATACAAACTCCAAGTTTTAACTGTTATATATTCTTACAGTCATTTTCAAGGATCTACAACAACAAAAAATACATATTTGTAAATAACAAAAAACATTTATTTATAATTGTTAATAAAGAAGAAGATATGTAATACTAGCTTATTTGAATATTTGCATATATTTTACTATACATTTTATGAAGGCTATGAATATGAGGCATGGATCCTCGAAAACGTTTAGCCTATAAACTTTAATATTAATTTATATCTTCTTCTTTATTAACAATTATAAATAAGTGTTTTTTGTTACATAATATTGAGAAGTAAAACTATATTTGTAAATAATATCTTAATTACATAAAACTTTCTTCTTATATCAACATAAACATTAAAAAACATATTAATTATACATAATTATATTTTACTTACTTTTCCTTCCTCTACTTTTTATTATTACTCTTCCTTCTTTACATTATTTAATTACAAATCTTGTTACTTTATAAAAACATCTAAGAAACTTTTTATACCAATTTTAAACCAACTCTAATTGCAAATTACTTCACCCTTTAAATCTTTATCTAAAAATCCATCTCAAAAAACCACGTTCCTTATCTATACCTTTAAATATATTGAAAACAAATATAAACATTTTTTAAAAAAACAATTCTATTTAAACATTTTAAGTGATACTATTCTCACCTTTTCAGATGTTTCTGATCTGACTAATGATAGGATTAAATCTGGATCTTTAGATTCATAAATATTGAATTTAAGATAAAGATAATATTCCAATCAATTAAAATGGGAATCAAATCTGAATCTTTAGATTTGTGAATATTGAATTTAAGATAATGCTCTGATCAAATTTAATATTCATGAATCTAAAGATTCAGATTTGATTCCCATATTAATGCCATTACTGATGGGGCCAGCAATGCTTGAAGGAGAAGAATATAACTCAAAGTGTTATTATACACTAACCTGTATGTTATTACTTTCTAAAAACATTCATCATGGAAATAGTCCAATATATAATTGTTATTAAATTCTTCTTTTATTATTTTATTTTGATCATTGTCCATAACTCTGACTTTATTTATGATGAAAACATTATCTTCATTCTAAAAAAATTGTGATCACTACCATATTTTTATATCTAGTATTTTGAAATTTATGTTCTGTTGTATTATACTCTACAATATATATAAAATTTTATGTATTCTGAATCATGTATTTATGAATTTAACTATTTTGTTCATATATATTAATCAAATGTATTTCATTATCATTTATTGAATCTTCATCATATTACCCTATCATTTTCTTCTATCTGATCTATTCTTAAAATAATCTTCTAGCAATACAGTTTCTCTTAGATATTCCAATTTTAGAATTTCAATATTTAATTGTTCAAAAAAATTTGTTAATATTTAGAAAAACATTTTCATTCACATCATATTTTTCATATATATGTAGGCATATTCATTTATTAACCAAGGCTTGTTTCCTACATTATAATTCATTTTCTCATATTTTTGTGAGTGAATATTGATATTCTTCTTGTGACACATGCTTCGCTATCTCCACAAAATGGGCAAGCTGATTAATTTACATATACATTTGCATATATTACCATTTAATAATATCACAACAACTATTACTATTTTGGCTATGATTATGAGGGATAACACCTCAAAAGTGCTTAGCCTGGATTAATTCATTTTGATTGTTTGCTATTAACAACTTCTTCAACTAGCATTTTAAAGTGCTCATATATGCTTTAATCTTTTGAAACACCATTATAAAAATGATTATAATATCTGATGTTTTCTAAACAGGCAAAACTCCCCATACAGTAGTGCCACTCAGTGCAAGCCAGAGTAATCAATGGATGCCAGAAGGCTTGTGCATAAAATCCCCATCTAGTGCCTACTCATCCAATATCCTTACACTAGTTTCTGGCTTATGGCCTTTGTCAGTGAGGAGCCTGGGATCTGAGAGCACTGCACCTAGATCTTAGGATCTAATGCAACCCTCCAGCAGCCATATTTTATCTCTAATTAACTACAAAACTATGAGAATGAAATTGAAAACCCAATATTTTCAATCTAAGCTCATTAGCTTATACAGTCATGTAGGTCTGATGAAGGTCATAAGCCAGAAACTAGTCTGGGGATATTGGATGAGTAGGCACTAGATGGGGATTTTATGCACAAGCCTTCTGGCATCTATTGTATTACTCTAGCTTCCACTGAGTGGCACTACTGTATGGAGACTTTTGCCTGTTTAATAACATTTATGAGCAAGCATAATAAACAGTGATCATTTGATGTTTAATATTTTCTAAACCTTGTCCTTTCTTCTTACTTTCTATTAAGCCAGCAGATCAATGTTCATTTATTCAATTTTGTTTATTATTTCATTTTATGTTTCATAAAAATGGTAATATTAATATTCCCTGAAGTAGAATATTATGTGTATTCTGCCCAAGCTCAAATTCTGGGATTATAATGGAAGTCAAGAATAGAGAAAAGAGATGAGTATACATATATAGTGGACATATGTTCATATGCTAATATGTCATCTCCTAGGAGTGAAATCGGAGTGGATATAAGTCTGAGTGGATATGAATCTATAAATTTAGGAAGCCTAGATCACTTTCTTACCCATGCTGATGGCCTATCAAGTTTACTGTATGCAAGGGACAGGACCCATTCTGTTACAATACTTACTGATTCAATGCAAACAATGTCTTTATAGTACATTGGTATAGTCACTTGGCATGCTAATACCTGGAATTCTATTTCAGGCCTAATTAACCCTGGAGATATTTCAAGCTAACAAATAGACATCATTTTTCTTTCAAGTAGTCAGATCATATTCAACTTATCTAGTCATATATAATTAGTCTGTAAATGAGCATCTAGATACTAGTCTAAGAATAAAAGTTTAGGGTTAATCTGAATTCATCAGATGAATACCAATGCACTATAAAAACAAAAAGTATGATTGTAGTATATGATCCATACCAATGGTTAATTAATGTTGTACTCCTACAGGATGCTGAGCCCATAGTTTATTCTTGTTGTAAATCATATGTAGATTTGAACTTGATATGTGCAAGAAATATATTGTGCAACTAAT
This sequence comes from Epiperipatus broadwayi, assembly GCA_028023455.1. Lineage (NCBI taxonomy): Eukaryota > Metazoa > Onychophora > Udeonychophora > Euonychophora > Peripatidae > Epiperipatus > Epiperipatus broadwayi. Next base: position 2,902,529 of record JAQFVV010006291.1, read on the forward strand.
ATACATAATTTTTGGTACAAAAAATGTTTTTTTCATATTAGCATATTTAGTTGATAATTATTTTTCATATAAAGAAAAAGAGTTTATATATTCTTAATTATGCTACTCTAGAGCCATCATAGGCTTGAATAATAAGTGGACATTAATATAATGTAGTATTGTAATGTTTCCATAGCCAGATAAATTTCTGGTTTTTGCTTTCATCAGTAAGGACTAGAATTCAAAGCAAGATTTATCTACCTGTCACTTTTTTATACTATTTAAGCTATTAGTCCCAAATAAAAAACTGAATCTTTAAATTAGTTTTTTCTATATATTTTAAAGACTTCAGTTTAATGCCACATGTAAGTTTCTTTTAACCTTTTGCTAGTAATATTAACGCTAATAGCAAATATAATATGACTTTCTTATATGCTGTTGAAAGTATATAAGAAAATTATGTGATATAATTATCTATTATTCTTAATTATAATTTGATGAAGCTATAATTTAGAATATAAAATAAACACCATGGTTCAGGTACTGAAATGTTGATGTGACTAATATGATTTTTTTTTTTCATTTTAATATTTATTATTTTTTCCCTCTGAGATTTTACATAACTTAAAAACTACCAGTATCAAATATATCTATGATGACAATATATTAACAATATAAAATCTAATAAAAACAATATATATTTTTAACAAAGTAAAAAACTTTGTTTTCTAACCCAGCAACATTAGTTTCAGTTAAAAGTTGGATTAGCTATGATCAAATAACAGGAAATAAGTAAAAATTATTTCCATTTTTTTCCAGTAAAATTATAAAGGAAATACAATCCCAGCGGAGATAATTAAAATTTCACAAAAATATAGCTGGATAAAAACAATAAATATAAAAGTATTAACTATAAACCATATAATACTAAATTGTCCGTTTGTTTTACTTCTGTTACACAATGTTTTATTTACCACCCTTTTTTACAGTTTATAATTTCTCTTCAGAACTACAACATAATACAAACATATAAATATACATGAACATATAATTTACATTCTATATATACATCTTATAATATCTTTTAATTTATATTATTACCCTTCATTTTTTTAATAATAAAGTGAATCTCTTATTTAAAAAAAAAAAAAAACAAGAATAAATATCAATATTTTAGTTCTAGGAAAAAAATAATAAAGGGAATTTTTTCAATGATTACAAAAATGATTCATGAACAAACAAACACATCTACATACATCAGATACTAGTCTCAAATCTATTTATTTGACATCTTTCACTTCTTCTGAAGTCAATTTTATTTCTCAACGATTTCGATATCTATAATGCAGTAGTTTTTATCGGTCATGTGATCTATGACTCTTATTTTGACTATTTATAGTCTCTGCCATAAGACTTATGCAATTTTATATTACTAAGACTCTCTATCAGCCCCGTGTAGCTATTTGAGTTGGATATCTGGGTTTGAAGATATGTAGATGTCTGAAAATTTCAGATTTTCCACTCAATAGATAACTTTTAGATAAGTGCTGGGCTTTGGGTTGGTATTTTTAAATCTAGTGTCTGAACCTATCCTGACACCTCTCTGAGGAGTGCCAAGCATGAAACCATGGTCAGGAGTTTGGGGGGTCCTGATAGAGATATTTTAAGTGCTGGCTCTGGCTAAACATTTATCATAAAGCTTGCAGAGGAATTGGGAATCCTCATTGTTTATAACTTACAAGCTTAGGAGATAGGGTCATGTGATCTGTGACTCTTATTTTGATTATTTATAGTCTCTGCCATAAGTCTTATGCAATTTTATATTGCTAAGATTACTAATATATGTATGGCTGAAGATCTATCAGTCCCATATAGCTATTTGAGTTGGATAGCTGAGTTTGAAGACATGTAGATGTCTGAAAATTTCAGATTTTCCACTCAATAGATAACTTTTAGATAAGTGCTTGGGTTTGGGTTGGTATTTTTAGATCTAGTGTCTGAACCTGACACCTCTCTGAGGAGTGCCAAAGCACGAAACCGTGGTCAGGGGTTGGGGGGGGGGTTCCTGACAGAGAATAAATATCAATATTTTAGTTCTAGGAAAAAAATAATAAAGGGAATTTTTTCAATGATTATAAAAATGATTCATGAACAAACAAACACATCTATATACATCAGATACTAGTCTCAAATCTATTTATTTGACATCTTTCACTTCTTCTGAAGTCAATTTTATTTCTCAACGATTTCGATATCTATAATGCAGTAGTTTTTATCGGTCATGTGATCTATGACTTATTTTGACTATTTATAGTCCCTGCCATAAGTCTTATGCAATTTTATATTGCTAAGACTCTCTATCAGCCCCGTATAGCTATTTGAGTTGGATAGCTGGGTTTGAAGACATGTTGATGTCTGAAAATTTCAGATTTTCCACTCAATAGATAACTTTTAGATAAGTGCTTGGCTTTGGGTTGGTATTTTTAAATCTAGTGTCTGAACCTACCCTGACACCTCTCTGAGGAGTGCCAAGCATGAAACCGTGGTCAGGAGTTTGGGGGGGGGGAGGTTCCTGACAGAGATATTTTAAGTGCTGGCTCTGGCTAAACATTTATCATAGAGCTTGTAGAGGAATTGGCAATCCTCATTGTTTATAACTTACAAGCTTAAGAGATAGGGTCATGTGATCTATGACTCTAATTTTGACTAACTATAATGCAGTAGTTTATATTAAAACTTCCAGAAATTGTTTATGTCGCAACTCAAAATTCACACCTGCCTTATATTTAAAAAGTTACCAAAGTATTTAATTTGATTCAATTTCTCAAAGTGATCATTAACTAAGCTAAAAGCGTTTGAAGACTTCTTTACCCCATTACTGGCTTATAAAATAGCATTTTTTGAATACTTATTACTAAAGTAAAATTATTACTTTTAAAACCTTGAAACATTCTATAGATCATCCTTTGAATTTTCATTAACACATCATAAATTTAAAAGCTAAGAATATGTTCTTGTTTTGACTTTTAATCATTTCAAATTAAAAACTTTATTGTCAAAACCTATATAACATTTTGATCCCAGCTTCCTGATGTTATTCACAAATCGTCCCAAAGACTACTATCATCAAAACAAAATTGGAGCTAATTTTCATTTCAAATGTCAACTGATAATTAACTAATTTTAAAGATTATCATAAACTTTTCTGATTAATTGAGTTAAGTGCCTTGATGAAGTAAATAAAAGCAATATATAAATCTTTTTTTTTGCTTCTGATACTTATCTTTCACTTGTCTGCCAATAAAAAAAGATGTCTATAGCATTTTTAAATTGACACTGAGTTAACCACTCATCTATGAATGAAAACATTTTAGTCAATAAAATTGTTGGTAGTACTTAGCTATTTTAAATAATGGTGATACTTCAGATAATTATGCCAACGTTTTCTGTCCCATTTATTTTTTATAAATTGAAACAATAAACATCCACAAAAGTAGCTGGCACATTTTCATAGCACCATATATTCCTAAAAAATTCAATATTAAACAAATTCTGATAATGATAAGAAATAAAATTATTAATGTCTTAAATAGATTTCTAAAATTTAATAACAATAATATAAGCTTTTTTATTTACATCACAAAATTCACACATGCACACAAAATGAATTACAGTATCAAACATATTAAGCGCTAACACAAAGTAAGAAAAGTTTAACAGCGAAAACTTTTAATTTAATATGCTAAACACGCATTCAATATCTTTGTACTGATATCATAATCATATTAATGAATGAGTGAAATTGTCGACAAAGGGTATGATATAAATATCATATGAATTATATTCAAATTGTATGCAAATATGTTTGCATGACACCACTTTTTAGCGAGGGGGAAGCAAAATTTATTTTTGTCTAAAGCATTATGATTATTGACAATATGCCAGTCTTGATCTTACATTTAGTGTTGTTCTTTTTTAAACATACAATACTGGCTGCAGTAGGTTCAAATGTTTGGCCAAGTTTGTGTTCATGCTCAGGAAATATGGATTTGTGATCTGAATTGCCTTTAGTCTTTTATATAGGTAGGTATTGATGTTAGGAAAATCTTGTTGATTCTGCAAAGTAAACTGCTGTGGTTGGTTTGGTTACATGAGATCTTGTATACAATTTGTAAAGTTTGTTCAAGAAGAAGTTTTCCTTGGAGTTGTTGATCAAACTGTTTAGAATGGGTGAAGTACAAATGGTAATTTTGTAAAATTCAATGCAAATTTTATTGATTCTTTGGGGAAATATATCCAGGATTTGAGATCGTTTGGTGTGGATTTGGATCTTTGCATGGATTTAGATCTGATTTTGGTGTAGAATTTCTTAAGAATATTGATAAGTCATATTTGTATCCAGACTGGCATAACTCATTAATATACTTGTTGATGTTAGATTTGAGATCTGTTTCTAGTTTGCACAAGTTGAAATTTCTATGTAGAAATGCTTTCAAACCTGCATATTTATGTGAGTTAGAAGATATGGATTCAAGGTAATTTGAATTGGTTTATACAACTCAAGGAACTTTATTCTTTTGAAGGAGTCTTTATGTTTGATTGTCCACTTTAATGAGGATTTTTGTGCATACACATTTGATATTATAAATTAGTTCAGTAGCACAAATGAAGACATTATTGACATATCATATGTATATTATCTCCAGGGTTTGTTAGAAATGTTTCAGTAGGATGTCTGTTTCAATATTACTGTACACAATACTGGAAATTATGCTACTGGTGGGCAGTCCCATTGGCCAAACATTTTTTATGGTATAATATTGTCTGTTGAAAAGGGCAGTTATATCTTCATCAATTCAGTTTAAGCATTTAATGATAAAGCTAGCACTATATTACAACTTAAAAAAAGAAGTATAAATTCATTTCATTTGTATTCAGAAAATTCCATAATAGTGCACTTATGAAAAGCAAATATTTCAAAATGTATCCGTCAGTAGCAGTCCCTCCTCGAATGTTCACATTTGGTTAATGATGGACTTTGGAGGACACTACTACTACCATGTGACAAAAATAATAAACAAATGGCTCACTGACCAACTAGGATATGGTTCATATACTGCCAAATCATCATTTGAATGCATTTAAAATTAAAAATGCAAATATTAACAGCCAATATAGAGTAGCATCTCTAGATATCATTGAACTAAATGGTTTGCTAAACAAAAAAATATTGAAATTATTAAACACAAGTTAATTGCATCCAACTACCCTCATTATAGAGTCAGATTTATGATTGAATGCTTAAACTGGATTGCTGAAGACATAACTGCCCTTTTCAATGAACAATATTATGCAATGGAAAATATGGCATAATTTCCAATATTGTGTTGAGTAGTATTGAAACAGATGTCCTGCTGAAACATTTTCAACAAACACCAGACATAATATACATATCAATATATGATAATGTAACATCTTCATTTGTGCTCCTGAACTTCAAATTAATATCAAATGTGAGCTTGCAGAAAAATCCTTAACCTAGACCATTGACCATAAAGACTCCTTCAAAGGAATAAAGTTCCTCAACTTGTATATTCAACAGGATATTACCCAATTGAATTACAAAATGATAATTAAACCAATTCAAATAAAGATATAATACACACTGAATCCTCCTAACTCACATAAATATGTAAACCTGAAAGCTTTTCTACACAGAAATTTTATCTCATATAAGTTAAAAACAGACTGCAAATCTAACATCAATAATTATATTGATAAGTTATGCCAGTCTGGTTACAAATGGAAGACTCTTATCAATATTCTTAAAAAATTCTACACCAAAATCAGATCTAAATACAAACCAAGATCCAAGAACACACCAATCAATTTAAAACTCTGGATATCTCTCCCTTACATCCTTAATGTTTCTCAAGTATCAATAAAATTTGTACTAAGTCTTACAGAATTAGCATTTGTACTTCACCCATTCTAAATCAGCAACTTCAAAAATAATCTTCCCTTTGAACAAAACCACAAATTGTGTATAAGATCTTATGTAACCAAACTAACTGCAGTGACATTTACTTTGGAGAATCTTGTGCCAGTCTAGTAAGGAAACTTTACCAACACCAATACCTATATAAAAGGGCCAAAGGTGATCCAGACCACAAATCCATATTTTTAGAACATGAATACAAACTTGTCCCTACATTCGTACACCAGCCAGCATTGTATGACTAGAAAAGAATAATGCTAAATGTAAGCTAAAGAAAGCCTGGCATATTGCAAATAATCATAATACTAAAAGTGAATCCTGCTTCCCTCTCTCTAAAATATGAGCCATGTGAGCATATTTGCATACAATTTGAATATAATTTACATGATATTTATATCACATCCTTTGCCCAAATTTCACTCCATTGATATGATTATGATATCAAAACAAAGATATTGCATTCACGCTTAGCATATTGAATTAAAAGTTTTTGCTGTTAAGCTTTTCTTACTTTGCGCAGCCAAGATCAAGTAAAAGAACATAATACAGAATTATATATCAAATATGCAAGTTACATTATTTTTTTAATACATAGGGTATATGAGCACAGACTTTCACACAACCTCATAACACTGATACACTTGAACACATATATGTCGAAAAGAATTTTTTAAGAAAGTGTATTTCTAATAGAATTCATTTTCTACTATTTTAACTTGTAATAAAATAATAAATTTCAATTTCTAAATTTAAAAATTTTAATAATCAATTTATTTTAAAAAGATTATAAACAACTGCATTCTTATAGTAACAACATACTTTAAAAATATCTTTTATTATCACTCCTACTAAAAGAATGAAAAGAAAAACAAGTCATAAGAAAAAGAAAACAACATTAAAATGTTATTTTAATGCGCTAAAAATGAACATGAATGTTGTAATATCAGATGAAATATAAATTTAGTCAGTTATAATTGTAACAAATAAATTGTTAAGCGTTGGTGGCCTAGAGGCTAGCGTAGCTACTTTCCAAGCAGTTATCCCGGTTCGCTTCCCGCATGTAAAAAGAAAAAAATTATATTTTTCACTACTAATTTAATTGAAAATTAGCTTTGCAATAACATATAATGATATAATCTGATTAAAACATTTATAAATTATTCACAAGAATGTAATTATCTGACTTTCACAATAACTGCTCTCAGAAATATGTAAAGGATTTCAATAAAAATGTTTAATATAATATCTAATTTAAACAAAAATGTCCTTTGATTAAATACCATTCATCAACATATAAAATATTTTAAATAAATAAAAATTATGTATATAAAGCAAATAATTAAAATACTTTGGTTACTGATAATAACTAACTTCTATTATTTAAATGTGTTTAGAAGCAATAATTCACTTTATATTATTATTTTAGAGTTATCTGTTGCAGGCATGAATATTTCTATCTTCTACTTCTTGTCAATGAAAAGCATTAATCACTCGTTTTGATTGTTAATTATTTTATGCTATTTAAACTAATAATCTAGATTTTTAAAATGTTAAAAATTTGAACCCAAGATTAGCAGATATGGAATTAAAGCAGAGAAAGGTGTACTATTTTATTAATAAGATGTTATTAAAATGTGTGATTTCTTTTTCACATAATAAAAAAAACAACAACTTAAAAACGTCAGCCTCATTATTTATACTTGACAAAGATATATTCAAAGTACACATACAAAAAATTCCCTTATTAGATTAATTGCAAATATTAGATTGTCTCCTTTTATTTATTTTCAAAGTAGCTATATAATTTATTTAAACAATATATGGGGAACAGATAGTATTAATGTATAACAAATTCTATTGAAGTAATTAAGATAATTTATAAATAATAGAAGTATATATGCACATGTATAGAGTATATGATTCTTAATATTGATACAATGAAAAACAATTGATGTCTTAAGATGTGATATGTTGGACTATTTCCATCATTTATGAGTGTATGTTGAATGTGTAGAAAATTTTAAACTTTATTTAAACTTTCCAAATATAAACAACTTGTTAGTAATAACACACAAATAGACAATACAGGTTAGTAATTACACAACGTTTCAAGTAGTATTAATCTCTACTCTTCTTCAGGTGTTGCTGGCCTATATGCATAGTGACAATATTCACTTAGAAGTTGAACTCGCACCTTTAGATTCTTGAGTATTGAATTTAATGCAAACGCTCTACCAACTGAGCTATTCTGTCAAAGGCAACATATAGTAGAAATTTGGACATATTTATATATGAGGGTTGGTTCAAATCCTCCCGAGTCCTTCAATTTTTTTTTTTTTTGCATATAGGCCAGCAACACCTGAAGAAGAGTAAAGAATAATACTACTCGAAATGTTGTGTAATTACTAACCTGTATTGTCTATTTGTGTATTATTACTAACAAGTTGTTTGTATTTGGAAAGTTTTAAATAAAGTTTTAAATTTTCTATACATTCAACATACATTCATAAATGATGGAAATAGTCCAACATATCACATCTTATAATATACCATCATTACAAACCTTCAGACAAATTGATGTCTTCCTTTAATAAGGTCAGTTTGAATATTATTAAAACAGGCAAAACTCTCCATACAGTAGTGCCATTCAGTGCAATTCAGAGTAATCAGTGGATGCTAGAAGGTTTGTGCATAAAATCTCTATCTAGTGCATACTCATCCAATATCCCCAAACTAATTTCTAACTTGTGGCTTTTGTCAGTGAGAAGCTTTGTATTTGAGAGCACTGTACCTAGATCTTAGGATCTAATGCAATCCTCTAGCAGCCACCTTTTATCTCTACTTAACTACAAAACTATGAATTTAAAATGGAAAAAATATTATTTTCAATCCAAGTTCACTAGCTTATATAGTCATATAGGTCTGAACTCAGTTCAGTTCCCATACATTTTGGTGTAGTTGATTCTTTAATAACCATAGCCACCACTATCCTATGAGGCAGGATTGGTATTAAACCATTAAACATTACATGATCACTATTTCGTATACTTGCTCATAACTGTTATTAAAACAGGTAAAAACTCTCCATACAGTAGTGCCACTCAGTGCAAGCCAGAGTAATCAATGGATGCCAAAAACTCCTCACTGACAAAAGCCACAAGCTAGAAACTAGTCTGGGGATATTGGATGAGTAAGCACTAGTTTTGCTGTTTTAATAACAAATATGAGCATGCATAAGAAATGGTAAACATGTGATGTTTAGCAGTTTGAATATTCTGTTTTATTAAATTTAAATACCAAGATAAAATATTATATAACATGATGGTTTAGCCATGGATGCCTTTTTGTCAGGTCTGCTAAATGACAGAATATTTAGAATCTAAAATTCTAATATTTTTATTAAATTATTCAGTAGATGTGTATCTGATTATTTGGTTTATGTAATAAAAAAGATATTCACAATATTATCAATATTATTAATAATATTCATAAACTTTTCTAAATATTTAATGGCAAGCTCATCCATTATATTATTTGAATTTGGATTGAACATATGAAAAGATTAGATGATACACCTTTTTAGAATATTTTATGGTAAATTTGACATTGATTTTTGTGTAAAAAGTACTTTTATTAGGGAAGATTTGACCAAGAATAGAATACAGTGAAGAATTAAGCAGAATTTGACATTGATTTTTGTGTAAAAAGTACTTTTATTAGGGAAGATTTGACCAAGAATAGAATACAGTGAAGAATTAAGCAGATATTTTAACTCTTTCAAAAAGCAATATTTATTGCAGAAAATGTTAGAAGGCAATATCCCAAAATATAAAATAAATAGTAAAAGGACCAGAATGTGATGAATATGGTTGTATTTATGTTTTTTAGATAGTAAAACTCATTTTTAACTCTTTATTTTTTTGTTGGGGCAAAAAAAAATCCGAATTATCTGCATTTCATATCTACTAAATTGAATAACTAATCTTGCCACTTTCTGATACACCATCAATATCCATAATATTGTTTTTACATTTTTTATTTATAACAAGTCCTACTCCACTTGTAATTCCAATATTTGGATCTTTATAGCAAAGTACAAGTCTATTTTTTAAATTGTCTCTTCATCTTTTCTTCTAACTTCACAAAGTCCAATAATGTCTCATTTGATATGAGACAGTTCTTTCAATTCCTGGAACCTTCCTTCACTTGAAAGTGGTCTGCAGTTGTAAGTATTTAACAAAAAATCATCAAATCGCTACTGTGGATGGTGAATTACAGTCCCTTGGGAATAAGGGCCATGATTTATTTTTTTCTGTCATGATTATAAATGATAGAAAGAAAAAAAATCATTCCCACATCACATTCATTCTTTTTTCAAGAAAACTAATATTTTATTTAAGATCTATCTGGCAACTGAGAATAAAGACGATGGTATTTCTTGAGATAAAAAGCCAATAAACTTACCATACTAGCTAATGCATGGTAGTGAGTAGCCCAGCCATCTTCATATACTATATGAATAATCACATGGAAATAACAGCTGCTACAACAAAAACATATGGAATGGACATTAGAAATTTGCCCTATTTGGTTCCTTTAAGGTCTCCAAAAGGAATCAAAGGATCTCCGTTTAGATAACTGATAACTCCTTTGATAAACAATTGAAAGATGAAAATGTTGTGGATAAATTTAGTTATAATGGGTAGAAATGAGAGGACATAGACATGTGGAGTTTATAGAAAAAGAAAAATATTATGAATTTTTTTTTTTTTGAGAAAAATGCTAAAATGAAATGGACACGAAAGGATTCAAATGAAGGTACATCAGAATTTGATTATATTTTGATTGGCAGAAAATATATATTTCAATGTTCTTAATAAATTAAACACAAGAAGTGATCATCAATTAATGAGATGTAAAATACATGTTAATGCAAAACTAGAGAGACAAATTATTAAGAAAAATAATATTCATAGTTGATATTCCTAATCTTCAGAAACATTCCGATGAATTTAAATTAGAACTTGCAAATTGTTTTTAAATATTAACAGATTTTGAACACAATTCAAACTTTTAAAAACTGCAATAAAGATAGCTGGTACAAAAAAGCAGTAATTATCAAGGAAAATTTATATTGAGGCACCACCAATTTATGAAGAAAAGAAGGAATATGAAAATATATAAAAATAATGCATTAAGAAGGATTAAATATTTAGAATTTTATAAAATGGTGCAAAATAGAGTTGGTAATGATATAAGAAAGTATAATTGTGAACTACCAAGGAAAGCTAGGGAAGATAATAAAAGTCTCAAGAATATAAAACAACATATTGGTATTGGTAGGAAACATTTCTGCAATAAGAAAAAAAATGGAACTAGTACTAAAAAGAGACATCATGAAATTTGTAAAAAAGTGCTATCAAGAATTATATAGCATTAAAGAGAAGGAAAAGCACCTCCTACAATTATTATATCATCTGAATTACCCAGGATTTTAAATGATGAAATGAAACATGCAATTAAATTAATGAAGAAGGGAAAAGCTTTAATTTAGGATTGAATTATAATCGATATTGAAACTATTTATATGCTTATCTGTAAATGCTTCATGTCAATTTATATTTAAATCATTTTAAACCCTGTTATAGGAAAATTTTAAATTTTATTTTTAAAAAAATTTATTAAAGGCACATGTATGTGGGGCGTAGGAAGGGTTAGCTAAGATTCTAAAAAATTCTGATAAACAATTTAAAGTCAACTAATTAAAATTCCTTTACATTTTATTTTATAAAATTTATAAAGCAGATTAATTATAGGGCCTAGGTACATTTATATTTGTTATTGAAACCTTATATAATTAATAAAAAATAAAATAATCACTTTGTATTATATATATACAAGAATGTTTTTTTTAAAAATATTTCACCTGGTGCTACAAAAAATGCATTAATTAAAAGATATTTGGAAAAAATTACTAATTAATAAACAAGTATAGGATTAAATTGTAACTAAGCTGACAAAATTGTTATCAGCAAAAAGATATTTTTTAATTAAAATTAATCTGGATGTCTTTTGTCGAAAGTTGTATAAATATCTTCGCAGATATCAAAATAGAGTGGTAGTCTTTTGATCGAAAATTTTTGCAACTGGGTCAATTTGAACAGAAAATTCTTCAAATATGATTCTTAATGAAAAATTCTTCAAGCTGTTTGAATGAGAAAAAATTTTGAAGATTGTAAACAAGTTTTAAGAAGTCATTGGCTGCTAGAAGCCATGCAGAATGACTTGTGAGTAGAAGCTTGTGTCCGTTTTTATTTCAACATCTCTGGGTAGCGTGAGTTCAGAATCCCATTGGCGTTGTTGAAATGCTGCCCATATGAAGTCTGCTGACTCATGTATGTGTCAATGTTCCCACTTTCATAAATAAATTCAGCTGTCATAATTCCAAAAATAAGCTATCTAGCCAATTAAGCCACCTTCAGTCATATGCTATTTCAAAGAACCAGCCTATCTCCATAACCAATTAATTATATTAATATTCAAGGAAAGGGCCACCCAGGACCATGAGATCTTGCACCATGATAGCCACGTGATATTATATCTACATGCCGCTCTTCATACCTCGCTGTTTATTTTAAAATCCTACATGAAGGTGATAAAAACAGAAACAATTGAACCCTAGTCATGAGACTCTGCACCCCCCACTCTATACCAATAAACTTTTCATATGTTTCTCTTTTACTTATATATATTGATATTTTTCTTTTATGGTGTTTTACTAATCTGTATTTGCTATGAATGATTGAATATATATTGTTATATGCAGTTATTTTTAAGTTGTATATATTACATGTGCTAGATTTATTGGAGGATCTGATTATGGAGAGCTATTTTTCGTATGTTAAAATTCCGAGAATCATTCCCCCCCCCCACCTCTTTCCTTAAAATAAAGCTAATTAATTAAAAGATGCAGTTATTTTAATCCCTCACCTGGTTCAAAGACTTTTTCTAAAATACAATCAGTCATGCATGTCAGTTGAATAAATTTTAAAAGCAATGTTTTTAAAATATTACATTTTTTTATGAAGAGATAAATATAATAAGTGTCATTTATTTTAATATGTTAATCTCACAAATGTTTCTTTATAATGATGTATATCAACCACAAACCTCGAGCTAACAGATGTGTGTGTGTGGGTACAATCTCTAGATTGGACCTTCAATTAAGTAGAGATTACTGTTTTTTAAGTGTTTATATTGGATGAACCAATTAGGCCTTAATTTATACAATTAAAGTAGTGCATGACTGATACTCAAACTTATAATGTGGCTACTCATTCTTGTTTTCTTTTTAGTAATTGTTGTAATTTCCAGGCTTTAATAATTAAGAATCATTTATTGTTTATTCCTTCTATATTTAATTTGCATTGCTGGATTATTCATATATTTGTTCTCATACATTCATATTCTGAGGATCTGCACTCTTGTCCATAATATTATCAATGCAGACAAATTTCCCTCTTGGTGAGTTTGCCAATGTTTATGAGAGCAGAGATTCATTGCTGCTTCATATGATCCTCTGATCTGATGAAATTCCTGGATGTGGCTTCACCAAGGTGAGCATACTCCATCTCTGCTTCATAATTGGACATACTCCTGTTTTGATAACTAACACCACATTCAGTATTTTTTATGTATTTTAAAACCTGACTTTGCAAGCATTTAGTGAGTCATCATTCTAGAGCCATTGTGATCATCGATTAATGATTGTGATTTTAATAGTTAAATAAATATTTCTATCATAACCCTGCTTGATTTACATTAATTAAAAAGTTAAACCATCATAGAATGTTCATCCTGGAGATTATTAAGACATATAACCAGTAGTTTCTCCATTTGATGTAATTAGCAATAATTAATTTTTTAGCCGCTAACTAATTTCTTTTTGGCAATAAAATATAATCTGTAAATCTAACCATTTAAACTTTAAATTCATTTTGGTTCAATTTTTTTTGATATTGTCACTAATAAATTTATTTATGTATTACCTCTTGCATTTGTGTCTTGTTTACCCCAATTCATATTTTTTTTTTTAGTTTTAAGGGTCTCTTGTCCTTGACCTCATATTCCTATTTTTTAAAATATCTGGTACCAGCAATATGAGGTCTGAGAATTACACTAGCTACCCTCCCCCCCAGATAGATTCCATTCTTTTGTATTTTTATGAGTTTTTTTGTGTCTCGAGATAGAAATTATTTTAGCTCATACTGCCTAAATAAGGCTTAATGATTAAATGCATATATATGAAAGTAATATATTTAGAATCTCATTACATTTTAATTAATAAATATAGAATTTTTTTTATGGTATTTTGGACACAAATGCTTGTGATTTATGAGACTATATGAATATAATCTATAAGTGTATATCAATAGAAAGTCACACTTTTTTTTTGTTTGGCAGGCTAGATTTTAAGAGTCAACCATTGACTTTATTATAGTGTTTAATTTTACTGAATGAAAAAGAGTGGGCAACTTATAATATAGTATGGAATTTTTTTCTCTCCATTAGGTACAAACTTTGTTTTTGTGTATGCATTGGAATTTTATTTTATATGTAATATATCAGCGACTAGCAGCAGAGACATGTTCAGATTGGGATTTAAATAACCAACAGTCACTTGGAATATGGATGAGGGAAGCTGATGATGGAAAACAATTGAGATAAATAATCACGGATTCAGATATTAATAGACAAAACTATTATTGAACCAGAAAAAGAACTATTGGTCACATATAGCATATTGTTTTCTGATATTAGTATAGACAAAACTATCGCTGAACCAGAAAAGGAACCATTGGAAATATAGAGCTGAGAAGTCACACTTCAGGGAACCCACAAGGTCACATATAGCATAGTGTTTCAAATGATCATCGAAACGAGGAAGGAGTCAGAATAAAGACAAATAAAATCTGATAAAATGATGAGAAAAATTAGGGAGGTGGAAGAAAGAATGGTAAAAATGGGCGGTGGGTCACAGAAATGTTAGAAAACCTGCTTCATGTGTCACAAAATATGATACTATAGGAATAAAAATACAAGAAATCAAAACAGAAACATTCTTAGA
Source organism: Epiperipatus broadwayi (assembly GCA_028023455.1). Classification (NCBI taxonomy): domain Eukaryota; kingdom Metazoa; phylum Onychophora; class Udeonychophora; order Euonychophora; family Peripatidae; genus Epiperipatus; species Epiperipatus broadwayi. The sequence goes on from JAQFVV010006291.1 coordinate 2,917,633, forward strand.
AACAAAAGGATCATCATGAAATTATCAAGAACAAGATAGTATATATCTAGTACCAGATGATTGTCACAAATATGACTTTACAGAAATAGGTGGTACTTGATAAAAAATAAAAGATGGCAATTCAATGAGATCAAGATCGTTATCCAAGAAAAAATAGAACTGAATGTAGGACATTCATTCATGGATATAAACCCTGGTCATGCCTATTATTATAAAGTTTGTGTTTATTTAAAAAAGGGGTTTGTTTTATGCCATAACCAGGTTGAGGATATTCCATGTTTTTATGATGGTATTAATAACCCAACAAAATGTTATCAAAGCAAGTACCATTCTTCAGATTTCCATAAAGCCAAGAATGGACAGCTAGGCATCTTTAACATTTTTAAATGGGGGAATAAACACGTGAGAAAGTCATCCCATATTTTCATTAAACACTGCTATAAATGCACCTGCCTGGTTTATTAGAATGGAAGTATCCTGGAAACAAAACTATAATTGCATTATATCTTACAACTCTAATGTACAACAGCCAATTGGGAAATATAGATAGTATCTCATTTTACACCAGCTGCATGAAGTCTCTAAGAAAGAGAACTTTAAAGCAAAAGCTAGCCACCAAGATACCATTCCACTAAAGAAACCACCAGATAAAGAGAAAAATGATTCACCAAGATTTGACACAACCTTCTGGTCGGGTGATCATGTGGAGCCATCTGACAAAATAATATGACTGCAAAAGCTGCACTGCAAAGCGTATTCTTTCTAATCTAGAATTGGGCCAAAATATAAGGTAAAACCATCAGGGAGTCTACCAGATTTAAAAAGGGCTAACAGAACCCTCAAATAATTTTTAACTCCCTTTATAACTGTTTATGTGTGTGTGTTTTATTTATAAAATCATTTACTAATATAATTTTGTATTAACATTATAACTGTAGTTAGGCTGATTGACCATTCGGATAAACAAAAGCATTTTCTTTTCTTTTTTGTTGTGCTGTGGTTGGAGGGATATGAAGTTATATATATATGCTTACCTATATATGCTTCATGTCAATTTATATTTAAATCTTTTAAATTCTGTTATGGGAAAATTATATTTTTCAAAAAAATTTACTAAAGGTATGTGTGCATGTAGAAAGGGTTAGCTGAGATTCTAGAAAATTCTGATAAAGTTAATTTAAAGTCAGCTAATTAAAATTCTTTTCCATTTTATTTTATAAAAATTATAAAGGCAGATTAATTATAAGGCCTAGGTATATTTATATTTGTTATTGAAACATATCTAATTAATGAAAATCACTTTGTATTATATATATGTACAAGAATGTTTTTTTTATATATTTGGCCTGGCAGTAAAAAGTTGTTAATTGATGCTTAATTACTGCAAGTAATGCATTAGATAAAAGGTATTACTAATTAATGAACAAGTGCAGGATTAAATAGTAATTAAGCGGATCAAAATTGTTATCAGAAAAATATTTTTTTAAATTAAAATTAATCCGGATGCCTTTTATCATGTTGTATGAATACCTTAGCAAATGTCAAAACAGGATAGTAGTCTTTTAATAGAAAATTTCCGCAACAAGGTCTTTTTGATCAGAATATTCTTCATGTCTGGTTCTTTCTGAAAAATTCTTCAAGATTGGTTCGTAAAAAATTCTTCAAGCTGTTTGAATGAGAAAATTTTTAAGATTGTCAACAAGTTTTAAGAAGTCATTAATTATTTGGTTGCTAGAAGCCATGCAGAATAACCTGTGAATAGAAGTTTGTATTCGTTTCCCTTTCACCATCTCTGGGGAACATTAGTTCAGAATTCCATTTGAGTTGGTGAAATGCTATCCATCTAGTCTACTGACCCATGTACCCTGTGCCAATGTACTTGTCTTCATAAATGAATTCAGCATGGTGACCTGCCATGCCATAATTCCAAAAAATAAAAAGCCTCCTAGTCAATTATGCCACCTTCAGTTGAATTCTATTTCCAAAGAATAATCAATTCTTAGTATCCAAGGACAGGGCCACCCAGGATGTGAATTGCTATGATAGCCACATGGTATTACATCTACATACTGCTCTTCATATCTTGCTATTTATTTCAAAATCCTTTGTGAAGAGAATAAAAGCAGGAATATTTGAACTCTAGTCATGAGACTCTGCACTTCCATATACCAGTAAACAATTCATGTTTTTCTTTTATTTTTTTGATACTTTTCTTTAATTTATGTTTTACTAACCTGTATTTGTTAAGAATGATCAAACATACATTGCTATATGCTATCATTCTTAAGTCATATATATTATGTGCTAGATTTATTGGAGTATCAAGTGATTGAGGGCTATTTTGTAAACATATTTTCATTTCTTAAAATTCTGAGAATCACCCCCTCTTCCCTTAAAATAAAGCGAATTAATTAAAAGGTGCAGACATTTTCGGCCCCTGTCCCTCACCTGATTCAAATACTTTTTTATAAAATACAGTTGGTCATGCATGTCAATTGAAAACTTCACTTGTGTTATTATAAATCCAGATTTTTTTCTTAACAATTATAAAAATCAACTAAATTTTTTTAAAAACAATGTTAAAAATAAGATTAATTATTTTTTTGAAGAGACATATATATATATGGCTTTTATTTTAACATATTATGGGTTGGAGTAGTTTGAAGCCTGCCCATTAAAGTATGAAGATTGGTTATCTTAATATAAAGCTGAACATTGATTCTATATATGTGTGGAGATAGTAATCTGGACCAACTGATGATTGCTGGTTTAGCATGAAATACATATATTGGTGATTATTTATCTTTTCAACATATGTGTGATCAGGTGGGTCAGCAATATGAGATGGCAAGGAGAGTTGAGGGTCATGTGAAAGTCTTAATTTGAATCCCTTATATAATAGTAATTAATATAGTTTTTAAAAACAATTTTAACTTATCTTTTAATTAGTAAATTTTTCTCTACACTAAGATTAATTTAAACTCCTTTGAATTTCATAAATTTTAATCTCTACTAATCTAAATGAGCACTTTATATAAAGAAAAATATATGAATTGAAATAAACGCCAGTATTATTTCTAGGGAAGTAAAAAATATATTTTATTATTGCTTTTGATTTTTAAGTATGTAAGAATAATAAAAAATCTATTTAAATAAAACTTAGATAATGATAACATTTTAAACATTAATATATTATTGATAGTAATAATTCAGTCATTAGTTTATGGAACACTTTCATCAGTGAGAAGTTTTCAACATTAAATTTTAATCTAAATATCTATTAACTTTATACAAGCAAGTTGATTTGGGTTCAAAGTCGACAGTATGAGTTCAAAATGACTTCTGGATATGAATGTACAATTCCAAAGTTCTTCACTGATAAAAGGTCAATAGACGAATCTCTCAGCCACTATGCCCAGAAAAACCTGTTAGCCACCTTACCTTTCAATTCCCCACCCTAGCTTTTTCCCATATTCTTCTCTATGCTGCTCCATCCCATTTCCAAAACATAATCTTTGTCAACTCTATGGCTTTATATCTAAAACCCCTTTATCTTTTCCCAAACCCAGCATGAAAACCAAGAACCCACTTTCTGTATAATCACTTTGTTTAAATTTATTCTCCCACAACTCATTATTTGTATCCTTTCTGCTTGAGAGCATTTACATTCAATTAACAGATACCTAATATTTTCTATACCTTGCTTACATAACTTGCAGACTAAGTCACCCATATTTTTCCATTTATGTGTATATTCCCTTCTTGCTAACAATCCTATTTGAATCTTAAACAGTGAACTACTTTCCTCACTATTATCATAAATTAACTCACACCCAATATTGTTTACTTTTGTATATATTTAAACTCTTTTTATTCTCCATACAAGTTCTACATCTCTACAGGTCCCCATTTTTTTATTAATGCATCTATTCTTCTATCCCATTCCTTGACACTCAACAATTCTCCTAACATAATTATCCCACCTTTTGTATAAGCATACTGACAAATTCTTTATCCAAATATTTTTAATACCGTACTGCCTTTCTCACTCATCTTGTTGCCTGTTCTTTACTCATAACCCAATTAAATACTCTTTTGACCATTCTTTTATTATAACATAAATTGCAATCTATAGAATATTTTCATTTTGTTTTATGCATCTCTCATATAAAAACTTGACCATTCCATTTCTCCTCGAATTGCCTCCTTTGCCATCCACACATCTACATCTAATGCACATTTCCTATTTCTCTTTGTACTTTTTCTAAGTAATCTAACATCCCTTACTAACACATAACACATCATTACCATAAGTTAACCCTGTTACTGCCACTCTTTTCCATACAATTCTAGCTACATCATATTTATTATATGGAAACATTGTTAATTTCTTTATCATTCCCTTTCTTTTGTTTGCTTCATTTATCATCCCCCCCCCAATTCATCCAAGCATTTTCTCTGATTATTTAAGACGATTCCCAAATAGTTATGCCTATTCATCACATTTAACTTTATATCCCCAATAAAAATTCTTTCTCTTCTCTTTTTCTAGTATTTATCATCATTACTTTTGATTTTCTTCACTAAATTTAATCTCCATCTCTTTAGCCCCTTGTGCATGTTTTCAGCATAACTTCCATATGTTCCCTATTTTCTGTGCACAAGAAGATATCATGTGCAAATAAAAAACATGATAACATATATACTCCATTACCATCTGTTAATAGTATCTCTACCTCTCTTCCTATTGCTCTCTTTATTTCTCTCAAATATAACAAAATAGATGTCATAGGGCATCCTTACCTTAGTCCCACCCCATTTTGAATTTTAACTTTCTATATTCCCTAATAGATACTTATAGTAATTACTTTATAATCTACTTATTTTATCATTTGCCTTCTTTATATTTATAAAATCATACATAACTGTCTACCTGTATTTCTAACTACCAATAAACTATCTCATATATGCTTCTCTGATCTAAAACCTCCTTGCATTTCTCTCACTAAAATTATTTTCTTCCATTCATTTTGCGACCCTTCCAGCAACCATATATGCAAAAACTTTACATATTACTGCATTAGCATTATCAGTATTATAAATGTTTAACTTTCTATAATCTTTACCCTTCCCTTTAAATAGTAACCTTACTCTTGTATTATTCCAGTTATCTGGAAATTCTCTATTCTGTGCTCTTATTAAATATGCTAATAGGCTTAACTTGGCGTATTTCCTAAATTCATCACCTCTCTGCTGCCCACCACTTAAACCACTTTTCAATTTTTTGCCTACTCATTCATTTTCTGTAAACCTAATATTTCCATTACTATATGCTTAATGTTTGTTATCACTGTCCCATTTCATGTCTTTTCTATATTCATTACCTACTTATTTAATATTGTCTCTAATTCTTCTCCAGAGCTACACTTTATTCTCTCATTATCTAGTAATACTATTTCTCTTTCCCCTACATTCCTTCCTTTAATACATTTCCAAAATTTTTTATTCCCATCTCTTCCACTTTTATTAATATCCTCCAACAATTTACTATTTAATTTCATTCTCTCAATATAATTATTTATTTTAACCACCTTTTTTAAAAACTTTTCCCATTTAACAATTACATCTTTTTCACTTTCTCTGCATGCTTTTTTCCTCTCTTTTACTAACTCTCACTTTTCTATTACTTTTATTCTTCTAAATATTCTCACCTAAAACTCTATTTGTCACTTTTTCTATTTCACCACACCAGTCCTTATATTCATCACCAACAAACTCTTCCATGATTTCTTCTATTTTTATTTTAAATTCTTCTTATTCTTGTCATTCATTCTCCCTCCATATCTTTCACTATCCTTTCTTCTTTTATTACTATTTTCCATTACATTAAGTCATCAATTTCTTCAATATGTCCATTCATATCCCCTATAACTATTATTTTCTTCTCCCCTTTTTTGAAATCTGTATATCCTTAACTAGGCATTCACACATGCCACTGTTCCACTCCATTATAGTTGGACTATCTCCAATGGCTATATACATTATAGACCATTCATTCTTGTCTTCCTAATCTTGTCATACCACAAATGTTCTTGACACTTAACAGTATTTAAATATTTTTTTGACATAAATTCCTATACTACCACCCCTTTTTTTTCTATTTATACCCTGCCATATCAAGTCTTCTGGTATAGATTCTTCTTGTCTTAGATATGTTTCCAGTACTGCTAATATTACAAGCTATTCATTTTTAACTGCTTTAATTCCAGTCACTTTTCTGGTCTCCTACCACCTTGTATATTCCAATTTTAACAAATTATTCTTTCCTAACTATTCTTTTATAAATTCTTTTGACTCTTTCTTCTCCATTACATTTGTAAGTAACTTGCTTACCATTAATTTTACAGACCATTCCCTCTCCACATCTGCATTTATATCCAAATCAGCTATTCTTTATTTCTTACATCTCAGCCATTCTTCTTCTTTTTAATAATACTGCAATTTAAAATCCCATCCTTCTTTACAAGTTTCCTGAACTATAATATTCTTTATAAATCAAACTCCCTAATACTTTACTTTCTTGTTTTGTTAAGTGCAATCCATATTTACTATATAATTCCCTCTTACTAATAAAAAAATTCCACACATCCACAAACATATCATTTCTCTCACATAATTTTTTCAATCTCTCATTTATAGAGCACATCCTATCTAACATATACCTATCATGCAATCTTGGTAATAATCCACCTATTCTTACTCTTCCTTTAATCTTACTCAAATTAATAATCAATTCTATGCATTCATCCATTACTCTCTCTGATGGCTCTTGACAAATTAGTTGTCCCTACCATAACATACACATTTCTACTCCCTTGTTTCTTTACCTTATCTATAATATCCCTAATTCTAGCTCCAAGCAAACATATTCCTACATATGTTTCTATTTTCCCTTGCAATTATATCATCACATCCTCTAATTACTTTATCTCTTACCAATATTGTCTCATAGTTTACTTTCCCTACTTCACCCATAACATTCCCTTCCACCTTCTGGACTTACTTATCTATTTCTTCCTTACCATTTCTATTCATTAATTCCTTAATCTGCTCATATTTAATCGCTAATGATTTTAATTTTGCTTTTACATCCTTTACCTCCATTGCATTACTTATTTTGTCATTTCATATCTCTTGTCACTCTACTAAAAACATACTCTATTTTATCTTCCTCAACTACATTCTCCTTTCTCTTTAAACTGAGTACACTTAGAAACCATTTCTTCATCTCTATCACATTTACGGTCTATAATCATACACCTGTTACATCCTTCCTAGTCTTATCTAAGCATTTCAAATGATAAACTTATCACATACAGTACACTCTACCACAACATGACTAATTTCTTTCTAACCATTATATATTCTAACCCATCTTTTTAATTTATTCTATTATTAGAAATTTATATTATTAGGAATTTATATAATTAATTAGTTTATTTGCACTTGTGACACTAATTTTTCTGGTTGTTGTTAAGGCAACCAAAATAAAAGCAACATATCCATTAATTTTCCAATATGATCTAAAATACTTTTCATATAATACAATTGTACATTCAATTCTCTTAAGCTATGCCATGATTGTAATAATAACAATAATTGATCACTTATTAATTTAAAGAATAATTATAATAATATTAATCTCAGGGTTCTTTGTTTCATGTAAGGAAATGCTCGGCAGTAGTGTGTTGTCGCATATGACTGGCATTCTGGTCGGCTATAGGAAACATTTATTTTACTTAATTCAATGTGTCTTCATCTCTCATATCCACTGCTATATTATTTAAAGAGATGATAATTCTATTCAATAATGACGTATAATTTTGAATAACACAGCCCTTTTTTTTTTTTTTTAGAATCTCAGTCAGAATAATAAAAAGACAAGGGTGCTTTTTGTGTCCTTCCATCATCCATGACAACACAATAATATAACTAAGATTTATTACTTAGACAATTTAACTAAATGGGAATGGAATAATGTGCAACCAAAGTTAATGGTTTGGGAATAAATTCATTTTTTTTTATTTTTTTTTATACAAAGGTGAATGTTTAGTCTTAAGTTTTCAACTCCATAAATAATTATCATTAAACTAAAATATAATGACATATTCCGATCTGCTTAACTTTATTTATCTGGTATATTAAGTTTTTAAGAATTTGGAATGATTTCGGACTCAAGAAAAGGTTTTGCAAATATTGTGCAAACACTTATATTTAGCATATAAAAACAAAAAAATGAATCTACAACAAATTTTAACAAGAATAATTTATTATTATCACAAAAAAAAAAAATATGAACATTTATTCAATAATCCCATAGTAATACAAAAATATAAAATATAACTGACATTAATCTGTATACTCTTTTGGTTATGGACTAGAGGTTACTACTTCTCCTGTATGCAATCATATGGATTGATTAACTAAAAATACATTTCATTACCAATACATTGTTTATTAAATTTTGGTAACCTTGTAGAAGCTTTTATTCAAAATTATTGACTAACTATTTTTTTTTTTTTTTTTAAAAATGATTAATCCCATCATATGCAATACGCAAAATATTAAATTTATTTCTAATACATTTACTTTATCTATGGTCTTTAATGGGATAACCTATTCTAATTATAGGCCAGTTATCAGAAGTTACACTTACCATCTTACATTTAACTTAATGCTAACTTAAGTTATGATACAAATTTTATTCATACGTATAATTTTAAATATGAGTATTATTTAATTAATAACCAGAATTAAATATTGCATTTGAATATTCCTTCAATAAATAAGCGTTTTAAATTACGCAATTTTAATTACTTTCTCCATTGATTTACTTGTCAAATACTAGCAATATTTAGCAGCACAATACAGATATCGACCCTAGTTACTAACGCACTATTTATACTAAAGTGGATCTTGAGGAACTAACACCTCCAATATAACCTTTATCTTGCCCGAACTTTCAAAATTAAGCACAATAATCAACACCTTCCATGGTGGAGCTATCTTTATTTTCACATGAGGAATATGGAATAACCACGAAGGTCTGTAAAGTAATCTACTACCTTAAAATATTTTGGTGGTTTCTTCCCTCTTATTTGGGCATACAACGAACACACACCAAATACAATCCTCTCCTGGGATTTAAACGAATGAAGCATACTAAATGCTAGATAAATTCTTGATCGTCCTATCTATGAGAATCGATCACTTGGGCTATAAACATACCCGAACATTATATTTAAAATCTTCCTCTCATGGAAAACAAAGCTTTTGGGGAGATCATTTTTCATCCCACAAAATAAATACATTATAATTATTACCTATGCGAATATTAAGCATATACCAATGCTATATCTGGGCAGGATAAGTAAATACACTGATCATAATAAACTTATGTTACCGGGTATACTTTGATCAACATCTGAAATCAATGGACATCATAGAATAAAAGTATAATAATTTTAATTTTAATAAAGGAACATTCAAAAATAGTTGTAGCATACTATCTTAAACTAAATAAAGTGGATGTGTTATTTAAGAATAATTAGGAATAAATTCCTCAATTAATACAGTATAAATTCGTTTCAACTTTAACAAGAAATATTTTGTTATAGCATTTTTTTTTTTTAGTTACTTCTGATAATTTTCAATATTTATTTTACCCCTTAAATATCTAAATATTTTTTTTTTCTTTTACGTATCTAACATACAAAATTTCTACCTACAATTGTATGTACTAATTAAAACATATTTTATAGATTTTTTTTTTTTCTTTCGTGTTAAATATCAACTTAACCTATAATAATTATATTAAAACATACCTTTGTTATTACAAGGCTATTAAATATCACTTGACCATACAGACTTTAATCTATGTGATATAAAAAAAATACATATCATTTATAACTTAGTTTTAAACAATCATTAATTAACAAGTGCATACTCTCTCATTAGAAAATGTTTTTCTGTTGAGCAATTGGTCCAGGTGAAGAGCTTTATCCAGTCGTATTTCACGAAGCAAGTTTAAAAACAATAAACGCATGGTATTATTTCCTTTAAATAAAAGTTTTCTCTTATTTTGTGCGTTTAATAAATTAGGTAAAGAAACATATAGCAGAATTGAAGATTAATTCTTACTTGAATTAAACTACTACAATTTTGGGATCCATCGAAAAAAAAAAATAGACTTCTAATATAGACGAATATTTGACTATAGACGATAAACATACACAATATTTTTTTATTTTTTTTTATTTTATTGACGATACGTATACTTATTAGCTAGCTTACTTATGGACGAAAATGCGCAATTTTCCGAGAGATTATTATGATAATAACTGCAGTCAATTTCCGTGTACATGAAGTTTTAATAATTCCAACTGATGTATAATATAATATATCATTTATTTTTATCATTAAGTCACTAAGATATTTGGTTTTGTTCATACTTTAGGAATTATAAAATTTTTTTTTTTTTAACGGTAACTTCTCCGTAAGAATGCCCCTATATAACTTTTCCTATATTTACTCTGAGAAAGTTTATATATTTTTTTTTTATATATTTTTTTTTTTTTAAAATATACAGGTGCATAATTTAATCTTATTTATCATTATTATTATTTCCAGACAATTCTTGGTGAATAAAACATATTTTAACGTATGTAACTACATTACTTGTAAAGGCAGACAATATTGAGAAAGAGCGCGAAAATGTTTCTAGTTGATTTTCCTTGGTTTCAAAATATTTCTTTCAATTATTTTTTTTTTTTCTTTCTATACCAAGAAAATATCAATAAATGACATAAAGTTAATAAATAATTATTTCTCACTTGGAAATCATTTTTCTTCCTTAATTTAGATATAATAGAATTTTTCGTGACTCTTTTAGTTAATTCTGTCATTTTTGAACTTTAGCGCGAGACAATAAACTTTTAAGTATAAAAGGTCTTTAAATAGGTAGATGGCAAAGAAAATCAGGATATCTTATCAAAAAATTTTAGCCACACATTATATTATTAAAATTTTACTTTGATTACATTTATTTCTGCAAAATAAAATGAAAAAATTGAGTTACCAAATTTCAGCACTGTTCCTTCCTTGAAAACTAAAAGCAGACTATATTTTTCCAAAAAAAAAAAGATCTTGATTATGAAATTGGTTGTTTCGTTTTGTTGTTTTTTTTTTTTTTTTTACTTTAGCGACCTCTTCCAGAAAAATAATCATTTGATTATAACATAAACAAAAGAAAGGAAAAACCTATTACAATCATATAGTTTTAGTATTATTTACCTGGATTACAAAGTAATTTGACAATATAAAAAAAAATAATAAATACATTAAATTAACAATCAGTGATGTATAATTCTTTAAACATTATATTTTTTTTTTTCTTTTTTTTTTTTTTTTTACAAAAAGAAATTACCAGAAGTTATTGTGCTTTATGATAAGACACTCATCCACTCTCCCCTCTACCCATCCAAAATCAATTACTGTTTAGCTTTTATACCATATTAATTTGCTCTAATTATTAATATCTCAATTAAATTATTCATGTTCTCTCTTTAAAAATGACATTGAGTTATTAAATCTATTAGTTATTCACCCAAAACATGCCAAAGTGAGTGAATAGCATACTTTATTAATCAATTATTACTATTGTTATTTTATCTTTTTATTTCTTTAAAGAATAGCATTGTTTTCCTGCAGAAATAATGCCAAGTAAACCAAGTGTCAATAACACTAGGTTACAATATATTGTGGTATACAAATACAATTCATATTCCTTATTTTTCAAGTCCCCTACTCTATATTTAACTATGCTTTCTCTCCTACTCTTCAAACCCCTTTATACAAAATGAGAAAAACTTTTCTTTCTTTCACTGGTGATTGATAAACATGTGTTTCCTAACCTTATGCCTCAAAACATTCTTTTTTCTCATATAAATCATTTTCTTTCTTAAATTAAAAAATTCTTTAGTAGCAAACTTACTAAAAAAAAAGTAACTAATCTTATGTACAACTTAGTTTTAAAGCCTCCTTGGATTAACATACACACAAAAAAAATTATTTTTTCCTTTTATATTTAAAATGACATTAACGAAACACTTACCAAACATTATCAATGTGATTCACAATATTTTCAAATCCAATTAAATCTATCATGCTTCACCCCAATTTTCTTTTCACTTCTGCACAATAAGCAAAAAAAATTTGTAGCAACAAAATTTTCCAGATGATATTAAAGAAAATATATAAATTTTTAAACTTATCTTGCGGAATAAATCAGCCATGTCAGCACAGCAAGGCAGGCAAAGCAGTGGGCGGTAGCTTGCCAATACTTAAGATTATAATTTATTGTTCTGTTTTAAATAGAATAGACTGAATTACAAAAATGAAAAAATCAGGTAATCATTTATTGGTATATATTATGATTTCACAAAATAGCAAATAAAAAAGACCACACACATATATTTCCCTCAGACTAGAGAAAATGCAATAATATAAATTCTTTTCAAGGAAAAATATATTTTTTTCTAAGCAAAATATTATGGTGAATATGAACATAGTAACCTGTATTAGCCATCTATAGATTGTAATACAGGCTTCAAAATAAAAATGTTTATTTGAAATGAACATCTATGGTTCTGCAATATCAGTTGCAGCTAAATATTTCCTTGATCATAATTTTTCCAACTGAAGTATAAACAGTCATAAGTAAACTAAACAAAAATTCAATATAACATTTAACTTAGGTTCAAAAACCTTAGGCTGATTTGAATACTTTTAGTTTGAATAGTACAACGGAATTAAAAGTTGCTATATAGTTGACTGTGTTTTTGATTACGAATCCCAAAGCTTCATCAATAAAAGCAAAAATCAGAAAACAATATGAGAATGAAGATTTAAATGCAATGAAATGCCTGGTAATCATTCATTATTCAAGCTTACAGTAAATGATGCTAAAGTGAGGAACTGATCTTACTTTTTCGTATTATGTGAGCGAGAGAATTAAATGATTTGCTGTTATTAACATTTGAAATATAATAATTCCCAAAAAATAATTGTACAAATCTTTCTCTCATACTATAACTAGTTTATCAGTAGTTCAAATATTTTCTAGAAACTTGATACGAATTTGTAAGTATTAATAATATCAAGAAAAGTACTGTAAATGTATATACAGTATATGTAAACAAAGTAAAATGTAAGACTATTTTCCATGTAATAACTAGATAATGTACCATATATATATATATGGTATATGAGTGTTGGCAATATTTAAAAGCTAAAAAAAATAAATTTAAAAATTGTTCAATAAACACTATTTACTTTTTTTTAAGAACAATTTATTTTTATATACATACAATGAAAGTTATTTGTGTGTGTCCTATTATCTATTTAAAATTGGAAGGAATAGAAATATATGCAGATTGTTAATTTAGATAAAACAAAAGAAATTCCAAATGCAAGAGATTACAAACAGTTTTACTGATAATTAAAGATGGCCAAAGGAATTTATAAAAAAGTGAACTTCATAACTAAAAAGCAAAAAGGAATGTACAAGATTATCAACTTGTAATCCTATAAAAAAACAAAAGATGAAAATATAATATGCGCAGAGATCTCAAACTAGTTGAAGATATAAAAAGCAAATAACTTTGAGCAAGGTCTTTTTAGCTGGTAGTTTTCTTATATCCTGGATGGAGTGAGAGAACAGGAGGGGTTAACTGCGGTTTTCTTATTCTCTCAACCACAATGAAAGGTCTCCATCCAAGACTAATCGTGCTGAACCAATTCATAGAATCCAGAGCATTTGCGGACACCTTTCATCATAAAAAGGTCACTCCAAAAGCTTAGAGTCTAGCTGTACTTTACTATGAATCAGAAATGTGAAAATGTTGACAGAAGGAAATCAAAATTAACTACCACTGAGTTTTCATCCCAAGAACATGCATAATACAATAATCAATGATTTACGTAACACCGAGAACTTAGTGGTAAGATACTAGTCATACAATAACTCAAATGTGTGCACAAACTAAACTTGAACTAGAAGCATCCCATATAAACAAAGAGACATTCACTGTTCTATTCTCAAATAAACTATTTGAATTAATTGATTATCTGAATATGTGTATGTTCCATTTTTATTAATAATTCATAATTATCATCTAAATATTTTAATTTGTTTTAATAAAATATTTATCATTAATATAATACTTTCATTGTATGCTCATAATTTTAGTTTATTAGATTTTTTCTATTAAAAAATTGTTTTGAGAAGTATATAAATTACTATACCAATATGTTTGTTTAATAGTCAAAGTCTGGGGCAAATTAATACAAAAGATTAAGTGACACGAAAGTGAATTTTCTAAAATATCTATTTAGTTATTGTGAATCTATGAGATGCGATGTGGAGGAAATGAGTGGGTCTACAGACCCTGGCACCTTCTTAAACAAATAAAAAAACTGATTCCACTGGCAATTCAAATCTGAATAAAATATTAGGTCAGTTAATCAGGAAATGCAACTGTGTTCTAGAAGTTTGATTGTAATATAGATGATCTAACAATAGACATTACAATACTGTAACGGTCAGAATCATCTATCTCGCTAACACACTGCAGAATACAAACCCCAAACACAAAACTGGACACTCTAGGAGGGGTTGCCTTCTAGATATACTAAGTTCAAATATAAAGTCTAAATTCCACTGGCCAACTACGTGATAACGCCTCTGATGCTACTAATAATATATCCCTTTACCGGTGCCTGGTGGTCAGGGAAAAACAAAGAGACTCTATACTAAGATAAGTTTGGGTTGCTAATTAACGTCTATGGATGTACAAAAGAAATGTAGAAAATAGATATATAGACTGAGACAGTGATAGGGATCAATAAAATAAAAGATCAAAATTAGTTTTTAAAAGATTTATTTAGACAGAAATATATATATACACCTGAGTCTCGTTTTACGCGATAGATAGGTTCCTCAGAAAACATGCGCAAACAAAATTGCGCAAAAATAGACGTAACTTACATTGAAAAAAAGGGGGGGGGGGGTGCGGTCTGTGATTTTTCAAAATTCGCGTAAAAGCAAAGCACCAATGTAAAATTACTTTAAAATTCGCGCAAAAAAAAAATAAGGAAATAAAATATGACTAATAAAAAATTTCAAATTTGAAAAAAATTGATACAAGACAAACTTTTTTTAACTATAATATTTAATTTTATTCAAAATAATATATTTTTATGCATAATTTACAGTACAGTAATTTACATTTTTTTATACACGTTTTAATTATTATCGCTATTTGCGAAAAACACGTTTGCAAACAACTAGCGCCAACTTCACACTCATGTTGTGTCAATGATTTTCTGGTGACAATATAATTAGTAATTAATCTTTGAGATGATGATTTTATTAATTGTTTATGAAACTAACAACTAAAAATTAAATTCTTATTTTTGTCTTTAATTTTCAATTCAATTTAAAAATCAAATTTCACATTAATTTCAAGTCACCGTAAGTAATTTTTAAATTGTTAATTACAATTAAAAATCAGATTTTAATTGTCAAATTTAATTGTGCCCACTGTTACTCACCTTTTAAAAATAAACTTGTGGACACTAAATGATTAATAATTGATTATGTTCTTTTTTAAAAAGCAAAAACAGAATGTGATTTAAAATGCAAAATTAACACACACAATGTTTGAACAAATTTACATTATAATCTTGAAAAATTTAATGTGTGTATACATAAAATGTGGAAATCATGATTTTAATTTCATTATTGCATAAAATCTTACTATTATAAAGCACTGAAAATATTGAAATTACTAAGATGAAAGTCGAATTCCAATAATGTACTATTACTTTCAATATAACGTAAGTGTGCAAAATTTATTATTTAAAGTAATAGCGCATTATTTTAGTTCGACTTCCGGTGAAACATGAATCGAGTAATTTCAAAATCGTGTTAAATAAGTCCGCGTAAAAAGAGACCCAGGTGTATATATATAACGCTACTGGCTGCTTATATGAAACAGGGACGCTTACTAAATAATTGTTAGCATTACATTCCATAAAATTACAAAAAAAAAGGTTGTTAAGAAAATATATTTTATCCCTCGGGCTAATAGTATTATGATAATGTGCTTAAAAGACATGGGAACATGTGCGAGGTGCTATGAGTAACTTTGAAGTTTAATAAAACATTTGAATATTATGGTTTATAGAATACTTCTTGATTTTGAGAATAGCATGGACCAAAACTTATTAAGCGATAAAATGGAGATGTGATTAAGGCATTTATTTTATAATTATAATTAAAGTTATATTGGGAGGTCAGTATTGCTAATAATGAATTTATTAAAGGATGGAGGGTGTGATATTTAAATCATGGATGCTTTGTAAAATATATAAGTAAAATAAAGGTAAATATTTGAAATGACTATGGAGGGCATCTCGCCGCTGACCCGTAGGAATGTGTTGTCACGGACAGTCGAAGTCTGGACTCATCCAAAACTTAGTGGCTGCGTCTAATTCCCAGGTGTGACATTCGAGTACACACTCTGCCTGGTAACCGCAGGAAGCGAAAAAGGGAATGAACTTGGCCGTTTAAAATCCTTGGAAAGAAACAAAGCGGTCTCGACAACCAATTCATTTACCAGCAACACTCAACTAATGTATATAAAACATACAAAATGGGTTTACTTGGATTGAAAAAATGCCCAATCAATTCCCCACAAATTTATTGAAAAGGGTCCGCCCATTCTCGCGTCAATTTGAACTTTGAAATTAAAACAAAATATTTTATAATAGGGAAATGCATGCTTGCGGGTTTAAAAAGAAAGCATAGATTTATTTACGCAATCATGCATTTGGGACACGTTTAATCATCGACCTCACACATACTCTCATATTAGGTTAAAATCGATAAAAAAGTAGATTTTAAACTATTTAATGATTACACATATCAACGAAGATTAGAATAGCCCTTGAATGAGTGATTCACGAGATAATAAAATTGGGAACTATTTATAAATTTAAAATATACCTTAATATCGGCGTCTTACATTCAAAGGGAATAATTCACTCGGTCAAAGACTACTCTGGCACACTATCATAATAAATAAAAGAAAGATTAATAAATAGAAAATATTAACTCAAGAATAGAGAGCAAAATTATTGATTATATTAAAACATTTTAAAAGAATACATGATAAAGTAAAGTAAAATAAAAAGAAAACAATTTAATTAGCTATATCATGTTAGTTATAGGAATCACAAGAGCTCTTGGGTTAATGTTGGGTTACCTCTGGAGAAGCATTTGCAGGTAGATTGATGGTCGGCAGGTTTTATATGGTTCAGCAGCAAAATCTGGGATTGTTCATATTTTGGCAGCAGCAGTTTCAGGGTTCCTTATGTGACAGCTTTCGATGGTATAAAGCAGTGGCCGGCCATTCCCGAGGGGAAAATAGCCTTCTTGCTGGCTCTACTCCGTCATTTCAAAGTTAGCAAATTTAAAAGGTTGGGTGATTCATAGGTGAGACTGTAGACATGGTAAATTGATTTGAAGATGAAAATTCGGCTTCAAACTTAAGTATGCAAGCACATAGCTAGAAAATCTCAGGAAAATATATTTTAGAAATCTTGCTCGAAGAATAATGCTAGGAATCTTGCTAGAATAATTGCTAGCAATATTACTAGGATGATATTAGAATAATCCTAGAATCATTAGAATATTTTAGAACAAAAGAAAACCCTCCTTTATATAGTGGAATTGAACAATATAACTGCCCTGGAGTGTTACAAAAATATTCCAAACTTGCTTACTTATCAGTAGTAATCAATCCTATCCGAATGTCTAAAGGAATTCAACAAAATTTTAATTAATTTCTATTGTTAATTTCCTTATCGACATTCGAATTACAAATTTGATTTAATTAAACAAACTTTTACTAATTGAAAGAAAACCTTAAGTGGACATCTGCTGTATTTTTAGATAATAATTAAAACAAAACTATTGTTCCTACTAGCCTTCATTTAATTTAACAGAAAATATATGGTGTGACTTTTATTAAATCTAAAGAAAATTATTTTACTTTTTAATTTTCAATATTTGAATCTATTTATGAAACGAAATGAATTTTATTTTAAATCAAAACAAATATTATGACTGTAATATATTTTTGTAAACAGATTCAAACAAAAATAATTTTAAATAACAATTTATAATCTTAACACAAGTTTTAAAATACATATCACAGTGTGTGCGCAATTACGACCTATATAACCTACTTTTTAAATAAATCTAAATTATGTGAACATACACATAATCAATAACATTTTATTTATTTGGGCATGAGTTATACTTATATATATAACACGAGTGTTGTACTCGTGGTTTAAAATTGGGTGGGATTTTCAGTATATAAGCGCATTACAGACACACTACGATACATTGGGGTTCAAACTAAGGTATGAGGGTAGGAAAGAGGTGAGAAAAGGTGAAACGACGATCTGCAAAACAGATCTTACTGTTTCAATATGTTGAGCAATAGTGTTGTTAAGAATATATTAACTACTAAGTTACTTTGCTGTAGTACCCAACAAATAAGATAAAAAACCTGTTGTTAGGTAATAGGACAAAGCAATTTAGCCTTAGGACCACCAATAGTAATTGATAGCTTTCTAGAAATAATTGCAAAATATATCTTGCTATTATCTGGAAATAGCATCATTCTTTACTGTTTAGATCATGATAAATCTATGAAAATATTTAATCTTGTTACGCTTACTCTTTCTTACCATGATTATGAGAGCTAAGTTCTCTTGAAAGCGCTCGGGCATTATTTATTATGTATTATAATTTATATTAAGTTTATAATAAATTGTGATTTAATTTGAAGAAGCTCTGCTGTTATGCGCTGATTTGTGCATTAAAATTGTATCTAATATATATAGTTTTCTGAAAAAGATAAATTATTATATACAGAATATTAAGAGTCCTCATATTTATGAAACTAGCTTCCTGAGTTTAAATTCATATGACAAGTTGAGTTAGAAATACTTTTGTTTCTAATTAAACTTGATACACTATTAGAGCAAAGTAGTTTAACTTTAATCAATAGTAGTTGATACTTTCTTAGCAACATCATTGTTAAATGCTAAACAGATCTCGAGTTATAACACAGAAATAACACACTTCCATCATAATTAATCCATAAAATATTTAGTATATATATTGACATAATTATCAGTTATTATTTTTTAACTGATAAAGATACACCAATTGATTATAAAAATGCACTAGCTGTATTGATACTTAAGACGAATGAAGAAGATATTAAAAATTTACAGATCTATTAATTATATGTAAGATTTTTATTAAAGTTATTACATATCATCTATAAATATTGGATTCAAGCCACTCAAAAAAAAAAAAAGATTTTAAAGCAGATCACTTCTAATTACTAAGAAAAGAATATCGACGGATATAAGTTACTATTTTTCTTTGGATTTATGAATTAAGAAAAGGGATTTGAATCTATAATCATATCTGAAGTGGCTAAGACTTTGGAACATAAACATATAGACTTAAAGTATTGACAAGTATTTTAATAATACATAAGAAAAATGTGTTCATATTATACATAATTAATATAAGTATCAGTATTATTTTTTTAAAGGTTATAAATACATCAGATGTTTATTAAAAGACATGAGCTGTTTTGATATTTATTAACCAAACTGTATGATGAAACTAACAGAAATAATGTTGAGAAGAGTGTATGAAGGATGTATTACAGCTCTCCAAAACTTTTAATGGAAAATATCAAAATAGGAAGCTAAAAGAATAAAAATGGGCATTATTTATGTTATCTAAATTTTGCAGATATGATTATATTTAAAAATAATGTGCAGGAATTTAAAAAAATATTATTGCAAAGCTACCAGAAAAAAATCAATTAATGATGCATCCAATAATATCAAATAAGAAAATAAAAGATAATAATAATGAAGTAGAAGAACATCAACTATTTTGATCAGATTGTTAATGTAAATGAAACCATAATCGATAAAATTCATCATAGAATTTAATTTGGACAGAGGGATTTTGATAGAAACAGCTATTATTAAAAAAAGTAAATGCCTGCATGCTTGAGAGGTTAATAAATATTTTATCAGTGCTTAGTTATGGGTCTAAGATTTGGACATTTAATAGAAAAACAGTATAGACTTCAAACTCCATAGCAAAGTATAGATGTTGGAATTAACAAGGAAGAACTGAAAACATTCTTGAATTTATAAGTGAGCAAATAAATACACATCATTGATATATTTTTAATAAATTATCAGAGGTTATGAAAATAATAACTACATTAATAAAATATACCCTGCCTTTCAAATGTATATGCTACAGGATTTTATGAAGTAAAAATTTAAATTTATTTTAATATATCCGATAACACTGAAATTAAATTGTCCCCGCAGACTTTCTACAAAAATTTGAGCTGAAGTTTGACCGGTAAATCTCACTTTTACCTATAATCACTAAAAAAGAGTAGGAGATGGGATGACATAAAAAACTAGATCACTTTTGCAATGGATATATACAGCAAACTATAAAATTCAAATCTGCTAACATTCTATCACAGCTAGTGGTCTTTTAGTTGATACTATTGTAACCGCCCTATCGCCGGCTTCCTTTCCGAAAGCCCCGTAATGTCACGTCCTTTATATCTGGATGCTTTTGCCGTATTCCTACGGTGACATTCTCGTGTTTTGGTTGATGGTTCACTTCTATGAACCTGCTGTGTTCTTGCGTCTGGGGAATTACATAATGTTCTGTGAAGATAATTTCAAACACATATACACATACGCTTTATTTATTTTATACGTAAATTCGGATTGAATCCAAGTAGTAGGCGCCAGGAGAACTTTTATAAGAGTCCGCCACGTATGTGCATAAGCTCACTCAACTATATCACAAAACATGCCCGTGCATCACTCCAGTCAGGAGCAAGAAACGAACACAGCCAATATCACCTTTCAAATTACATCGTATATGTGATCTTTCAATCACGATCAATCAGACTTATCCTATGAGGGCCCGCCCTATATCCCACAGAATAAATTAATCAACACTTAATATTAATCTAAGAAAGCATAATAAACATAAATATAATCAAATCCCAACACCAAAAATATCAAATGCCCTCATTCATATACAAACAAATTTGATCGCTCCAGCACTCATTCCCTTTTATATAAATTTATGTTGAAATTCCAAGCAATTAATAACAAAAAATACTAGTTAAATAAATATTTTATTTTAATCTGTTTAATAACAATTCATGCAGGTATATGACCGGCAAGCCGAGACAATTTAAATATAGATTTAAAGGTGACTTCGCACATATTTTAAAGAATGTTAATCTGTAGACAAACTTATCGTTCATTAATGGTCATGAGTAACTTTTTCATTTTAGCTTAATGTTCTTAATAGTTCTTGTTTTTAAAGTTATTTTACTTTGGTGCATAAATGAGTACGATAATTTAAAGATAGCTACCTGTGGAACGTAGAAAACTGTAAGAGAGATCCTGAGCGATGATTTCTTCTTTAACAAAGCATTCTGGCAATTTGCAAGGTCTCAAAAGCGTGTGTGGTCCTTATGTGAAGTTTCTCCGGTGTTACGAGCATCCTAGGGGCAATCAGCTGAGCTGGACGCGGAGGTCCGGCGGTCAAGCTGCGAATTTTATGTTCAGCAACGCATCTCCGTTATATTTCTACATGAAAGTTAGATTTTATTTCTTCTAATTCTAATTTTTTTATTCCTTAAAAGCGCTGTCCAGCCTTTTTGATCTCTTCCTTCCCGCCCTCACACCTTGAATTTTTTTCACCCAATCACTCCCATGCACCTGTGAGTCCCTTCATCTTATAAGTCCATCGAGTATTAACTCAATTCAGTGATTTCTGGGATCGTTTACACCACTTTGGAATTTAACTCAATTTGACCATTTTTTCAGGTATTGTTTCGCTGGAGACAGAAGTCTGAGTTGTACAATAGCAGTGTACACTTTTTCTCACCTCTGTTTCTAAATTCGGTTTATTTTATCTAGGCGTACCAATGCATATCCTGCCTATTGTTTCAATTTCTCTAATTTTACATTTACTAATTACCCCCATTTAAAATAATTTTAGATTGCTTGGAATTTCAGAACATATTGCAAATTAATTAATTAATTTTCCCCTTTTGTTCAAAATGATTCAAATGATTTAATAAAAATGTCAAACTTGCGTTCAATCATTCCTCTCTCTTTATTTAATTAAAAAATGCAAAAAAAACCTACAACTAATGATTACAGATTTATTCTTAAAAAAAAAACAAAATAATAAAAAAAAACTCTTTTACTTTTTTTTTTTCAATAAATTTGACAGGTACTCTTATATAGCTGCGATCATGCTTTAGAAATGACTGTTTCTCGTTTATTATTAAAGCAAGACCGCTTTTTTAACAGTTTTGTTCCTGTCATTCATTTCGTCAATTGAATATGTTTAATATAACCTCATATGCCTGGGTTCAAATCCCATGTAACGCTATTCCGTTACACTATATATGATGAGATAACTTCCATGTCCAAAATTTAATCCTGAATTGGCCGGACATAGATAGAATAATGTAGAGTATGAAAAAAACAACCCGATCAATTATAAGATATGTTTTAATAACGGATAGTGACAAATGAATTCCAACTAAACGAATATGCCTGATATATATTATAACAGGCAAATAACAAGCCAAAGACTTACACAAGATAAAATGCATATGTCTTGTAACAGAATTCTCTGCCATCCATTTAGTAATCTACGAAAAGGTAGATAACCCTGGCATATTAGTTTCTTTTTCTGAAGTTTTTTTAGCCCTTTACTTTGCCAAGTGTCTGAAGTAACTAATCAAATCATAGGGATTTTAAGCAGTAGTAAATAGACCAGTTATTCTAAAAACAACCTGTTAATCCTTTAATTATGAAACTTCTTGCAGACTGATTTAAAATAATCCTATAATTACTCTAATTAACAATCAATTTTTAAGTATAGTACTTGAGAATTCTAAATTGTTTTAATATAGCAAATTAAATACTACATAAAGATGTATGTATAATTTATATATGTCAGGAAAATATTCCAAACTCTAATTGCAATACATTGTAGTCCATTTATTTGATATCTTGACAGTAACTTTGCGAAACTGTCTTTAACAAACTTTATTTTTAAGACTTTATTATTTGCCTAAGCTTAACATTCCATCATATTCCAACATCAACCATATTCTTCCAATGTAGTCAATTATATTGCATCTCTTTAGAATAAACGTAAACAAGTCTGCCTTTTCCATTAAAGCGAAAAATAAAACAATATACATTTAGACAAATCCGAATTCCCACTTCAGTAATTCTTCATTGTATTATAGTTACTATAAGTCCATTGGTCTCTATTTAGCATTCTATCATCAGATTTTCAATTGGATGGACGGTTGAAGAGTTGGAGGGTGTAGTAGATTGGAGCCTGTCCATTAAAGTAGGAAGATTGTCTATCTTAATATATATCTGAGCACTTATAGTATATATGTGTGGGAAATGATAATCTGGACCAACTGATGATTGCTGGTTTAGCATGAAATACGTATATTGGTGATTATTTATCTTTTCAGCATATATGTGCTTGAGTGTATCAGTGATGTTAGATAGAATGGAAAGTGATGGGTCATCTGAAATTTTTTTAAAGAAAGATAAAACTGACTGAAAATAATGCTAATTAGATTTCGCAAAAAAAAAAAAAAATATTAAACACAAAACAAATAATATAAGAAGAAATAAAAATTAGATTTTCAAGATAAGCTACGAAATTTACAAGTGCATACTAAAAAAAAAAAAATACAAAAAGAGGTTAAAAAAACAAAAAAGATATCAAAATGGACATAGGAAATGCCGATCATCAGTAAGAAAGTTTGAGTTATTTATATTTTCAGTTTCGAATTTATCGAAATCTACTATTTTAAAAACTTATGTTCTTTGTCAGATGAAAAAGACTGCAGTAAACATCACCTTGAACGGGTCGAAACATACGCGCTCTGACGGAATAATTACGAACTACAATGCAGAATTTTCAGCAATACATATAATAAATTCCACAAAAAGGGTGTCACTATCGCAAAGAGTGCTGAATGAAAATCCCTGCAGATAAGACGAAAATAAGGCATTTCTAGTATCAAATTGCCATGTCAGTTTATGCTTCGCACGCATCCATATCCTCTCAATATATTGTGTGTGGATATCTGTGTGGTCTGGATTTATGTTTTCCTAGTGCACAACAACAGAATTTACATGTGTTGTTATAGATTCTGCTTAGGTTATTGTATATAGTCCACCCGTCCGTAATGATGTGGATCCCTGGCAAAATGTATTGTTGTATAAGGGATTCAAGTAGTAGCCGTCCTGTCCGGAACCTCTGTCATGAA
The DNA here is from genome assembly GCA_028023455.1 of Epiperipatus broadwayi. Taxonomy (NCBI): domain Eukaryota; kingdom Metazoa; phylum Onychophora; class Udeonychophora; order Euonychophora; family Peripatidae; genus Epiperipatus; species Epiperipatus broadwayi. The sequence goes on from JAQFVV010006291.1 coordinate 2,942,229, forward strand.
ACATTTTCTCTATCCCCTCTCTATGCCAATGAACACTCAATGACCTCGCTATTCTCCTCGATGATGTTTTCTATGAAAATATTTAGGCCCGTCGACTTCTACAATTAGTTGCACTCCATCATTGTCGAATCCACCGAGCTAAGGCGGATTTCGCTCAAAGTATCTTGCATATTTCTCTGCAAAAATTTGCCCAGTCTGTGGTAACTCGGGCATTTACACCAGTCGCACGAACAATGTAATCTTGCGGCAAATTATTTACAACTACAAATATTGTCAAAGTACCAACTTTACAACTGCAGTAAAAAAAAATAAAAAATAACAAAATTCGAAAAAAGTTCGAAATTATTCCGCAAGAGTGCGTATGTTTCTGCTTGCTAAAGATAATCTCGTTTTGTATTATTATTATTTTTTTTGCTCACCGCTGTAAAGACAGAGCTTTATCGACTCCTACAAGAACTTAAAACAGAAATTTAATAAGTTAGTACAATCATCTATATTATTTTACATTCTATCAATATATTATATATCTTTTGAGTTTAATCAAAACAAATTTACCACTCACTTTGCTGGAATTTTATCTAGCGATGTATAAATCCAAGTTACTCTATTCTGGAATATTGTAAATAATTTTTTATATCATAATTGATTGGACAAATTTTCTCTCGTTAAAAAACATGCACAACTAACTTTAATATGAACAATCATATTTAATTTTTATAAGTTTGGCAATATTCCAATACTTATAAAATGTCGCTTAATCATTTTTCTAAGTAATTTTATTATTATGTAGCAGCATAACTAACTTCAATTTGCTTGATTTCTAAAGTGATTTACTTATATTTTCCCACATGACAAAATTAGAATATATTTATAGAACACCAATTGTTATCAACCGATCCTAGAAACTTACTGTAAGCTTGAATAATAAATGGACACCTGATGGTCTAATGCTACAGAATTCTTACCTCCATTCCTATTGTTTTCTGGCTTTTCTTCATCAGTGAAGATTAGGACTCAAAGCTGAAACTAATGCATTTATGTATCTAACATTAACCTTATTTTACTTCTTTATACTATTCAAACTAATAATCTGAAATTTAAAAAAAACGAAGGCAGATAGTTTTCTACGTTTCAATGATTTTTGTTGTATAACAATTATAGGCTCATTTTATCTTTCGTTGTTGATATTAGCCTCGGTCTTTAAAATATATAGAAACTAAGTTGGTGATAGAATAATATAGTTATTTAAATGTGTTAACCTTAGGGATTTTTTTTTTTTAAATTTTCATTTTATTAATTAGAATAGTATAAGAGAATAAAAGATGCTGGTTTTGAGTCCATGTTTTCATTGAGTATAAAACAAAAGCCAGAAATCAATCAATCAATCTGAAGATGAGAATTTTATAACATTATTTGCTATCCAATGATTATTGAAGTTCATAGTAGATGGCTTTAGAATAGGATGAAAACAAGTATTTATAGAATGCAGATTGGTATAGATTAACTTATGTATTAAACGTACAGTTCTAAGGTAATTGATTTATTATGTAATTTACCATTTTATTTCTTAAAAATGGTTACATCTAATAATGATTTGTAGTAGTAGTGATCCCAGAATAACTTGATATGAATGACTGTTAACTGATTGTCAAATCACAGCGCTACCCAGATACACTACGATAATACAAAATTTTGTAAATCTAATGTCATTAAAATTTTCTAAAGAGCAAAATGCTTTACTAAATAAAAGACTGTCATTCATATCTATAATTGATGATGATATTAATAAGAAGATAATTACTGATATTAAATTAACTAATAATAATACTATAAATATAAAATACTTATTAAGATCTGTTTTATTGAAAAGATTACTATGTGTAAAGAAGATAGAATATGAAATAAATAAAGATTTATATAATAAATTACTAAAAGATCCTACTACTACATTAAAAACTAAATTATAAAATTGCTAATAAAATGAAAGATTATAAATATAAATCAGTATAAATTATTGTATCCTTTTTATAAAAATCCCTCTTTTTACAAAAGTTAAAATTCATAATGATAATAATCCATTCAGATTGTTATTCAATTTTAGTGATTTTATTTTACAGAAATTTTATAAATATTTAAATAAATAGATAACAGACACAAAAATATTAAAACCTCACAATGTGTTTTTTCCTTTTTCCACAATGAATATATACATTCAAATCTAAAAAAAAAAAATCTTATTGCTGATGATGGAGAGTTATATTCATTATGGAAAAATATGAAAAAGAACCCTGAAATAATTTTTAAACGGAGAGCTGTAACAAAGTTTTAGCTTTACATTTTTTTTTTAATCTAAAAACAAAAAGTGAATTGTAAGATAAAGTTTTAGCTTTATCTAAAAATGACGAACTGTAAGTTTAATGTTATATTTTAAATATTTTTTTTAAAAAAACTCACAAATATATAAAGTTTTAGCTATAAATGTATTTTTAAATATAAAACTATATTACTTATAAATGATGCGAGAGATAAAAGTTTGTGGTTTTTTTCTCTGATTTAAAAGCTTTCCCATGAAAATGAAATGCTTTTTGTAAAACTAATAAAACCTCTCGCTAAATAATTTGAAATTCTTTGAATAATCTCTTTATAAAAAAGAAAAATATGAAAACAGTTATTTCTCACCATTTATTGTCAACCTATTGCTTTTATTAATCATGGAGATGACATTCTTGCTTGAATTTCCATAACAACGATCATTAATTTTATGAACTACAGTTCATTTATTCATTTTCATTGGGATCGTAAAGTACCAAATCAGCTACACATACATTTGCTTAAAATTAAGTGTACATAGATTTTTTTGGTTCTGATTTAGACTATGTTCACTGCCATTTTGAATTCTAAGGACCACCCAAAATCACCGCTAATACATCCAAATAATAAATGACATCAGACAATCCACACGGGATTGCTTGGATGTGTTAGCAGAGGTTTTGGGTGGTCCTTAGAATTAAAAATGGCAGTGAGCACAGTCTAAACACTAAGAGCTTATACCTTCTAAAATATGAATTTTATTATAACAATGATGGCGTGAAGCGCCAAAGAATGCAGGAAGAGGGAAGGATGTTTTCGATGATAAAAGGTATCATCCAAAAAATGTAGAAGTCTGATCAAACTAGGCTTGACAATTTCGAAATACTAAAAACTTGTGTAATTTCTAAAATATGAATTTTAGTACAATATATGCCTATAACTACATATTCAAATAACGTAAATTTGATCAAACCAAGCTTATAATTTTGAAACACTAACTTCTAAAATATGATTTTATTACAATATATGCCTATAACCATATATTGAAATGAAACATTAATAATCTTAGGTACTTATTAATTAGCCACTGTATATCGCTTGGTGGCACTGTTTCTGTGCAAAAACACAGAAATATGCCATTTACATGGCTCAACTTATGGCGTATAGAACAATTCTGTTCATATTAACCATTAGCAGGCCTAGATGACGTTGCATACAACTATTACGACCCGCTGATGTGCTTCGCAACACTATCCAAATAGCGCACACTTCTCAGATCGTACCGTATGATGTGAGGGTGTATGTAATTTAACTGACCATAACTCTTAATGTGCATTCAAAGTAATGATATTACACTCTAACTGATATACTATTACATACTAATAATTGTAAGCTCGTCCCTGCGCTTCCCTACACAGCTTGGAAGGTGAAAAGAATTGCAAAAGGGTAGGGCCAAACACCATTTCCCAGAAGTCACGCGAATAAGCACGTTTGCGAGAGAAGAGCTACGAGACAAATCATAAGCTTGGTTTGATCAGAGTAATGCATTTTTTGGCCGCAAAACCATCGACCCATCCCCCTCGCCTTGGAACATTACAGCACTTTGTGCTGAAATTTAATTTAATGGAATTTAATTTAGTTTGGGCTGATTAGTTTGTTAATGAAGTGTTTTTTTGTAAATTTTGTTTAAACGTTTAGTTTACTATTAGAAGAATAATGTACATTTTTTAAAATAAAAAGAAAAGTGTTTTGTTTTGTCCCGGCCCGGAAACATTATATTAAAATGTTTTTGCACGGAAACAGCACCACCAAGTGATGTACAGTGGCTAATTAATAAAATACCTAATTTTATTAGGTTGCATAGGAGTAAACACGTGGGTATATTTATAGATATTACAAATTGGGAAAAACTTAGCATAATGTTTACATATAAAGCAGTACAATATTTATAAGAGAATTATATAATAATAATAACAAAAGTTAAGGTGTATAAGTATATATATAAATAAAGTGTTGTAGTAATTGTAGATATATTTAGTTTAAATAATAGAGGGAGCTAGGGTCCAAGAGGTGACATGATGGGAGATGAGTAGGAATTCAGGTAGATCATTATATATGAGTTTTATAGATGTAGAGAAAGCATGTGATAGAGTAAATAGAAATAAATTATGGGTAAGGTTAGCCAATTTGGGAATGAATGAAGCTTTAGTAAATATTATTAAGAAATTATATGAAAATAATTATTATACTTACCAGTTAGGGGATATAGAATCAGTTAAAGTTAAAAATGGGGTGGGATTAAGGCAAGGATGCCCTATGTCACCTATTTTGTTTTTGTTGTTTTTGAGTGAAATGGAGAAAGCAATAGAAAGACTAGGAAGAGGGGTAGAGATACCATTAATAGGTGGCAAGGGAGTATATATTTTGTTAGGTCTTTTTTTTGCAGATGATATCTTTTTGTGTGCAGAAAGAAGAGAAGATATGGAAATTATGTTGAGGACATGTGTGATGAGTAAAGAGATGGGGATTAAATTTAGTGAAGAAAAATCAAATATAATGATGATTAATACTGGGGAAAGAGAAGATTTAGAATTTTTATTGGGGGGTATAAAGTTAAGTGTGGTGGAAAGATATAGGTATTTGAGAATCATCTTATGTAATCAGGAAAATTGCTTGGATGAATGGGAGAAAAAATTGATAAATGAAGCAAAGAAAAGAAAGGGTTTGGTAAAGAAACTAACAGTATTTTCATATAATAAATATGATGTAGCTAGAATAAATATGGAAGGGAGTTGCAGTAGCAGGGTTAACATATGGTAATGATGCATTATGTGTTAGTAAAAGGGTTTTAGATTATTTAGAGAAAGTACAAAGGGAAGTAGGAAGACATGCATTAGATGTAGAGATGTGGACAGCAAAGGAGGCAATTCAAGGAGAAATGGGATGGTCAAGTTTTTATATGAGAGATGCAAAAAGTAAAATGAAAATGTTTGGTAGGTTGTAGTTTATGGATAGTAAAAGAATAGCAAAAATAGTGTTTAATTGGGTTATGAGTAAAGGGCAGGTAACAAGATGGGTGAGAAAGGTAATGCGGTATGCGAAAGATTTGGATAAAGAATTTATATCAGTATACTTGTATAAAAGGTGGGATGATTGTGTTAGGAGGATTGTTGAGTGTTATAGTGGTAAGGAATGGGATAAAAGAATAGAAGTATTAATAAAAAATAGGGAGTTGGAGAGATGGAGAACAAGTATGGAGGGTAAGAAGAGTTTAAATATATATAGAAGTAAACGGAATATTGGATGCGAGTTAATTTATGATGATAGTAAGGAAAGTAGTTTATTATTTAAGGCTCGAACGAGATCTTTAGCAACAAGAGAATATACATGTAAATGTAAAACCATGGATAATTTAGTGTGTAGTTTGTGTAAGAAAGGTATAGAAAATATTAGGTACCTGTTGATTGAATGTAAATGCTTGAAAGCAGAAAGGGTACAGATAATGAAGTTATGGGAGGATAGACATGAACAAAGTGACTATACAGAAAGTGAGTTATTAGTTTTTATGTTGGGTTTGCGAAGAGATAAGGGAGATTTAGATATAAAGGCCATAGAGTTGACAAAGTTTATGTTGTGGAAATGGGATGGGGCAGAATATGGGAAGACTTAAAGAGTGGGGAATGGAGAATGAAATGGCTAACAGGTTTATCTGGGCATAATTGCTGAGATATTCTTGACTTCGTTTAAGAAGAAGCCAAATACATCACATCCCATCACATGATTGTGTTAAGAGGATTGTTGAGTGTTATAGTAGTAAGGAATGGGATAGAAGAATAGATGCATTAATAAAGAATAGGGAGTTGGAGAAATGGAGAACCTATGGAGAGTAAAAAGAATTTCAATGTATATAGACGTAAGTGGAATATTGGGTGCGAATTAATTTATGATAATAGCAAGGAAAGTAGTTTATTGTTTAATGCTCAAATGGGATCTTTAGCAATAAGGAAATATACACATAAGTGGAAAAATATGGGTGATTTAGTCTGCATGTTGTGTAAGGAAGGCATAGAAAATATTAGGCATCTGTTGATTCAATGTAAATACTTGAAAGCAGAAAGGGTACAAATAATGAAGTTATGGAAGACTAAATATAAACAAAGTGATTATACAGATAGTAGGTTATTGGTTTTTATGCTGGGTTTGGGAACATATAAGGAGGATTTAGATATGAAGGCCATGGAGTTGACAAAGATTATCTTGTGGAAATGGGATGGAGCAGGATATGGGGAAACTTAGGGTGAGGAATGGAAAGGGAAGGTAAAGTGGCTAACAGGTTTCTCTGGACATAGTTGCTGAGAGATTCCTGACTCCATATAAGGAGAAGTCAGTGCATCACATCACAAAAAAAGAAGACGTGCATTAGATGCTGATCTATGGATGGCAAAGGAGGCAATTCAGGTCAAGTTTTTATATGAGATGCGAAAAGCAAAATAAAAATGTTCGGTAGACTGCAGTTTATGGATAATAAAAGAATAGCCAAAATAGTTTTTAATTGGGTTATGAATAAAGGGCAGGTAACATGATAGGTGAGAAAGGTAAGGTAATGCAGTATGCAGAAGATTTGGATTAAGAATTTATGTCGGTATACTTGTACAAAAGGTGTGATGATTGCATTAGGAGAATTGTTGAGTGTTATAGTGGTAAGGAATGGGCTAGAAGAATAGATGCATTAATAAAGAAATGGGGAGTTGGATAGATGGAGAACTAGTACAGAGAGTAAAAAGAGTTTAAATATATATAGATGTAAACAGAATATTGGGTGCGAGTTAATTTATGATAATAGCAAGGAAAGTAGTTTACTGATTAAGGCTCAAATGGGATCTTTAGCAACGGGATTATACATATAAATGGAAAAATGTCGGTGATTTAGTCTGCAAGTTGTGTAAGGGAGGCATAGAAAATACTAGGCATCTGTTAATTGAATGTAAATGGCTGAAAGCAGAAAAAGTACAAATAATAAAGTTGTGGAAGAATAAATATAAGCAAAGTGGTTATACAGAAAGTGGGTTATTGATTTTTATGCCGGGTTTGGGAATAGATAAAGAGGACTTAGATATAAAGATCATGGAGTTGATAAAGATTATGTTGTGGAAATGGGATGGAGCAGGACATGGGAAAACGTAGGGCAGGGAATGGAAAGGGAAGATAACGTGGCTGACAGGTTTCTCTGGGCATAGTTGCTGAGAGTTTCCTGATTCCGTATAAGGAGAAATCACATCACATCAAAAAAACATTTTTTATTTTGAAAAGATTAAAATAAACTGGATAAGTTAAAGATTACAATTTATACGTTTTATAGATATTATAAAAAAAATAATGGATATAAAGTATTATTTTTAACAGAAGAATGAATAAGTTAATGATAGATATTATATTATTTAAAAATCAAAAAGAATATTAATAAATGAAGTACTGTTGAACTGACAATTATATAAATATAAAATTATTAAATATATCATTGAGGTGGAACTAATAAGAATAAAGTAAGTTTATAAGGAATAGATGTAATTAGAAGATTATTAAAAATGAATAATATATTTAGATTAATAGTTGTTCTTGAATATGTATGTATACAGTTAGGAATACACATGTATAATTTGTTTTCTATTTTGTATTTATATTGCATATTTTATTTTATATTAATTGGATTATTTTATTTGGTTTGATTATATTTATTTCTGTTTAATTATGTATTGTTATATATTTTATATTGTTGTTAGTTTTTTATTGTTTACATTTTTTATGGTATTATTTATACAGTTATGTATTTTATTTTGTTCATTATATCATAGTCTGAAGAAGACTGCAGGGCAGTTGAAACATAAGATGTATGTATATATGTACAGTTTTGCTAAAAAGTGTTCAGAATGGTTTGGATAAATTGTATTTATAAGATATTACATCAAAATAAGGAAAGGGTGATTTTGATAAAATAATCTATTCAGATTTCGGATGAGAAATAAATAAGGAACAAAAATTATCAATAATAATTTTAATTAATGAACAGAATGAAAATAATTGAATTTACATATTTATATCTAGAGCAAAACTCTCCATACAGTATTGCCACCTGTGCTAAACAGAGTAATCAATGGATGCCAGAAGGCTTGTGCATAAAATCCCTATCTAATGCCTACTCATCCAATATCCCCAGACTAGTTTCTGGCTTGTGGCCTTCGTCAGTGAGGAGCTTTGGATCTGAGAGCACTGCATCTAGATCTTAGGATCTAATGCAACCCTCTAGCAACCACCTTTTATCTCTACTTAACTACTAAACTATGAGAATGAAATTGAAAACACAAAAAATATTTTCAATCTAAGCTCAATAGCTTATATAGTCATATGGGTCTGAACTCAGTTCAGCACCCATACATTTTGGTGTCTTTGGCTCTTTTACAACCAAAGCCACCACTATCCTATTAGGCAGGATTGGTGTTAAACCATTAAGCATCACATGATCACATTTCCTACACTAGCACATTAATTGTTGATAAACAGAGCAAAACTCTCCATACAGTATTGCCACCTGTGCTAAACAGAGTAATCAATGGATGCCAGAAGGCTTGTGCATAAAATCCCTATCTAATGCCTACTCATCCAATATCCCCAGACTAGTTTCTGGCTTGTGGCCTTCGTCAGTGAGGAGCTTTGGATCTGAGAGCACTGCATCTAGTAGGCATTAGATAGGGATTTTATGCACAAGCTTTCTGGCATCCATTGATTACTCTGTTTAGCAGAGGTGGCAATACTGTATGGAGAGTTTTGCTCTGTTTATCAACAATTAATGTGCTAGTATAGGAAATGTGATCATATGATGCTTAATGGTTTAACACCAATCCTGCCTAATAAGATAGTGGTGGCTTTGGTTGTAAAAGAGCCAAAGACACCAAAATGTATGGGTGCTGAACTGAGTTCAGACCCATATGACTATATAAGCTATTGAGCTTAGATAGAAAATATTTTTTGTGTTTTCAATTTCATTCTCATAGTTTAGTAGTTAAGTAGAGATAAAAGGTGGTTGCTAGAGGGTTGCATTAGATCCTAAGATCTAGATGCAGTGCTCTCAGATCCAAAGCTCCTCACTGACGAAGGCCACAAGCCAGAAACTAGTCTGGGGATATTGGATGAGTAGGCATTAGATAGGGATTTTATGCACAAGCCTTCTGGCATCCATTGATTACTCTGTTTAGCACAGGTGGCAATACTGTATGGAGAATTTTGCTCTGTTTATCAACAATTAATGTGCTAGTATAGGAAATGTGATCATGTGATGCTTAATATTTATATCTAAATATTTGTTTGAAGAACATGCGTGATAGGAAAAATCTTTGTTAATTCATAATAATTCATATAAAAAAAGTTTATGTTAATTTTATTCAATTACCTATTTATATTTCTGTGAGCTCATGTTTCATTAACTTTTAAAAATAGATATATGATCATCAGAATTATTATTTTAAACATCTGCAAACAATTTTTAATATTTTAACTTATTGTGGTTTGTTTCGTTCATAGTTTATTTCCATGAAGTTTTTTTTCTATGATTGAGGGTGTTGTAATAAATTAAGCAGATTTATGAATCAAAGTCAAAGAAGAATATTTTTATTTGGCAATAATTAAAGGGCAATTTTTCTTATATCAAGTGTCACATATTTTCAGTGTCCGAAAGTAATTAATAGAGTCGCAGAATTGAAGGTAATTTCTAAGGCATTCCTTTGTTTACAGTTCCATAATCAGCTACATTATTCGAAATTCCAGGGTGAGGCACTTGAAGTTTTACCCCTGAAATTGCATTATATCAGTTTAAACAATCATTAAAATTTTCTTGACTTCCATCTTATAAGCGACACAACAAAGAAATGATGATTCCCTCTCTTTTGTTTAAAGCACACGATCCAAGTTTTCTTTTTTCGTTTTCAATTGATTTTCATAGCATTTTGGTATTATTAATAGTTAATTTTATTTTATAATAAAGGATTGTAATATATTTTTAGTTTTTATAATTATTATTTCAAAATTTTTTATAATTCATTTTATATACATGACTTTTATACTTTTTAGAATACATAATGTAAAAAAATGCATACACATTTACCAAAAAGTCATACATGTAAACTCTGTCATGGTGGTTACAATATATATATATATATACAGTATATGTATATTAGTATGTACACAAATATTTTAATTACTAATATTTTAATACGTAAACAGTAAATTTATATCCAAATTACTGAGAAATAAATTTGATTTGTAATTTCAGAATAATTTTCATATTTCACAATGATTCATTCAACAAGAAGTGTGATGCCTGCAGAGGATCCAACTCTTGAAGGTGAAAAACAGTTGCAGCTGCTCTTGCAAAAGCAGCTAAATACCAAGCTTACATGGAAACAGTGAGTAAAAATTTTCATTATGAATATAAATCTTTTGGTCATTAAAATGGTAATTGTTTTACATATGTCTGAGTCAGGTATCACTTGGAAATTTTTTTATGTTTTAATAAAATTTAGGAGTTTTTTTCATGTAGCCAATCCATAGTTACCCAATATCATTCAGTAAATGGGTATGTGGTTATTATTGGCTAAAAAATAAAACAAGGATGGAAAAACATTCAATCTTTTACTGTTCTAATAAGGTTTTCTCTTTTACTGTTCTTCTTTGAAGTCTTTAGAAATATTTATCTTATTGTGGGCTATTGAACGACTGTTTTACTGTTTTTTATTATATATGTTTATATTGAGAATGAATTGTTTTGTGGCTCATAGTGTTATGTGTGTGCATACATATTTAAAGATCAAAAAAGAAAAAGTAGAAATGAACACAGGTAAAATGCACGAATATATTTATTTAAAAGCAAAGATTAAAAAATAAATTAATTAATATTTTGGCAATACTATAAGTTATTTAAAGTCAAGTATCAAAGATTAAATGTATGTGATTATTTCTCTAATATAAATGAGCCTTTTCTTTATTATTTAAAAGAAAAAAGAATGAAAATGGTAAAAATTCTTTTGATTTATAAAGTTATGTTTTCAGATTTGTGGGTTAATTAATGATAACAAACTTAATGGACTGTAATTTACTTTTGAAAAATAACCAAGGTCAATAAAATTCACTGTGTTTTGAAAAATAAATACTTGCTTGATTTTATTGTATCATATTGAGAAAAGTATATAAGCTGTAATTTTATAAAAAAACAGATCAAACTGATTTTTGAAAGAAAGCAATTGGCAGCTAAATCCATGCTAGTAAAAAACTATAACCAATAACCAGCAAAGCAAGTAGAAGTAAAAGAGAAAATAAGTGATGAAGTTTTTGACCACAAAATCATATCACTATGGGAAAGATTCACTCTCATTGGAAAGTTGAGAATGGAGAACTAGACGTAAGCAAGGGTGCCAACTATGACAACCACCAGGATCTAAGTTTGCCTTGAAACTTGTCTAGATGGAGACCTTCTGAAATCTTCACTAGTATTTGGTGTGTGTGTGATAAGTTGGTCTTTATTAATTACATGTGCTATGGCTACCTATCACGTGAGTTAGCTAGCGTTATGGGATATACAAAAATATAATAGGGGTAGCGGGATTAGTTCTAGGATGCTGAGGTTATATTAATAAAACTATAGATATTGCTTCCAATAAATTTAAGTTGTCATCACATTATTCATGGTTGCTCTAATGGTTAATCAATTCCTGTTTGCCAATAATTTTTTATTTCAGTAAAGGAAGTTGAAGATATTTTTTTTTGTTTAAATATATCCAAGTCATTACAAATGATGCAACCAAAATGTGGATTATATATTCCATCTCTATCCCGCTGCACATTCATTTCAATATATATTTTTAATATATATATACTTATAGACATATGTAGAAGAAATCATTTATTTTCTACTTTATTCCTTTTTTTGTTATTGTTTCTTCTTTGTATAGAAAATCTGCTATCAAATCTGTCTTGCATTGGTGGTCGAGAGGTCAGCGCGACTGCCTTGCACTTGCAGGCAGTTGCCCGGATTGCGGGTTCGCGTCCCGGTCGATGCTATGACACTTAAAAAAAAAATATTTAGTAATAAATCTATACTTCAAAAAGATAAAGTTGATATTATTTATAGAACTGATACTTATAACTAAATGATATTATCACATTTAACAAAATGAGAAACTGAAATTAATGTATCTTTATTAAAAAATTTAAAATAACATATATAAGCTGGCTTTAACTGAAAATAAATGTTGAATAACAAAAAAAAGTTTTTTAAAAAATAATCTTAATACTAGCAACATAATAAAACAAAAATCAAAATGAATGAAACTTATTGTGAGAATAACTCTTGTAGCTTCCAATTTACGCAATGCATTAAAAAAGATAGCAGCACTAGACTGTGGTTCCAGAAAGTTTTAAATATTTCTTATCAAGTTATACAAAATAATTTCTAGAATTATATGCGCATATATTAAAATTATAATAATAGTCACGCGTTCAGATGGAATACTTTTTAATTTTGTTCCCTTCAATTCATCAGCTTTTACCATCTGAACAAAATTATGAAAGGGTTTTAAAATTTTCATGACTGATATTGTATTATTTCAACAAAGATTGTTGTTTACTTAACAAATATTTTTATTTAATCTTAAATAAGCACATTTTTTAAAAAAAATACAATATACTAAATAATTTAATATATAAACAAAACATTTGAAATTAAAATTAATGATAAAAGTCTGCAAATTAATACGTATAGTTCATAAGAGCATTTAAACATTCTGTGCTAGCTCATTATATAACTGAGATGAAATTGTTTTATAATAGGCTGAGTTTGAATGTGAACTGTAACAATACAAGGTTTGTAAGACTGGTTTTAGGAGAATCCTTTCATTAGCTATGCTAATCATTAGTCACAAATTGTTTTATTGTAGTTGATCTTTAAAAAAGATTAATTCTTATTGTTAAGTAAGCTACTTGCATTTTAAACAAGAAAATGAAAGAAAAAATTAATAAATGTTTATATTTTTTTATTACTGTGATATAATAATGCTTAATAAATTTTGAAGTTAATAGTAAAAATGTAATATTTATATTTAATAAAGCAGATGACTTTCTTTTTTATTAATATTGTATTAAAAATTGATATCAGTAGAAAGAATAAGTTTAATTTTGAATAATTTTATATTGTTATTAAAAATAAATTTAATATACAAAATGCATTTGAAAAATATCCAATAGTATAGATATTAAAATTATTATTTAATATTTATTTAAATTTTCAGTAATGTATTGCTGCTTTATAAATAAGAGTAGTTTATAATGTTAAGAGGTATATTGTTGAATTATTATTACATGATCATTTAATCCAAAAAAATTGATAATTTAGAATGTCACACTAACATTATATTATACTAAGATTAAAAATTTGCTCTGTTTTATAAATAAATATTAAACCACTTATTAAAAAAAAAATTTAGAATTAAGATATATAAAAAAAATGTAAATAATTAAGTTGCAGACTAGTTAATTTAGTTTGGTATCATTTTAGCATGATTAGTGAAAGACATTTCAATTTATTCACTATTTATCCTTTCTGTTTAAGAAATTTATTTATATATTAAATAATCATTCTAGAGTTACTTGCTTGAAATGTTTGAATTATTTTTTTCTTTATATTTGTATTTTTAGGCAACATCAGCAACATAAGACTTTTACCGAAGCATCTCTTTATCAACCTTTGACCCAGAAGCTCATTGGGAAATTGACATCTGAGGAATATCAACAGGTTGTAAAAGAAGATAAGTTGAGGGAACATTTATCTTTGACAGGATTGACTAAAGAAGAAATTCAAATCAAATGTGAAAATGATATTTGTGTAAGTTTTTTTTTTTTAATTTATAAAAAATAAAATTAATTGATCATTTAAAGGTTTTTTTAAAAAATACATTATTCTTTAACAGAGTATAGAATAATCAGTATGAAATTTATTTTTTCCAAGTTTTGCCAAATTAATAATTTTTATAATATAATTATGATTCATTTTGACAAGATGTTCCCCCTATCTTTTTGTGTATGTCTTCAAAGTTGAAACAAATAATTTAGTTTAAAAGAAATATATTCCATTCTATTTTACCTATAGTTAGAGATTACAATAATGAAAGATTTTTGTCAGTTTTTGGATATTGGTCGAGAGGTCAGCATGACTGCCTTGCACTAGCAGACAGCCCGGGTTGCGAGTTCGCGTCCCGGCCGATGCTATGACACTTAAAAAAAAAAAAACTAACAAAAACTTTATATTGTTATATTTAATAATCATTTAAATTTTTTTTTATGCATCAGCCGGGAAGCGAACCTGCTAACTCAGGACAACTGCTTGTAAAGCAGCTATCACTGACCTCTCGATAACCAATGCTTGACCATTTTATCAAAAAATGCTTATTTTAAACATAAATAAATAATTATTTGATTACATAAAGATTGTAAATCCTTTTTTGCCAGGTGAAAAAATTAAATTTTGCTATACTAATTTTTATAATTTATATATATACATAATAAAAATGTAATTATAGGTTAGACTATTTTCATTATTTATTAGTATTATTAAATGTTATGAGAAAAATTCATACTTTAATTATACTTTTCTAAATACATTTAACTGGTAATAATGATAAACTGGTTAATATAATAATATGTGACACAACATTTCAAGTGATATTATTCTATTTTCTTTGAGTATTGTTGTGACAAATGTCAGCTGTCATGGGAATTGAACTGGTGACTTAGATTCATAAATAGTAAATTTCAGATGATACTCCATCTAACTATTCTATTTTGTCCAAGACAATAGTCAGTAGAAATTTTATAAACTTATATATGAAGGCTTTCCTGATTTATCTATTTTTATTCTTTTAAGGTCAGAGTTAATAAATAGTTTCCAAACATTATGGATTATCACATTAGATTGACTTATGAATTATTTATGAACAATTTCTTTACATTTTTTTCTTTGAATGTTTTCTTCTCTGCCCAATAATCTTGTGTTTTTCCAATGATTAGAGAAGAAAAGACAGATATATCTAAACTAGAAGACATACATGTTCCAAATACACATACATTTCATTAGAAAATCATAAGAACTTTAATTAAAGGGAAAAAAATAAAATTTAAAGACGCTATAATTCAACCTAGGGTTATGATCTATAATGTTTGGAATTTATTTGTTAACTTTACACTTAAAAGGAAAAAATGGAAAAATCAGGAAGATGTCACATGATTATTGACTTTGATAGAATAGTTTAAATTATTAGAATATCACAGCAAATTTAGTATTCACTAATCGAAAGATTACTAATTGCCATCCAAAATATTGATAATTGCAGATATGAATAAAAAATGTATTTAGAAAAAGAAAGCATAGCAAAAGCAAAGTTGAATGAAAAAAGAATGAGATTAAATAAAAATCTGACACAGGATATAAATAATATCAATGGAAAATTTTCTAAGTACATTAACTATAGAAGCAGATCTGTTGAAAAAATTAAATTGCTTAGTAAAGAGGATAAGGAATAGATAGGTAAGAGAGAAATAAAAAAAATATTTAAACACCTGTAGAGGTCCCTACTATCGTATTTTACACGCATATTTTCGAGGTTACAGCCTCAGCAAATATTACTTAAAGTATTCATTTAAAAGAACCAGAGTTTAAAGTAAATATATAAAAAAAAAAAAGAAGGAAATAAGGAATGAATTATATGAACAATTAATAAAAGCTTTTAAAAAATTAAGATTGGGAAAATGAAGGTTTAGATCAATTAGCTGACTAAACGATTTGAAGATTAAAACAAAAAATGTTTAATCTTCCATAGTTGGAGAAGTAAAGTTATTGCTTATATAAATAAACAATGATAATACTTTTTCTATGCAATTAACATATCGCAATTCTTTATTATACTACACTTTCAAATTAGCTGACAATTTTGATTGTTCAACAGTCTTTCTCAGATCTACAACATGTACTATTGTCTATAGTATATTATAACAAATTAAACATACTAAGCAAAATGTTTTATATACATAATAAAATTATTATTAAAACACAAAACTCTCCATACTATTGCCACTCAGTGCAAGCCAGAGTAATCAATGGATGCCAGAAGGCTTGTGCACTGAGTGGCAATATGTATGGAGAGTTTTGTCTGTTTTAATAACAGTTATAAGCAAGCATAAGAAATGATGATCATGTGATGTTTATTGGCTAAAACTAATCCTGCGTAATAGGATAGTGGTGGCTATGGTTATTAAAAGACCAAAGACACCAAAATGTATTGAAATGGAAACCTTCCAATCTCTTTCCGTTTCACTATCAACCTAATGACCTACTCGTCTGAACTAGTTTCGAACCTATCTTAAATGTAAAAATGTTATATGTAAGTCGAGCGGGAAAAACTTTGCTATCATGGCCGCTTGAATTGCATCATCCATTTACATACAAAAACACGCTATAATTAGACAGGTTTGATAAAATTATAGCGGGGAAATGCTCATAAATTATTATAAAATGTTTTATTAATTTTCAGTCAATTCTTAATTATATTCGCTATTATATTCGTATGTGGATGGATAAGTTAAACATTGGAATGATATATATATATTTAAGTTTAAATAAAAATAATGTAAAATGTTTGCTTTAAAATATATTTAACGGTTTTCTGATTTAATGTTTTATATATATAACAGAAACTAAAGTATTTTTTTAAATCTGTCCAATTTGTTATTTTGTAAAAACAAATATGTTAAAAGTTATTTATTTCAGTAAAATAAAAATCATCCGTTTGTAATTAAAAATGAGAATTTTGTGTAAACAAGAAATCAATTAGGACCGCACCCCGGGTAAATGTAAAATCTGTTTACTGATTGATTTTTGTTTCAACAAAAGACTTTATGATTAAATCAGAATACCGTTCCTTCTGCTAAGCTTTAACATTTCTTTAACACCTAAAAAGGAATTTAATTAATGAAACTGAATCAAATTATATAATTTATATATTTTAATAAATTTTAAGTAAATTAAATGTAACACCTCGGAGACGTTATCTGTTGTAGAAATTGGATTATATTATTTTGTTTAATTAAAAGTCAATTGGTCCCGAGGCAAATGAAATTCCAAAAGGGTGTAAAAGTTTAGTTGAAAATGTATAAATAGGCCTTATTTTAAGCGGGAAAAGATATACTCCATCTTGCTTTTGAAGAGCTATTACTATCCAAGTTATAAATTGTTGAATTTTACCATGTCCGGCTAAAGTCAGGCAAAATTTTGCTGCCGTTCCGGTGATGGAACGCCGAAGTTCAATCCATCCAATGCCGAAGCAACAACCAAAAAGCTTATACCAAATGAAAGATGCCATACGCCGCTAAAAGGGACTTGCTATCATTCCAACACCATTTAAAAATCGTCTCTCAACTAAATTGAAGATGCTACAAGCCGCCAAAGAAATCACCTTCGTTCCAGTTCGAATATCTCCAGTCTATCTACAGGAGAACTGTTTTAATATTACTAAAATAGCAGAGCTCTGTGTGAATTTCAAAAACAATCATTATTTCTTCAAAAACAGATTAGCTAACCATATTATTGTAACTTCTGTCTAAATTGTTTTCCAAATAATATTTAAATTCTATAAAATGAAATACTTTTGCAAATTTCTTTATTAATTCAATATTGTAAACTCTTTCTAAATAGTATTTGAAATCTATAAATGAAATGCTTTTGCTAAATTTCTTTGTTAATTAATATTATGCTATATAAATTAATCACTGCAGTATATTTACCTTTCTGTTGCTTATTTTAATAATTATTAGTTATGCCTATGTTTCGAAACGGCGTGCATTTAATTATAGAATATGCTTTTAAAGATATAAATTTAAAATCTCCATATTATTATTTATATAGCGTCATTTCGTGCGCTGTTTCGAAACCCAAATTCATATTTTGTTATTTAGTAAATTAATTAATATAACTATAAAATGTGGATTTTCAACCTTTAATTATTATATTACTAAAGATTAAACTAGCCTGGAGTGCGTATATTTTTTTAGTAAAGTATTCGTAAGTCCCTTATTAAATATACTTTTTCCCCCTTTTTAAAGTTTAGTAGTTATAGATAACTAAAGAGATTGAACGGGATAAAGTAAAGTTTGTATATATATTCCCGTCAGTAGCATATCGTATTTCTCATGCTACAGAAGAGTAGGCTCTTTTGATCAAGCTGATGAACTGGTGTTCATTTAATATATGATATTTAATTTATAATATCCTTCGGCTTGGCGGATGTGAAACTTATTAATATTTTCTCGTTGTGCTGTTTTATATATATAAGATGGAGCCACGGTAAGTCCAGCCCATCTTCCTTTTTTATGGGTAGTGCAGTAGTTAATACTGAGCTAAGGGCCAGATTAGCACATAAGTCCCCCACTTCATTGAGCCAATAAAGGTTCCCTTTTTAGCAGCATGACACCGGTTATTGGGTAAACCATTGTTTGTCACAAAAACCCTAAAACTATTTTTCCATCCGCAGAGCAACTTTATTATTATATTTTACTTGTGCCTAGCATATTAGTAAAATCGTTATAGCCAACTCTTTCCTCACTAATATGCAATCTTCGGCATTAAACCGAAGCATTCTTGAAAACCCGTTCGATCTAAAGCTATCTGGGATGCTTTATATGCCCATGTTTAATATAAAAACTTATTATAATCACATGTATTTATTAAATTTCACTCCAGACTTGGTTTGATTTCACGAACAATAGCCACTCGAATTGATGATGAAAGGGCATAACTAATAAAAGTTTAATGTAGTGATTAGTTGTATAGTATGGTATTTGTTTCCATTAAATAATATTGGTGCAATTAAATAATAGCCAACATATCAATTATTGTTTAAATGGCCTAGAGTAATGTTACTTTATAAATAAAATGCCTGCGTGCATTTGCCAACAACAATTGTCAATAAATATATTTTAATTCATCATATATCAGTTTCTGTCTCATTATTAAATCAATCCAATTCACTAATTGCCCATAGCTTTTCATTAGTAAAACCCCTATTAACTAATTATATTAGATTTTATCTTTGGAATGTCTAGTATTTAAGTTGCTTATTTATATGTTTAAGTCCGTGAGTCTTATTGATTTCTCCGATTTGCTAGCGGGCCGGATTAAGAATTAATTCTCGTGTGCCATCATTGTTATGTTGTCCATTAGGTGTTTGACCTGGGGCTTGGAGAGTGGGTTCGAATCCAGGCTGTTCCCTGACAAAATCTCGGGCTCGACTGGGTTTGAAGTACATTTTGTGAGTTCCAGCTCGTGTTATATGGATAAGCATATTTTGACCAGCACAGTATGGGTACTGAACTGAGTTCAGACCTATATGACAATATAAGCTAATGAGCTTGGATTGAAAATATAGTGTTTTCAATTTAAGATTCATAGTTTTGTAGTTAAGTAGAGATAAAAGGTGGCTGCTGGAGGGTTGCATTAGATCCTAAGATTTAGGGGCAGTGCTCTCAGATCCAAAACTCCTCACTGACGAAGGCCACAAACCAGAAACTAGTCTGGGGATATTATGACTAGGTACTAGATGGGGATTTTATGCACAAGCTTTCTGGCATCCATTGATTACTCTGGCTTGCACTGAGTGGCAATATGTATGGAGAGTTTTGCCTATTTCAATAACATTTATAAGGAAGCATAAGAAATGGTGATCATGTGATGTTTATTGGCTTATAATAAAACTACAATATACAATTTTTAAAAATTAAATAAAAAAGTAATAGAGATTTTGCTAATTATAGATTTGTGGCAATAACAGAAATTATGTATTAATTTTTGTCATATGATTTTGCAAATAAATTCAATGGATGAACAATCACAAAATATTAGGAAAAATTCAATGAGGATTTAGAAATGATTGAGAAGTTGATAATTATATTTTTGCATTTATTCAAATTACAGAGATAAGTTATAGGATGGATAGGAAAACATAATTGAAAAAAC
This sequence comes from Epiperipatus broadwayi, assembly GCA_028023455.1. Classification (NCBI taxonomy): domain Eukaryota; kingdom Metazoa; phylum Onychophora; class Udeonychophora; order Euonychophora; family Peripatidae; genus Epiperipatus; species Epiperipatus broadwayi. Next base: position 2,962,642 of record JAQFVV010006291.1, read on the forward strand.
ACAGGTAGAGTGAAGTAAGGAAAAATGGATTTTAAAATAACTATTTTAAAATTTCCTGTAAAAACTGATGTAAGCAAAATATATCTATTAATTGAAAGATTATGAATCAGATAAAGAAGTAAGTGAGATAGGCATCAAACAGGATTGCCCTTATCCTCTATACTGTCTATATTATTTTTAAGAGAATTAGGAAATATATTTTTAAGATTAAATACAGGATATGAAATACTAAAGCCAGATATAATGAAAAATACAGGACACAAGGTTATTTTCTGTAGGTGATACAGTTCTGTTAGCTAATGAAAAAGAGATAAATATGTTACTTGATATATGTGCAGAAAAAGGAGATGGATATTACATTTACTAAAGAAAAATCAAAGATTATTGATAAATTAGAAAACAAGAATAATGATTGGAAAATAATACATGAAAGATAGGAAAATACTGCATAAAAGAAATAATATATGCAATACTTATTTGGGTATAAAATTAGAATGAGAAATTATTTGATAAAAAAAAAAAAGAATGGATTAAAAAAATTGGCATAATTTGCTTATAATAGACTTAATGTAAGTAGAATCTTTTGGAAAAGAGCAGTTCACCTCATTCTCACTTACGGAAATGATGCAAGATATTTTATACATGGGTTATTTGTAATGTTGGTTAAGACTAAGAAAGAAATTAAGAAAGTATTCATTTGAGGAAAATGTATGGATAGCAGATGAAGATATACAACATGAAGTGGGATGGTCCTCAATTCCTTTAAGAAATGCCAAAAGTAAATAAACAACATTTGAAATTGCAACTTATTAATAAGAACAAAGTTACTAAAATATTTTTTAGTACGTATGCGTGTGCGGTGCAACTCTTCCCAAAAGCTATAAAGTGTTATTACAAAATAGATAAATAAAAACAAACGAGCTGTGCACTTTCAAAGGATTTTGCCTTCATAATCATAGCTTGCTATTACGTTTAATGATATGCAAATATGCTAATTCCATTTCTTCGATAAAGCATGGCACATGTCTTTCCTGTTTATGACATCTTTGTCTCGTGAGATGAAGAAGGCCTCTTTGATTTTTTTTTTAAGGTCATGTCTCTCTCTACACACGATTGTGGGATTGTCTGGAATGCACTCGTGATGACTTGTGCTCTGGTGCTGAAAGAAAACTGAATAGCTGGAAGGATCGTTGAGAGCTCTATTATATGAATATTTATGTTGTGCTAATCGTGTGGACAAAGATGCTCTGCTTTCCCCATAATATGTGCCTTTACAGTTATTGTTGGAGCAAGCAATATTATATACTGTATGGAGGTCTGTAAAAGTGGAGTTTGGTCTTTAGTTTTGTTAATTAAATTGTTGGAGTTTGGGGGGGGGGGTTTCGGAAGCAAAGCTGATATCTGTTGTTAAGGATGGAATGCAATTTACTGTGTAAATTGGAGTTGTATGGTAGCAATCCCACAATCGTGTGTAGAGAGAGACATGACCTTAAAAGAAAAATCAAAGAGGTCTTCTTCATCTCACGAGACAAAGATGCCATAAACAGGAAGGACATGCGCTACGCTTTATCGAAGAAATGGAATTAGCATATTTGCATATCTTTAAACGTATTAGCAAGCTATGATTATGAAGGCAAAATCTTTTGAAAGCGCTCAGCTCGTTTGTTTTTATTTATCTATTTTGTAATAACACTTTATAGCTTTTGGGAACAGTTGCGCCGCACACGCATACGTGCTAGAATATATATATTTCCCCAAAGTATAAAATTATTTGACTTAAAATATTTTTTGTTTGGATTAATTGGAAAGAATGTCAGAAAACTTGGTTAATAGATATATAAAAATATGGAAAAGAATTTGGTGGTGAGTGTATTTCAATGCATCTATACCAAAATTGAGATGAACATATTCATAGGATATTAGGCACCTATGTGTTAGATAATATGATAGATGGAAAGAAAATTTAATAAGAGAAAAAGAAAAAAATTAAAAGTGTGTATTAAAAAAGTATCAAAACAATACCATATTTGAAGGTGAAGTGGAAGTCCGAAAATCAGAAATCTATAGACAAAAAAATATTCTAAAAAAGGAAAAGGTTTAAATTTATCGTGTGATTTGTATGGATGCAATATAGAAAATAATGAACATTTGCTATTAAAATATAGTAGTTTTAGTATGATAGAAAAGAAATAAAACTGGAATGTATTTATATCTAATGGATGGAAGATTATGATTAAAAAAAAGAATAGATTTTTTTTGTTATTGTTTTTTTTAAAGGATGAGTAGGAATAACACAAAAATTAGGTATAAAATGGTGGAGAAAATAAAGAATATTGAAAAATAGAATAGAAAGAATAGGAAATGTAGCATAAATGGTTAATAAGGCAATGAATGTCACATTATATCAAATCTTTGATGTTTGCACATTTGTTGTAGATGAGTTTAAAAAGATTAATTGTAAAATATTGATGAATGATTATATTAATGTAATTGGATATTATTGAACAGGTTGTTTAAGAAAATGGAAAGAAAATCAGAGTAAAGTATATGATGGGAGTTTATGTGGTAGGAAAGATAAAAAGAATTAAAAAATTTTGATGAAAAAATACTAAATGCAGAACTTCATAGAAAAATTGATAGGAAAACAGAAAATAAAGGATACATTTACATTGAACAGATTTAACAATATTTTGGAAAGAATTACAAGAGATAGTGAATTTACAACTTATGAGGAATGAAGTGATATAGTAAAGAAGATTGAAAATTAATATTTATTTACAATTAATAGGATTAGTAAAAAAAAAAAATGTAATAATCATACTTTAGAAATTATTAAGGAAAGAAAAAGAATGTGTAAGGAGAATAAATAAATTATTAAAAAACAAATGGAAGTACAGAAAGTAATGGTTAATAGTTATTTACAAAAAGAGAAATGTTTAGAATAAAATTTAAGATTGGGTTAAACTTATCGAGGACTTGCCTTAGGAAATAAATAGTATAGGAAGGAAAGATTGTGAAAATTTTTCATATATGAAGAAGAAACAAGATAGAGTATCTGGAATATTTATTAATTACTAGTAAAATGCGCGTTTAAATTATCGCTAAATTTACATTACTAAAACTACTATCTAAAAATAGTTAAATAATAAAACTGAGATACATTAAAACACTAATTGAATAATTAGAATAAACTAAAATAAAATCTGATTACAAAAGAATTCAGTTGTCAATAACTTGATTAACAATTGAACTTTATAAAGATCTGATGGTTTAATAAAATCTAATAGATAATAAAAAAACCTTCCACCTGATACAGATGAACAGTTAGATTACTCCAGAAAACAAAAGAGAAAGAAAACTATTTAAACAAGGGAAAAAAGAAAGCAATATCTTTTTTCTCTATTCCTCATGTGCTCGTGCAACTAGGTTGTTCATTGATGTGAAGCAGGACAAGGAACCAGTGAGGATTTGTTTCCAGACCCAGGATCTTGGCTCGCCCGATCTTATTATAATTTGTATGCACCTCAAGGGCTCACAGAACTAAAGAGCAAATGCTAGAATTAGGTAAATAGCAATTTAATTAATCATTAATAGTGTAATTAAGCAGGAGACTTTAATCATGAAAATATTGACATTATATTGATTCATTATTATAATTTAGGTATAGCATAACTATTATATTGGTCAAAATCATGTGTTCATTCAACAAGACCTAGAATCCAAGCAAAAGTACAGCAATTTAGCATGTGCAAGATACTCAAGTCTGGAGCAATAGTAGACCCTAACCTATTTACCTGTGTTCTAAGGTCTATGACTACACGAGCAACACTTTTGATGATACTAACAAGCTTTTCATTACTCCAGTCCCAGCAATGAGAACAGGAAGAGCAAAGAGACTTAAAATCAACGATACTAAAATGCAACATGAAATAAAAGTTTAATTGATAATAATTTGGGAGACTCTACTAATCAAAAGAGTATAAGATAATTAAATCAGTGAATTAACGTTAGAGATTCAGACACCGAATAGCAACATTTCATAATAGATAAATGATATAACATAAATTTATTAAAAAATAAAGATGACAGTTGATTATTATAATGAAACGAATATATATATATATATATGTGTGTGTGGGAATGTCTATACAATCACTATGACAGGTTACAGAAATAAATATAAATATTGTGTTTAATACATAAATGAGTGGTTAGTACATGAAATTTGGTTGGTGCGGTTAATATGCCAAGGTTAGAATAATTTAATCAAATAAACAATAATAAATTATAGTTTAACTCTCATCAAAATATCATGAATTTACGTATAACAGATTTTATTACCACATTATATATATAAGCAATAATTGATGATGTATGGTTTTAAGAGCGTGCGTGAACACATTTCCACTAGATTTGAGAGATCACCCCAAATGGGTGGGAGCAAGATGATTAATTACATAATCGGACCTAGTACTTAAATCGAATAATTGGCGAAAGATATACAATTATGTCTTACAGATAGCATTGCAGGTTTATCAATAAAATAATAAAGCAATAATAAGACACTCTGGTTGGTTTTGTCATATTTGCACAAGAATGAGAGCATGCCTGCGTGATGGCCAAGGACATATCTCTGAATAATAGTAGCACAAATTAGCATGTTGCTGTGGTTTATCCATATTTTCCCATATACTTATCCATTAAAAGTGTCTGAAATCGATTCCCAGTATGAAAAGCATCTATTTTGTGAGGGGTAATGAGGAGTGGGTCTAAGCATTCAGCAAATCCCAAGGTTCATGGCAAAGCAAGAAAATCAATGAATTAAATGATTGTAAAGATACCTTTATAATGCCTAAAACATCTGGATAGTTCGTTTCATTAATGACTACGATAAATTAATTAATACCTGTTTAAAATAATACGCAATGGAATGCGTAAACACAAACCCTCGGCACACACATAATTCATTTATGATAGATTTTACTTAGATAAGTTGGCAAAACATATTTCAATGATTAGGTAAGGGTTTAAATTATAGTTAGCAAGGGTAACTAAGTACAGGCTTTAAAACTTTATGTGTCATTTAAATAGCAAACAATATTATAGAAAGAATTGGTATAAAACCAAGCAAGTTTTCTTAGGATAATTGACTGGCAAGTAACATTTATGTCTTCAACAATTCAATAGGAGAAAACTATGAGTGGTGGAGTCAAGCTACTTGCTGGGTTGGATACCAACTTGGCATATTAAAATAGATCAAATAACAAACTAAAAGAGAAATAAATTTTAATCTATATTGCCGCACTGAAGTTAAACCGAGATTAATACAGCTTTAAATTAGATTATATAGACATTAGTGAATATTTACAGAATAGCTTTGAATAAACAAGAACAGAAAGCTTACAAATATATTGTTAAATTGATATGTTAAATTAATAAAAGTTCAATGTTTGACAGCAATGCAGACATTTACCTTGGCCACATTGTTAATGTGAAGCAGGTGTCGGTGGATAATTAATATTCAAATTCAGGCAAATATTCTCCTTGAACGGTTCACTTAATTGTGCCCAGTTGTTTTGGGCCTCGGCATGACGAACAGGAAGACTAGAATCCCAGGGGCATGGGGAAGCAAATGGTTATTTCCTTTACCCCAACATAATTTTATTTCACGAATTAAACTTGTGTGGACTAACTTAGCACTCTAACATAAAAATCAAAGAAAAATTTAACTGATAGCCAAAATTTCAGCTATTTATACATAATGATCCTTTAATTCCCTTACATTTTTATTTAGATGTTAAATCTGATTAAATTCTTACTAGCCATGGTCCCAAACTCAGTATACTATATGGTAATGAAAAGCTGATCACTTAGCCAAGTGAAATTTGAATAGAGAATAGTCTTTTGTCCTTATAAAGTTTTATACATTCTTTTAAAGTATATTCCCATACATGGTAATGGAAAACCGATCAATTAGCCAAGTAGAAATTAATTAAATCATTTTTGTTCTTTTCAATTTTTGTACATTTTTTTAAAAATAAGACAATGGCTGCCAAAACCACCAGATTTAACGATTATATTGTGACTTGCAAATATCTAATCTGTCTTATAAATTGTTAGTAAAATTATTTGAAATATACAAAATATTATAAAATTACAAAATATTATACATTATACAAATATTATAAATTGATTTGTCTTATAGAAATTATTAGTAAAATTATTTAAAATATACCTAAGCTTATTGATTTTTCATAAGCATATATGCGTATGTGAGTTGAATGGGTAGATGAAACTAAATGTTCTTAATAATTTATCAAAATAAATGTCTTTTTTAATTTACCACAAATATTTAACTTTTGTTATAGATCTATTTAGAGTCGTGTACTCATACATCTATACATGCTATCACCTATTGTTCGAGGTGTGTGTCCATTACATATATAAATTGGGTTCAAACCCATGCTAGTGCTTATATAATTGGCATTAGGTAAAGCACATATATGTACAGCAATATTTACAGCTTCACTATATGTGTATATATTATTAAAATATTATTGTTCTGTATTAAAATTAGTTATAAAATTGATATGCAGTGGGGTTATTTACTTATTTGAGAAACCGAATAATTTTAGAAATCATTTACTAGTCTTAATCAAGATAAAGTTAATAACAAGACATAACTAAACCTGAATGCAGTCGCACAGTTTGATTCAAACCCCATCTGTCTGCCGGGTTAGTAAAAACCTGGTGTAGTTGCACAGTTTGATTCGAACTCCATCGGTCTGCCTAGTTAGTAAAAACCTGGAGCAGTTGCAGTCGAGAAAACCTGGTAAAATTAGAACCCCCGGTTAATAAAAACCTGCCCCAAGTTATTTCGAACATAACTAGAGGAATAATTAGATTAGGGAAGGATAGTAATAGTAAACAATCTAAATGTTGTCATTTGGACAAACAGCCATAGGCTAATTTGATATGGAGAACGCTATTATATGTGATACAGATAGAAATTTTTTTTTTACCTTGAACAGAATTCAATAAAATATAAGAAAAGTGGCAGCACTTTTGTGTTTCTCATTGGAAAAAGTTAAAGAAATTGTTAATAAGTTTTGTGACTTTCCCACCACTGATAGTATAGAATATGAGGAATTAGCTAACAAATTAACAGAGAATTTTTAGTCCTTGCCCATTCCATCACATAGATCGTTTAAAACTGAGGAATAAAAAACAGTTTAAAGTGGAATCAATAAAAGATTATAATTTTGCCCTTAGAGAGCTAGCTAAGGATTGCAGGTGCGAGGATTATATCGAAGAAATAGTCCTTGATCAATTATTCTGTGGAATGTACAGTGATAGATTGCGAGAACATTTATTAACTGATACTGACTTAAAATACCAGAGCGCTATTCAAAAAGGAATAACTTACAAGCTAATAAGTGAGCAAGCTCAAGATTTTAAAAATAAAACTGAAGTTAGTTTAAATATGCAGATTTATAAAACAGAGAAAAATGTAGTAATCCGCGCAATCCAGAATTTGAAAAGGAAATTAAAATGGCATGTTACTGCGGTGGAAAAAATAATCATAAAGCAAAAGAGTGCAAGTGGAGAGAAGAGAAATGTTTTAAATGTGGTTTAAGGGACACATGGCATGTGTATATAGAAAACCCGATAATGACTCAAACCAAGAGAAAGTGTGGGGTCAAAAGAATAGGGGAGGTAAATCCAATAATAATTTTACTGTTAGAAATATGGGTATGGAGGGGCAGCAGCAATTCATGATCGAATTGGAAGTTTGCGGAGTTAAAATGAATATGGAAATAGATAGTGGCTCAGTGATATCTATAATATCAGACATAGACTGGGGAGCACTATCAGCAGTGGTCTCTAGATTAAAACTTGAAAAACGAATGTAAAAGCTCGTGATGTAAGCAGCAATGCACTAAACTTACTGGGAAAGTATAGACACCAGTTAGATACTGCGATAAAATAATTAAATTGCCATTATATATAGTATAAGGGAGATTCAACCCCATATTAGGCAGAGGCTAGTTTAAAGCAATGGGAATTCAAGTTAGAGTAATAAAAAAAATTCCATCGAAAGAAAAGTTATCCAGGCAGATGGAAACTTCTGATGAATGATATGGAAATAAACTGTATAGACACTATGCAGTCTGAGATACTTAACAGTAAAACAGTAGAAAAATGAATGAGGGAAGATAAAGGATATCAGCTGCTAAAGAACTGGATTAGGAATGGCTAGCCAGCGAAGAAACCACAGTTCATGGCACCAGTTTTTGGACTAATAGAAATGGTTTATCATTTAGTAATGGGTGTATATTAACGGGAGACAGGGTAGTTATACCATCAGAAGGAAGAGGTAAAATATTAAAGTTATTACACGAAGATCACCCTGGAGCAGTGAGTGCAAAAGCTTTAGTGCATAACTGTTTGATGGCCAAGAATATCAATAGACATAAAGAATTATATTAAAAAATACATCCTGGTCTAAAATAAAAAGGGACGAGCATTTCCATCAAAAGGATGAAAGAAGAACATTTCAAATTAGTGAAAAAGTATGTAAATGCAATATGCTGCAAAGAAATGGATCAAAGGTACAATTACGGAAAAGCCATCCAGACAAATAATAACCATTGAAAATAAAAATGATAAAGAATGCAAGAGACATACAAGCCATGTTTGTCACTGAACTACAGAGAAGATGCTGTATCCAATGACAATAATATCAGATATTGAAGATTTGGCAAAACATCAGAAAACGAGAAGCGAACAGATATATCTGGAGACCTAAAGACAAGAGAATCTACAGCCCCAAGTTTACAGTGAAGCTGTAATAAAAATAGAGATTGAACCCAGGAAAAGGCAAAGATCACCCAGACCCCAGAAAAATAAATGTAAACAAAAAAAAATTACGGATTATGTGTAAATGAAAGAATTTCTGGAGTAAGGGGAGGTTTGGAATATCTATTAATTATTAGTATAATGTGCGCTTATAATTATTGCTAAATTTATGTTACTAAAACTACTGTCAAAAAACAGTTAAATAATAAAATGGAAATACATTAAAATATTAATTGAATAATGAGAATAAACTAAAATAAAATCTGATTATGAAGGAATTCAGTTGTCAATAACTGATTAACAATTGAAATCTAGAAAGTTCTAATGTTTTAATAAAACTTAATAGATAATTAAAAAACCTTCAACCTGGGTACAGATGAACAATTAGATTTCTCCAGAAAACAAAAGACAAAGAAAACTATTTAAGCAAGGAAAAAAAGAAAGCAATATTTTTTTTCTCCATTCCTCGTGAGCTTGCACAACTAGATTGCACATTGATGTGAAGCAGCGAAATAAACCAGTGGGGATTTGTTTCCAGACCCAGGATCTCAGCTCCTGAAAGTATTCAAGCCGACTAGGGATCAAACAGATCACCTTGATATTATAATTTATATGTGCCGGAATTAGATAAATGGCGGTTTAATTAATCATTAATAGTGTGATTAGGCAGGGGACTTTAATCGTGAGGATATTGACATTATATTGATTCATCATCATAATCTAGATATAGTGTAACTATATTTGTATATATTATTAGAATATTATTGTCCTGTACTAAAATTAGTTATAAAATTGATCTGCAGTGGGGTTATTTATTTATTTGAGAAACGGAATAATTTTAGAAATTACTTGCTAGTCTTAATCGAGATAAAGTTAAGATCAAGACATAGCAGTATGCAAAAGAAAAAAAAAATATGATTTTAAGAAAGAATTAAAAAAAAAAAAAATCCAATGAATTTGTAATAAAAACCTTATAGGGACAGGGAATTGGGAATATAATTCAGTAGAAAAGTTCACTTATTAAAAAAAACAGATAGAATGTTAGACTCGAATTGACCTAAACTACAGGCAGATTTTTAAAAAGAAAACTAAAATGTAACAGTCAAAATATTAGTTATGTGGAAAGGTATTCAAGAATTGATTTAAGAGAAAGCTTTAATAAAATTATTGATAATAATAAATTTTCATATGAAGGGAAGGGTGTGAACAAAAGTGAAAAGATTTTAAGTTGTCACTAGCTTTAGATTAGAAGCAATAACATCAACAGTATATAAAATTTTAATATATATATATATAGTAATAGATTATCTTAGAACTTGGGTGAACATAAAATCTTGGGGAAAGATTCTGAATGAATTTTATTCAGAAAGATGTATAGAAATTTATTTTTTGTTATTTACTTGATTGAAATAATTTATAGAAAAAATAAATAATTATTTATAAATTTTTATTATTATGTAGAAATGATTTCAGAAAAATTTTAAGATATGGAAACTGCTTGGCATTATTAAGAAAGATTTAGAATCTTTATAAGAATAATTTTTATATAATATCAACTGCAAGACATAGAGCTAGTAAAAGTTTAATGTGAAATTGGGTTGAAACAGAATTGTCCCTTATTACCCATTATTAATTATTTTTATTTCTAAAAAAATTGGAAGTTGAGATAGAGAGATTGAGAATAGGGGTAGGAACAAGAAGAAAATATAATGCGGTGATTGTTTTTTGTGTATTTGTGTGGATGATATTTTATAATATTAAAAAAATGTGGAATTGTTATAAGAAAACTGTACAGACGTAAGAATATGAAAATTGAATTTAGTGAGGAAAAATTTAAGATATTAATAAGAAAATTGGAGTTATTGGATTCTAATAAGTTGAGGAATATAGATATTTAGATACTTTGTTAAATGAAATAGTAAATGATACACATAATTGGAAAATTAGAGTTGAGATAAAAAAAAAAAAGAATGGCAGTGGTTAAAAATTTGGCATATTTTTCGTAAAACAAATATAAGATATATAGAATAATGGGAAAAGAGTATAAGTACTTATTTAAAAATTTGAAAATGAGAACTTTATATTAGATATGAACTCGGTAAGTTTTAGAATTTAAAAGATCTTTATGTGTACATTAGATAGTGGATTGTGAAATTTCAAGGGAAAATGGGATGGATTTTTTTTAATGAGGGAAATTTAAAGTATATTTAAAATGTTTGGAGGTCTATAATTTATAAATAAAAACAGATCTATTAAAATAGTATTTAAGTGGATTATGTGGAGAATGCAATAAACATTATATCAAGTTAATAGAAAATTTATTTCTATGTATTTATGTAAGAAATAATATAGTTGTTTACAGGTTTTAATTATGAAGAGTAGGCAAAAAAGATCAATTTGTTAAAGTAAAACGAAGTAATGAAATAAAAAAAGTAGTTAAAGTTACAAGAAGAAAACTCTAATTTTCCAATTATGTGTATCATTTACTATTAAACATTTTGGATGCCAAGAAAAGGAAGTGAAAATAGGATAAAAATTGGAGTGAAGGTGGGAGAATTTATAATATTTATTTTAGAAATGTTGAATGTGATAAATTGAATGGAGAGTTGGAGAAACACAGAAGTGGGAGAAAGAGAAAAGTAGATTTTGCTTTTTGTTTAAAATTTTTTTTATAGATATAATTTTGCGTGAGTGATCATAATTGTTCAACTATGCTGACCTTTGAGAAAGTTTGCAGAAATAAACTGAAGAAAAAAAATTATTGATTAGAGAAATTAATCTAATTTCTTGGAAAGGGATTTACGCTATAATGAATTAATAATGATTGAAAATGGTTATGATGATATAGTTTTAAATAATTTTTTTCAAAAATACATAATTTTTTATTATTATTAATATTAGGGTAATAAAAGAAAAAGATATGGCATAAATCCTGAATCCTTACAATGTCAACTTCAAGATATTGCGTGTAAAATTGCCAAAAAGCAAGAAGAACTGAAGAAACCCGATACTTTTTCTGGTTTAAAATATGTCAGTCGTCGCAATATGGAAATTGAATCATCACATAATGTAGATAGTGAAAGATCACGATTGTTGAATAAATTAATAACAACGCATAAAGCTACAGATGAATCAGAAATGCTTTGCAATCCATGGACCAAACTACCAGAACTAGAAAAAGAAATGATGGAAAAATTAAATGAAAAAAAAATATCATCTCATGTTGGTGAGATGGAAAGTGAAAGAACAGATGAAAAGAGGCTTTCTTCAATTGTTTCTAACAAATCTTCTTGCGAAAACACTGGTAAATATTTGAAAGACAATGAAACTCAAGCAATTGTTACATATCAGAATATAACACCACTTAATGAAGAAGATATTTTAAAAAACAAACTAACTGTTGACGAAATTCGTCAAATTAAAAGATTTGAGAATTATACTCCAGGAGAACCAAATAACGTAAGTTAGATGCTTTTTTAAAAAACTTTTTTTTGTAATAGATTATAACTTAATTAAAAGATGTTAGTCTTTATAATAAATTTATGTTACTTATTTTTTGCTATAAAATAGATTTATATAGAGTGTATTAGTTATCTATTTCTTTAACTTGCTATATGTGTGGAGGAGTTTGCCATAGTTGTGATTATTTTAAGAGTATTTCTTATTTTATTTAGATAAGTCCATTTAGAAAATCACTTAATTTTAATTTTAATAATACACAATTATGTGGTAAGTTAGAAAATTAAATGATATTGGAGCACCGAAATATCAAGTTGAGTTTAAGTTCTATTCATGTGATTTGAAAATGAAAAAAATTTTTTTACTTCTCTCAGCTGAGAATTTAAACAGGAACTTTCAGCTCTTAAGTCTATTACTCTCATATTATGTAAACAGTACTGAAAATTAGGTTTTGCTTTTATTGTTTTGTTAGTCTAAAATGTTATAGATCAGAACATCAGTCTTTGTTAATTCTTGTCATGTGTATGTTATTGGATTTTTTTATTGCACTTTTTTGATTGTGTTTGCAGATTAGTCCTAAAATCTGTTATAATATTGTATTGTTTCTGCTATATAATCTTGTTATTGCTATATTATTATCCATAAGTTTTAAGTCACGAAGAGTTCTGTGTAGCATTTTTGCCTGATAAAAAGAAAATTGAATTTGAGGTTTAATTATTCTATTACTATTTATTTTCAGAAATTCTAAGTAGTTTGTGTTTAAAACAAATCAATCTAATACAGCTTGGGTTTCACAACTTCATAACAATTTTTAAAATGAAATAATCATATTTGAATCAAGAAAATCCTTAAATGTTTGAACAATTTAAGGTCCACTAAAATCAATTTCAAATCTGATTCTCTTTCAGGTCCTATTGAAGTCACTATTTAGATCACTTATAATTGAAATATATTAGTTGCAGTTGAATATCATATGCATCTTGCAATTTCAATTACTTCAGTTTTATAGTCGTTTGAGCAGACTGCCTCACTTATTTTTTGTATTGAAATCAAAATTTTGTGAATGATTTCAATAAAGTAGCTTATAAAGTTGAAATGATAGCATATTAGCATACCATTCCTATGGTCTGAGTTTGAATTTGTGTTGAGTGAACTTGAAAATTTTTATTTCAGGTAAGCTATCCCATATGTCTGTATTTAGTTTTCTTATTATTTTTAGCTAGAGATCAAAACAAAGATAGAAAACGAATCCTCGTTAAGAAACAATCTGCAAGCTGATAAATATTTTCTTATCCATTGTTCTCTATTGTGGTACTTTTGGAAAAATCTTTGCCCTTCGTTGTGCTTTTTAAAAGTTCAATTTCTCTTTACCTTGTAAACATGGCTCTGATTCTATAGAATTTAGTTAAAAATATAGTAATCAAACAATTGGTCATGAGCATTAGAAATAGTAGAATTAAGCTTTGATTAAGTGAATATTAGTTTTGAAATCCACCACTCTTATCATGGCACTTAAACTTAAAGTGGTAAAATTGTGGACTTAAAAAAAACTAAAAATCATCTCAAGTCATTTCCAGTGCTTCTGCATCATGACTTGATCAATGGATCATTAATTTATTATTAAATTCATAATTTTGAAATTAGAATAAGATCTGCATTTAATTAATCTTGACTATTAAAAAAGATCTTAATCTAATATTTTTAATCTAACCAATACAAAGAAAGAAAATTGATTTTGTAGTTAGAAAAAAATCTATTTGCCTTATGTTGAAGAAAACTACAGAATTCATATCTTATTCTTTAGTTGTATACTGTAATACCAGTGTTTAAAACCCTATTTCAGAAATCTTATAACTCCTGAAGTTCTAAAGAGTTTTTTGTTTTTCATGTTTTTAAAGTTCACTTTAGGTTCTCCATATCTAAACAGCTTGAATTCAAAATCTTAAAATCCTTACATATTTTTCAAGTCATTAACATGTATAATTGTAATAGAAGTAAAAATATTTGTTGAATGGATATTTGCAATTAATCGTCCCTCAATGATGAAAATTAATAGACAGAAAAGAAAGTATTGTGATATTTGGTTGGTCCTATTATCTGGTATCTATTGATCACACGTGCTTACAAAATTGACTTAGAGCAAAAAGATTAACTAATCAGTTTTCTATAAGTATTTTAGAATAATGACTTATTCTAGATTGTATCTTTAAGTTCAAATTTTAAGTTAGAGAAATCAGGTTTGTTATGGTATATACATATAAGTATATATTCACATATATGAGAACAAATGTGTACGTACATCATACATAGGTTTTATTACTAATTTGTATTTTAAATTGCAGCATTATTGTTAATAATCTTTGATCAATCAGACCATTCTTACAGGCACAGTTGTCAAAACAAGTTTGAAAATTTTTATGGTGGCCAAAGATGTTTTCTGTCTTATTTAAAATAATGAACATAAAGAAACTCTGCCCATCAAACTTCAAAGATTCAAAAAAATAGTTGAGAAAAAAATATTTAGATAATACAAAATTCCATGAAGTAGAATATTGGAATCTTTAATTCTTATTTGTCATATCAATTTTTCATTATCATGGAGGATTTTTATCACTGTCTCAACAGCCTTTTGATTATCGTCAGATGCTTTTTGATCTGAATGATAGCTAAGTTTTTTTCAGATTGCTTGCTATGGTTTGATGTATTCTGGCAATAACATACAATTGAATTAGTATTAGAGGTTTTGTTTCTTTCTAGAGGGGTTTACTTCTCTACAGTTTTTTTCTGAAAGATATATTTAGTGAATTTACTTTGAATTATTCTATGTAATATAATATAGTGGTAGAATGATTCTGTCACTTTGGATGCTCGAGGTGCACAAATCCTGATTGGCATACCATTCAATTATCATTAATTCTAGTACTTTTGTTTCATCTGATGTGACAGGTAATCCTCTAATAGAACTGATGAGACATCATAATTGCATTTTTTTTGTGATGATAATCTGTTCATTTAGTTTTTTTCATGACAATTTGAGATTTGTAACTTGATTTACTAATATTGATTTTAATCTTTTGTTTCTCTTTTTTTATTTTATTAATAATAGCACTATTATCCTTTAAGATTTAATTTTCCTTATTTGAAGTAGGTGATTTCTACCAAAAGCAAAGCTAATGATCTGTTTAAAATTTTGTGTTTTTAATCCCTTCTACTGGGAACTTATCACCATCAAAATACCTTACATTTGTTGACTGTGCTTATTCATCTTTCCTATATTAATTCTTTTATCTTTCAAAAGGAAATTTTATTTACAAACCATAAGAATCATTTACAAAAGGAAGGACAATTATATATTGATCTCAAATGAGACCAGTCAACACAATCAGAGGTTACACTTGTATATATATAAACAAAAGCAATTAATTTCATGTCAATTACATTAAGACTTTATATTCTTTTCATCATTGGTACTACATTTTATTTTAGATTTATTAGGGCCCAGGTCTGGTTGAATGTCCAAATCTGAGAAAATTTTTGGTCTAATTCTTTTATTTCTTTTAGTAATTGTAAAGACATTTTCATCATGTCATATTCTTCTCCACTCTCGAAGATAGTCTTATTTCTCAAAGACCAAATGGAAAAATTTATGAATGTTGCCAATCTTATGACCCCAAAATGTCCACTCTCGAAGGTCTTAGTCAAATTTATACAAGCTGATTCTTTGTTTTTAATGAAAGATTTAAAAGTGTTTCTTATGCTATTCCAAATTTGACACTCGTCCAATATATGTGCCATTGTCTCATCACTACGCCTACATAGTGCGCATATAGGGTCCAGATTATAATTCCTTTTACTATGTAGGAAGTCAGCAGTAGGCAAGGCCCCAAGGTTAACCTTGATGGCTGATCATATTTGTATAGTCTTTCCATAATCTTTAAATTAATTTACAAGTTGTTAATCAAAATTTGAAAGAATTACTAAAGTAAATTAGCTTTATTTGACTGCAAACAGAAATATTTATGATAATATTATAAAGCATCATCACTATTAAAGGACATAACTAATTAATGTAACTAAACAACTATTGAATTGTAAAATAACATTAAGCTCAATTGTTGTCTCTAACCCAACGGCAGTTAATAATCTTATAGTCATGAAAGAAACATTATTTACTTTAAGATATAAAAACACCTTATTATACGCATTATACTTCAACAGATAACATATTGACACATTTAATTATATAAGGAATATTTATTTGTGATTTTAATACTCTTATATATTATTATTCATTATATTTACAACAATGATGCTATAATTAAAATTAAATAGTCTTACCTTACATAACTGTATTTGTTATTGTATTATTAAAATACAGTGCTTATAATGATTATGTTTTATAACAATTTTCACGTCTTGAAATAAATAATAAGCTACTTCCTATATTAAGATTTCCAGTTGTTATTATATTGTAATTTGTTTGATATTTAGCTGAGGCGATGATCATTGAAACTCAGGTAATGTGGACTATATTATTTTACAATTCAGTGCTGTTTACGTTGATGTTATTTTTTATTATGTTATACATGTAATTAATGTATTAGCAATTTATATATGTAAATCATATGAGAAGAAATCAATATTTCAGACATGAACTATTGATATTAATTTGGTTGCATTCACCCGTCAATAACTATTTTTAAAAAAGCATAGGTGAATCATCTATGCTTAGAGTTTATTTTTGTATACACCAACACCTATTTACCATGCTTAATTCAGGATTTGATTCTATTATGAACCTGATAATTCAAATGGGAAATTATTTGTATAAATTTAATTCTATATGTCGTAAAGAAGAGACAGTATCTCATGCAAAAAATATCAGTAGTGCATGTCTGAAAGATTGGTTTCTTCTCACATGATTTACATATATAGATCACTAATACATTAATTACAGATATTCAAAATTAGTAGTTTAAAAATGAGATACTGTCTTTTCCCTGCGATATATAGAATTAAAGTTGTACAAATAATTTCTCATTTGACTTATCAGACTCACAATAGAATCAAGTGCTGAATTAAGCATGGTCATTGGGTATTTGTTTATATAAAAATAAGCTTTAGGCATAGGCGATTTACCTATGCTTTTAAAACTCTAATTGGTGGATAAATGCAAGCAAATTAATACTAATAGCGCATGTTAGAAGGATTGGTTTCCTCTCATATGTTATAAATGTGTGTATTACTTATTTTAATTAATTAGACTTATTGATCTTTTAATACCATAGGTTCTGTTCCTAAAGAATTTATCTAAAACTATTGAAGAAATTGATCTTGTGGCATTATTCGGTCAATTCCAGTGTTCTACTAAAAGCAAGCTTGTATTTCGACTACTAAGGGGCAATATGAGAGGGCAGGCGTTTATTACATTTCCAGGTTTGTGCCTTTGCTGGAATAAATTAATTACACTGTTTGATTGTTGTTTTAAATGTTGTATATGTGTCTTAAAAGCAATATGATTTTTTTTATAACTAAAAATATTTTGCGTATTCTAAAAAATGTATTTTATTTTAAAATGGTAGATATGAATTTTTTACTTGAAGCAATTATTTAGAGTTTATACGTAACTCAGAAATACTTTCAACGCTTATTTGCTTTATTCGATTATAGTATTGCAAAATAATTGGTTAGTGCTACATAAGTTACACTTATGATTTTAAGATCATAGTTTTTTGCACGAGTGAAATCCTGTTCTTCGACAATAAAAGATGATAAATATTGTATTATATTAGATAAACGAATGATTGGCTTCTTATTTTGAATAATTTCTGTCATCAGGGAAATATATGATTTATTTTTGATCATATTGAGTTAGAATTTAAAAATTGTAAGTTTGTAACTTAGTAATCAGAAGAAAAAAAATCCACTTGTTAAAGCAATTATTGGAATTGTGAGAGATAATATGACTGTCTTTGAGGAAGAATGCATATGGATGGTCATTATTTTTAAGAGATGTTCACCTACACTATACAACTGAGATCTGTATGCGCTATAATGGTAAATGAGATTTGATAGCCTTTTGAGATTGAAGTTATTGCTTAAGGAGGAATCAGCAAATAAGAACTAAACTATGTTGAATTTTTATTTGTAATTACTTTCAGATTTAATACATCAATCTGCCACTTGGCTAGAATTTAATATAAAACATAAAATTATTTTGACACTTCTAGTTTAACTTCTTTTGATAGAACTTCAAATAAATAATGAAACCAGTCTAGTTCAGTTTCTTCATCTACTGTCATATACTTAGTATAATAAGATCTTTTTTGAAATCAGATTATATCTAATTTTATTTTTTCAAGAGATTTAATTAGACAAATTTCACTTCTTATTCAGATAATATATGAATACAAAATATCAGTTTTTAGCTAAAAAATATTTGGTGCCTGATTCAAAATACAGGGTTTCAAAATTTATTTTTTGTATTCTAAGATAATATTAAAATGTTGGATTATAATTCACATTTTCTTATTATATTCTTTGCATTTATATATTTTTACATATATTTTTTTGCTAGATGTATCTACAGCGAAGACAGCTCTCGAGGCAATTAATGGTTATCATTGTAAAGGAAGGCCAATAATCATACACTTTGCTCATTCCAAAAAACCACCTCCAGGAAACATATTATGATTTAGAGTATATGTTAATTTTTTTTTTTTTCATTTCATGATTTTATATATATAAATCTTAAAGCAAAAGTTGTGGTCTCATGAAGCAAATAATTTACTTTATATTAATAATATCAAGTATATAATAAACCAAATTGCAAATAAGCATGTAACAAAAAATAAATAGTCAGTCATTAAGCTAGTAGATTACTTTGGAACATTTTGAGAAGTTCCATATGACAGCATATAAATATTTAAATTAAAAATGGATGATTCTATTTTAGATTGAGAGAAAATAAAATAGACCAAAAACTCTTGAAAAACACGTATATGCATGTATATATTACAATTTAAAGTATTGATTTTCATGTAGCTAATTATTAAAGTATATAATTATTATGCATAATTTATTAAATATATATATATACATATATTCAAGATATTTTTAATGCTCTATTTAAAAGTGGGAAAGAAAGAAAACTTTTGAAAAATGCATAGATGTATTTATTATAAATTTAGAATTGAATACCATAACGCCATTACTGAAGATGCATTTTTAATTTAAATATTACACATTATATCTATATTAAGTGGACTGACATTTACTTCCAGGGGACATGAAAGAATTTCTAGTTACAGGATGAAATATTTATGTTTAAAGTTGTTTTCTTTCTTACTTTTCATAGATATGGGTGACTAGTTTTTTGATCACACATTTATTTACAGTTTGATTATTGCTTTGTTACTTGCACCTAAAAGTTCATTATATTGTAACCTCCCCAAATGAAACAAAATTTGCATGACAATGAGACTCTAACTAACAAACCACTAAGTATAAGATAATGATAATGAGACTGATAAGTATGTGTGAATTCATATGTACACGCAATATATAAAAATGTAATTATTATAAAATATTTTAGTATGTGCGTGTATGCTAAAAGCATTCACATTACTATTAATATTGTAAAATGAGATAACAATGGTTGCTAATTAAATGAAGTCAAGACTAATTAGATTTAGAAATAATTGGTAACCATAAGATAATATCGAAGTAGTGGAATGTACATAACTGATTAGTCAGTGATAACGGAAAAAACTAAGCCAAAAGTTACCTCTGAGAATTTGGCAATTAAGTTATTATGCGATTAAAAAGTAGATAACTAAACTGGCCACTTTGAACCTCGTGTCATGGAATGACCAATGGGAATAGACATTGTAACACCCAGGACAGCAGGAAAAAACTAGTGACAGACTCGTGAGGTAAAGTTTGAAGGATAGATGCGTTTCCGAGTGTGCTCTAAAATCACGCTACTTCACTCGCAGCTCGTTTGCAGAGAGGTCTACCTCCGAATGTACCAAGGTAGACCTAGGGACATAAATACAGGTCGTACAGATCTTGGATTATAATTTATGTAAGCTTCGGGTCTTAATATATAATGTATTAACATGTATAGATTATAGTGACATATTTTATATATTAATCAGATGTAATTAATAATAGGTATTCATCTATTAAACCCTTTGATATTTATATTTATAAACCAATTAACTCAAGTTGCCGTATTCATGTATTCCTTATATAAATACTTATAGTTATTGGGTGCAATAACTCACACTCAAACTTATCAATCATTTTTGGCCCAGTCGAGGTTACCGACCAAGGCCCTTATATATTCATCTAGATGCGGATATTGCAATGGTGCAGTCTCGACAGTTCAATTCAAACTCTAGCAGCTTGCTGACAGCCAAATAGGTCAGTCAGAATTATTGATGTAACGAATAAATCTACAGTATTAAAACAAGTTAGTTTGTATAAATTGCTTAAAATGCAATCAAAAATATCAGAGTTTGACGTCAGAGAGGCAAATGAGTGGCTCCTGTACGTTCAGCAGATTGGAAATTATTGTTTTATTAACAGAGTAGTTGAAGATGCATATAAAACAGCGATATTATTATGTTTTGCAGTAAAAGGGGTCATACAAATAGATAACAGATTAGCAGAACACTACACTCCTGAACAATTAACCTATAATGAGTTAAAAAATCATTTGTCAACCTATTTTAATATTCGCCCATCTAGGCACATCACCAGACTTCATTTTCAAAATCGCCATCAAGGCAGAAATGAAAATACACAGGATTACGATTCAGTCCTACGCAAATTTGCAAAAAATTGCTGTTATGATTCATATCTAGAAGAAGTGCTACTTGAACAATTCCTATGCGGAATGAATAGCGATAGTATAAGGCAGCAGTTATTGGCTGATAAAGAGATAAATTATCATGAAGCTATCAAATGCAGTATAGCTCACGAAATAGTATTGGATCAAGAAAAACAATTTGCTTTGAAAAAAGTCGTTGATAACGATCAAACAGGAATATTTAATGTTGAAAAACCTGACAGAATGGTCTTTGATAACAAAATTGTTAAACAGACAAATAAAAGTCGAACAAAGTGCTATAGTTGTGGAAAACTAGGTCATATATCTAAAGAATGCTATTTTAAACATGATCAATGTAGACTGTGTAAAAAAGTAGGTCACTTACCACAAATGTGTGAAAATAAAACAGTCGACCAAGATAAAGGAAATAATACACAGGGTATAAATAAAATCAAGTCTAATCAACTGTTATAAGTAATATGTTTACAAATGAAGCACAGGCATTTATTATTACTGTGAAAGTTTACAGAAAACCTCTGTCGATGGAAACAGACAGCGGTAGCGGTATTTCTTTAATATCTATAACCGATTGGAAATCAATCATGGCGAAAATAAGACAACCCCCTAAACTTAATAATACTAAGCTTAAATCATTGGATGTAAATGGAAATAAAAATTAAGGGTGTAGTCCAGGCTCAAATTAGGGGTAATAAAGGGAAAATTTCAAACTTGCCGCTATATATTGTATATGCCACCATAAATCCTTTCAATGGTCGCAACTGGTTTGCTGAGCTGAGAATTGAAATCTCAATGGTCAAAAAAATTGACAGTGAAAGAGACATAAGAGATCGTTTCCCTAAACTTTTTAATGGCAACCCAGGAATTATTAAAACTAACCGGTGACACTGGAAATGTCACCAGAGGCTGTACAAATAATTTGCAGACCTCGAAGGGTCCCTTTCGCTCAGAAATGAAAAGTAGGGAAAGAAGTAAATGAGTTTGTAAAGAACAGTGTTCTAGTACCGACAGAAGGCAGAGTGGGCGACTCTGGTTGTTATCACCAAACCTAATGGCCAGATAACCCTTGTGCCATGATTATTGTATAACTGTCAATATATCTATAAATAAACATGCCTACCCTGTTCCAAATTCCAGAGAAATATTAGCATCACTGCAAAAGTCAAAATATTTTGCAAAATTTAGATATAGATGTGGCTTTCCATTAAATAAGGCTTCTGAAATTCTAACACTGATTACTCATATGGGTCTATTCAAATGCAAAAGTCTCTCATTTGGCATAGCGTCCACTCCTAGTATATTTCAAGCAAAAATTGAAGCACTGGTTAGTGGATTTGAGGGCGTTATCCCTTATTTTGACAACATACTAATTACAGCAAGATCAGAAAATGAATTGCATAGTCATCTAACTAATGTCTGTCAAAGACTAGAGGACTTTGGGGTGAAATTAAATACTCAAAAATGCATATGGAAGTCCACAGAATTAAAATGTTTAGGGCACATAGTCTCTAGCTCTGGGACAAAGACCTCTCCTGAAAAAGTCAAAGCAGTGTCAGAAGCTAGAAAGCCTAATAATGTAAAACAACTGCAGGCTTTTTTGCGTTTGGTAAATTATTTTGAGAAATTCCTAGAGGGTAAAGCACGTGTAGCCAAGCCATTATACAAATTACTGAAAAAGTATCAGAAAATGGAAATGGGAAGCAGCTCAAGAAAGAGCTTTTTACAATACCAAAGCTTTACTCACATCAAACAAACTACTGTTGCACTATAATAGCGATCTAGAAATAATGCTAACAACTGATGCATCAGAATATGGCATGGTGGCAGTAATCTGTCACCCAGCTCAATCTGGTGAACGGCCTACAGCATATGCGTTGCTCACCTTGTCCAAAGCAGAAAAAAATTATACTCAGCTGGACAAGGAAGTGCTTGCCATAGTATTTGGAATTTGTAAATTCCATTAGTATTTATACAGACGTTATTTCAAAATCACGACAGACCATAAACCACTTTTGGGAATTTTAGGCATCAAACAAACTCCTGAATACCTTAGCCTGCATATGTTGAGATGTATTTACATACTCGTCGGGTATGATTACAGTCTTGAATATAGAAAAGAAAAGAATATTGGTCATGCTGACGCATTATCGTGAATGCCTGACAACTCAGAAAATGCAACAAGCGAAATAGATATTGATGCACTTCAAAGCCAGACCCTTAATAGCCAAAAAATAGCAGCATGAACCAATGAAGATGCTGGCTACAAATGGCTGATGGAAAATAAGTAGTAGGGCTGGCCAGCACAACGTCCTCCGTTTTTGCACATAGAACTACGGAAAGCTCTCAAAATATTATCAATATGCAAAGGTTGCATAAATAGGCAGATTGCAAATGCTAAATTTATTACATGAAGGTCATACAGGCATTGTCTGGGCAAAAACATTAGCCCATAGTTATGTCTGGTAGCCAAAGATCAATACTGATATAGAAACATTCATAAAAAAAATGCTCCAGCTGTCAGTCATGTGCAAAAGCACCCCCGGCGAAATATGAAGCATGGAAAGAAGCAGAGAATTCACATCGACCACTGTGGTCCAATCCACAGACAATTGTTTCTGGTAGTGGTCGATGTCTACTCAGGATGGTCCGAATACAAACCAGTGAAAAATACCAGTTCAGACAAGACACCTGACAGATTCATGGAAATTTTTTCATACCATGGGCTACCGGAAAACCTCGTATCCAATAGTGGAACGGTTTCATATCAGAAAAATTTGCCTAATTTATGCAGGAATGGGGATTGAAACACCCTTACCCCTCTCTACCACCCCCAATCAAATGGACCGGCAGAGAAAGTGGTACAAAGCTTAAAGTTGTCCATGAATAAATTTGGGAAAATGAAGACTCCAAGAAGCAGTTTTCATGGCATTGCTATATCAACATTCCACACCTGCAGCTAAATTGGGCAGATCACCTGTAGAAAAATACTTAGGTCGGAAATTACATACAAAACTCTATAATAATACCACTGAAAGAGCATCAAATGCCAATCATAATAAACAATAAATTTTCACCTGATGAATGAGTCTGGGTGAAGAATAGTATCACTACTACTGAGGAAGAAGGTCATAATAGTCAGGAAAATGAAATAATCACAGATGGTGAAATTAAATCTCCATGTGCAAAGAGGGAAAGAAAAATTCCCCTCCATCTGCATGATTATGTGTTAAGTTCAGAGAAAAAGAAGAAAAAAGTTGAAAGTTAAATCTCTAAACTTGAGGGAGGTGTGCTAAGTATGTATGTGTATTCATATATACACGCAATATATAAAAATGTAATTATAAAATATTTAAGTATGTGCATGTATGCTAAAAGCATTCACATTAACTATTAATATTGTAAAATGAGATAACAATGGTTGCTAATTATGAAGTAAAGACTAATTAGATTTATAAATAATTAGTAACCATAGGATAATATCGAAGTAGTGGAATGTGCATAATTGATTAGTCAGTGATAATGGAAAACAAAGGTTACCTCTGGGAATTTGGCGGTTAAGTTATTATGCGATTAAAAAGTAGATAACTAAACTGGCCACTTTGAACCTCGTGTCATGGGATGGTCAATGGGAATAGACATAACACCCAGGACAGCAGGAAAAAACTAGTGACAGACTCGGAGGTGAAGTTTGAAGGATGGATGCATTTCCAAGTGTGCTCTAAAATCATGCTACTTCACTCTCTGCTCGTTTGCGGAGAGGGGTCTACCTCCGAATGTACCAAGGTAGACCTAGGGACATAAATACAGGCCGTACAGATCTTGATTATAATTTATGTAAGCCTTTGGACCTTAATATACAATGTATTAACATGTATAGATTATAGTGAATTATTTTATGTATTAATAATTATATATATATTAATGTAATTAATAATAGATATTCATCTATTAACCCTCTGATATTTATATTTATAAACCAATTAACTCAAATTGCCATTTTCATGTATTTCTTATATAAATACTTATAGTTATTGAGTGTGATAGCTCACACTCGAACCTATCAATTATTTTGGCCCAGTCGAGATTACTGACCCGGGCCCTATATATCCATCTAGATGTGGATATTGCAGATTCTCTACCTAATCTAACACAAGTAACATAAGACAGACTTTTTTTAAAGGGATGGTCATAAACATAGAGGTTTTAACATTGAAAAGCATATGAAATATACTCCACAATGACATTGCTATTGTAGAAACTCTCCAACTATCATCCTATTATAATCATTAGGAAAATTCCTACAGTACATAAGACTGACATAATACTTCATGTAAAATAATTACTAAACTACTTTCTTATACTCTAAAAAAATAAAGATAATAATTTTAAAAACAAACTAAATTAATCTAAATAATTACTAATATCCTATGGATATTATGACTATTCTTTTTAATGAATATTATAATAATCATTAACAGTTAGATAATCGATAACAAGAGGAATTTTATTGAGATTCAATTATCTAAAAAATAATTACAATCTCGATTACAAACATCAACTAGAACCCCTTTTTGAGAATAATAATAAACTACCAACTTACTTTAAATTAAATAATTTATTAAACTTATTATTATTTATCCTTTTACTTTTACAAATGTATCATATCAAAAGCTTTGCCATTAACCAAAATCTAATATTACATAACTCAAATAAACTAATTAGTTTAGCATTTACCCATTCTATCTTATCTTTCAAAACAAACATCAAAATTGATTTTATTAATTCTTTAGATCATGAATGATGTAACATTTTGGATTCATTCCATGTAATAGACTTTATAAAATTTTTAGTATTCTTATATCAAACTTAAATAAACTTACACTTTTAATGCTCTGAACATATAGTAACTTTAAATTTCAATTTCATATAGTTATTCAAGTGCTTCAATATTTAATAAAATAAAGATCAATTACATGTGACTTTAATTAAGTTATAATTCCAATTAATAACTAATTAATTTATTACGTTCGAATTCTTTATTGTAATTCGATAATTAAAAATATCCAATGAATTCATTTTATATAATGACTTCATTTGATTATTTGCATTAATGTATGATTTTGTGATTTTAATGATTCAATACAGAAATAAAGCTACTTGTCAAATTTAAATTAAAATACTTATTTATTTTAACAACAAAATATTCATAATAATGATTATAATTACAAGTTATAACATAAATAATTTATAACATTTATATTTGAATAATTACATATCTACAACATTTTTTAAATTATAGTAATTAAAAATAAATACCAGTCTTCATTCCTGTATTAACATTGAATTCATATCATTTAATTAATCAAATGATAAGTTTTTACCAATTTGTATGCTTCTATTCATATCATAAACTAATTTACTATCCATGGGTTCATACATCTGAGTAATTTCCTTAATTATTTACTTAAGAACTTTTATGCTTTTATATAGTCAATAGTGTGCAAATAATATATTTTAAATAAATAACTGAATCAAGGATTCTGTATGCTAAGATATTATTCATTTTATGCACTTATCGCATCTCTTTCTTTCACATTTTTCATACTTGTTAATCACCTTCACCCTTCCAACAATAAGTTATTTTATTTTGGATTACATTTATTGATATTTGTTTTGTGCATGGTCTCCTCCGTTTCTTATACTACCATTATAAATCATAGGAAGAAAAGCTATAAATTCCAAAAATAACTTACCAGCCTACGATGCTTATTTTATATTCCAATATCACAGATAAAACTTTTTCAGATAAGAAACTAATGTATTACACCATCTTACAAAATATATAGGAATGAAGGCATTCACACTTGTAATAAATTATTATATTTTTAGGTAGTCATTTTTACCTTAATGACTCTACCTCAGTAAATCCTGGTTTTATTTCTCAAGCTCGTACAGAATATAATACTCATTGTTCATATGAAAATCCTCTCGATTCTAATAGTAATATGGGTATCACTTAAGTTAAACCCATTATAATCTCATATTAGTTCTTCAGGATGATATATAATTCTATCCTGACATTCTAACTTATCCATTCAAGACTTATTTATATTTTTCAGCATCCACATATATTAACTTTTTTTCTAATAATACAATTTTGTCTTCCCATCATTTATGCATCTATAATTATTATAGATCATA
Source organism: Epiperipatus broadwayi (assembly GCA_028023455.1). Classification (NCBI taxonomy): domain Eukaryota; kingdom Metazoa; phylum Onychophora; class Udeonychophora; order Euonychophora; family Peripatidae; genus Epiperipatus; species Epiperipatus broadwayi. Next base: position 2,990,015 of record JAQFVV010006291.1, read on the forward strand.
TTACAAAATAAATAACTTTTTATTATGATAAATGTCATACTATTTATTCATTATAAGATTAGAGATCATAAATCATTTCCTTAATTATTGCATTCACTCTATTTCATATTTTCCTTTATATTATTATACTCATATGATATATTCATATTTATTTTAACAGAATACTTTTTTCTTGAGTCGTCATTATTATTCAATACAATTATGAAAAATATATCAATATAATTAATTGATGAATTTGTTCATATCAGTTTTACTATTACCCATATGATATTTTGTTTTTTAGTTCATTCATAGCAAATTTTATCAATAAGCATACAATACTTTCATTTTATTTTTCAAAATAACTTTATTAGGTCTAATATATGTTTATAGATATAGTAGGTAAAAAAAGGGGTTACATTTAAAACTTTAGCAAACAATCTACAGTTAACTCAAAAAAATATAGTGACATGTATGGTAATAATTAGACATGTATATACATCATATCTTAGGTAAGTGGATCTTAACTTGGAAACTGAAACAGTTTCCAAGTCTCCTCGTACAAGAATTTTGTAGCAAGAGTTCTACCTCGGTCCTTTAGTTTTTTAATTGTTTGAAGGAAAAAAATTAAAATATAATATTTTAAAATTATCTTAATTCTAAAATATTACTAAAATAAAGAAATTATTGTAATTATTTCGATCTTACCATAAAATACCTTATAACTGTACAATAAAAATCACAAATTGAAATGTTTTTCAACTCTACCTTTTTTTTAAAAAAAAAGAATACTTCTTAAAGGTTTTATCCAAATCACTATGACAACAGACAGCAAACAAAAGCCTCTTCACTTGTTATTACTTTCTTTCTTCTCTTGTTTGAACATGCACATAATTTAAATCAAAACATTTTAAAATAAAAAAAATATTCATAAATAATAAAATCTTTTAAAATTCTTGAGCTCTTGATCATATAATCCTAGAATCCTCACATGTTAAACTGAAATACACATTATTTCTGGAACAATTCAATAATGTCAATATAGTTTTTTGAAGATTAAATATTTTATCATTCTTATTCTCTACTATCAAAACACAGCATATATTTAGTTAGTCTATAAGCAGTTATAACTTTAATTTCTTATTTATTTTGGCTGAGCTGTTCTATATCTTTGACACACACATATATCTATTAGCTCTAGTCTATTATAATACATGTTTTCTTTATTTACTATTTATTATTAAAGATAAAAGGATTCTCTTTTTAATGCCTCATCCTTTTGACATTTTTTTCTCATCAAATGTAATTCTTTTTACTAGTATCAATAAATACTTTATATATCTTTAATATCATATAAAAATATAATAATAAATATCCATTACTTTAGTAACATGCTTTCATAACTAATCAAACACACTATTTATTCTTCTTGCTAAGTTGCAATTTAATTATGTTAATATAGTTTAATAAATAATTCTTTTAAAAATAGATTTGTAATTACTACTAAGTAACTTTTAAAGTTCTATAAAATGTTTTTATGATCTGATAACAACCGTATTTTTGCATTAAATAAAAGTTCCTCTGAATAAATAATTTAATAATTAAACTCATTAAATTGGAGGAGACAACAAAATATTTTCTTATGCGACAATAGCTACAATTTTCAGGTATTTGTAATTTATACTCTTTTCCCATTATTTCCAAAAATGATAACAAAATTAACTGCTTTTTACTTTCACTAGTAATCATTTTAATTATAAGTTAATATCTAAGACTGAAATCAGGTTGGTGATGAAGAAATTTTTGGTTTGTTTATTTCATAATGTTTTATACCACTCTTAAAATACTTTATAATTATCCAGTTTATTACTAATTTTATTTAATTTAAAAATAAAATATGATAAAATTTTATAACTTTTTAGAGAATGAATGGAAACAGGTATCAGCCTTCAAATTTTTAATCAATTTCCATAAATTTTTGTCTGTATACTATAGACAGTACGATGTCAGACCACTCAATTTCATTGGTCAGTGACTAAAAATTAACTAGCAGTTTTGTGCATAATTATCTTTTGTCTACATTTTAAAATAATATCAGAAAATATTTAAACTAACTTATTAAATTTAATTTCTTTTAAGTTTAAATTTAAAATATAATTATAATTTTCATCCTTTATAATAACTATTTATTTTAATTGAAATATTTAATTAATAATTATATCAAAAACATATTTTAAAAAACTATGTTATATACATTTAATAATTTTAATTAGAATAAAATATCCTACAATAAATAAAATATTTTTATTCTTATTTAATAGAACGCTGCAAGTATATTCGTACATATATCTTTTAAAGAATCACTGTAATTTAATTCAATTAAGATTTATATTTATCACTATTGTAAATTTTGATAAATATGATAAATTTAAATATGTATAAGATAAACATGTTTATAGCTATTAAAGACTATTATAATTGAACTAGTATGATTATTTTAAAATATAAATGACTATAAATAAAAGGTGTTTATTAACTACATCAATAGAATCCTATATTTAAACTCTATAAATTGAACTATTTAAACATAATATACCTTAAAATTAATAATAATATAATTTACATGTTTTCTAAATTTAATTTTTTTTACACCCTTCTTGGATACAGTGAACAAATCAAACGGTCACAATATATATACTGTGCCCTTTTATATTGTTACACCTTATAATAAATTAAAAGTAAATTTTAGGTGAATAATTTTAAATTTTATAAATAGTCATATTTGGTTGTAAAGTTTAAATTATATATTTTAAAGACATATAATTAGGTAAAAAGAATAAAATATAACAATATTATTTATAAATAGTTAAAGTATAGTTTGGTTTAAATATGATATCTATAAATAAGAATATGTGCTGTAGATATATATGATATTGTTTGTGTGCATATGATCTAATTAAGAATTAACTATTTCCAGTAAAATATTGATTTATTTTAAAAAACAATTGAAATAATATTTTATTATTTTTAAATAATAAAAGATTTATAAAATCAATTTAGGATTTATTCTATAAAAGATCAAATTTAAATTGTTTAAATTAGTTTTAATTTATCTGTCTTTTAATTAAGTTTATTAAAGATATTTTTTTTATTTTGTTAGTAAATATTTGTGATAATAATATTGGCTTAAAAAATTATTTAAACTTTGTAACTAATTAAATATTATAAAATGATTTTGAGAATCAACCAATGAGCTATCGTTGACTGAAGTGTTTTGAAATTTAAGCAGGACAATTTTTGGGAATTGATTGAAGAAATGACAGAAGGAAAAGAAATGTTTATTTTTTTTCATAAAATTTAGTTATAAAATTATTAAAATATTTTTTTAAATTTAAAAATTATGAATAACTTATACTTGATTAATTACCTAAAATTACTTGTAAAGTTTCTTGAAAGTCATGGAGTAAAAGTAACCTAAAATCTCTGCTTGTGGTATAAAACACCCAGTCCTCTGAAAAATATAATTGCAACTTTATATTACCTAAAGCACTAAGATAATGGAAAGAAAAAGTTGTAAGTCTATCCAAGCATGTAATCAGATACAAAAAGAAGTAGATTCAAGAATAGTCGGTATTTTACCAATATGTAATAAATTGATGACAGAACAAGCTTCTTATGTTTTGTTATTAATAAAAGCTGTAATGGTTATGTTTTAAGTGTATTAATAGATGGAAGAAAAAAATATTCATGTTCGATTGAATAATGGAAACCCAAGTATAACAAAAAGCAACTTAGTAAATAATTTAATGAAAATATTTACTTAAGAAAGCCTGAAATGAATACTACTTAAAAGAAAGAAGAATTTTAGTTAATTAATAATTTAGATCGAAGTTTATTGGAATATTACTTGTCCACTTGCGGCACCCCGACTGTTTGATGGCATTGGTTTTCGCTAAATGCATCTCAATATACCATTTGTACGGCCTAACTTATGGCTAACACTAGAGCATTGTTGTTGTAGCCATAACAGAGCACCTGATAGCGATGATTTCTACATGTACATAATGAAATCCTATGCCCATTGTCTTGCGACAGTATTCCTCAAGTGAGCACAATTGACAGATCACTAATGTATGATTTGATGGTATTCATATTTTAAGCTTGCGAAATTCTTAACAGATGCATTTTCAAATAATTGTCTTAAAGCATATTCAAAGTAGTAGTAGGTAGTAAAAATTGTCAGTATGTCCCCCACAATTGCTACAATTTTAAACTGCACACAAGTTGGGAAGGTTAGGATGAAGAGCTGTGTAAAACCAAGCTCATGCAAAAATACACGTTTTCGCTTGAATACATTGAGAACAATAAAATGGTGGACATTGAAATTTTTTTTTATAAGTTTAATGAATTGTCGGCCACAGAGGCTGACACTGTTGCATTTTTTCAGGCAAAAAAATATCCTGCCAGACTTAAAGGTACGTGCTTGTGGCAAAAACATGGTGCTAGTGAATTACAGGAAGTGGGAATTCCGATGCCACTCCTGCACAGCATACCTGTAGTCTTCATAAGGATACTTGGTTCGACGACTCCAAAATAGGGTTTCTTACAGATGGCTCATCTATTATTGGAGTTGCGACAAACTGATGGTGGAACACTATGGTGGAACTGGACCTCTCCAGTGCCCTCATCAACTAGAACATCGGTCTACATGAGCTTTGTCAGGAGAGCCTCGTCTCATGGCACTTGTTGAATAGGCGGTTCGGATAAGATCGTGGACTGGATGAGACACCCTTCAGTCATAAGAAGAACTACCAGGCAGCAATGGCTGTTCGGCAGTGTGTGTCATGAAATGGGCAAATATTTCGCTGTGGCAGTATCCTCTCGCTCCGCAGCCACACTCCTCAAGGTCATACGTGACAACATCCAGAGTGGAACTACCATATACAGCGATTGCTGAAAAGGCTACAGGACAGCTGACATGGAGACTGCAGGCTTTTCCCACCTGACCATAACCACAGGTACCACTTTATTGACACCACCACAGGTGCCCACACCCAGAAAAGTCTATGGGGGGTTTTGAAGTGGCGGAACAGGAAGCAGCATGGTGCAACCAGGTTAACCATTCCCAATTACCTAGCTGACTTCCTCTGGCGATGTCTCTACAAAGGACAATCTCTTCCTGGCCATACTAGGTGAGATGAGCCTAAATGACTTTTTTACTTTTTCTTTTGTTTACATTTGTGTGGTTGTTTTTCTCTGAAAAAAAAAAATTTAATTTTTGTGAACTAAGAAATTGTTTTTTTTTTTTTTATACATGTAAGAAGTGTAGTTTATTTCTGATGAAAAAAATGTCAAAATTATTCCATGGGAAATTGGTTGTTATTTATATTATTAAAAAGCAAACAAAACACCCTAAAAGGGAAAGAAATAAATGGCTATAATTAGTAAATTAGAGTTGTTTAGATTATTACAAAGCAAACCCAAAAAACAGTAAAGTCACAAAAGGCTTTGTTAAAAAGATAAAAAATTAAGAAAGAACTCTGTTGTAGCTTTATTTTTTGAAAGAAAAATTTACAGCCATAGTATTTATTTTTTAAAAGTATTAAAAAAAAGGATTATTAAAAAGAAAACCAAACCCCCTCCCCCATAAAAAAAGAAAGGGTTTCTTAAAAAAGAAATCTTTAAGGCTTTATTAAAAAACAAAAAAAAATAAGAACTCTGTGGTAGCCTAAATGTTAAAAAAGAAAATTTATGACCATAGTATTTTAGAAAAGTAACAAACAAGGCAAAACTCTCCATACAGTAATGCCAGCCTGTGCCAACCAGAGTAATCAATGGATGCCAGAAGGCTTGTGCATAAACTCCCTATCTAGTGCCTACTCATCAAATATCCCCAAACTAGTTTCTGGCTTGTGGCCTTCTTCAGTGAGGAACCTTGGATCTGAGAGCACTGCACCTAGATCTTAGGATCTAATGCAACCATCCAGCAGCCACCTTTTAACTCTACTTAACTACAAAACTGAGAATGGAATTGAAAACACAATATTTTCAATCTAAGCTCAATAGCTTATATAGTCATATGGGTCTGAACTCAGTTCAGCACCCATACATTTTGGTGTCTTTGGCTCTTTAACAATCATAGCCACCACTATCCTATTAGGCAGGATTGGTGTTAAACCACTAAACATCACATGATCACTATCTCTTATACTAGCACAATTATTAATAAACAAGGCAAAACTTTCCATGCCTTCTGGCATCCATTGATTACTCTTGTTGGCACTGGATGACACTACTGTATGGAGAATTTTGCCTTGTTTATTAACAATTATGTGTTAGTGTAAGAGACAGTGATCATGTGAATTTAGAAGTGTTGATGATTATTAAAAAGCAAACCAAAACCCTTTCCCCATTAAAAAAAAAAAAATGGAAAGAAAATAATATAGAAAAGTGTTTAAAAAGAAAAAGGCGATTATTAAAAAGGCAAAAAAAAAATTTAACACAGTATTATGTATATAGGTCAGCGGCAGTAGTATTCTAGAAAAGTGTTGTTGATTATTAAAAAGCAAATCAAACCCCCTCCCCCATTTTTTTAAAAAAGGAAAAAGGCGATTATCAAAAAGGCAAAAAAACAACAACATAGTATTATGTATATAGGTCGGCAGCCATAGTATTCTAGAAAAGTGTTGTTGATTATTAAAAAGCAAACCAAACCCCTTCCCCCATTTAAAAAAAAGAAAGAAAATAATATAGAAAAGCTTTTACAAAAAAGGAAAAAGAGATTTAAAAAGGCAAAAAAAAAAAAATTTAACATAGTATTAAGTATATAAGTCGGCAGCGGTGGCCCGCTAACATCGATGTTCATTCGGCGAATAGTAATGCCGTTTAGTGGTCAGGCTGCAAATGAACTAGTATTGAATATTATTTATTGTATCATCATGATGATTGATTGCAAATTTTAAAGCGCATTGAGGACAGGTTAAAACCTGTTTAAACTATTTAAATATAAGGGAAAGTTTAAATGGTTTGTTAATGAGATCTGATGGAAAATATTATAAAAGGAAAAACAAAGAAAGCACTGATGATGAATAGTATAATAAATAAATATCAATGTCAGTTGGAATGATTTAATGAACATGTAGAATAAATATATTGTATTTTAAGATATATAAAAATTAGATCCAAGATAATACCAATCTTCTTAGCAGACGGAACGTTTGTATATAATATTAACTGATAAAAAGATAATACTTGAAAGGGATACCAAGGAGATGAAGTGGATTATAAATGTGATTAATAAAGTTAAAAATAAGGAATGGTATAATAACGAATTAATACTCCATTAAAATATACTTTAATAAAATGAGAAGGAAATTTATTTGTGATTCAAAGGGAAGAACTTTAAATGGGATACTAATTTTTTATATTAGAAGTTCTGCAGTTAATTATTATGCAAAGATAATTGTGTGTTAATAAAGGATAAATTATTTAAAACTTTTGAAATGATTGTCATTGCCATGGAAAACCCTGCCCCAAAGATAAAATGTTATAAAATTATTTTCTGTATTATAAAACTTATAATATTAGTGTTTAAGTAATTTTAATATCTATATTTCATATAGATATTATAAAGGCATTTAGATTGTTTATTTATGTAATAAATTTTTTTCTCATATGAATTTAAATGGGATAAAAGTATGTGTGATATAGTAATATAATGTCAAAGTCTTAATTATATTAGCTTTGATCTCATTTGTAATATAATATAATTATAATATATTTATATTTAATGCACGGTCGTACTATTTGTTTATGATTATTCTATTATGGGAAAATATATAAGTTGGGGATTAAAGCAATGAAATTTAGATATGTAAACCAGAAATATGGATGCTTATTTTATAAGTTTCGTGGTTTTAATGATGTTCAAACATGTATTATATTTGTATTCAAAATGATATAGTGAAATTCAAAATTAAGTTTATCTTAAGAGATGATAAGTCTTAGGGATTTGGAAGTAATATGTAACGATTGAATTTTCTAAAAAGAGTTAAGTAATAAAATTTTTATTAAAGATTAAGAGTAATTTCAAAAACAAAATGGTTCAATAATTAGTAAATTTTTTTTTTTTGTATTAAATAATGGAGATCAGAAGAAATAAATGTCATAAAGTATAAAAAGTAATATTAATGAAAAATATATGCATTTTAAATCTTCCTATAGATTTAAAATGATCAAATGATTATAGGTTATATTCGTTAAAAAGAAGTATTAATGATAAATTGTAAATTTAGTAATAAAATTTCATTGATCAACAGTAAAATGTTATAACAAAGTTAGTATAAACATTTATATTGTATAAAGAGAATAAAGATGAAATGTAATTCTATAAAACATTGTATTATTAAAGGATGTTATTTAATCAATAAATGATTAATAATGATTATTACTGTAAGATAGAGATATTCTAATTTGTAAATAATTTTATTGTTATATTATTATATTGTTTTATTTTGTTGTTTATCAAATTATTTATTAATTCAAACAATAATTTATAAAGTTTGTAAATAATATGTTAATAAATTTAATATTTATGAGTTGGATTAAGTACATATAGTCATGTTTCCTTATTCTGAATTATCATCTCTACATCATATTCACAGATTGTTAATGGTATAATACAAATTAATTTAAATTACAAAATTTAAACCTTGCATAAGAATCAACTTAATAAGAAGATAACGTATAATAATTATTTAAAAGTAAAATATTTTAAAAAATATAATTAGTATCAATTTACTATGATCACATAAGTCATAAGCGAAAACTATATTCTAGATGTAGAAAAGAATGCCATTTTTTTAGATAGTCAGATTATTAATTATTGTTATTGATTGTATTATATATTATTACTATTATTCTATTTGAAGTAAAATTTGTTATTTTGTATGAGACATTAAAGAGCATAAAATTATAAAATGGTTAGTTTTATTTATAATTATGATGGTTAAAAGTTTTCTTAATTGGTGCATTACCTATAGATGTAAGTAAATCTTTCTTTGCATCTAGTAGGTTGACTAAATGGTTAATTAAAAACAATGATACTCCTGAAATCTCCTTATTATAATATTATTATTATTATTAACAGTGACATTAGTAGAATAGTAATTATTGGAAACAGATAATCAGTAAAGTTATATTATTAATTAATTCACATTAAAGTAAATAATTATAGATATTCTATTCTAGTTTATTAATTATTAGTGTTAATCATGGGAATATTTAGAGGCCTAATAAAGAGGAGCATCTTGGGTATTCTTATGCCATTGAATGAATATGTTGGTATTTATTTAATGCTAAAAGGTTTGTGATCATGTCGAATGGAATAATTGGTCTCATGGTTAATAGTATAAAGCAAAGTAGTTTGTGATAATAATAGTATAAACATTATACCTAAAGAAAATAGAAGTAAATCTTAATTTATATACTTGTAAAATTATATGTTATCATCTATTTGGCAGGGTATAATATACATATACACATGTACAGTATACGAATCTAGAATCTTATCAATACAAAAATTAAATGTATTTGTTATTATTTTCCTACTATACCTTTTCTTAATATTTGAAGGTTTTATTTATTTCACGCATATGTGTTATATATAATCCTCAATGGATTTGCTCATTTTTTTTAATAATTTAAAAAACATTGTTTATTTTCCCAGCTAAGCACACTACTAGCTTGACAAAATTCTATTTACAATAGTGGAGCATGTATTACAGAGACTTAAGATAAGATATATTTCAGGCTCCAAAACTATTCATCCAATGGAAATCCTTTTAGTTGTACTATTGTTTACTTATATGATAGGCAACAAAATAATTTGTGTCTTTTTGGAAACTACAAATTCCAATTATGACATCAGATCTAAAAATTAAAAATTACATTTCAGTGTCAAGATGTTTATTCATAATCAGAAATAGGAACATTTTATAATTCTAAATTTATCTTAAATTAGCATAAATATGTAAACTAATTTAGTATAAATTAAAATACAAGACAAATTTATACTTCATGTACTCCTATGTAAGTTAATTTGTAAATATATAGTAATTCTATGTATTTTTTAATGTAAATAAATTTTATAGCAAGTTTGGTTATTTACATTTATTGTGAATTGAAGATTTGTATTGATATTATCAATAAATTTATTATAAATTTTTTTTTTAAAAATTTTAGATGATCCCATATTATTTATCATTGAAGTTACTAGAATTTACAGTTTCAAAAATGAAAGGGATGTTTGGCATGATGATTTTTCCAAAATTCTTTAGTATTAATCAGACAATTAGGAGTTATATTATCTAAGACATTTTGGATGCTGTTTTTGTCACAATGCTTGAAAAACTGCATCAAGAGTTTGCAAGTTTTATCAGTTTGAATATAATATTCAGAACTCATTTAGTTTATCAACATATTGAATAGAGAAGAAAAAAGAATTAAGGATAAGAATAATTGTCTTTTACTTTTAATTAATCAATATTACTAGAATACACAATAAAAATAGCTTGGAATATCTTTGATAATCTAAATAATCTATTTAAAGGAATTATATCAATGTTTAAAAAGAAAAAAAAAATTCATTGTATTTTATCTTTATAACTCTTGATTGTGGAATATGTAGCTGAAATAGAACTGAAGCTAAGAAAAATGAATTATGTTGGGTTTAATTTATAATAGATGTTACAATTCACATTAATTAATACAGAGCCATCTATTGTAATCAGTGGATAGTAAATCATAGTTCTGTATCTAAATTCCTGGATGAGTTTCTGAATATTTTCAGTGAGGTTTCTATTTCTACATCTATTAATCACCGTTACTTCTTTTAATATTTTAAACGTGTCAGTTTTCTTGTATAGTCTGACATAGACCACTAAACTATATTTTAATAACTTCAGTTTTACATTAACTATAGGCAAATTCTGTTCCTTTCTGAAAGTGATCTTAAACCTTAAAACATCACATGATCACTATCTTCCATGCTTTCACAAGCCTTCTGGCATCCATTGATTACTCTGTCTTGCTTAGAGTAGCACTACTGTATGGAGAGTTTTGCCTATTTTAACAACAGTTATGAGCAAGCATGGAAGATAGTGATCATGTGATGTTTGAAGATTTAATACCAATCCTGCCTTATAGGAAGGTGGTGGCTATGGTTGTAATAGAGCCAAAGACACCAAAATGTATGGGTGCTGAACTGAGTTCAGACCCATATGACTATTTAGGCTACTGAGCTTAGATTGAAAATATCTGTGTTTTCAATTTTATCTCATAGTTTAGTAGTTATATAGAGTTAAAAGGTGGCTGCTGGAGGGTTGCATTAGATCCTAAGATCTAGATGCAGTGCTCTCAGATCCAAGGCTCCTCACTGACGAAGGCCATAAGCCAGAAACTAATTTGGGGATATTGAATGAGTAGGCATTAGATAGGGATTTTATGCACAAGCCTTCTGGCATTCATTGATTACTCTGTCTTGATTAGAGTGGCACTATTGTATGGAGAGAGTTTTGCCTATTTTAACTGAAAGTGATCATTAGTGAGGAAAGATTACATGATCACCATTTCTTATGCTTACTTATAACTGTTATTAAAACAGGCAAAACTCTCTATACGTATTGCCACTCAATCTAGATGCAGTGCTCTCAGACCCAAGGCTCCTCACTGACGAATGCCTCAAGCCAGAAACTAGTCTGGGGATATTGGATGAGTAGGCACTAGATGGGGATTTATGCACAAGCTTTCTGGCATCCATTGAGAAAAGATATGATAATGTGAATTTAGTACTATCATCTAATGTCTAGTGATTTAGTTGTACACTAGGTGCTTCAGATTTCAATAAGTAGGTTGAATCAGTGCTCCTAAAGGAATATTGAAAGCAAAAGTAGATATGTTGAATTTAACAAATTAAGAAAGAGATATAATTAAACATTGATTGTTGTTAGTGATACAAGTTAAAGAATCTGATATGATAGTATATAAAACAAGAAGATGGGAAGAAGGCATATCTTTTGAAATAAAAAAAGATTGAAAAAATATATATATATTTTTTTGAAAAAGAAATTTGTTGAATAGTATTAAAGAAACTTTTTGCAAGTTACTAGTTATTATTTGAGATCTGATTTCTGGTTGCAACCATAAATCAGGATTTTTAAAACAGTGGTGTTAAGTTGAAAATAATAGTAATAATAATTCATTAAATTAATCAGAGGATTGATTATAGTAGCTCAATACTTATTAAAATGTTCGTTTTTTTATTTTATTGAAAAGTATCAAAAATGCCATTGATTTTTTTTTAATTTTCGTAATTGTTTATAGATATACTCTTCATTCCTTACACTATCTACACTCTTATCTAATTTAAATGATCTGAAATGAAATGTCTTAAGTAGTGTTTATTAAACTAATGATATTTTGATAGACAGATGAAGACACTAAGTATTATGGTACTCTGTCTATATTATTATGAGTGATTATTTATCATTGCTTATCACTGTTATTATAGATTATTCTAGCGTTTTAATATTTAGAATTATTATATTAAAGATATTACTGTTAATGGAAGGATATTCTCAGATCAACTTCACATCATACATACATAAAGAAATTGAAGCACAACTATACTTAAAAATTAAAATGATAAATATAAGTCATATTTATTGTATAGATAATTAAGAAATCCAAGGGGAAACAAACTGATTTAAGTTTAGAAAAGAATATCTTTATTTTGAATTCTTATCTTGAAAAAAACCTTATCGAAAACGAACATTTCATAATGATATTGATTGTATTTGGTTAAATAGTAAGAACTTTGTTTAGGATATAACAAATTGGTAATAATTATGGATTGTATTTTGATGCAAAACAATTGCATTTGAAGAGCAGGAAGACACAACTTGAATGATATCAGTTTGACCAGTAGGTGTTCGTAATAAGTGAAGATTTTAGGTGCTCTATAGAGAATTAGAAATTTATCATAATTTGCAGCAGTACATCTCAATTGTTTTGTTTTTTGTGTGTGTGTTTATATATAAATATGCATAATTTTCAAAAGCATTTAACAATTTTTTTAATTTTATATATTTTAGTAAAATATATTCATTCATGGAATAATTAATTGTGTGTACACAATATACATTTTTTTACAAGACCTAACGTTAACTTGAAATTGATGCATATTTAATGAACTCATGTTATTGTTAGTCTGTTTGCTCGTGATTCAAAGGCAGGACATCAATCGAAATAATTCTGTTGTAATATTATTTGGCTAGAAATGGTAAATCTTAGAAAGATGAAAAGTATAACAAAATGTTAACATTTCAAAACAAAACAACACTCTCCATATTGATCATGTGATGTTTAGTGGTTTAAAAAATGTTAACATCTTAGTAAAAAATATTGTGGGTCTTTTTTCTAGGTAGTTCTATCATGTAAAATAAACGGGTTTTTGGAAATGTATAATTTTAATTAAAAAAAATAACAACTCTTATGTGAAGAACTGTAGAGAATCAAAAAGTAACAAGTCTTGAGTATAGTTTATATTGGACAATTTCCATGTTACTTAAAAATGTGTTTGTAGAAAAATTCAAGTTTTATTTATACTTGTCCAAATACATTCAAGTGTTATTAATAATACATGGGGTAGAATGGAAAATAACATTTTGAATAATAATAATCTCTCTTAAGTTAAGGACTTGACCAATGCCCTTAGTATGAAAGTCGATCCAGTGACCTTTAGATTAATGAATTTCTAAATTTAAAGTGATTCTGTAAACAACTATTACAATTTCTCCATTTTTTCCCCCCTTTAAGAGCAGGATTAATGGTACCCTTAGTATGAAAGTCGATCCAGTGACCTTTAGATTAAAGAATTTAAATTTAAAGCGATTCTGTAAACAACTAGTGGTTTTCAAACATTAAGGAAAAAGTATATTGACTTTACGTGACTATTTATTATTATCATGGTCTTTATATTTCCAACTTCTTACTTTTTTCTTTATGACATTCCATTGTATTCCAATTGATTATATATTCATCGGTACATGTATGGCCTGCTACTTTAGACATATCTGTTTTTTTTTTGGTCATTCTTTTATTTTCTTTGTTTTTCACTAATATATATTCTTACACTTTCATGATTGAAAATGTACATCTTATTATTTATAATTTCAAGTTTAAGTTTACAGAGGTTAGAATTCCCCATAGCAAGTTATAACTTTATATTGATTTTAGATTTTCTTTAACTTCATTTGCTATCCCTGAATGTATGAATACATTACAGGATATTATTTTTTGTTTTTTGGAGTAATCAGTTTTAACATTTTCACAACAAATTAAACATGATAATACTGTATATTTGGACAAAAAAAATTGAAAATATTAAATATAATCTTAATATGCTCAGTATCCTTATCAAGAAGAACTGTTATAATGATACTTTGGTGGATAATCATTCTTCATAAGAGTTTGATCTATGTTGGATTTTCCTTTTTCCTTGCTATGAAGCAAAGTAATGAACTGCCTCATTAAACAAACTTGCCCAGTTTTCCCAATAAACTGAAATTGTCTTGTCTTAGAATATGAATTTAGTGATTATGGAAGTAAGCAGTTATTGTTTTTTGTATGAAAATAATTAATTGTAAAAATCAGAGAATTACCCCAAAGCATATCTGCTGGCCATTGTTTTTATTATAAAAAAGATGTTTTCCCTAAGGAATTCAATGTCTTCATAGTTTTTGTCTACTATTACATGTTATTAAAGGGGATTTGAAATCAGACTTTCAAGCTCCCTAGAATCATTCACCCTACCCAATATAACCGATACACATGACTACATACATGCGAAAAAGATAAATGATTTCCAATATATGTCTTTCATTCTGAATCAGCACTCATCAGTTGGTTTGGATCAGCATCTCCTACACACATATATAATCAGTGCTCGCTTTATATTAATTACAGCAAATCTACATACTTCAATGGAATGGTTTCAATCCTCTCCAACTCTTCAGCCATCCATATCACTGAAAATCGGTTGATGAAATGCTCTTAGCACTTGATGTTGCCAATATTCTAGTCATATCTATGTTAACCTCAAGTCAATCTGACCCATCATGTAGGACCCTAATATGTCCACTCAAATACACAGAGGCTGAATATGTAATATTGAAAATCTAATATAATGTATATACTTAACCTAGATATAATTAAACGGGATTTGAATCCAGATTTTTAAACTCCCCACAATCAACCATTCTATACAGCATAACCGATACACGACCACATACATGTGAAAAAGATAAATGATCTCCAATATACGTATTTATATATATATGTAGAAGATGATTATCCGGACTAAGTAATGAGTGCTGGTCCAGTATGAAATACATATATTGGAGATCATTTATCTTTTTGTCCTGTATGTGATCATGTGTATTGGTTATATTGGATAGAGTGGATGACTGTAGGGAGCTTGAAAGTCTGGGTTTAAATTCCCTTTAATTAGATCTAGGTTAAGTATATACATTACATTTGTATTTCAAAAGTACGTTGTAAAGTGGCAACTGCAAAATGGCTGATATAAAGTATCGCCTTACTGTACTATATCCTGCAAGTAATCAAGCAGCAACAGTATCTGCATCTTTTTCAGAACCTTACAGAAGTTTACTGTCAATTTTCCTGTAATATAAATGAGTTTGTCCCATTGTATTGTATATCTTAAATGATCTCACATAAGTTATGAGAGATTTGTCATTATGCAATATTTATAAGTTAAAGAAAATGCTTAAAATCTACAAACATATTTGTGTCTATTAATACACATTACTGGCAATGAAAACAAGATCTCAGAGTTGAGATTGGAAATAAGAATTCCATAAGTAATTTAATGATGAGATCTCAGATTTGAGATTGGAAATAAAAGTTCCATAAATAATTTAATGATGAGATGATTGTTGTGGTGTCTAAAGTTTCAGCCTAAGAGTGTGCTATATTTATAAATAAGATGGAGTGGAACAATTTTAGAATCAGAGCATAGCTCAAATAAAGTCAATTGAAGAAATTTGATTCAAGATGCAAGCACAAATTAAAGTTAGCAATGCTGATTAGTATATACATTTAAGCAATACTGATTCATCTCTGAACTAATTTTTGAGAACTAAATTCATATTTTAATCCAACACTTCTGTCACAAACAAGGGGATAATGAATTAGTTAACTATACATTTGAGTTCTGGAGAATGGCTTGGGTACAGTATTTTAAGATGTTCCTTAATGAAAAGCTGAGAGACCAGTTAATCTTCAGTATCAAAGAGCACAAACTGAGACTCATATTTGTCAATAGATTCCAGAGCTACATTTGAATCTGTAATCTCGTAACATTTCTAGAACAAATAACTAATTAGGCAGTAGCACCACTAAAAATAAAATCGGTAATAAAAATGACTTTACAGAAACGATATCAAATGGCAGATCAGTAATGACCTAAATAGATGTTCAAGGGAGCAACTTTTAAATAAATTTTTTGCATTGTAATAAAGTTCACACAGTGACCTGTTGTCTATATATATAAATGTCATTTATACCAATGTATTGAACATATAGAAGATGCCTGTCTGTCAAAAAAAGAATCATATGATAGTTTTTATGTAAAATTGAATCAATAATTGCTTAGCAAAGAGCTAAATATAAACAGTATTAAAAAGTAAAGTGAAATATCAATTTTTAAGATGCAGATCATCATTGTTAGCACTTTCATAACAATGGAGATTGAATCTGGTTCTATTGCTTCATAAAATGGAGCAAAAATAAGTAGAAATCAGAAGACGGATTTCCAGCTAACTTCAAAACTTATCTGTGATAACTAATCATGTTCCTGTCAGAGATAGATGACAGATCAGAGAGATGCTAAACATAGTTCCTTTTGCTAAAATTATATAAGAAGAAAAACTTAATAACTTAATGGAAAGTATTTAGTTCAATCTCTAGGCTACTCATTAATCAATATAAACCAAATCTCTAATGGAGAAGCAGATTTTAAATAATATGTCATAGTATTTGAAGTGAAAGAAGAAAAAAAAAAGATAAATAAATTAGAAAATAATGATCAAATTAACAATAAAGTAGATAGCTCATTGATCTACAAATGATCTAAGTTATCAATTACTAAGTAAATGGATATGCATAAAATGACCAGAAACTAATCATAAATTTTGCATAAAACCTTTGGATGAGAAGACAAGAGCCATCCAATGAAAATAAAAATACAATCATTATTGAGGGCCAAACAGTCTTGAATTTATTACATTGTGGTCACTTTGGAATAATTAGAATGAAGATGCATGCTTGTCATATCCGATGGCTTGATATAGAGTTATAGAAAATTAGGGCTTATCAATGCCAAATGAATCAAAAGATGCAAACTAAAACAGTTGTAATCCTTTCTACGAGTCTTGGCCCTGAGAAATGCTTCTTATAGACCATGCTTATATGTGGAAAGATAAGCAATTCCTTATTTTTCTAAACGGTTAGAGGTAATTGTCATAACCTGTCTCTATTCAATGGCCTCAGGCAAGGTGAAAAATATTTGCCCTACAGTCTATGGTTGCTGTTTTTGATTTTTTCTTTATTTTTATATTTAGCAATAATGAAATCAAATTTATTGATGTAGATAAGCAATGAGCAAATTGCTCAGATTGTGCACAAAGTTAAGAAAATGAAACAGAAGGTGAATGGAATATATGCTGGTATAGCATCAAGCATCAATAACAATTTCCAAGAAATTAGCAGCTGGAATTTTAAAATGCATGCCGAGATATCTATGCATGCATTAAAGAAAATAAAGCAGTAATGTGTAACTTCTTCAAAATTGGTACAAGATTATTATATAAGTTGAATGTATCCAAAAAAAAAAAAAAAAGGATTCAAATTATAGAAATGGTTAGCATCTAATAGTGAAGATATCATAATATGTTAGTATTTTCTAATATTGAAGATACCAGGTCAGACTCATAGAAATATCAATGGATAATTTATGCAACCAAAAGTATCTAACAGAGAATTGATCCAGTCAGACAAAATTCTACACTGATTACTACTATCAGAAAATAGAAGTCAAGATTCAGCCCATGCTGAAGTTTTATTAGAACAAGCGATATAAATAACAACTAGTCAAGACATCAAAGTTAAAAAAAGCAAAAGAAACTTAAAAGTATATTTTATATCTTGATACTTTTTTTTTTTTTATCCAGGGGGAAAGAATATAATGATTAACTTGATTAAATGAATTTACCCAGTCTAACCAACAAAATAAATTCACTTTAAGATTAAATTTAGTAAACATTAAAGCAAGCAATTATTGGTTTGTTATATAAATAAATAATCATTTGGAGAATTATGCTATTCTTTATTACAGAATATAAAAGATGAGTTTTCCTAAGGCAAGTAACTCTGTTAATGAAGCAAGTCATTATACCATGGCAGTGATAACAGAAAAATGTCAATAACTAGTATATATTACACAGGGTATGACTACTATATATGGTAATAAGGGATAAAGGGGAAACCACAAAGATAATTATAGGTTCTTATATGTGCATACAGCCAAGCAGCAATGGTTTTGGACAGATACAGAACTTTATGCTTACAATGAAATTTGCTTTTTTTCTAATTTAGAAAGACCTCTTGGTAATCCTGACGTTTAGCGCCCCGAACAATTCGCCCTCTATTTTTAAAAAAATGAACTATTTTTTCACTATGTAACTATATCCAAGTGTAAATGCTAATAAAAAAAGATTAAAAAAAAATACTTACATTTACATGCGTATTTTTCACGTATAGCGGTCTTTGCTGTATATAGAACTGTAAATAAATGACGTATATTAACTGTAAATGTTTTTCCGTAAAGAAGAATAAATAACAAGAAAACAAAGTTACATTTTTAGGAGTAATTGGAAGCACACAAGGAGGAAATGCACGAAAAGGTGTGGTGGTGCAGTTCTGAAGAAAATTGCAGGTAGGATGAGAACAAAGGGTGCTCATCCCAAATTGGTATTTTAGCTTATGTTATGCGACAGAGTGGACATAGGCATAATTCCACGGTCAAGCAAAAGTAGTTCAGAATTTGTCACGTGTCACAAATGACCAAAGTACAGTAGTTCATAATTTTTATAGCAACTTTGCGTGAGACTAAATAGAGCCTAAAAATTAAGTTTTGTTACATCCATTTTATTTATTCATCTTCATGTAAAAAAGACATTTATAGTTACATATACTCTGCAATTACATAAAGAATAATAAATAACCAAAAAAATAATTCTTTTTAGGCTGTATTTAGACTCACGCAATTGGTCACCGTCATTGTGACACGAGACAAATTCTACACTGGAATTCGTCCTAAAAAGGCAGCTACAGGGCTCACAACCAAGTCCGCCAAATGAAATGTCTGTTTCGGAAGTTCGGCAGAAAGTTGGAATACCGCGTCTCATAGAGCAATTTCAAACTGTGGAATTGACCCTGAAGTGGCTGGCCAGGAGGCGTCTGCTAAAGAACAGCATGCTCTGTCTGCGTTGCAACATTGAATGTTCGCTGGTAAAATATTCGGCTGGCATAGATGGTGTCAGAGGCAATGCAAAATGTGCAAACAACGTACAGCAGTACGAAGTGGCTCATTTTTTTCAGCACCATCTGGGTTTGAACACCATTATTCACATAGCATTTGCTGGTCATATAAGGCCTGTTTGGATGATCGTTCGTGAGACGGAGGTCAGGAACGAGTGATCATAGATTGGTGTAATTTTGGGGAAGAATGTGCTACATATTTCGACAGAAATACAGCACTCTCGGCGGATTTGATGCCAATGGCGAACCACAGATAGTCGAAATCGACGAGTCCTATTTCTTCCATCGGAAATACAACGAGGGGCCTCAGAGAAGGCGTTGGGTGTTC
The DNA here is from genome assembly GCA_028023455.1 of Epiperipatus broadwayi. NCBI lineage: Eukaryota > Metazoa > Onychophora > Udeonychophora > Euonychophora > Peripatidae > Epiperipatus > Epiperipatus broadwayi. The sequence continues at coordinate 3,010,002 of JAQFVV010006291.1, forward strand.
GGTGGAATAGAAAGAGGCTCGAAAAAATGTTTCCTATCTGAAATCGCAGACAGATGGCTGCCACCCTGGAACCACTGATCCAGCAACACATTTTGCCGGAACGCATATCATCAGCGACGGAGGCTGCTATAACAATATTAGCGGTCTTTCCAATGGTGTCTATCTCCACTCTGTCGTCATCCATCAAGACAACTTTGTTGACCCGGATGATGAGGATATACACACCAATAATGTTGTAAATCTGTGGATGAGAGCAAAGCGTAAGCTAAAATACAAATTTGGGACGAACAGACCTTTGTTCTCATCCTACCTGCGGGAATTTTGTTTCAGAAATATGCACGCACGCGACAACCTTTTCGTGCATTTCCTCGATTGTGTGGCTTCCAACTACTCCTAAAAAAGTAAGTTTTTTTTTGGTTCTTTATTATTCTTTATGTGAAAACATTTAGAGTTAATATACGTCATTTATTTACAGTTCTATATACAGCAAAGACCGCTATAAGTGAAAAATATGCATGTAAATGTAAGTATTTTTTTTAATCTTTTTTTATTAGCATTTACACTTGGATATAGTTACATAGTGAAAAAATAGTTCATTTTTTTAAAAATAGAGGGCGAATTGTTCGGGGCGCTAAACGTCAGGATTATCTTTCATAAAACATTTAAGATTATTTTTTGTTTTAATCCTATGATACTATAGTATATCTACTCTGGTCGTACGTGATGAATTTACAGATGATAGGTGCAAGATACACTTATATATATAACCAAAACTGTCTAACACTTATATATATATATATTAATTTTGGAAATGCTAGCAGTAATAATAAATATTTTGTTTCAAAATCATTCGTTATTTTCAGAATTATTTTATTTAAAAAAAAACAACGCACATATAAAAAGAGTTCGTATGATTGGGCATATATAATTTAAAGCATGCTTTCTTAATCTTCTACGATGATAAACTCGAGTCTACGTCAAAAGGAAAAAAATGTATTCAGATGTTAACACGTGACACAATGAACTAAATTTGATCAATCGCTTTATTTATTTATTTTTAATTAAAAATCCTGCCCCCTTTTTTTTAATGCATAACTCAACTAAAAGAGTTTTTTACTTAAAGAAATTCTCAATTATTTGATTTAGGTCTTAAGTTTTTTCATGCTCGAAATACTTAACGTTAGTTTAACGTTAATCACCGTTGAGTTGAGCGTTGACTTTTGATAAAGCGTTAAAGAAAAGTAAAAATGTTCTTGATATATTATTTGAAACTTTCAGCAAAATTCTTGCAATAGTGTTTTCAAGTTAACACTAATGGACCCCTTAATTACATCCTCGATATTGGCAGCTGTGAATTTATTAACGAGTTCACTGCCTCCGTGTTTTTTGCTTAATCGTCATCATAATCTCCTGAACACTTGTTTTGTGTTAGCAAAAAATCGAAAAAGAAAAGCTCTATGTGATGGATCGCAAACTTTGAAAAAACCTAAATTAACTGACCATAGAGAGAGTTTAAGCTCACTTTTTACCAATTTGGACTTTAAATGTCACTTTAAAATGAGAAGAAAAACAATGGAGGTAATGCATTTTTCTCATATCTAATTTAAAAAATGAATAAATATATCTTGAAAAAGACAATCCATTATAATTTTAATTTCTGTTTGCCATTTTATTCATTATCTCGGAATGTTGGAAACTATAAAAAATAAAAGTGGAATAACAGCATTTTAACATTCAAAATGGGATTAAAAAACTTCCAATCTACAAGTTATTTACGAGCACTGTTTGGTTTAGTGCAGTTACACGGTGTGACTCGTGAATCGAACTCCCGAGTAATAATGCCACTTGAATATTATTAGTAATATCTATAAAGAACTAGTACTTTTATAAAATATAATGTCTCAATGAATACTGTAAATGCGTTAACTTTATTTATTATACACACTAATTAAATCAGATTTGCTTTTGAAATTAGAAAAGATGTAACTAGAGTGAGGAATAGAGATTATGGTTGAAAGTTAAATAGAAAAAGGAAGAGAAGTTGTTTTATTGAAATTGATTGGAAGATAAACTAATAACAAATTTGTATAAGAATAAAAAAAAATTATTTGTAACATTAAATTTCTTTCAGGAAAAATAATGTAAAGGAAGATATTGCTTTCTGTTTGGTTTATATTGGAAGAGTTTATTGCATCAGATTTATATACAATATTCAGCATTTGCGGATAGGGAGAAGGAACTTAGCAGGAAAATCAATAAATTTGGAATATCAAGATGCCAGATTATAAATTTAATTATTCGACAGAAAATTATAAAGCAAGTTTATTCTTTTAAATATTAAAGAATTTGGATAACTGATAAAGGGATTAAAATTGTAACAGATAAAATTGCATTTCGTTAGTAAGGTAGTTATTTTGGAAGAGGCTTATTAATTATTTAATTTGAAGTGTTTTATAAGAAGTAGAAACTCAATTGAATAAAAAAATATATAGAAGAAAAGATCAGCAAAATTAAGAGGAACTTTCAAAAACATATAGGGACTGAAAGAAGAAAAAAGTAAAGGAAAGAAGTGGCTGTATGCTTTTGAAAAGCAAAGGAGGGCTTGGTGAAAGAAATCTGCCACAAGATTTTCATAACCTATAGTTAAGCCTAGTTAATCTATGGTACATAAAAGATTGTATAAAACTATCTTTCAATTTATTTGATCAGTATTTTATTCTAATTAGCAGTTTCTAAGCAAAATTAAAGACAGTTTAATAATAGTTTATAAATAAACTTGAAATTGAATCTAAATTTATATGGAGATAGGAATATAGTAAATGTAAAAATTATACTAGAAACATTTATAGGATAATTTATTTAAATTTCACATACTTTGGAATTATCAGTTACCAAATGGTAATTATTGAGGACACTAGGTGATTAGGCAAAAAAACTCATTTAAATACTATTTATTTTACTCATTTATAATAATTCTTATCAAAGTGTTTAGCATCCTCAGTATTAATGTTTACATCCATTTTGTTAAGTAATTATAAACAATAATTGCATAATTTTGATTTGTTTTAATATGTAAAATATTTCAATTTTTTTTTTTTTATTTGCATCACTTATTGAGAACAATTTTGAAAGAGTAGTCTTTTTAATCTTTAAATATCTGAGAACATAATATCCTTAAGTTTCCCCCACTTTAACCCAATATTAAGAGAGTTACATAAAGTGCTAAAAATTTCTGAATATATTTTCAACTTAAGGCAATATCTGAATTTCATTGGGATAATTTGTGTTAAACAGATATGAAGGAAGATGTCATGCATTTAAAAATATGATTGAAGAATACTTTTGAAGTATCATGAAAGGTGATAATTTAAGTAACCTGAGTTCAATTTCAAAATGGATTTTCATAGTTTTTAGGAATAATAACAAGCTGTATGCTATTTTTAGCCATTGATCTATGGGTTCAATATTTACTTATTAATCATTTAGATTTAAACATTTTTTGCATTGTTTCATAAAACCTCTGGAGAGGATACACGAGTTATGAATTTTTATATTATAAGTCATTCATTAATTAATCAAATAAAAGAATAATGCTTAAACTTTATTTTAAGTTGCTTCGTAGGTTACCTTAGAATGCCAAATTTAAAACTTGTGAATTACAATACATACACTTGTAGGCTTTTTTTTCAAAACCAATGTATAATAATTTGGAATTACCTATCAAAACTTAACAAATAATGTTGCTTATTTTGTATCAGTTTTTTTTTAACTTCTCTTGCTCTATTTTTATTGTTCAAATAATATTAATGTTTTAGGTTTTCTTCTATTTATTTTATTCTTAGTTATTCCCAACACTTTTTCAGATTAATGTATTAGCTACTATGCCCTTTATTTTATCCGTGTTATATTATTAAATGACTAAACAAGTCTCTTTGGCTGAGTTTTGCATTTTTATTTATTTAATTTTGTAAGTATTGTAGTAATTACATATATGTCCAGTTAAAAAAAAAATTATATGGCAGAATAAGGATAGAAACTGTTTTCATTTATAATGATATTTAAAATCTTGATGATAAGTGAGATATATTTTCAATTCTTTTTAAATTAATAGATCTGTCCAATGAAGCTTTTTAAGACTCGTATGGAAGTGAATGCCAAAGTCACAAATACAATATGAGCACACAAAAAAGGCTATATCTTTGCTAAGAATTGAAGAAGAAAATGCACAATTGATTCTGCACATGTATACGTTTTCTGGAAGTAGGGTGTTGAAACCTAATATTACTTTATTATTATCAAAAAAAGTTTATCATAACTTATCATCTTCGTAGTAGTTTATTTTAGCATCTCATTTTGAGTTAGATCATAAATTTCTGATGAGATTTAATTTTTCAGCCTACATAATATATGATAAAGTAAGAACAGATTATTAGATGGTAGTGCTTACATTGATGAAGTGTGAACCAATCTGAGGATGAAAATTTAAATGCATTACAATCTGGTAAATCACTTAATAATCAAGTTTTTATAGATGGCATTAGAGTAGACAGCTCATATATTTTTACAAGTCTCTTAAATCATTAATATAAGATGCTTAATATTGAGTCTATCATACTTGCTGAAAATTCACAATATAAATTGTAATGACTTTGGACTCAATTCTTTTTAATTAATTTATAATTTCTTTGTTAGGTTTTTTTCCAAGGATTTATTATCAGTTTCAGATAATATTAAAACAAAAAAATAATGGTTTTAATTGATGAAGACCTATTTTTTACTTCTCAATACTTCAGGTTTTTTCTCCCTTATGCATTTTAAAATTTAATTTATATCAAATATACTAAAGAAATTACATCCCCTAAATAGATATAGAAGTTTTAAATCATCATTAGGAGTTCTTTACTGAAAAAAACCTGTTAACCATTAAGAAATCTCTGATATGGACCTAACCCTGCCATTTAGTAACCATTGTCTTTTCAATCTTAGAGTAGAGTAAGTCATGCGATGTGTTATTACTATAATTTAAAATTTATCTGAAGAAAGTTATTATAAGGCAATGAGAATGAGAATAGTATTTTATTTAAAATAGTTTTTAGATCAGAATGGAGAGCAATAGAAATGTTTATAACTGCTGAAAACAAAATGTAGATGAGAATGAAGTATTTTCAATATTAGGGAGTTCTTTCAATCCTTTTACCTCATTTCACAATATATATTTATTTAGAAAATTAATTTATATTTTAATTTAATTTAGAGTGATCATTAACTGCAAACCTTAAAAATTTCCAGTCAACCAAGAGGGTATTTTTAAAATTTTTGCTGTTTCAGATGTGCAGTTTAAAAAATGTCTTTAATGTAACTTTTTTTTCTCACTTGATGAAGTCTTAATTGTTAAAATTAACGGGCGGTGGGGGTTTGAGCTATTTATTATCTTTTTTTGAAAATAAATTTAGAAAGTTATGTCTTCAACTAGTTACTTAAATTGTTACCCTACTAAAATCTGTTAAAATATTTTACTATTTGTCCACTTTAATTGTTCTACATATGTTTTGTCCTATGTTATATAAATGTTTTTATTTTCCTTTCAGAGACTTTTCCTTCTATTTGTTTCAATGGAACCGAAAGAAACAGTGCCTGGAAGACCACCAACAGCTTTCCCAACAGTTATTCTACTAGCAGTTTGGACGCTCACTACTACAGAGTCTTTTCGAGATATTGCACAACGTTTTGATATTAGTAAAGGATGTGCTTATAGATTATACGTTAGTTTTATTCTACAAATTTCTAATGTTGCCTCTCGTTTCATAATTTGGCCTGAAGGTACTTCAGCTACTAAAACTATTTCAGATTTTAATAAAACTAGTAGTGAGCATGCTTTTCCAGAAGTTATTGGTTGTATAAATGCACTTCATATACCCATAAAATATCCCTGCAGACCTTCTGTTGTTCATTTTAATCCAAAAGGTTTTCATTCTGTTATTCTTCAGGCAGTCTGCAATGCTGATTTGATGTATTGATATTTTTGCTGGAAGTCCCGGCTCTCTCAGCTTAGCAGAAGTTTGGAAAAAAAGTCTACTTTATGAAAAAATAACATTGTCCAATATTTTACCTCCAAATAGCTACATTCTCGGACCAAGTGATTATCCTTATGATGACTTTCTTATTGTTCCATATCCTGAAAATCACACGCTGAATGAGAAGCAAAGAACATTTAATAATAAATTAAATTTGAAAAGAATTGTGATTGATAAAAGTTTAGAGATATTAAAAACACGTTTTTGTCGTTTGCGATGTTTAGACATGTCACACTTTGGCTTAATATCAAACTTAATTACAGCAACTTGTGTTTTACATAATATATGTATTTTGGATGAAGATGACAGTGTAACATTAGCTGATATTCCAGACTCTTTTGACCGTAAATGTTTTGCAATCATTTACAAATCACATGATAAATCAGAAGCTGCCACAAAACGAGATATAATTGCAAATTCATTTGTAACAAATATTGCTTATTCATAAAGATTTTTCAACATTAAGTAAAATAAGAAAAGCCCATGAATTGTTGATATAAAACTTGAGTGAAAATTAAATCATGAATGGTTTATATAGATTCACAGAAAACTAAAACAAAAGTGTTGGATTGGAGTAACAAAAATCCTTTTGGGAAAATGCCAACCTAAAAATGTCAAGAAAAGAAATGAGATAAAATGAAATATATATATAATACCACTAATTCTTGTCTGTTTCATATTCAACGCAGCAGTAAATCCATTGATGGCTTTTTGTTTGAAATCAGTTTTAAATTAAATGTCATATTTTGATGACGTTTGTATTTTTTATTAGAAATGAATTTTTTAGACATCAGATACTAAATTTTACATATAACCTAATTTCTAATAATGTAACCTATAATAAGGCACACAATATCAATGTGTCATACCATAGGTTACAACTGAATATGAATCAGAATTATCCAGAATCTTATTTTATATAAAGCAGATTTCATTGCTAAATATTAAGTTGAGGGTTAATTTAACAGGATTTCTAGTATCTTATCAAATATTAAATGTCATCTGCAGTAAAATACTCTCTAGAAATAAGATAATAAATGTTATATAATAACTAATTTTTGAACTAAACTTATGACAAGACACAATAACAGTTTCAAGGGATCTTAAATCAGCTGTGCCAAGTCTTTACAACATTAAACACAATTAGATAGAATCTTACTTTATATAAAAAGGATTTTGTTTGCTTAATTTGAAAGTGTGAAAGATGTAATATTTTTATTAAATGTGTGGCTTTATAAAATCTATAAATTATATTCTGGTCAGATAACATTGTAAATCTTTTTTTAAAATAAACTTTATCATGAATCTATACATGTGTGTGTATATATAAATATAATGCACAATAAGTACATTCACACAAATACATTTCCAGTACATATTGTATATAAAAAACATCTTATTTAAAAACAGCATTTATTCTATCTCACACTTTCAAATAAAACATACTAAATCTGCTTTATATAAAATGAGATTCTATATGATTATAATTTATAGTTAAAAAGGTTTAACACTTCAAAAACTTGAGGATTTCTTTATAAACTTGTAATAAAATTCTTGTATTGTCTTATAGATTAAACTTCTGAGAGTGGCTGTCATATAAGGTTTAACATTTTGTTTTGCAGCCAGCTGTCTACCTAGCATTCTAGTGTTATAATTCATGTTTCACTTCCTTAATATATAATGTGTATAAATGATTATATGTATGCACTTTGTTAAATGTAAATTGGTGAACTCTGGTGATGAAGATTAACGGATTGTGATCATGGTTACAACTCTGCCATAGAGTAATGAATCATTTATTCAAGACCTATGGATTGCAGCTGTCCCTCATGATGCCTAAACTTCTTATGAACTTCCAAACTATAAATCATTTGATTATTTATTTTTTAAACAGAATGAAACTAATTAATAAAGAATTAATAAATCAGTTTATATTATATTTTGTTTGATGTCAGTAAGTTTGTGAGTGAAAATAATAAAAACAATAAAGTGAACTGATGTGGTGGATTGCATAGAAAGAGCTGTGATTGAAATAATTAAAAGTGGGAAGATAAAATCCAAATATTTCTTAAAAAAATAAACTCAATTATGTATTTTTAAAGGGATTTGAAATGTATTTCAAGAAAGGCAATATATGGAAAAGAAGAAAATTGTCTAATGAGAAGAATTGAATTTGACAAATTTCTCCTTTATTTTGACAGTAAATCATAGCTGATTGAAAATGCAATAGATATTTATTTTAATGCAATAAGAGCAATATATGAGAGAAAGTCATATATTTATTAATCTTATACTTCAGACCATATACTTAACATTGAATGGTACAGAATGTGGAAAAATATTTGCCAACATCAATTAATATAGCAGCTTCTGTGACTGGTTAAACTTTTAATAACATCTATTGTTAACTTTCAAGACCAAATCAATCAGTTATTCTTATTAACCTATTTGAATTCATTATTACAATATATAATTTTTATACTATAATGTTTTAAAGGAAAGCTTATATTATTATGAGGGATGTGCATGATAATTTGTTAATGTAAAATTAATTTAAAAAAAAACAGTTTTGTTTGAAAAGTTTTTGTTATAACAAAGTTCAATAATTCTTACAAATTGTCCTTATTTACATGCTTCCATTTATAATTCTTTTAAAGTTCTTGTCTAAAGATTGAAATAATAACCAAGGATTTATAATGGTCTTTCTTTCAGCAGTCTAAGGGCAGGAAGAACTGGTTATGGTTTTAAGAGTAACTACAGTTTGAAAATTGTATTTTGATTATGTGCATAAGTGATTTGTGTAGTCAGATGGTGTAGCTCATTTAAAAAGAAATAATTTAGCAATTATGATTTAAATTTTTATTAACCAGCATAGTCAAAATTTCAGTAAGTTTATTTATGGCTTCAAGCTTTTTATGTTCAATTTCTTTCCATTCTATCCATCTTAATTCTTCCTCATGTTTTTGCTGCTCCATATAATCTATAAACCAGTCTGGTGCCTCCTCTAAGACTTTTCTTTTTTGTCCAGCTTTAGAGAATCCAGATGGAGTGTTCACATCTATATTCATTGAATTGGTTTGATTCGGTCTTGATGTTTGGGATGACCCTGGTGATAACTGGGGTATTTGCTGTTCTATAATAATCTCATGAGAATCTTGATTTGTTTGTGCTATATGGTTCAATAAAGGAGAGAAAAGACACTGCTGATCAATATCCACTGTACCTGATTGAATATCAGATGATTGATTTAATTGTCCGTTGTCCTTATCAATTTGTAGCAAATCTTTTTCATGAATCACATCTTGTAAATCTGCTTCGGAAATTTTGTCATTAACAAGCGAAGTTGATGAAACTTTATCAGAGATTTCTGATACATTCTGAGTGCAATCTAAGCTACTAACTGGAATAATTAAATCTTCTTGAAGTTCTTTGGTTGATAAACATTCATCAAGGAAATGAAAATATTCCCAAGCAACTTTAACATTTCCATTTGATTTATTTAGTCTCTGCTTTATTTTGCGGTAAGTGCACATTAAATTACGCCACTTTACATCACAAGCAGCTCCAGTGATGGAAAATCCTGCAATTTCTTGCATCTGTTTTGCTATCCTTTGCCATAATAATAACTTTCTGCAGATGGGATGCTGAAATTCATCTTCTATATCAAGTCGTAACTGAATTAAAAGCATTGTCGTTTTAAAATCCCATCGGAAACCTAGAGAAAAATAAATGATTAAGTATATGCAAATAAATACACATATATATATATACACACACATAAATTTTTATAATTTACATAATTACAATTAAATGATTTCATACTCTAATGTCATTTAATATTTAACTATCATGCTAAAAATTAAATGAAAAATAATATTTAATGTATAATGTAATAAAAATAATAATAGATTGCTTAATTGCTTGTAAGATCATGTGGCCTTCAAGTGCCAGAAAAGATATTTTGATTTGTAAATCTTATTAAACAATTCAAAATACAGCAAAACTCTCCATATAGTAGTGCCATCTTGTGCTAACAAGAGCAATCAATGGATGCCAGAAGGCTTGTGCATAAAATCCCTATCTAGTGCCTACTCATCCAATATCCCCAGACTAGTTTCTGGCTTGTGGCCTTCATCAGTGAGGAGCCTTGGATTGGAGAGCACTGCAGTGAGGAGCCTTGGATTGGAGAGCACTGCACCTAGGTGCAGTGCTCTTCAATCCAAGGCTCCTCACTGATGAAGGCCACAAGCCAGAAACTAGTCTGGGGATATTGGATGAGTAGGCACTAGATAGGGATTTTATGCACAAGCCTTCTGGCATCCATTGATTGCTCTTGTTAGCACAAGATGGCACTACTATATGGAGAGTTTTGCTGTATTTTGAATTGTTTAATAACAATTATTGTGCTAGTATGAGATAGTGATCATGTGATGTTGAGTGGTTTGTAAATCTTCAGATCTCTAGTTCTCATTTTACCACTGAACTAAACAGCACAGATCAACATGTATACTGACACCAAAAAAAATGACAAGAAACATTTTATAATGTTTTTTTTTATTGCCAAGGATCTTTTAAGTATTTCATTTTTGGGGTAACTAATCTAATTAATGACAAAATTCAATATAATATTTTATTTGCTTTCTTGGATGTTTATAACTACACTTGATAAAATATGGCATTTTGCACCATTAAAAAATATATACTAAAATCTGCCTATTCTTTACAGGATACAAAAATAAAGAAAGTTATTTCTTTTTATATCTATGAATATAATGTTTAATATTATTGAACATGGCTATTGAAGAGACAAATTGAAATGTCCCAAAATAATTTAATAAATCAAGAAAAGACAAATAAAAGATAAGATTAACAAATATTTTACTGATTATATATCATCATCATCATAATTAGTATATATGGAAAAAATGTCCCAAAACTTTACCCTCTTTTTATAATCCTATGGTTCCTTCCAGCATATCTTTTACAAAATTCCTCTGCTCTAAATTCATGTTTAATTCTATCCTTATTAATTTTCTCAAAATATCTTTATTTAGCTTTTGATAATCTTCTCTTTCAATTTATTTTTTTCCACTCTTTTCCAAATACATATCTCTAACTCCAATTTTTCATTCCCACTTTTCCTAACTGTCCAAATTTCTGCTTCATATAAAGCTACAATATGAAACAAAACATTTAACAAACTTCTTTATAAATCTAATTTCGATGGCAATAAAATAATAATCTACATCTATTAAAAGCATGTTTGCCATTATGATTCTCAGGGTAATTTTTTTATTGCTACGTTCATTACCCAATTAAGGAATTCACCAAATATATAAAAGCACTAACCTGATCTACATCTCCCTTTATAATGCTTACTCTTAAAACTTTTCTTTCTATCTGTTTTCATTGCTTTATTTGCATTTGCTTTTATTCCAAATTTCCTAAAAGCTCTGCCAATCCTACAAAATACTTTATCAATCTCAGTCTCACTATCTGCCAGTATCATACAACGAATCTTCTTAACTTCCATTCTATCCTTAACACAACTTATACAAACATGTATTAACTAAGAATAGATAACCTTATATTTCTTCCTATATCCGCCTCTTTTGTAGGATGACAATCTTTCTTTGTCAATATATCCAAATGCATTTTAATATCAACAAAATAAATATTAGTCTCTATATATTTCTTAACAGTTCTGGCCAGTTTAGCACAATGCAGGGGCGGTAGATGTATAGGCAATAAGTTATTGAATAAATTATTAGTGGAGAAAAGTAAAAAATCAATAACAAAACTTCTATTTGATTAACTGAATGGAACTATTGTATAAGTCTGACATGAATAATGATGTCTTGAACAATATACCATGATTATTTATTTAATAATAGTTCTCATTATTCCAAATGCGTATCTGATTTCTCCACATTTTCAAAATTTAATCCGATTTTCAGAAAGTATATTTAATCTACTAAAAAATTACATTTACTCACGATCATGATACTATTTTTGCCGCATATAAAATTAAGCTATTTTTTCTAAAGTTCTATTTTACTGAATCTTTATTTCAGCATAATAATTTTATTATGATTTCTGTTTCCACCAATTATAAAGGACTTACTGTAACAATTCTGAGATGTCAGCAAAGTTTCTCTTTGAAAATAATTTTGGCATATTTTGCACTAAATAAAGTGTTATTCAAATTTTTCTTTCAGTCATGTGGTCCCATTTATGACGATAATATCTCACAAGGCTCATTGCAGGAAAAAGTGCCTATTCCTATTCTATTAGAATCTTAACTGTTTGAAAGATAATCTGATTATATTCCTGAGTTATTATATCACAAATACTACCAATTTTCTCTACCTTTTTCTCATATAATTCAAATAGAATCTTTTTTTTTTTTTCTATGCTTTGTCAGTTTTCATATCAGGGAGCACTTAAAGCTTCTTTCTTGATTATTATACAAACTATTTCATTCTTATTTGTATGATTTTCTTTTTCATTTAATATAGATGGTTTACTATTTCTATAATATAGATGGTTTACTATTTCTATCATTTAAATTACTGATACATTCTTCCCAATATATATACTTTCTAATATTTTATCTTCCATGGTTACTTCATTCTTTCAACCCTATTTTTTTCCACCAAATAGATTTGACCTATTATTTACTAAATTATAATTTTTATTTGTAATTTTTCTATGTTCCCACATTCTTTTTCCAGATCCTCTTTTCTAACTTTATCTGTTTCAAGTCTGAAGTCATTGTTAACACTTTCTAGAGAATTCATCTTATTCCCAATCATTTAATTCATTTCTCATTATTTTATTTACATTGTTATAATCCATTTTCAGAATATATAACACTATTAGCATTATTTTCTAAACAATTCATTCCTCTGGTCCTATATAGTCCTACACACATACACATATATATCTAGATGTTACATTACTAGAAATAATTCAATGGTGAGGAATTTATAATAGTACACCCATTAAATAGTGATTATTAAAAACATTTAATTTATTAATAATTTAACTTATTAATATCTGATGATTTGTAAACCTATTCACAGAACAACTTAATGTACTATGATGATTAACAAACTAGACTCCCAAAGAATCATTTAAATAAATTTACATATAACGTTCATTTTCTAGTATTATTGCCAAATTATTTGTTAGATCAAAAATGACCAACTTTATCTGACTATTTTGTTAGATAGTAATTTATATGCATTAAGAAGCTATTAGACGATGCTAGTTTCATATATTTGTATACTTAGAGAGCATGGTATAATATAAAGTTTCTAATTGGAAATAATTGTCAGTGAGAAAGTATTAAAAAGCATGAGAAAAGATTTAATTATTATCGTGTAAAAGTAAAATAATGCTAATTTATGTCTGGATTTGATGAAATGTCTTACCTGCATCACAAAAAATTTCAGTTTCAGTTTTCCCAGATGAGTCACAACTGCTATTTGATGTTTTTACCACAAATGTTTCCATTCAGCATAGACTAAAGAAACACACATACAAAAAAATATACATTAATAAATATTTTTATACAGCACAGTAGTTATTGTAATATCTTCAGGAGAAAATCAATCCCCACACATGCACTGTTTTAACAAATTAACATACACTCACCCATAAGCAAAGATTTAAATATTACCAGTGAATTCACTTGTTCAAGTTTATCTATATATATAAGCCAATCTCACTTGTTCTTGTAAATCTTTGCTTATGAGTGAATGTGCATCGCCTTATTAAAACAGCGCATCTGTGGAGATCGATTTGCTTCTGAAGATGTCAGAATGACTTAAGGTCAACATGGGCATTACAATAATATTGGAATTAACAAGGGATCACCAGATTTTCAATGGGATGGATGGCTGAAGAGTTGGGGGATGGAGTAAATTAAAGCTTGTTCATTAAAGTTTGAGGATTTGTTATCTTAATATAAACTGAGCACTGATTATTCATATGTGTGAGAGGTGATGACCTGGACCAACTAATGAGTGCTGGTTCAGCATGAGATGTGTATATCGGAGATCGTTTATCCTATTCACATGTGTGATCGTGTGTATCTGTTGTATGAGATAGAGGATAGCTGAAGGGAGCTTGAAAGTCTGGATTCAAATCCCCTACAGTTATACCTAAACTCCAAGTATATTAGATTATACTTGTATTTTAATATTAAAAAATAAAATAAAGATTTTTGGAAATGACTGCATGCATTGACTCAGAAACTTAAAGACTATTAATTTAAATATTGGATAACATTAAAGCTTCAATTTAATTTTGATAATTAATTACGCTAAAGTGTATATGTCTTTTAGCAATTTATTTGCATATTTGATAACATAACATTCTATTCTAACAATGAAAGATATATGTGTTGTTCCATTATTTACTAGTAATCCATCCACAAAACTAAATATTTATTTCTAGATACTTCCAGATACATAATTATGAGAAATGGAAAATAAAATAGACAAATTGGTTAGGAAAAAAAATAATGAATATGAATTAAAAAAAATAGTTATATAAAAATAAAAAATATGTAATATATCAAAGAGTGTAATACTAGAGGGAGTATAAGCAATACAGAGACTTCAGACCATTCAAAGAAGTGTGGAGAAATGCATGTTGGGAGTAATAAGAAGAGATCGAAAACTCAATATATGGGTAAGAGAATAAATTGGGGTTGCTGACCTCATTGAAAAAATTAAAAGTTTGAAGTGGAGTTGGGCTGGACATATTGCTAGAAGAGATGATAATAGATGGACAAATGTAATCTTAAACTGGATTCCAAGAGATTGTAAAGATCCAGAAAGAGACCACATGAGATGGATGGATGAAATAAGAAAGTGTGCAGGGGTGATGTGGAGAAGCTAAAGATCGGAGAAGATGGACTGAACTTGGAGAGACCTTCATCTTGCAGTGGATTGATAATGATTGATAATGTTGATATATTATACGTGGGGCAAAAAGAACATTTTCCTGGATTTTGAATTTATAATATACTGATGACTGTGCTATTTTTGCTAGATCAAAAGATAATTTGTAAAATATATTTAATGTTTTGAATGCAACATTTTAAAGATTTTGATTTAATAATTAATATTCAAAAACCTCATTTTTTATTGGCCAGTGACAGAAGATAAACACTCAACAACTTTTAGCTTGGATGATTATTAACAAGAGAATGTATACCAATTAATAGATTTAATACAATTTTAATATTTTACTAAACATAAATACGCTACATAGAATATGCATATAACTAACCCAATCCCTTTTAACCTTAGGCTAAAATTTCATGTTTAAACCAATGCTAGCTTATTGATATACTGATGGGAGCAATGCAAAATGAGATTATTAGCATAACACAATCATGCAGACAGGAATTTACATCTGTCACAGGATATTATTAGAAAATAACGAATCATGGTGGGAAGGAGTGAGCATGTTCTCCATGATCATTAATAAATTCCACCAGCAGACAGGAATGATCTACTGCCCAATTAGTGGTACAAAATAAAATCACTGAAATATATATATGAGATGCTCTATAAACGGGGATAGTGGTCTTTGCCGACTTATTCAATGGTATAAGAAAGACATCTACGACCATTGGCTACACTTTTGGGCCATACATTCAGTTGAGTATTATGCCCTGTATGCTAACGTGCCACAAGGGAACGAGCATCCAATATATCTACCCAGATTATATTGACATAAAACATTCGTACATCTATCCACCAGCACCGATTTAATTGTGAAATGACTAACCCAAAATTAACACACCTTAAACTAACATAAACTTACGAATCTATGCAGCCATTTATGCCCATTTTAAATTATTAAAAGAAATTTACGAGAATAGAAATGATATCAAACACATATATAAAAAAATATAATAAATAATTTAAAATTTTAGTCAGATATGATATCAAACACATATATAAAAAAATATAAATAATTTAAAATTTTAGTCAGATAAGATTTCTTTTAAAATTAAGTGATGTTTAAAATTACTACTTGGAAAAGTTTGTATTATATAATTAAAGTTCATTTAAAGCAAAAATTCATACTTTCCAATGAATGTAAGTTTATTAAAGTCTGTCTTTGCAGTCCTTAATACGTCACACAACTATGTTCACAGTTTCCTTCCATCCCATATTAATATTATCCTAGGTGGAGACGAATCCATTGCTGGCCAGTTTCCAGGAACGATCATTCTGGAGGCTGCCTCAGCTGGTGCAAATACAGAAAACAAATTTATTGTGTGACACCTACATTTTGGAGATTCGCAATACACTTACAAAATATGTTTCAATAACATGCAATCAGCAAGAGCAATCTAAATCTAATTATCCAAATCTAAACCTAATTAATATAATTTTGAATTCTTCTCATCAAATTCCACGATCGATCTTGCCTGGCTTGGCGCTGTTCTTATTGGTGATGATGACTTTTCTCTGTGAACTGTGTGTTTATTTCCATCGTTATTGGCCATCTTGCTTTAGAGCGGAAACTCAAAATTTTATCACTAGTATTTTTTAATTTATCTCTTATCTGACTTTATGCCCAAGGGCCCTGTTTGCAATTACATCATTATAGAAAATCATTTCCATTCTAAGATTAAAAATAACTTTTAACTTTAATTAATTAACAGCTTTTTTTGAATATTCGTTTATATTACAACAATCTTAATTTTAGATTTTAAACTTTAAATTATTATATAATTAGTTTACTATCTGTGCATTATATATATATTAATTTAAATAAATTTTTAATTAAATTCTCTTTTTTATATATATTTCTATTTGAGGGAGATTTTACTTATAGATCTTATCAACTTTTATTTGAAAGTGATGTAATGGCATATATGTATACTGTTACAATGCAGCCGCTTAGATCAGACAGATATTCTCTGCCTTACTTCCAAAAATGCTATTTATTGCCAAATCCCCAACTTCACTGGAAGCAATCGGATTCAGAGCATTACTGCCTATTGGCCATTCTAACCATGGCTGATTTTTTTATCTATCTGTTTGCTTATTGGTCAGTGGCTATGAATGCTTAATCCGATCAGATAAGAAAGGAATCTGGGCTAGTCCACTTCTGAAAACAAAGTGAGATATAACATCCCTCCCGACTAAAATTAGCCCTGGAGAACATAGTCATACAGATGTGCTGAATGACATCTTGTCCACTTTGTTGGTTCCTTTGGTCTGCTGCTGTTCTTGGCTTGTTCATCATCATCTTTGCTTGATGTTCTTTTGATTTACTGCTGTCTTTAGTTTGGTTGTCATTTCCTTTTTTCCCATAGTTTGGATCAGATTTCAGTGCTGACAGATTGGTTCAGAAATGTCATTAAATAGCAGTTCTACTAGGGTCTTTCCTGTTACTGTATTTGGTGTGGAATGCTGTGCTAGCAGCATTCTGGCAATTCAGAAATTGCTTTGGGAGTGCATGTCATGAAAAAATGCAAAATATTACTTTGGAGTTGGATCAAACATTGCAAAGTGTACATGGCAAGAATGAGAATTTGAGTTCTTGGACCATCCCATTTCAGATAAAACAATAATGTCATGAATGCTCCATAGTTGTAAAACATTAAGAATCTATAAGCTTTCCTAGCCTTAACTGATTACTCCAAGAATTTGCTAAAGAGAAAAGCATATATAGCATGACCATTTTTGTGCCCTCTTAAGGAAAAATCAGAGATGGATTTGGAAAGAAAAGCAAAAAGCTTTAAATAAAACATAATCTCTGATATCTTTCAAAATCCTACATATTAATGCATTATATCAACCATCTGGATATCACCTTGAGAATGGACACTTCTGAGTATAGTATGGGAACAGTTTTAAGTTACTCCACCCATAGTAGTGAACATTCAATGGCATATGCCTCTCAACACACTTTCTATTGCTGAAAAACTATAGCTAATTACACAATGAGGAATTGGCTATAATATTTGGCACAAAAAATATTTCATCAATATATCTATGGTCATTCTTTCCAAATAATTGTAAACCTATAAACTCTTGTTTCAAATTATATCATGTCAAAGCCAATCTCTGGTCATCTAAGCCATGGAATGCTTCAGTGGATATATTGTTTGGCAGCTATGATTTCAAGATTGAATAATACAAGGGCAGTTTAATTCAACATGCAGACACATTATCCAAAATACCAGATAGAGTAGAACTGAAGCAAAGAGACATCTTACATTATATACATGAGCTAAAAATAAAATAGTGAATAGCAAAATGATAACAAGATGGACCAAGAACAATATAGGCTACCAAATGATCATTAAAGGTTGGCCTTGTCATTGTTCTGAATGCTTCCAACAATTACTGTGGACATCCATGAACATCTGTCCATAAGCAAAGGAGGTATTTTGATAAATGACAAAGTCTTCATCCCTTTGCAAATGCAAAAGCAAGTCATAGAGTTGATACACAATGAAGTTTGAGAAAAAGTAATGGATTGTCATTAATTTGGACATAGAGATCTATATCAAGCAATGTAAATTATGCTAGTTCACTACCAACCTAAAGAGTATACACATGGCCCATCAAGACAAGTTCATTGAAAGATATACTTATAGACCACACTGGATCATTTTTGAGACATACTTTTCTCATTTCTGTCAATATATATTCTAGATGGATAGAATACCAAATAGTAAAAAGTACTAATACCAATGAGACAATTGCAAAATTATGAGCAAATTCTGCAATTCTTGGTTTTCCTGAAACTCTAGTATCCAATAATGGAACTAATTTTACTTCCGCTGAAATCTAAGGTTTCATGGGGGAGTTGGTGAATAAATCATGTCTACATACCTCTCTATTACTCTGCATCTAATAGCTTGGCTAAAAAAAACATTCAATACTTATTATTGACTCAACACATGACTCCATCTACAGACATTGAAAAATCCCTTATAGAACTTTTACTAGAGTGAAAATAGTAAACCATGCTAATTCTATTGCTGCCTAAAGAGAAAAAGCAAATTTAAGCGTGAAAAATAATAAGTTTGAGATAGGTGAAACATTTGCATAAATTTTCATCACTCTAAATCAATTTCTTGTCTATTTACAAGATGGCTATGAATATGAGGGCTCTGACCCTCGAAAGCACTTAGCCACGTAATTAAATATATACATTAAAAAAATAAAAATTTCTTTATTTGTCTTCAGTTTTGTATGCTCATGTGTGTTAAACGCATTTTATATTTTGCACTTCAGAACAATTAGCCACAAAGTTTAAACTGTTTCCTCTTTTCAAAAGCATAATTAGAAAGAATAGTGCAGAACTTAATGTAAAATCAGTCTGCTGCTGTAGAAATAAGGTCATGGGCAGTATATTAAAAACACATAAACCACATCTGCTATCGGACTGATGTTAATGAACCATAAACTGATGTTGTAAACCCAGAAATCATTGACACCAAAGTAATAAAGAGGGAAACTCAGTTAATAATCCAGATGCATAAATATTAGAAACTGCAGTTGAAACACAAGCAGATGAACAAAAAAACCCACAGCAGAATCAAAGGATTCACTTATATGGATCAAAAGATACAGTCATCATGGAAAAGGAGACCACTGGCATATTTAAGACTACTGCTTCATGTAGAGAAGAAGAGTGTTATGTATGTACACGCATTTATGTGATAAAAATTAATATATGGGAAATAAGTTATTATATCTAATTAAAGTGTATCAACAAATCAAATATAAATAGCAGCTTACGCTGAATACATAATGGAATTAACATTCCTAAAATTCTGATTAAAATAAGGAAACTTCTAGAGCAATTAAAAGAATAAATGACCTGAATATAAGGGGAGGGTGCAGATGGATACATAACAAATGTTGGACATCCAGAAAAAAATGGCACCAGAGGATCTGTAGACAAGTAGCATACCAAACTGTGGAATGTCCAATCCATTCTAGTGAATTCCACAACCCATAAGTACCAATGCATATCTAGAATTCTTGCAGGCTGTTCTGGCTTTATTATAATTTATAAACATCTAAGGGATATTAGAACTCTGAATAATTATCCATATTATTTGTATATAAACATTATTTGTAATAATAATCGTATAATGTATGTTCATAGAAGCTAATAACTTTTTCTTATACTATAACATTCAACAGTACATTGAGGTACGAGTTAGTTGCTTATTATTTATGTATAATGGATATATCAACTACCCACTAATGTTAATATTTATTTGTTATATAATAATCCAATTGATACAATATAAAAGCATTAGAAGTTTCTTTTAAGGATACTTTACATAATTTTAATAAATACAATGGAAAAATCATAAAACCAATCAATACATTCATCAGTTTGCTGAATATACTATTAAAGAGTCAATTATTATAAAACCACACCTTCAATGGATAGGACATATAAAATGAAAAACACAAGATTTCCTAAAGAAATGTTTCATGATGAATTTAAGCAAGATTTTTTTGGGGGGAGTACAATAATGATTGTTTACATTGGAAAGATAAGGCAGTGAATAAATTATACTAGAGAGCTTTAATTATACATGGTGTTGAAATATTTCTGGTTTTGTACTGAAAAAATTAAAAGAAAGCATAGCAAAATATCAAATAAACAGAAAAATGGACCAGAAAGTTCTATATGTGAATATATTTGTGATACACAGATTGGTTTTTATAGTCATTGCAAAAGTCATTTCTTCTAGCACAGTTTTTTTTTGTTTCCTTTGGAGTGGAAATAGTCAGATTCACATTATGTATTGTGCAGTCGTGGGTGACCGAATTTTTAAAAAAAAGGGAAAGGAAAGAAAATGAAAGAGATAATATATTTTAAGAAAATAAAAATAAAAAAAAATATTAATTTATTAATAAAAACAAAAAAAAAAAAAAAAAAAAAAAAAAATTTAAAAAAAAAAAAAAAAAAAAAAAAAAAAAAGTATGTAAAGGCTATTAATGTGGAATATATGTTAATGTATTTAAAGATTAAAAAAGTAAATGGATAATGTCAAAAGCATAAAGCCATTAGTTATGTCACATTGCATTGGAATGCAATTCTAGAATAAAAAAGAATTATATAAAGAGGAAGTGGTCATATTAAAAGACTACGGTTTGCATGTCTTTGGAATCCAATAGTAAACTGTTGTGTATTCTAACAAGAATTTATATGAATACCAACAAGTTAAATAAAAGAAAAAACAAGTCCAGAGAAAACAATGATTGTAATAACTAATTAACATTTATTAACCTTTAAACCACAAAAATCATATATATAAATGACAGTTAACACTTTTAGTATTTGCAAACTAGATTGATGAAATCTCTTCCACTGATTAGTATTTTCAATTTTCACTAATATTGATCATTAACTATATGCTCAGAGTCAAGCATTGGTGGCCGAGTGATTAGCATAGCTGCCTTACAAGCAGTTGTCCCGGGTTCGCTTTCCAGCCGATGCTTTGACATACGGAAAAAAAAACTATATGCTCAGTCAATATTGTTCTTACTAGTTTATAATATTCATAAGTTGATTGATACTCACAGTTCTCTTTCTGATCAATACTATAGATCCTGTCAGACATATGAAAATAAAATAAGATCTGTGTGATCTGTTTGTTGCCCTAACCGGCTCTTGGCACCTACAGAGGCTGTCTCTGGGATCAATTCCCTCATTTCCACCACTTTCCAGATGGCATTCCCCTTGGCTTTTTCTTATTCCAGTCAAATATATAATCGCAGCACCACCCACGGCAGCACCAGGAATATTGCAGGGGGAAAAAAACACTCGCTTCTTTCTGCACTCGCTAATTTATACATACACATCTTTTCATATCTGGTAATCCTGATCTTATCAGTGATCACAATCTTCTCTTCTTCTTATCATTTCCTGTTTCTGCCATAAATTTCCTGTAATAAAGATTAGTCTATTTCCACACATTTTTATTTGCACAGCTCTTTCCTTTTACCGCAATTAGTTTTTTCGATCTCCGTTGTATTAAGCAATTTTCTTTATCATTTCATTTAATCAGTTTTACATATTTGATCTCTGCTTTATATATACAATGTTATCTTTTTCACAAATATTTTAATGTAACATACATTTCTAATTTAATTACTGTTTCACATTTACTTTAGCTTTAAGTAATCTACTTTCATTGCTCTCTACTTAAAATAACATTTCTATAATTAAACTTTCTTTGTGTTTTTCATCTCTTTTGTTTTTCTGGAGGCATTAAATATGGTTTCCTATCTCAAATACTACATAAACTATAAATACAAGGTTAGCATAGCAAGAGTCACATATAAGAAGATGCAGAAGCCATAAGAATAATGCACAAGATGCAGAAGTCATAACTATATCATATACTGAAGTCATGTATAGAGATCTACAATCATGGCAAGAATGGGTACAATAAGTCTCAGCATAAAAATGCAGATGTGCAATATCCAAACTGTCCTCTCCAGTAGTCTTCAAAGTAGCAACTTCAATAAACATATAATGTCACAGGAATCTCTACATGTAAAAAAAATCAAACAAATCCATCTTTCTTTTTACTTTTCAATTATTTTATTAAATTAAAATTAATCCATCTGGCAATTGAAAAGTAAAAAGAGAGATGGATTTGTTTGACGTTTTTTATAATTTTATCAATACATAAAGAAAGATAAGTTGAATCTCTACATGTACACAGAGTGACAAGGTCTGAGCTATAAGCAACATCAAGGCAAATTTCTAAGGAGACTAAACTTTGTCTACATTGGAGTGAACATAGAATACAAGCAGCATATGTATGAGGTAAACATACACAAAGTTACTTATTAACAATATATTTGCATATTAATGTTTTGATTTTAGGTATTGTGAGTAAAGATGAAGCAGCAGAGATGTCGACCAGAGCTAACTAGGATGAGTATCCAGCCAGAGCACTGAAGACATAACATAAAAGTATCAAGAATCAGAAGTGACCTGAGCGGACACACTAGATATTGAATCATATCCAGACTATAACAGATAGTGAATCCCGACATTGTTATGTGAACCATAGAGCTGATAACAGCAGCAGAGGGAACGGACCGGCTAACTAATTATATCACTATTGGAACCATGTATATATGTATAGAGTATTAATAAATTTTTAAATGTATTTTATGTTTGTATTTATAAATCTGAATTGCACAGACAGATTTAAGCATAGCAGTAAGTATTTCGAGTTCGTTGTATACGCCTAGTCAGTTAATTAAAGTTATTGAATGTTTTTATGATGAAAAAGATAAAGAATGCTAGTGAAGAAATATCGGGCTTTATGATGATAACAGAAATGCGATTAGAATAAGTTGAGATTGGTCCCCCCGGTCCCGAAACTTGCCTATAGTAAATACTGATTCAAAATGTCATCTAAATTATACTGCTTATAAATGGATTTAATAAACTATCGTTGACATACTCTCCACCTTCTTTCAATAGCTAAAAATGCAGAATGAAAAAACATTATTTAACAACAATTTAGCAGTTTCTTTTTCAAGATGTTACATAATGTCAATAAAAATTATCTACACCTAAAATATAACGAAGTCAATGTTGAAAAAAAAAACGGGCTGCGAAGCGTTGAATTGTAAAAATGCTTTAAAAATATGAGGTTCAGCAGTAAGTAATAATTTTAATAAAACATTCGATCAAACAAAGCCTTAATTTCTGTATCCTAATTTTTTCAAAGAGGGCTCAAAATTAATAAAAGATATATTTTACTAATTAAAAGGAAACATTAACAAGATTTTAGATTTAAAATTACGCAAGCAAAAAGAAACTAACCTTAAACTCGTTATTATGATAATTGCTAAATTAAAGTTCAAATGAGTATGTAATAGTGAGTTCCTACCGTATTTTAATTCAACGTGCAACGGTCAAACATGTCACATGTCATAATTTTTTTAAACGTTAGGCGCAGTTATTAACAAGCCTAATATTAACCGAAAAAAACGTACAATCACGTGATTTTTTTTTTTTTTTTTAGACATCTCTTTTTTTGTTCTAGTCATCAAAAGTTTTATTTTAAAAAATAATTTTAGAAAAACAATATTTTATAAAAGATATTAATGCTATTAATTAAAAATAGAGCAACTTAAAATCAATTTTATTTTAAAACGAGACTATTATTATCCTTGAGATTGATCGTTTGCAGTTAAAAATTTATTTATAGCTGGTTTATATATGTAAATTTGGTAATTAAAATATATATATACAGTACTCAAAAAATACTTGGTACTCTTTTATTTTTTTAGAAATGAGATTTAATTGTTTTTAATTACGGTTAGTTTTCACAATAGTCTTTACTCAATGGTACTGTTAGCGCCAATCAGCTTATAGCTTAGTTAATTTTACTACAGCAAATTGTAGTAGCGTCTTGTTTGTGCAATTAATGAACGATAACGTTGACTTTGTTTTATTGTTCCATGAATTCTGACAAACAAACGGACCCAATTTGATACTTAGATTAATATTATGGAAAAATCTTATACTTCGTAATAAACAATAATGGGAGGCTATTTCTACGCGAGAGTAATATAAAAGCACGCATATGTGATAGGTAGGGATTTGCTTAAAAAAAGCTTAATTATATTGAAAAAAGTAAAACAATTTATATGCATTACTATAATTACAGGGAATCGATTTGTTGTGATGTACGGAAAATGCGGGGGTGGGGGGGCTCGCCGTGTAAAAGATGAACCTTCATAATAGGAAGCGGTAGAATATTTTTTCAATATCTATAATTTTAACATTTTTTTGAGTAATTGTGCATAACTGCTTTTAACGATAGATATCCACTCTTTTCTCATTTCGGTTGAAGTATCTAACTCGAATAAGCTGAAACAGCTCTTAGTAATGTTGCAATCGAAAAGATTTAAAGTTCTGATGGACAACGTGGAGGTTTTAAAATATAGCATTATGTTACTTTTAGTTAGTATGGAGCCATGAAGTTACTTCGTTTAATCTGAAGAATTTATTTTCTATTGTTTCAATTTATAAAAATAAAAAAGTTAGAAAGACCAAGTAATTATTGAAGTATCATTGTTTATGCATTACCATAAAGTGAATAGGTTGCTTGTAATCGTAAATGAATTTTTATTAGAGATTATTTAGTTTTAGAGAAGTAAAAAAAAAGCACGGTTAGATATTATGGACAAAGATGTTTATATATTGCTTTTGTCTCGTTAGTTTATACATTGACTACTAATTGAGAAGTTTATGGCAATGTTTGAAAATATTTGCCTGTTCATAAGATTTTACATTAAACCTATGCATAATTTTAACCATATCCATTAGGAGTAATAATTCATTATTTATTCTGTTCTAGAGCCATCTTTTATAAGCTCAAATACACATCCAAATTGTTAGATTAATTTTTGCTTCAGCTTGTCATTTTAAAACTTACTGCAATATATTATAACAGACAAAACTCTCCATACAGTAGTGCCACTCAGTGCCAACTAGAGTAATCAATAAATGCCAGAAGGCTTGTGCATAAAATTCCTATCTAGTGCCTACTCATCCAACATCTCCAGACTAGTTTCTGGCTTGTGTGCTAGCATAAGAAATAGTGATCATGCAATATATTATATTAGAAATAGCACTTAACCTATTCTACCAATGAAATACCATACAATTAGCCGACATTGTTGTTTCAGTAACAAACTTACTTTCATTGCAGTTATGGTGCTTAATATAAACTTGAGTAATTAATAGATTCAGATGATAGTACTTAATAAATTTCTATCCAGTATTGTCCTATCCAATATTTTCAGACTAGTTTTTAGTTTACAGCTTTTATCAGAATATTGATTGCGGAACAGTACACTTGGACCTTTAGAATTTAATGTATTTTCCTTGCAGCAGCAATTATTATTTCTCTGTCTTACTATCAAGCTATTAGCCCAAATTGAAAAATATATAAATGTTTTCGTCTAAACCAAATTGCCTGAATAGTCGTATATAATTGAGACCAATTCAATACATATTATGGTGTCTTTAGATTTTTAACAACTATCTTTGTTTTCTTCATATTGCACTATTACACTGTGCTTTTCTAAAAAATAAGTTGAGATCTCTTCTGTTTTCACCAAGTTTGGTGCCTTCTGTATGTTTGAATTAAAAATCGAGCAAACATGTAAGATTGTTTCAAAATAATGACTTTCTTCCTGTAATGCTAAACCCTTAATTGTTTTCATGCAATCTGAATTTCTTCTTTATATATTCAGTGTCCATGTTGAATAAGAAGAGTGACAATATGCATCTCTGTCTTAATTCTTATCGATGTGGAAGCAATAACCTATTTATCTAACTTAGATTCTTATAGCGATTTATAATTACAGTGAAATGCTCTGGTGCACTCATTTTTATAAGATCCTATAGACAACATGTTCTACTAAATCAAATAGTTTTATAATCAATAAAATAGATATAGATTTTTTGCGATATTTTCTAACCATTTCAGTTTACCACTATGCATCAGTAATGATATTTTCTGGTTTTTAAAAAATCTTTCTGCATTTGGCTGTTGTTGTTTTTTTTTTTTTTAATTAATGTAAGTTTAATCTTTGCTGAATGTAATATAATATTTCTTGTATGTGATATAAGATATAATGTAGAATAATTTGCACATTCTGATAAAAGACTCATTTATTTGGTTTATGAAAACAAGTTGATTTTCAGTCTGTAAGATATTAATTAGTTCCCATATTAATTGGGATATTTTAGTGTCCTTACTTTAGCAATGATCTCAAGATTAATCTGACATTTTTCATTATTGAGAGTTCTTTAATTTCTTCAGAAGTCTTTCTAGAATTGTTCTACTATATATTCCTTCTGTTTCTGATTGATCTTTTTATATCACAATCTGGCAGTTGGTCTTTTTTCAGTAAACTTACTTATATCTGAAACTATATGTTTATCTACTTTAATTTTCTAAAAAGCAGTCTTATTTTTCTAAACTTTTTTCCATTTTTGATGTCCTCGGAAATATATTAATGTGCCGATTAAAATTGTTTATTGAGTTAACGTAAAAATATATAAATATATATTTTTTACATTTTGATTTTTTTAAATGCATTTATTACCATATCTTCTCACACCCATTTTGATTTTTCTGGTTGTTTCATTTTACTCACAGATTCATCTTTCATTTCTAGCACTAATTTATCTGGTCTTCCACTATTTACATCCAAAACCTCAAATTGATTTTTAATGTTATTCACAAAAGCAATGGGCATGTTTGGTTTTTTAGAATGATCTAGTTAACTGTATATATTTTTTTTTCCAATTTCACTTAAAGTTTATGCATGAGTAGTTTCAGTGCGGCAGAAAGGGATTATCTGTTAATTAAAAGAAAAAACCTTTGATTCCTTTTTGAGGCTACAAAGAAAGTGAGCAGAATAAATTTCTAATATCTACTCCATATGTTTTTGTCATAGTAGCTATTATTACTATATTTATTATTCATGTAGGAAATAAACATGAATGGGCTGCTCATTAACATGCATCAATCAGCATCAGAGATTAAGACCAAGAAATACCATAGTTTTTTTTTCAGTTGTCTGATAATTTTTAACTGAAAATCAGTTGAGTTTTTTTAAAGTGAATGATATTTTTTTTTAATTAGATATTTACAATCGTGACAGACAAAATTAAATTGTGGTTCTTATTGCCAGGAAGCTGGAAAGTTATGCAAATCACGTTCAAGTAAAGGAAAATTATATGAATTGGAAGAAGAACTATCTAATATTAAATGAGATGTTGGATTTGTGAAGTTATGCCCCAACAAGTTCTCATTGTGATGAAGAAAGAGGTAGAGGATTTTTATATAGATCAACAAAACAGTTTTGATTGCACCAAACATTTTAAAATTGATATGAGAGATTTTAATGCTAGAATTGGAAAACAATTGAAAGATGAAAATATTGTAGGTGAATTTGGCTATACTGACAGAATTGAGAAAGATCACAGACTCGTGCAATTTTCAGAAAGAGAAAGACTGATATGAATTCTTTTTTTGAGAAAAATGGACATGAAAGCATACAGATGTAAGATGTATAAAATGTAAAATTTGAAATGAAATTTATTAAAAATGATACTATTGACAATTAATATTCCCCATCTTCAGAAACACTGCAGTTAATTTAAACTAGAATATGCTAATTATTTTAAAGTACTGGCTGACTTTGAAGATGGTTGGAATTTGATTGAGATCAATAATAAATAACTGATGTTCTATTAAGAACTGCAACAAAGATAGTGGTACAAAAAAGCGGCAATTTACTAATAAATTTTCAATTGAGACAAAAGAATATATGAAAAAAAAAGAAGGAATACGAAAATATTTAAAAATGTTCCATTAAGAAGAATTGAATATTTTGAATTCTGTTAAAAAAAAGAGTTAATGATATATAAAAATATAATTGTGAATTGGCAAGGAAAGCTATAGAAGAAATTAAAAGCTTGAAAAGTATAAAACAATGTCTTGGTATTAGAAGTAAAAATATTTCAGCAATAAGAAAAAAAGATGGAACTATTATTAAAAAGACAGAGAACAAATTGTGAAATATATGGAAGAGTTCTATAAAGAATTATGTAATAATAAAGAACCACTACATTTATTACCTCTTCTGAATTGCCAAGCATTTTAAATGAAGAGGGATAAATCAATAATGAAAGGGAAATCTCCAGGAAATAATGAAATTATTATTAATATCTTAAAAGAAGCAAATTGAAGAAATAAAATTATTGGAAAAATTATATACCAAATGTTGAAATGATAAAGATATATTAGGTAACGGGAAGAATGTAATAATAATATTGATATTTAAGGAAACTGATAAAGGAGATATTAGAAATTGCATTATCTTTTAGTCTTTCATCAGTTCTATCCAAAATTTTGATCTAGATAATTCATAACTTGTCTTCAGAAAATTCTGGATTCTGACCAATCAAGGGAGTAAGCTGAATATAAAACTGGTTTTAGCATAGTTATCGAAAGGATCAATGAATATGAATTAACATTAAGCTTTAGATTTTTAGATTATGAGAGGGTATTTGGATTTTATAAGTATTTCTACAGTAATCAAAGCTTTGAATCATTAAGATATAGATCCAGGATCCAAAAAAAAGTAAGAAGATTAACATTGACAAATGTGTAAAACAGCTGATTTCATCTCCAAAACTTTTTACAGCAATTTTATTAGAAATATTTTGTGGATTAAAATGGGAAGTTAAGGGAATAAAAATACATGTGATTATTTAAAAAGTAATCTAGATTTTGCAGATAATGTGGTTGTTTTTTGCAAATAATGCTTTAGAACTTCAGAAAAGAATTATCAAATGAAATTAAGAAAATAGGATTAAAGATAAATACTAAAAAAGACTAAAGTAATGTCCAATGGATTTCCCCAAAAGAAAATAGAGATTGGCAATCATGAATTAGAAGTTAATACTTTTAAATATTTTAAGTCAAATTATTAATACAAATCTAAATATATTCATGAAATTAAACTTGGATGGAATATTTTTGGTAAAACTAATATTAAAAGGAAATATGCCTATATGTTTGAAAAGGAAGCTATTTAATATATGGTTTTTATTTATGGATCTGATACTTGAATAATTAATAGAAGAGCAATTCTAAGACTAGACTACTCATTAAAGTATACTGAAACATATATTAGGAATAACAAAAAGGGATTGAAAGCAAAATACTTGGGTGAGAGAACAAAGAGATATCACTAATATTAAAAGAATTAAAAGACTAAAATGATGCTTGACTGGACATTGCTAAGATTGTAATAGATGCTCAGTTGAAATCTTAACTGCATTCCAAGGGATTATAAAAGATTTTAAAAAACTCTACATGTAAAATGGATAGATGAAATAATAAAGTTTGCTGAACTGATGTAAAGAATACTATGGATTGGAGGAAATAGATTAAACTTTGAGAGACCACCTTGAAATGGATTGATAATGGTTGGGAATGATAAATTCCTGATCTTTTCTACAGTCCTTTGATAATGGTTGGGAATGATAAATTCCTGATATTTTCTATAGTCCTTTCTTGCTATTAAAGCTGAAGTCTTCTATTATTTTGTCTGAAGATGTGATTGATTCGGTTCATGACAAATTTCATTTAGAATCCATAGTTGACACTTTATTCATAAAATGTATTGGCATTAAAAAGATCATTGAATTCTAAAAAATTTATCAATACTCTCTTCTTATAAATTTCATATCTAATTGTATATTTTTTCCTTTACTAATATTAACATTCTAATCACTGATAATTAAAAGTATACTTTGCTAGCAAGATTTGTCAATTTTGTCTACATATGAGCATAAAACTCTGTTTTTTCCATTTTATTGAGTTATTGGAGACTATATTTTTATTTTATTTATGTTAAATGAGTATCCATGAAATTGGATTGGATATTATTTGAACATTCGTAAGATATCTAATGAGGGACTTCTTACCGTAACTTTCCTTAATATTAGTGCCCTAAATAATAATCAGTTTTTTTTTGATCTAAAATTTTCCTAACTATGATTTTAAAATGTAAACAGTCCATTTTTATTTTATTATAAATTTATATGTTTCAGATTCTAAGATGACATTCTTGCTGTCTAAGATTTCTTACGTCATGGCATAGGCAATTACTCACTCGAATAACGTTAGTTTTAGTAACAATCTACAGAACAACTGTAGTGATATTTTTTTCTTTTTTTAAGTATTATATGGTAGAATCATGATAATGAAATCAAGTAGAATAAAAAAAAGGTAATCCATAACATTCATTCGATGACGTGCAATTTGTTTAGCTTTCATATTTTAACATTTTAAGCTTAAATAATTAGACTTTTTCTCAAATTAAAAATCAATTTTAAATAAATGAACTTTTATCACTTCAAAAGAAATTTATACTGTTGTCACCTTTAAAAAAATTAACATTTTTAAATAAACTATATTAATGGGAAAATGAATTTGTATTGCTATTTTGAAATACATTCTACTCTGATTGAAAGACTTTATCATTATTCACCAAACTGATGTCTTTGTTAACTTGAATGTTTTAGATAGAATTTTTATGTTTATTTTAATTTTATGCTAAGAGTAATTATCAAATATACTATAATATAATCAGTAGTATTTACACTTAATTCAACTTTTTTTTTTACTTTTGTTGATTATAGATTTGTTTTTCTGTTACATATGATTATTTTTTAACAATCATATTTGATGATTGTGCTGTCAGCAGTATCACTTTACCATATAATACTAAATCATCCATGCATTTTACTACTGTTACACAATGCTTTTTTTACCACCCTCTTTTACAGTTTACAGTTTCGATTGCCCCAGCAATCTTCTTCAGAACTTTTATATCTCCTAACTTCAACTGTTAAATTTAAATACAGTTGAAGTTAGGAGATATAAAAGTTCTGAAGAAGATTGTTGGGGCAATCGAAACTGTAAACTGTAAAAGTGAGTGGTAAATAAAGCATTGTGTAACAGTAGTAAAGTGCTTGGATGATTTAGTATTATAGGTATATATTTGGCAATGCAATAAGAAAGAGCAGTATCGTTTTAGATTCATTTTGGTTCATCAATAGACGACGTATAGCATCCTGAGAATATTTTATTAAAAATGTCTCAATTAGACAACTAACTACTTTTTATTCATTGATTATGACTTTAAAGTAATTCCTAAGAAACATCATGATAGATTAGAGATGGAAGTGGCTTTTATTTTGTCTTTCACATGTGGAATGATTGAACCACTAAACATCACATGATCACTATCTCATACTAGCACATAATTGCTTTGTTTGGAATGATTGAATTTATTCACAGTCTATATGAAAATACATGGCCGTTTTATCTGTAAAAAGTGAATTGATACATATACATCGGCATTTTCAATCTTTCAAGATTACCATTGGCCCAGTCATGTGTAAAAATTGTAGTCCTTTTAAAAAATTTTCTCTGTGAGAATAAACTATTTGAAAGATAAAACCGAACAATTTAAGGAATACGTATTCAATTCTGACATTTTAATAAGGTTATTGTTTTTTTGCCGACAATTTTTTTTTATAATAATGTAATAATAATATTTTTTCCATTCTATGTATGACCATGTGTATAAGAATATGTATAGTATTTGTATATACATACATATATATATGTTTGCATAAATTCATCTATAAGTATCTATATACATTTATATTTATGTAAATATATAAATTAATTTTATTAGGTGCTTGAAATGACCTATGAAAATGCATAAAATGATACAATGGTACCTGTGTCATCATGTACGGTTTCCTCGACAGTTGTCGGAATATAAACAACTTTTGTTTTTTTATACTGCTACTTCTCATAGAAGGTAAAAAAGTTTATGGATTTTTTTATTATTTTATACATATAAGCATTAAAAGCAACTGCTATTATTTATAATTAAGATAATTTGGGAAAATTATTTTCTTTATTATTTTTACACTCAAATATATGTGTTGTAAAATTAGGAAGAGTAAATATCTCTAAATATCATGGAAGGCTTTTTCTTTTAAATGTTATGTTGGAATGGATTGAATGGGTAAATCTGCACATACATTTATAATTAAAGGTAATATATTATGAATATAAACTTTCCAATATTATCTGTCATCTAACATAAAGTAACATCAATCATCTCACACTGTGCAAATATTTAGGCTAGACATAGCTTTTTCAGTGAAAGAGATATTTCAAACCTGTCAGCCTTAAGAAAATAGCCATCTAAATTTTATTTATATGTATTTTCGGTATGACCTGATTATTTTCAAAATGTAAACATATTAACACTATTTTGCATATGTATTGTGTTTAAATCAGAAACACACATCATGTAAGGCAAACAATTATAATCTCATTTGCAATTTTTTATGAATTAATAAGCATTAAACCATTAACAGTATCTGACTAGAATATATATCAAAAACATGTCTCTCAGCTTTACAAGAGCAAATTTTGTTTATTCTATTTCACTGCTGCTATCTGTTTTAAATATTAGATGATAGTGCTTATTAAATGCACATCCACAAAAAACTAGATGCACTAGAATAAGATGCAAGCTTCTTTCCGATGAGCCAGAAACTGGTCTGGTGATATAGGTAAAATAGCATTGAATATGGATTTAATAACCCTACTATCTAGTATCCTGAATTATTCAAACTTATAATAGATGGCAGTAGTGAAATAGGATAATTAGAATATATATACCTGGGTCTCATTTTATGCGGTAGATAGGTTCCACAGAAAACCCGCATTAAAATAAATCTCACAAAAATAGACTAAATTAAACTTGAAAAATGGGGGATAGGGTCTGTAATTTTCAGAATTCACATAAAAGCAAAGCAACAAAGAAAAATTACTTTAAAATTCGCATTAAAAAAATAAGCAAATAAAGTATGACTAATAAAAAATTTCAAATATTTGAAAAAAATTAATACAAGACAAACTTTTTTTACTTTTTTTATTAACTACAGTATTTAATTTTACATTTTTCATACATATTTTAATCATTACCGCTAGCATTCGTTTGTAAACTGGAAAGAAATCAGATTCGTTGTGATGTGTTGTATTGTAGCTTCTCCTTAAACGAAGTCAAGAATCTCTCTGCAATTATGCCACTTTATTTTTATTTGTGATGTGATGTACAACTAGCGCCATTTTCAGTCTTTTGCTATGTTAATGGTTTTCTGTTTCTATATTAAAAAAATAAGATCGTAATCAAAACAAAAAGATTATACATTATCATTAGAAAGATTATTTTCAGTTTATAAAATCTTCGTTTTTTATTTTAAAAATCTAAAAGATTATTTATTACTGTTATATATAACAAAATGTACGTTTTAAAAGTTTATTTTTTTTGAATATTTATTGCGATATTTTTATATGTAAGTATAAATCTATTATTATAATTTACTCATTAGTATAAATAGATTATTTACATAGAAGCTAAAATTCTAAATACAGCTTCAGGCCATATTCATGTTAACTGCCAATATAATGTTATATTTTTGAAAAAAAAAAGTATTTCAAGTGAAAATAAGTTATTAATAATTTAAATTTCTTGATATCTAATAAATATAATGAAATATGAAAGATATTAAGAAAAAACATGAATCGCATAACTTCAAAATCGCATTAAAATAATCCGCATAAAACGAGATCCAGGTGAACTAATAACCAGTATGCAAATTTCAGCGCACTTTATTACAAATATAAACTTTTAAATGATTAATTGTCATCCATTCTGAGAAGCCACCAAACATCACATGCTGTTTACACAGAGGCTAAACTCCATACAGTAGCGTCACCAGTGCAAACCATAGTGATCAATGGATGCAAGGTTTGTGCATCCATTGATTATTCTGGCTTGCAATGGTGGTTCTACTGTATGGAGAGTTTCGCCATTCTGAGAAAGTCAGGTAGATGTACATAATCAAATGTTTTACAATAATGATGAAGATAGTATCAATGCAAGATTTCTTTTATTATAAATTTTAATGTTTGAAAGTAAGTTAAAAATTACAATTTGAATTTCGTTTTTGGGACAGTTAGGAAATTTATTATTTACAGGATAAAACTTTACATATAATATTTTATATTTTATTTTTCTTTGATTACTTATTAAAATTTGTTATTCTTAGTTAAAACTTTGTATACATAAACTCTAATGATTTATATTATGTACTCCAGATCACCAAGTTTCTACTTTTTTGAAACTTTCTATAAAATTCTTCTTATGACAGACAATCTTACCTTGCTCCAATACCAGGTTTTTCTAAAGATTTCTTATCAGATTTTATCAAAAGTGACTTCTGGAATCTTGTGAAGAATCTTTCATATAACCACCAACTTACTTTGCAAAACTTCTTGCTTCATTAGTAACAGTCTTTTTTTTTAAAAAAAATCCCATTTTCTAGTGTAGAGTTCATCCATCTTATTAAAATATTTCAATGTAAAGAATCCATTTTTTTTTTACTGTTAATATATATATATTTTAAATATTTCTTGGAAATTTTTTGTACATTTTATAAATTTCAGATTTCATTTTATATAAGGCACAAATATCAAACTCAATTAATGTAAAGAATCCATTTTTTTTTTACTGTTAATATATATATATTTTAAATATTTCTTGGAAATTTTTTGTACATTTTATAAATTTCAGATTTCATTTTATATAAGGCACAAATATCAAACTCAATTAGCCCAATGCCATTTTCCATAAAAATGTATCTCAAATGAACTTCAAAAAATCTTAACTGAAAAAAACCCTGCTATGAAAACTCAAAAAATAAAGAATATTTTTTATTATAAATACATTTTTATTAGGTCTGTAATAAAAATTATAGAAAAGTATAATAATTTTATTGTAGCATTTTTTTGTTTTCTGGCACTTGATGTTTATTGTTAATCAGCTTGCCAAAATTTACATGCCAAGTTTCAGAGTGTTCAATCTTTATTATGGCAGAAAATTGATTTTGATTTAATCTATCAATTGTTTATTACCCCTATATGAGAATAATTGGTTATTTAAATACATTCTTTCAAAATAAAGTACAATATGGGATGCAAGACTTCAGAAAGGAGTTTGCTGTTAACTAAAAGGAGACCCTTGATTCCTCTTTGAGGCCTTAAAGGAACCAAGCAGAGCAAATTTTTTAATGTCCACTCCATATGTTCTTATCATTACAACTGTTATTACTGTATGATTAATCATATAGTGAATGAGCATGGATGGGCTGCTCACCAACATGCATTAGTTACAATGGTGAATTTATTACCTTTTTTATTTCTGATTTTAAGATCAAGAAACACTATGGTCTTTCTTTTCAGTTGCCTGATAGGTCTTAACTAAAATATCAGTTGAGTTTTCTGGAAGGCAGAATGAATATGTGTGTGTGAACAATCTTTTTTTTTTAATAGATATTTACAATCGTGACAGACAAAGCTAAATTATGGCACTTATTATAAAGAGGCTGTAAAGTTGCCAGTTCAAAGCAATGATTCATGACCAAAAGTGAAGGGTGTTAAGAATTCCTTGATTTTATCCAGACTGCTATTTGCTGATGTCCGTTTACTTAGATAATTACAACTGCAGACCCCTTTCAAGTGAAAAATCATTGCAAGAATTGGGACAAAAACTTTCTGATATTAAATGGGTATCATTGGACTTTGTAAAGTTAAAAAAAAGGGGACAATTGCTTTAAAAAGTAGACATGTACAAATATTAGAATCACAAGTGGAATAGGATTCATTATAAATAAAAAGTGGAAGATAACAATAATGTGGATATTGATAGTATATCAGATAGAGAGGCAAGATTAGTTGTTCAACTTAATGGAAGATATCAATTTCACAGAATTCAGGTTTATGTCCAACAAGTTCTCATAGGTGATGAAGAAATAGAGGATTTTTATATAGATGTACAAAAGGCTTTTGATCAAACCAAATAACCTTTTTTAAATTGTCTTGGGTGACTTTAATGGTAGAATTAGTAAATGATTGAAAGATGGAAGTGCTGTTGGTAAATTTGGTTATGATGTTAGATATGAGTGAACACATACTTGTGAAGTTCACAGAAAAAGAAAAACTTTGAATTTTAAACAGAAATGGACATGAATGTGTCCAAATGAATTGGATTATATTTTGACTAACAGAAAGTATATATTCAAGATTGTAATCTTCTCAATGAATTTATCATAGGAAGTGATCATTGATTAGTGTGATATAAGATATGTGTTATTCCAAAATTAAAGAGACAAAAATTATTAAAAAAAAACCAGTATTCACAGTTGATATTCCTAACCTTTAGAAACATTCCAATGATTTTAAGTTAGAACTTGCAAATTATTTTTAAAAATGTTAATAAATTTTGAAGATGGTTCAGATTTGAACAAAATCAATAGGAAAATAATGGATACATTATTAAGAACTGCAACAAAGATAGCTGGGACCAAAAAGCAGCAATTGACCAATAAAATTTGTACTGAGACGACAATTTATGAAGAAAAGAAGGAATATGAAAATATATAAAAATGATCCATTAGGAAGGAAATATGATTGTGAATTAGTAAAGAAAGCTAATAAAAGAATAAAAGTATTTGTGTACTGATAGAAAATTTATTTTTGCAATAAGAAGATAGCACTATTAGCAAAAAGTGAGATAATATAATGAATTGTGTGGAATAGTTCTATAAAGAATTATATTTTACTAAAGAATAAAGAAAAAGTATCCGCTACAATTGCTACATCTTCTGAATTACCCAGGATTTTAAATGAAGAAGTGAGATATACAATTAAATCTATGAAAAAGGGGAAAACTCCAGATAATGATAGAATTATAACTGATATCTTAAAGAAATAGAAAATAATATTTGCAAAGTTATAAATGATAAAGAGGTATCTGGTGATTGGAAAAGTGCAGAATTAATGTTAATGTTTAAGAAAAATGATAAAGATATTAGAAATTAAAGACTTACTATGTAATACTAAATTGTCCATTTACTTTACTACTGTGATACAATGCTTTATTTACCACCCTTTTTTACAGTTTACAGTTTCGATTGCCCCAGCAATCTTCTTCATAATTACAACATAATACAAACATATGAATATAAATATAATTATAAATATACATGAACATATAAATTACATTCTACATATACATTTTATAATATCTTTTAATTTACATTATTGCCAAAAAAAAGGGGTAAAAAATGAGTGATAATAATGTAAATTAAAAGATATTATAAGATGTATATATAGAATGTAAATTATATGTTCATGTATATTTATAATTATATTTATATTCATATGTTTGTATTATGTTGTAATTATGAAGAAGATTGCTGGGGCAATCGAAACTGTAAACTGTAAAAAAGGGTGGTAAATAAAGCATTGTCTAACAGTAGTAAAGTGAATGGACAATTTAGTATTATATGGTATATATTTGGCAATGCAATAAGAAAGAGTAGTTATTATACTTCTCGAAGAAATTACCGACTTATCAATCTTTTATCAGTTCTATATACAATTTTTAACTTTGGATTTTAACTAACTAAAATAAATAGCAGAATTTAAAAGAGTTTTTTAGTACAGAAGTTCACATCCATTTATTGAGAGAAGTTATAGAAAGGATCAATGAATATGAATGATTTGTAAATTATGAAAAGGCATTTGATTCTACAAGCATTTCTTCAGTGATTAAAGCATTGAATCGTCAAGATGTAGATCCAGGATGTTGCTGTATTCTGAAGAATATTTATCAAAAGGCAACAGCAGTGATTGAATTACACAGTAATACTAGAAAGATTAATATTGAGAAGAGTGTATGATGTTTTTTAAGTCATCTATATTTTGCAAATAATGCTTCACAGGAGCTTCAGGAAATATTGCAAGAGTTATTACATGAAAATAAGAAAATCGGATTGAAGGTAAATGCTAAAAAGACTAAAGCAACATTCAATGGATTGTCTCAAGGGAAGAAAATAAAGATTGATAATGATGAATTAGAAGAAATTGACAACAAATACCTTGGTCAGATTATTAGTACAGATGGAAATATAATGGATGAAATTAATCATAGAATTAAAACTTGAATGGAATGCTTTTGATAGAAATAACTTAATAACAAAAAGAAATATACTTGTGTGTTTGAAAAATAAGGTTTTTCGTAAATATGTTTTATCAAGTCTTATTTATGGATATGAGATGTGGATACTTAATAGATGAGCCTACAGATATTTTAGATTATTGAATGAAGTATAGAGAGATGCTAGGAATATAAGAAGGGATCAAAAATGAAATACATGGGTGAGAGAATAAAGTATTACTGACATCATTGAATGAATTAGGAGACCAACGAAGAGATGGGCTGGACATATTACCAGAAGAAATGATAGTAAATAGACAGTTGAAATCTTAAATTAGATTCGAAGAGATTATAAAAGACCTAAAAAGAGACAACGTGAGATGGATGAATGAAACAAGGAAGTGTGTTGGGATAATGTGGAAAAGAGAGGCTAGATGTTAGAGAAAATGGATTAAGTTTAATTGAGATCTGGATCTTGCAGTGGATTGATAGTGGTTGTAAATGTTGATGGTGATGGAATGCAAACTTTTTTATTTGCGGATATTTTTGATCTAAATATTTTTGGAACACTGACTTCTTGGAATTTCTCCTTAAGAATGAAATCATTTTGGAAATCAATCAGTTTTATTTGAATGCAAATGTGACTTTTTCAAAATTAAAGGAAAAAGAATGTGTAAAAAACCCAAAAACTTATTCTTGCTCCATAAAATATTTAAATCACCTTTAATATTTTTATTTAATCTTCTAGTTTGGGAGAATTTTGACAAAAGATGAAACTTTGATTCTTAATATTCAGTGAGCACACATATGAAAGATAATTTAGAATATTCCTGTTGAAGCAACAAATCTAATTTGTATCTAAAATTTGCCAGACTGTCATATAAATGTGATATTAACTGATCCCTTGAAGTTTAATATTTAAATTAATATCAACTAAAATTGTTAAATCTTATACCCATATCTGATCATTAAGAAATAAAATACGATTTTTCAATTCTATGAACAATTTTTATTTCCTCTAAAACTAAAAAAAACAAACAAAACCTTGTAACAAATCTCTGCATGTTTGAAGCAACTTTTCAAACTAATTTTTCAAATCTTCAAAAAAGTATGCAAACCGATGATAATTTAGGGTTTTGGATTAGATGAAGTTCATATTATTTGTCACAATCTCGAGGACTCTTTCATTTTCAATACTTTGGAGCACAAAACCTGCAGATAAATAATGCAGTGGAAAGATTGTAGATTTGGAATGTATAGATACTTTAACTTTACTGCAAGTAGTTTTAATTCAAAATCTTTATTTTTGTCTGTCAATACTTTTAAAAACAAATTAGAGACAATAAAACAAAGAGATAAAAAAATCACCTCATCAGACATTTTTGCAATCACTTAGTCACTTTGTCCATCAGGACTCTAACCTCTAGTGAGATGTATTTTCTGTTTTCTATTTTCTTGTAGCTGTTCCTAATAATAGTATAATTCACTGAATGCTATTGAAAATACTCATTGTAGTATTCTTTGATTAGTTTTGTATAATTTTTTTTCTCTTTAAACTGAAATATATGTGTGTATATATATATATGTAAATTATTAATTAATGTCTGTATTCCAATTATAATAAAATATATATAATTATTCAAAACAATACAATAGTTAATACAGTAAAAAATAATTTGGTAATTGACTGAAATCCGGGCATGGCCACTTGGAGCGTTGATGCTAGACAAAGTCAATGAAATATAATGTTACCGGGCCGCAACTTTTTTTTTTTTTAATACATAATTTTTTTATTTTTTTTATTGATTAAACGAATTTTTATTTTATTTATAACATGATTTCTTTATTATTAAACAAATTTTTATATTCATTTTCATTGTTTTTTTGTTTTTTTTTAACCTGACATTTTTCTTTATTCAAACAAATTTTGCTAATTTAATTTTGTGTACCTTTTATTTTGATGATTTTAAAACTTTGGACCGTTTCACGACATCCAAAATTTGTTTTAATCCCGTCGCCGAAAAAATAGAATACAATTATTTGGGACTTGTTTAGACCTTTATTCTACCTTTTCTTTTTTTGCTTGACTAAATTGTTTTTATTCTTATTATGAAATCGAAAGTAACTTTAGTGTTGTTGGGGGTTAAAAAATTGTTTTGAAACACCCACCCTCGCATCAAGAATTGTAACAAAAAGTCAATACCTTTTTTTTAAAAAAAAAAAAAAAAAAAACTTTTTTTTTTCACTTTTGACTTTTATATATATTTCTTTTTTTTTTTTTTTTGCTTCTACAATAAACAGCTTACTTTTTGGGGGTCTTTACATACTGTTATTATTAACAAAAAGTACACCAAAAGAGTCTGTTTGAAATAGAATGCAATTATTTGGCAATTGTTTCAAATTTTTTTCGACCTTTCTTTTTTGGTTGACAACAATTGTTTTTATCTTCTTATTAAATTTTTGAAGTGATTTATTATTTTATTGCTGTAATAATCAAACAGTCTGGTATTTGGGAGGACATTATGTGCCTCAAAAAAGGACATAGTCTCTCTCACCTTTTGTGAAAAGTGTACAAATTGCATGTGCTTCTCAGACATGTTATTGATCTCGTCATTTTTCCACGCAGAAACGTGACTTAGCGCGTGAGCTTTTGTCGAAGCGTGGTCGAACGTACCCTTTACCAATTTTTTACATATTAACATTTTTTTAGGGAAGGGTGGGGACCATATGACAATTATTAATAATTAACAACATTATTTAAATAGAAATGACATTACTCTATTACGGAGATTTGAAAAACTGCTACTGCCTTGAAATTTAAACACCCTCAAGCGATACGGTAATCAGTTATGAATAGAACGAATATGCGTAAATAGTTTCGAAGCGCAAAACAGGCCCTAATATTTTTGTGCAATGTCATGTAAAGCGGCCTAGCTAATGGGTTAATACAATATGAAATTTTGTATTAGCCTGTAAGGCCAGTGGCGGCTGCCGAAATGGCATTTTTATGTGTTTTGACACGTAAACAATGCCCCAATCGGCCGTGCCCAGATTTCAGGCTCTTACCAAATATTTTAAAAACAAATATATACCACAATTTAATAGAAGTACTTTCAACTATCTAAGTAGTCATTATCAACTAGATTCAAATTGTATTACAAAAAACCGTTACAAATGTAAACAAAAAGAAATACGTCATACATCAATTTTCCCACAATTCATTAATTTTTATATTGGCAGCCTGTCTATTTATCAAATATATATATATCCTTTGAACTGAAATATCTATAGATATATATTTCTTTGAATAAAGTTTCTTCTAAAAATAAATTTTTAAAAATAAAGATTCTTTAATTCTTTTTATTTCATTTCTGTCAAAGAAAACAACCTTTAGTTTTATCAAAACTAATAGTATGGTCTGTATTTTTTTCATGGATATATAAAGCAGAACTGAGATATTTATTTGTAAACCAATTTTTATGTACATTTATCCTTTCATTTAAACTTGAACTACTCTGACCTATATATACCTATTTACAAATACAAGGGAAAAACGCTAGTCCAGGAATAGATAGTCTTTCTATCAAAAATTTCCTTTGTATTATTTAAAAAATTATTTAAAGTAATACCACTTTCCTAAGCAATTTTCTTATTTCCAAACAAATTACTATTTTTACATACAACTCTATAAGAATACAATTTAAAAGGATAAAGATACATAAAAGCAGAATTAGAAATAAATATATCAGTTCTGCTTTATATATCCATGAAAAAGATACAGGCCACCCTATTAGTTTTGATGAGACTAAGGTTGTCTTTGAAAGAAATGAAATAAAAATTAAAGAATCTTTATTATTAAAAAATTATGATTCTGAAGCAATTAACTTATTTAAAAATTATTTTAATATTAAGAGTGTGTGAGATTAAGTGGAATTGTGGGTAAATTTAGTATAAATTTGTTATCTTTTAATTCTTTATACTTGAGAAGTCTGCTTGTAGCAGTGAAACCATTGGTTGTGTTTTAGAGTTTATTTTTTTTGGCTAGTCTGGGTTAGTTGTGAATTTGGGGTAAGTTTGATTATTTTATTGACTAGTTTAGTTTTAGACTGTTAATACTTACATTTTGATATATTAACAAATTAAAATGATATAAAATCTTCAAAATGCCATGTACAAAATTTACAATATTTTATCCATTCTGATTTCTGCAGAATATAGTTCCAGGTTCATTAATCCTTATTAATTGCCATGACAAAAATCTAGCCCCACATCAAATATAACTTTATTTAAATATCATTAATACAGTTAATTTTTTCATAGATATAATAATGGATAAAATAAAAAATTCATAGATAATGCTTTGAAGATTTGCTATCATTCATTTTATTATATTATTTATAGTGTGTTTTGTTTGTTTCTATGTCCACATACACACACACATATACCATTTTTTGTGTTACACTACTTAAAATCTTAATTCAACCTGCATTCTGAACAAATTTTCATTTTGGTTATGTCAGTTTAATATCTTTTTGAGCTTGAAATATTTCCTTTTTAAAAAAAAATTGATTATCTTTTATAGTGAATTAGAAGAGAATCTGAAGATTAAGAATGCGAATAATCAGAAGTTGGTTGATGAAAAGGAGGAAGTAATAGATCCCAAGGTATATGGATTTCATTATACAGTTTCTAATATTAGAATTTTGAA
This sequence comes from Epiperipatus broadwayi, assembly GCA_028023455.1. Classification (NCBI taxonomy): domain Eukaryota; kingdom Metazoa; phylum Onychophora; class Udeonychophora; order Euonychophora; family Peripatidae; genus Epiperipatus; species Epiperipatus broadwayi. Next base: position 3,053,516 of record JAQFVV010006291.1, read on the forward strand.
GAGTAGTTTGTTTTGTTATTATTTCTTGTTTCTATAGAGATTTATGTGTTGGCATTTTGTTTAGAATCTTTTGGAAACAATTTAGTTTAGAATTATCACTTTCAAAGAAATTTCCATGAAATTAATCTTGAAAATTAATGTAGAAAGAAAATCTGACAAAATGGTAATAATCCTTGAGTGGATGCACTTTGTAAAAAGAATACGTTTTCAGAAGGAAAGATTGATTTTCAAAATGTTTCTGATAATTTGTGTTAATTATCAACTATAAAATCATGACCATGGTTTACAACTTTTAGATTCATTACTTTTATTATACATATTTGCTTAACTTATTTGGTATTTTGTCTGTATATCTGGATCAAATTTTATAACTCAATTTTCAGTCATTTACCAATTTCCAATCTAGTTCAAATTTTGCATACATATTTATTCCAGATGATAATACAGTTTTTTAGAGTTTGCAAACAATTTTAGCAAAAAGTAGTGAAAAATTAAATTTTTAAACTTTATATGTAATATATGTAACTTTAATGTTAGCAATATTTACTAATGCCCACTATTTAGTATCAATGACAATCTGTTTGTCAGATAGAATTGATATTTTTTTATATATCATAAATAGATTGGCACTGATACAAGAAAGTGGTGTTAGTTGAATTTATTTTTATGATGTTTTTGGAATCTGATTAATAAATTACCATAATACTGCTTTCATGCCTTATGCTTTTATTTGTGAAAACTGAGAAAAAAATTTTTTTTTTACTTTTTAATGCATTTAAAATTTTTATTATTTTTAATTGTTATTTTGGAGCAAAAGAACTTAAGAAGATTTATAAAGAATGATTATTGTTCAGAAATATCTCTTTTTATTTAGGTATTATAATGAAAAAAGGAAGTTCAGGAGTAAAATCATTTGGCTGTATATCACACCATTTTATCATATACTTTCAAGAGCAAGTCTCTTCACTCTATTCTAGCGTCATCTACTGTAAGTTTGATTAATCGATAGACTTCATATCATACAGTGGGAATTTTATAATCCATTTCGTACTCATTGATTATTCAAGGTTTCAATAGATGGCTCTAGAATAGGGTGTGAAGAAAATTATTTATGGAGACCAATATATTCTCAACATTTAAAAAAAAAAAAAAAAGCTTTAACTAAAAAATAACGAAATGATTTGAAATGAAGCTTGAAATATTGGAAAAATATCTGCTACTGAGATATAGTTTCTATTTAAAAATACTCCTTATGTTCACTATTACCATATCTATAAAGATATGGTTATTACATAAATTTTGGAACTAAAAAACAAAAATTAATGGGCATTCCTCTGGAAAGTTGCAGTTAGAAATGATGGAAAGAAGAAGCTCAAAACAGCAGAACAAAGAAAGAAAAGATCCACCAATAAAAGATGAATTTATTATTCCTACAATGATGAGTCCCAAGAAATAAAAATATATATTCTATTTTGACGATAAAATATATTTATTATTCAAAATTTTGAATACTGTAAGAAGTAAAATATTTCATAATTGTACAACTCAGAGAAAAGCACCATTAATATATTGAAGAGAAAATTAATGAAACTAGTTCATATGGTAATTCTATAATACATACCCCCATCAACATCACATGACTTTTTCAACGTATTCATATACTTCCAAGAGTAGTTTTCTTCATTCTTCTCTAAAGCCATATACTAAATGCCTGATTTCTCAATGAACATGAGATAGTCATTGTTAGAATATTCATATTCTGAGCCTGGTTTCTTTAATAACTTAGTATTCAAAGTAGAGACTAGTGCACTTATACATTTCAAAGTCATGACTAACTTCTTTATACCATTCAAACCAGTATCTTGAAATTCAAAAAAAATCTTAAGATTGAATTGATCACTCACTTGCATAATCATTAGTTTCATTTTATTTTAAGTCTTCCCTGATGAAGGCAAAAAGTTAGAAACTTGATATGGGAATATGAATATTATAACATTATTCTATTTGATGTCCACTGATTACTATGCTTACATTTGATAAGTCTAGATAAGGCAAAAAGAATTGCTTGATCGCACATATTGAAAAGACAAAGATTAGCAAAAAATGACAGTATGAAAGAGGCAAAGGAAAGGTCAGGAATGCATAATTAATTAGCTGAATCATTTTACTTTGGATGGAGTCTAATAAGTGAACTTAGGCTATGTACAAGATGAGCAATTTTGTCAATGGACAAAATAAAATTATGCCCAAAAAAGAATTACTAAAAGTGGTAATATGAATTACTGATAGCCTTAAAAGATTTTCAAAATCTAAAATTATATTATGAAATAGTTTTAACCATTTTAGAAATAAGATGCCTAAGTTTTAAAAGAGTGTTTAAAGTTAAATTGGTAATTCTCTAATAAATATATATATATTTTAAATGTTATTATTTAATGAATAAGTCGAAGGAATTCCCGGATGAAAATGAAATTTCAAAGAAGGATTAGAATATAAAGTGCTGCTATCAATTAATGTGTAAATTGGATTAGGTATAACAGAAAAAAATCACATATTATCAAGAAGAGATGAAGATAAGTGATATGTATATGTATGCTTAAATGCACATGCATATATAGGTATAAACTTAGAGAGAGAAAAAGTAATAAGTTTAATAAATTAAAGACTTTTAAAAGACTGATTCTTTTAAAATAGTAAGTAAAACATTTGTAACTTTTAAGATTAGAAAGATTATTTTCTAAAAATTTTAATACCAGTCTAATTAATGAGAATAGAATACGTTGTTAATGAAATAAAACTATTAAAGGAATTTGTGTTTAGATTTCTTTCATAAGATAAACAGCAAACTATAAAAATAATTCATTAATTAAAATCAGAAAGAGAACGATGTAAATTCTTGTATGGAGATTAAAATGAAGAATCACCTGAGTGTATGGATGGGAGTATGAGCCAATCAATTGCAGGGATTAAAACAATGAATACCTCAGTATGAATTGGATCAAGAAGACTACACGTGATTCTTGAAGCTTCACCTGTGCAAATTGACATATATTGGAGCAGATCATCTCCCATGGCACAGTGACTTCAAGTGCTGAGAGCTGGCCTCTGAATGTGGGAACAGTCAGCTAGGGCTCTTGAAGGTCATATTGATCTAAATTATTATTTATGTATGCCTTTGGGCCTTATTATGTTAAATAATTGTATGTATGTAAATACTTAAAACGCTATTAAGGGTCGTTCATTAAATTATCTAAATATTAACTGTTTAATAGGGATTTGTACTTGTGGGAAGTGCACTCTTAGGTCAGCTAAACATAGCAATTGGCATAGTCAGTCTTGAACCAAACCATTAATTAAAATAATGGTTAAATTTAAGTAAAAGACTAGGCAATGCAAGTAGCAATCAGTGAATTTGATGTCAGTGAGGCAAGTAGTTGGCCCCTGCATGTTTAACATGTAAAAAAATATTTATTCATTAATAAAGTTAAAGATAATAAGTATAAGATTGCTTCATTATTTTGCTTTGCTGGGAAAGGAGTTATTGAGATAGTCAACAGGCTGACTGAACCTCTAACTCCTAAAGATTGTACATACGATCAGATTAAAGAGCGTTTGCCAAACGAAAGCATGTCGCTAGTCTGCAATTCCGAGCCTGGAACCAAGGTTGGGATAAAAATATAAAAGATTATGATAGTGCTCTTTGTAATCTAGCAAAAAATTGTATCTATGAATCTTTCCTAGACGAAGTCCTTCTGGAGCAGTTTTTTAGGATGTACAATGATAATTTACAGCAACAATTACAGGCCGTTTGTGATTTAAATTTATATAGGGGCTATAAAACATGGGATAACTTATGAACTCATGCTTGAGCAATTTCGAAAATTCATTGAAGTTCAAGAGTAATATAAATTGCAAACAGATGTTTGTAAAACTGTAAGGAAAGAATTGTCTAAGTGTAATGAGAATAGTGCTAATAATAAAAACCCATTTATATGTTTTTGTTGTGGGAAAAGGAGCCATAAATCCAGCAGCAACTGTTTTCATAAATGAGAATGCTGCAATAATTGTAAAAAAAGGGGCACATGGAAAAAATGTGTAAAGAAAAATGTAACGATTCAAACAGGGAAAATAATAATTATAAACGTTCATATTAGGGTTAGGCAAGTCAGCCTATCAATATTAAAAAAATGTCCACCGATGATGACAAAAATTATGTTAAAACTAAAGCTGTGTGATCAGCCCATATCTATGGAGGTAGACAGTGGTAATGGTGTATCATTAATATCAGTCCATGACTGGGCTACTGTAACTTCTACGAGTAAAAAAATACCTAAACTAGAAAAAGCTGACTTTAAAACATTAGATGTAAATGGCGTGATCAAAATTAAAGGTGTTGTTCAGGCCCTTGTAAGTAGAATGGAGGGAAAAATTAATAGAGTTACCTTTATATATAGTTTATACTCCAATCAACCCCTTAATCGGGCATTAATGGTTTAGAAAATTGGGTATTAAACTAACATTTGTGAAAAATGTCGAAATTGAAATGGAAATGAGAGTCAAATTTCCTACTTTATTTAATGGGGAACCGGGTGTTATTAAAACGACCTTTGCTTTGATAGAGTTAAGCACTGATGCACTACCTATAATATGCAAACCACAGATAGTTCTGTTTGCTCAAAAAGAGAAAGACAAAAAGGAAATCGACAACTTAGTTAAGAAAGAGGTGTTACAACCCACCGAAAATGCTGATTGGGCTACACCATTGGTAATTATAACTAAACCCAATGGGTAAATTCATTAATTAACGTCAGAAAAATAACGATGTAAATTCTTGTATGGAGATTAAAATGAAGAATCATCTGAACAGATGGACAGAAATATGAGCCAATAAACTGTAGAGATTAAAACAATGAATACCTCAGTATGAATTGGATCAAGAAGACTACACGCGATTCTTGGAGCTTCACCTGTGTGAACTGACATATATATTGGAGCAGATCATCTCCCATGACACAGTGACTTCAAGTGCAGAGAGCTGGCTTACAAATGTGGGACAGTCAGCTAGGTCTCTTACAGTTCGTATCAATTGAAATTATTATTTATGTGTGACTTCAGGTCTTATTATGTTAAATAATCGTATGTATGTAAATAGTTAAAATGCTATTAAGGATCGTTCATTAAATTAGGATTGTTCATTAAATTATCTAAATATTAACTGTTTAGTAGTGATTTGTACTCATGGGAAGTATACTCTTAGTTCAGCTAGACGTAGCAATAAGACATAGCTCTGAGATTAGCTAAATTGCACTCACTTGAATAGTTATTGGGAAAAAAATTTAGATATCTATTTGTAGGATTAGGATGATTGAATATATGAACAAACCATATTAAAGAATGTTCTGTGATAAACTATTCAAAAATTTTGGTAACTCTCAAAATAACTGTTTAAGTTTTTCCAAATTTTTATAAATGAATTCCATGTGTGAATTGTATAAAAGTCATTTGATTCTTGAAAAAAAGTCACTGGTTAATGACTTTTCTATAACTTTAAGCTTTTCCAAAACAAGAACAATCAATTGATAGAGAAAACAGGAAATTCAATTTTAGATACCAGAGGTTCCTTAAATCATTTGCAAAGGAGGAAGTTTTATTGCAATTTCTAATAGAAACAGGCAAAACTCACTATACGTATCACCACACACAGCAAGCTAGAGTAATCAATGGATGCCAGAAGGCTTGTGCATAAAATCCCCATCTAGTGCCTACTCATCCAATATCCCCAGACTAGTATAGGTACTGAACTGAGTTCAGACCTATATGACTATATAAGCTGATGGGCTTGAATTGAAAATATTACGGTGTTTCAATTTAAGACTCATAGTTTTGTAGTAAAGTGGAGATAAAAGGTGGCTGCTGGAGGGTTGCATTAGATCCTAAGATCTAGGTGCAGTGCTCTCAGATCCAAGGCTCCTCACTAATGAAGGCCATAAACCAGAAACTGGCTTGCTGGGTGTGGCAATACATATAGTGAGTTTTACCTGTTTTAACAACAGTTATAAGCAAGCATAAGAAATGGTGATCATGTGATGTTTATTGGCATAATTCTAATAGAAGTAAAAATCTTCCTAATAATCTTATTAGTGCATGATTAAATATTTTGTGCAATTATTTTAGAAGTTATATTTTTTTCTTTAACTGCAGAAATTTTTTATATTTTTTAAAAATGACATTCTACTTCTTATGAGTTTTTCTACTTTCTTTTATCATAAAGAATTTTTGGTCAATTTCTTTTAACAATTGTATATTATTTTGAGATGTGTGATATATTTTATATACAACATAAATATTGTAAATTTTGTTTACATTATATTGGAAACATAGTTGATGTATTTGGCAATTTTAATTCATTAAAATATAATGACCATAAACATACAAAATAAAAATAAAAAATAAACATTTTAATGAATGTCACTATGATAACATTTTTATAATAATCTGTAAAAACCTTTTTTTTTTTCAATATTGGATAATCCATTTAAGTGAAAGAGACAATGTTCTTTAAAAGTAAATTAATTGATATGATGTGATGCACTATGACTTCTCTTTAAACGGAGTCAGGAATCTCTCAGCAACTATGCCCAGTGAAACCTGTTTGCCATTTTACCTTCCCCTTCCATTCCCCATCCTAAGTTTTCCCATAATCTGCTCCATCCCATTTCCACAACATAATCTTTGTCAACTCTATGTATGGCCTTTATACTTAAACCTCCCTTATCTTTCCCCAAACCCAGCATAAAAACCAATAACCCACTTTTTTTTTCTCTCATGTGTCATAGCTTTGGCCAGGAAGCAAACCCGCTAACCCGGGACAACTGCTTGTTAGGCAGCTGTGCTGACCTCTCGATCACCAACGCTTGACAACCCACTTTCTGTATAATCACTTTGTTCATATCAAGGATGCTAGCACCCTCTGGAGGGATGCTTAAACTTTAAAGATTGTAATTGATATTCAAGGATCACTATCTATATTTTGTAAATGATTGGAAGTATTCCAAAAAAAAAAAGGCATATGGCATTATTGCTCTGGAGTTCATAAGAAATTTGAATGCCAGGCCTGTGGTACTCCAAATAATTAATATTTATGTGGAAAGATCTCAAATACTCTTGTATCCATTCTTATACATTTTGGGTTATATGATTTATATAGAGTCTATTAAAATCATATGTTCTGGGTAGTTCTATGAGACATATAAAATAGGGGGTGCCATATTGCACAAATATCAGAAAAATGAAAATAGAGAATAGTTCTATGAGACATATAAAATAGGGGGTGCCATATTGCACAAATATCAGAAAAATGAAAATAGAGAAAAAAGATTAAAACCACAGAGTTAAATAATAGCATATCACAATATTGAATGAGATTTCCACAACATTGAATCAATTGAAGTTAGTTCCAAGTTTTTATATTAAATGCAATAGTAAATAAATGGAAAAAGAATTCACACTTTTTTTTAAATTAAATATTTCTTTATTAATATTATTAAAAGAAATTTAGTTTTTTTTTTTTTTACTTCTTGTAAATTACCCCTCAGTGCTAAGTTTTGAGGCTGAAGGACAATCCTTTTCACCCTACTTCAGAGCCATCTGTAAACTTAAGTAGTCAATGGATATCAGATGTCATTGTGCTTCAATTTATAATATCCCAATGTGAGATTGATTTCTGACATGATAGTCAACTTAGAAGATCATTATATCTTTATATTATTGTGAGAATTTGCTCATTTCTAATAACTCCAGATTATTATATATACTTAATAAATAATGAAAAAAATATATATTCTTTTACTAATATTCAGTTATCTTTATTTATTTTTTTTGTCTTACAGCAATATTTCAAGTTTCGATCAGAGCTAATTCATGATTTGAAAAAATCCAATGACAATCCATATCCTCACAAGTTTCATATATCTACTACATTGCCCCAGTTTATTGAAAGGTTCTCTCATCTCAAAAATGAAGAAATCTGTGAAAATATTGTCAGTGTTGCAGGTAAAATTACTTTTAAACTGATGTGTGTCTGATTACAAGCCATTCAAAATGAAGCAAACTTTTTAAAAAAAAAAACAACATAAGATGCCCTCTTGTGATAAAAATATGTATAGCTGTGAGTTACTGAAATCAGAAAGAAATGTGAAAAAATATAGATAGTCAACCTTTTTCACATAGCACATGCTTTTAAGAAATCTAGTTGTCAAGTAATAAGCTTATAAAGTGTTTAATTCATTTTGAATTATCCTATGTATATATATATATTTAAGTAGATGGGAGTGTTTGTGTAAATATTTAAACCATTATATGTATGTGTTTAAAGCATTTAAATCTTTTAATGAAAATAGAATTTAAAGTCTTCTATAAATATGTTACAATAACTAATGTCCCAACTCCTCACTGAAGAGACCCATAGGTCGAAACCGGTCTGGGGATGGGGACAATCCAAGATAAAAATGATTTGAATGTCTTCTCTTGTAGTAGCATTTATCATAAATAAAAAAAAAAAAAAGCTTGTTTAGAGCTATTAGCACGCTCTTAATTTTACATATTTGTAAGTGCAAGCTATATATAAGTCATGTGACATCTGACTTGTTATTATTATTATTATAACTAATTATATAATTAATAAATTACAGAGATATGTTTTATATTATGAATAAGAGCATTTATTAAGTGCCCTCTAGTAGCTCATTATTTAATTAAGATAATAGCCAAAAACCTCTTGACTGGCTACGTTTAAGCTCCACTATCATTAATATCATTAATCACAATCAGGATAGACTTTAATCTTATTTATAAATATGCAGTGAGAGAATTGAAGGTAAATAAATTGTTTTTATGTTAAAAATATTATTTTTATTATTTTTTAAAACTTCAAAGTTCATAGGTGTGTGTCATACTTATTTTATTTATTTTTGCAAAATTTGGGAATATTAGGATTGTTAATAAATACAGAACTGTATGAAGCATAGCATTGATCATAAATATAAAACAATAGCCCATGGTAAAATTATCTTAACATGTTGCAACTAATAAATTTTTAAACTCTGAATATCATAAAAACTGTAATTAAAATAAAATTTATCATCACAAATCTTCAAACATAATGTACAAATTAAATTTCAGAGCATTTAATGCCTGTTTTTATCTTAGCGTAGAACTTCTTAACAAAATTACTGATCTTTATGTTACTGTAACTTTCAGTATGAAATAATAAATATCCATCTAATATTACTTTATTAAATTTAAATAATGATTAGACAAAAGCATTCTAGAAAACAATAAATTTCATGTGTAGCAATTTTTTTCTAAAATTTTTTTAATATATGGCATAGAATCAACTATGCTTTTGAATATATTTATTATCTGATGAAGTTTTAAATAAAGTATTAATCAATTAAAATTTTATTAATTTAAGAATCAGGAAATAAAATTATCTTCGACACCTACACAGTATATTGCAATGAAAATATAACTTGTTCTGTCTAAGCTGCTTGCAGTGCCCCCTTCAAATCACCATATAATGCTATATAACAATATAATTTAGCCATTAGCCACAACAAATTTTAAAACATTACTATGCTGGAATTATGACATGAAATGTAACACCATATTTCTGCTTTCATGAATCATCTTCAGTGTTATCCCTGTAATCACGGTAAAATCCAAACTACTTGAAAATTTTTTTGCAAGTCATGGTTTTGTTGTCATACACAAATGAAATCATTTCAAATGTTTAAGCAGTAGTACTTTTGCCTAATTTGAAACAAAATTTAATGTTAGTCTGTTGGTGTGAAAGACACACATTTCATGTCATAAGTATGGTTCTGGCTAGATGAATAAATAAACTATATTACTATGTAAAATGTAAAACCACTAAATATCACATGATCATAATCTCTATACTAGCACATAATTGTTGTAAACAAAGGCAAAACTCTCCATACAGTAGTGCCACCCTGTGCCAAACAGAGTAATCAATGGATGCCAGAAGGCTTGTGCTCTCAGATCCAAGGCTCCTCACTGATGATGGCCACAAGCCAGAAACTAGTCTGGGGATATTGGATGAGTAGACACTAGATAGGGATTTTATGCACAAGCCTTCTGGCATCCATTGACTACTCTGTTTGGCACAGGGTGGCACTACTGTATGGAGAGTTTTGCCTTTGTTTACGTAAAATGTACTGATTTAGACATGGCTACAGTTTAGAGAAAGTCAGTCAGCTGAGATCATTTCATTGGGATACGTTCCTTCAGAGCCTTCTGCTTATGAAAATAATTTTCCAAATGGAACATAAAAAAATTTTGTACGAAAAAAGAATTTTCTAATTAAAATCTCACATATAAAAATTTGAACTTAGTAATCGTTAAAACCAAATTAAAAATTCTGTATTATGAATATATTAATTTAAAAAAAAAAAAGTTGTATAATACTAATAGCTTCTATATAATCTAAATTATGAATTTAGATAGGGTGTGTTTATATACATATGGTAAATTCTTTCTCTACTGTATATTGACTAACTAGCAATAAAGTAGTATAACATAGCAATAACTCTTGATTATTGTCTATGGTAAGTGATTGTTAGTAGTTACATTCCTTTTAATATATGTGTGTGTATGTATATAGAAGTATATAATAAATTGTATAATAAAATATTGTCTTGATTAGTTGCTGTAAGTTGGAAAAATTTATCAATCTTTGCAGGACAAGTTTTTCATATAATGCTGCATGAAATAGTTTAGATGGCATTTTAAAGATTTGACCTCACATCACTTTATTTCATATATTTACTGCAATGCTATTTGTTTATTAAATATGTATATTAATCAAAATTTATAACTACTAGACATATGACGTTTTGCTGTTCCTTTGTTATTTACAAAGAAAGCAGTATATATGTACATTATAATTCTTTATATTATTTTCTTATTTTGCCATTGATTTCAAGCCTTTTGTTAAGAAATAGTAGATACAAAGGATATATAAGATATTTTTATATATTATCATTACAATAACCAATATTTATTTATTTTTCTTATCAGATGAACATTGATGCATATTTAGGTATCATTCACATAATTTTTCGTTTCTAATTAACCTATATTATCATATCATTAATTATTATTATTAGCATAAATCCCAAAAAGGTTTATTATCTCTATTTTATAAAAAGATTTTTGTCTGCCAATTTTATTGATTATTAAAACTTAACTTCAACAAGAAATGTGTACAAGAAACATTCTATATATAGTTTTTTTGTGTTTTATGTACAGCTCATTACAGAAGAGAACAAATTTCATTACATAATTAACAACGTAAGCATCTATAACATATTAAAAACTTACAATGATATGCTCGCAGATCAACTTAATCCTACAAAGAATTCACTCTGAAATATCTGATATCAGGTTTAATTCCAAGTCAGATCGATATGTAATTCAGTTTTCTATAAATATGTCATGTTCACATTTTATAACTTTAATTTTGATTTTCTTTTTTATTCTGTAAGATAAAATATTGATTGATGAGAATTATCTCATAAAAAAATGAAAATAGAGACATTTGTTATCTTTCAAGTAATTAAAAATGATAAAGTCACCATTTTGCTAAAGGAGCAATTTAAAGCATCTCTTAACAAAGTAAACATAGTCTTTCTAATGTCTGAGAATAATAGGTTATATCTCTGCTGGTGTAGGCATCATTGGAAGTCAGTATGTTTAATAAAGAAACAGTTATTTTCTCACCAACTAAGACCCCCCCCCCCCATGTGATTTATTAAAATTCACGGTTTATTAAATTTTTCTCTTATGAGAAATTTTCTTCACTCTATTTCATAGCTATCTATTGTAGATTTGAATAATCAATAAGTATTAGATGATTGTGCAATTATATTTACATTCTGTGCTATTCTATCCACATCTTCAGACTATTTTTTTATGCATAAAGTTAGACATATGACTCTTGCTTGACTTATACAATCCTAGTCAAAAGGAAAAAGACACATACAATTATAAAGCATTAAAGTATATAGTTGCTTGTTTGATATATATCTATTTATTTATACATGCAAGTAACTTTGACTTTTTGAAATATTATTAGGTTGATAGTAAAAAATGAGTGAAAGATAGACGCAGAATGTGGGTGCTGCTATATCCAGGGTGATTGTATTTAAATAAATACTCAACTCAGAGAATAAACTTAACAACTAGAGTTTATTAGCTCTCAATATAATAATAAGTGTACATCTTTAACATTACAAGTAGTGCTTGCTGCTTGTTCTAATATTAAAGTCTCTTTGCATATAAAATTTGCAAATTCTTTGCAATACTCTGCACTGTTTTGATCACATTCTACGATTATCATTTCTAAGTTTTTTCTGCCTGATAAGTTGCAATTTTTATTATGTTTCATGGATCATAAGCATTTTGTGGTGTTCAGTCACGCTCTGAATCTTTCTATTTTTTTCACATACTTCATTAATGCGTACTCTCAGTTCACTCTCTTTGAGCAGTTATCAGGATGTCATCCAGGTGAGAAATAATTTTTTTCATGCCCTGCAATATACCATCCATTTTTGCTTGAAACATGTTAGGAGCTATAGTAATTCCATATGGTAGCTTATTACATCTTGAATAGTCCCAAATATGTATTAATAGTTAAGAGTTCAGCTATTCTTGCTGTAATTGGACTGTAAGTCAATTTCAGAAAAATATGAAGCCTTTTGTAATGAAGTTAAAAGCAGAACACTATGTATTGGATCTGCTCCTTTATTTATATATCTATTCACATTTACATGATAGTCACCGCAAAGATGCACATTTCCATCAGGTTTCAAAATTACTGATGGGTGTAACCTACTTCTCAGTATATATTATTACACCCCTCTTTATTAAATCATTGAGCATTTCTTCCACTTTGGTTTTCAAAGTAAAAGGAACCTTCTATGATCATCAGACATTAAGCTGAGTGTTATTCCATAACTCTATATCAACCAGTTGTGTATTCAATTCTGCTGAATGTGGCTTAAACAGTTTTGGAAATTTATCCTGGACTTCGATTTTTAACTGGACTCTTTTTATTATTAAGACACTCGAGATTTAAGTCAGTTTCAGCCTAAAATTTGGTTCAAATCTCTTGATCCGATATAGATAAGTTCTTCATTCTCATGTTTATTTTTATTGAGGTCATTCAAGTCCTAGTATATCTATCCGTCATTTATTCATGTTGGTCGCTACTGAATCTGTTTTATCCATATAGATATTCCTTTTCCATTTTCTTATAATCTTCATACAATTTCTTTTCAATATGAAAAATACACCTGATCTTCTATAAATTTCCATTTAAACATCCAGTAAATTGAAATTTTTTATCAATATCTTTTATCTTTTTGATATTAGTTCATCATTTACTTACTCCTCCCCTTGATTTACAGTCCAGTGATAAATCGTTTCTACTCCTTCTCTGTTTATTTCAACAAACTCATGAATAGTATTTTTCTGAAGGTTTGTGATGATGGTGTTCTGTTTATTTCAACAAACTCATAAATAGTATTTTTCTGAAGGTTTGTGATGATGGTGTTCTAGCTGTACTTTTATATTGGACTATTTCTATCATCTAATATGTGTGTTGAATGTCTTTAGAAAAGTTTAATTAAATATTCCAAATGCATTCAACTGTTAGTAATATCACAGCAAACAAATGTTAATAATATCACAGCAAACAGGTTAGTATATGCACTAACTGTTAGTAATATCACAGCAAACAGGTTAGTATATGCACAATGTTTTGAGAGGTATTTTTTCCCCTCTTCTTCGGTGTTGCTGGCCTGACCAGTGACAGTACTAGCATGGGATTCGAACCTGGGTCCTTAGATTTTTGATTATTGAAATTTAAGGTAACGCTCTAACTAACTGAGTCATCCTGCCAAAGGCAACAGTATGTAGTAATTTCATATACTTATCTATGAGGTTTCTCCTGATTTCTCCACTTTTTCCTCAGAGCAAAGTTGATTAGTGGTTTCCATACATTATGCATAGTCACACTAGGTTGGCTTATGGGATTTTTTGCCATTGTCATGAGAGCAGCTTCTTTAAATTTTCTTCTTTGTACCTTTTCTTCTTTATCCAATATTTTTGTATTTTCCCAATCGATCATATGTTCATTGGTCCATACAGGGTCTGCTACCTTAGACACATCTGTTTTCTCTCTTTTAATCATCAGTTTATGTTCTTGCAAGCGCTTTTGAATGGGATGGCTGGTCTCACCAATATATGTTCTTCCACATTCACATGGTATTTCATAGATGCAGTTTTTTCTTTGCAGCATTTCAAGTTTAGGCTTTGTAAATGTTAGAATGCCTCGCAGTGTGGTATGGCTATGGAAAGCTGTTCTGATGTTATACTGATTGCAGATTTTCCTTAATTTGTCTGCTATTTTTGGAATGTATGGCTACACTACAAGACCAATAATTGTCTTTTCTCTTGATGGTTATTTTTGTTGTCTATTTAATGTTTCCTTAATAACAGCTGATGTTTAACCATTTTTCTTAAGAGTTTGTTCTATATAAATCTTTTCTTTTTCCAAATTGCCAGTTTCTGAACAAACTTCTTTTGCTCTGTTCCACAGTGATAGTATAACTACATGTTTTGTGTTTCTGGTGTGATTAGATGTATAGGTTAGGTATTTTCCTGTATGTATAGGTTTTCAGTAAACTGTAGTTTTGATTTTGCCATGAGGGAGTCTTGTCACAAGAATGTCTAAGAATGCCAATTTTTGTTCTTGTTCTATTGTGAATTTAATTGAAGGGGATATGTTGTTGATGTGTGTCTAGAAAGTTTGTGGCAATGCTTCACCATGTGGCCATAGAACAAATGTTTCATCCACATAGCGAAGCAAACTTTAGGTGGATAAGGAGTAGTTTTTATAGCTGTGGTTTCAAGTTCTTTCATGTAAATATTGCTAATCAGGGGAGACAATGGTGAACCCATAGCCATTCTTTGATTTTGTTGGAAGAATTCTGTGTTATATTGAAAGTAGGTTGTTTTTATACAGAATGTTAATTGTTCCATTATGCTATCAATAGGAAAAGCTGTTCTGGTTTGTAAACTATTATCACCATTTAATCTTTTCTTTACAATAGACAATGCTTCTTCACATGGTACATTTGTGAATAAACTTTCCACATCAAAGCTTACCAATAAATCAGTTCTTTCAATTTTCATGTTCTTGATTAATTCTACAAAGTGTCTAGAATCCCTGACAAATGATTGAGTCTTGCATGCCAAAGGACTTAGAACTTTGAGAAGAAATCTTGCCAAATTCTGGCAAGGTGAATCTCTAGAACTAACAATAGGTTGTAATGGAACATGATCCTTATGGATTTTAGGTAGACCATAAAGATGAGGAATTTTGCTGAAATATGATGTTATTTTACTCTTTTCTGAATCTGTGAAGTACTTGCGATGTTTTATGAGTAATGCTTGTAATTTTGTTACTAACAGTTAGTGCATATACTAACCTGTTTGCTGTGATATTATTAACATTTGTTTGCCGTGATATTACTAACAGTTGGTGCATATACTAACCTGTTTGCTGTGATATTACTAACAGTTGAATGCATTTGGAATATTTAATTAAACTTTTCTAAAGACATTCAACACACATATTAGATGATGGAAATAGTCCAATATAAAAATACAGCTAGAACACCATCATCACAAACCTTCAGAAAAACACTAAGTATTCGGTATGGACCCGATACTATATCAAACTTTAGACATTATGAAAAACTTTGTCTAAAGCTGGCCAAAGTAGAAAATCATTTAACTTTCTTATGTAAATGTAAATCGGAAGGGATAATTCCTAAAGGTTTGCAACTAAAACCTCCAATTCACTCTCAGAGAGCTGAGAAAATTACTCAGAGAGCAATTGAAGCTCTCTTAAGAGAAAGAATAAATGCTCAAAGGTTTTCTAAGTATCAAATTAATGCATTCAATTAATAATGTAGAATGTCTTCTAAAAAATAAACTTACTGATGATGACTACATGAGAGTTTTTCAAGCAATAAGAGGATCATATTCTATATTACATGGAAAAATAAAAGAATGTCATAAGAAGAAACTTGCTAACCTACATGGGCATATCAAAAATCATAATGTACCAAGCAATGTAACAGCTTCATCTGTTAAAAATCTAAGTTCTAAACATCTAACAGATACTGAAACTTCTGTTCTTGAAAGAGGATTAAACTTTGCTGTAACACCATCTAATATCCCCTTACTAGATATAATGGCAGCCACTGAAGAAGTCACTCAAAAATTGCCTTTAGAAGAAGCAGCAGAATTATGCTGGAGAATAAAAAGAACACTTGACAAGCAGCAAAAATTGCAGTCAAACATATCCTATGGGGAGAGGAAAGCAATTAAATCTCTCAAGGCAGATAAATCTATAATTATTCTCCCTGCTGACAAAGGCAATGCAACAGTTGTAATGGATACAACTGATTACGACAACAAAATACAAGAACTCCTCACAGCAGGCCAATATATAAAAGTGGCAAAAGATCCGATACCAAGTACAGAAACAAAATTACAAGCATTACTCAGAAAGCATTGCAAATACTTCATAGATTCAGAAAAGAGTAAAATAACATCATATTTCAGCAAAATTCCTCATCTTTATGGTCTACCTAAAATCCATAAGGATCGTTTCATTATGACCTATTGTTAGTTCTAGAGATTCACCTTGCCAGAATTTGGCAAGATTTCTTCTCAAAGTTCTAAGTCCTTTGGCATGCAAGACTCAATCATTTGTCAGGGATTCTAGACACTTTGTAGAATTAATCAAGAACATGAAAATTGAAAGAACTGACTTATTGGTAAGCTTTGATGTGGAAAGTTTATTCACAAATGTACCACGTGAAGAAGCATTGTCTATTGTAAAGAAAAGATTAAATGATGATAATAGTTTATAAACCAGAACAGCTCTTCCTATTGATAGCATAATGGAACTATTAACATTCTGTATAAAAACAACCTACTTTCAATATAACACAGAATTCTTCCAACAAAATCAAAAGAATGACTATGGGCTCACCATTGTCTCCTCTGATTACCAATATTTACATGGAAGAACTTGAAACCACAGCCATAAAAACTACTCCTTATCCACCTAAAGTTTGGCTTCGCTATGTGGATGATACATTTGTTGTATGGCCACATGGTGAAGCATTGCCACAAACTTTCTGGACACACATCAACAACATACCCCCTTCAATTAAATTCACAATAGAACAAGAACAAAAATTGGCATTCTTAGATGTTCTTGTGACAAGACTCCCTCATGGCAAAATCAAAACTACAGTTTACCAAAAACCTACACATACAGGAAAATACCTAGCCTATACATCTAATCACACCAGAAACACAAAACATGGAGTTATACTATCACTGAGGAACAGAGCAAAAGAAGTTTGTTCAGAAACTGGCGATTTGGAAAAAGAAAAGATCTATATAGAACAAACTCTTAAGAAAAATGGTTATTCATCAGCTGTTATTAAGGAAACATTAAATAGATAACAAAAAGAACCATCAAGAGAAAAGACAATTATTGGTACTGTAGTGCATCCATACATTCCAAAAATAGCAGACAAATTAAGGAAAATCTGCAATCAGTATAACATCAGAACAGCTTTCCAAAGCCATACCACACTGCGAGGAATTCTAACATCTACAAAGCCTAAACTTGAAATGCTGCAAAGAAAAAACTGCATCTATGAAATACCATGTGAATGTGGAAGAACATATATTGGTGAGACCAGCCGTCCCATTCAAAATGGCTTGCAAGAACATAAACTGATGATTAGAAGAGAGAAAACAGATGTGTCTAAGGTAGCAGACCATGTATGGATCAATGAACATACGTTCGATTGGGAAAATACAAAACTTTTGGATAAAGAAGAAAAGGTACAAAGAAGAAAATTTAAAGAAGCTGCTCACATGACAATGGCAAAAAATCCCATAAGCCAACCTAGTGTGACTATACATAATGTATGGAAACCACTAATCAACTTTGCTCTGAGGAAAAAGTGGAGAAATCAGGAGGAACCTCATAGATAAGTATATGAAATTACTACATACTGTTGCCTTTTGCAGGATGGCTCAGTTGGTTAGAGCGTTACCTTAAATTTCAATAATCAAAAATCTAAGGACCCAGGTTCGAATCCCATGCTAATACTGTCACTGGTCAGGCCAGCAACACCTGAAGAAGAGGGGAGGAAAATACCTCTCGAAACTTTGTGCATATACTAACCTGTTTGCTGTGATATTACTAACAGTTAGTGCATATACTAATCTGTTTGCTGTGATATTATTAACATTTGTTTGCTGTGATATTACTAACAGTTGGTGCATATACTAACCTGTTTGCTGTGATATTACTAACAGTTGAATGCATTTGGAATATTTAATTAAACTTTTCTAAAGACATTCAACACACATATTAGATGATGGAAATAGTCCAATATAAAAATCATGAATAGTATCTTTTAATACCGTAAATATGGCATTGTCATATTTAAATTTGCGCATTTTTTTCATGTGGCCTTTACTGCTGCAGCAATAATGTTTAGACATTTCTCATACATTGTCACTTGGTAGATTGTGATTGCCCTCCATTTACTTTTTTTTTTTTTATTTCTTTATTTCCATAGTATTTTAGAACTCTGCTGTATTTTCTAACATAGCTCTAAATACATTAATTCCGTTTCACTTAACGAAAGTTGTCTGAGCTTGTTATCACACATACTCCATAATAACTAGTTTAATAGCATGTCTTCCAACTCAACTCTGAAATTTGCATTCCTTTTTGAATGCATGCAGTCCTATGTGATAATTTTTTAATGCTTTCTGAAGAGTATGTGCATTGTATGTCTAGTTGTAAGCTTAAAGTACGTGTTTAACTTCTCTATCATATGGAATATCCTCAGGAGCCTCCGGGTCACAGACGGTTGGTTATCAGCAATATATCTTTGTCTACCACCCACATCAGTGTTCCTGCTTTTAATTAGTTGACAGCTATATTGTTGATAAGCATATATTTCTCTACATGAGCTACAAATATGTCTTTCTGCTGCTCTGTTAATATCAAACTAATTATGTGCTATTTTGCAGTGCCATTTTATTTGTCTTTGTCGATTTCTCACTCTTATCTCTGTCAGTCTATCCTTAACTCTTCATGGTTCTTCTGAGTTGTCACTTATGCTATTGTATACAGGTTTCGCACACTGTTGAACTGTGTTATTCTGCTATGTCTAGGGGTAATTCTGTACCAGAAGCTGAATATGGGTTTATATTAAACATTACAACTGGCGGTTGTTCTAACATTAAAGCCTTTTTGCATAAAAAATTCACAAATTCTTTACAATTTCTGCACTGTTACAGTCTCATTCTTCAATGACTATTTCTAAGATTTTTTTCTACCTGATAAGTTACAGTTTTTATTTGTAGTTCTTATTATCAGCATAATTAGTCTAGATTTGGATAATTTGCAAATTAGAATACATTCGTAATTTGTCATTACTACTCACATTTATAGAGGGTCACTCACTTACTTGAGGTTTTTATTAACTTTTTGTCTGATACACAAAGATAAATTTTATTTACAACATTTTACAAATATCTATATCAGTTGTTTATGCTATGTATTTGCAAAACAAACTATTAAAATATCACAGCAAAATAGATTAAAATAGTATTCAATAAATTTACAAACCCATTAAGCTAAAATTAAGTCTTTATTGATATGACAAACAAATGTTATGTCCCCCAATGATACCAAAACTCTAAAATGCACAAGTTAAAAATGAAATCTCCAATGCTTTTTTTATGAAATATAGCTATCCTTAATTAGAGACGGCTATTATTTGCTATGTCCCATAAATTTATAACAATCAAACAATATGTTTCTACTTTACCACTTAGTAGTAAGTCTTGTCAGGTGTATATGAAATAATAATAAGATCTGGACAAAGTTTTAACCAGCTCATTAATGTTCAGGTAACTGGTGCCTGGGACCGGTATCTCCACAATGTCACTCTTCATTCTACATCTTTTCTGCTAACTGGCTGATGATGGAGGAAACACAATTTGGCACCCAATTGTAAAAAAACAGATATTCTGCTGATTCTTTTTCTTTTC
Organism: Epiperipatus broadwayi; assembly: GCA_028023455.1. Lineage (NCBI taxonomy): Eukaryota > Metazoa > Onychophora > Udeonychophora > Euonychophora > Peripatidae > Epiperipatus > Epiperipatus broadwayi. The sequence continues at coordinate 3,073,769 of JAQFVV010006291.1, forward strand.
CATTCTTTATATATTTCTGTATTGAATTTCTTCTTATCTTCTCACTAATTAAATTCTGCACTTACAGCCTAATCATTTCCTATCTTATTAATTCAAATTATTTTTCCTCAACTTCTTATTTCATTAATTACCGATTTAATCAGCTAATTTTCTTTTCATTAATTAAATTAACATATCTTACATATTTTCTATTTATGCAAACATCACTATACATTTATTATTGTTCCCTTAAGTCATTCTTTCACCCCAAATTCTTAATTCTTATCTTTCCTTCTGGAGTGTTTTTCTTTTAAAATTCAACATGCCTTTTAAAATTCCAACTCTCTTGTTTCCAATACTTCAAATTATATTTAACATTTTTTATTTATTCACATTTTATATAAATATAACAGTTTACTAGGACATTGAGATGCATTAATGTAAGTGCATTAGACCCTTTACTTATGAAGAGGATGTGGAAGTAATTACTGCCATCTAATATCCATTTATTCTCAAACTTATAGTAGATGATTCTGAAATAAAGTGACGAGAATTACTCTTAAATTATATATTATGTGTAAGCAGAGATAATCATGTGATGTTTGTTGATTTAAATTTTTTAATCTTATTGTGCATCATTCTCAAGCCTATTAGGATTAATTCATTGAAATCCAAATTAAGAATTGATTGGGAACTTATTTTTAGTGAATCTTCCAGTTGATCTTCAGAATTAAAGGTTACATTTTAGAGAAATGTACACATATATGATGTATGATATTTAATATCCATGTAATAAATAATGGATAGGTTAAATAAAACTGGATCTTTTTTTTTTTGTGATTGGTAGATTAGCATTGATACAAGAAAGGGCATTATTTGCAAGTTTGTTAAAATGACTCAAGTAAGTCTATCTTGTGAATTATTTTTATGGTATGCGCATTCAGAATTTATTACTACATAAATATCTCAGAACATTCTTGTTTTAATGCATTACTTGGAATTATTTGAAGACAGACTCCTAATGAATCATTTTTAAATAAACTTGCAAATACAATTTTACTTTTCATTTATCAATGCCTATTTGTTCAGTCTGATAAAAGGAGAATTCTGGGTAGTGTATTAGAGAGAGAATGTTCTAATCCTATACATTGCATATTCAAGCAGTAGAAAAAAATATTTCAATACTGTTGAAATTAGTAAGAAATATTATTTATTCTATACATAGCTTCTTTGAATAATTTATCAATATAAAACATCTCATTATTTTAGGCACACTGTATATATTGTTTTATTTGATTCTCTTCAAATACAACTAAGGTAAATATTTGTTATGGAATAACATACACTACCTATAAAGTTATAGATAATGTGACTAAACAATGTACAAATTACATACAAAAATATACTACACTTGTTTATTAATTTCATTGCAATTATTTTAAGGTCGATTACATTCTAAACGAAACTATGGAAATAAATTGGTGTTTTATGATTTGAGAGCTGATGGAGTTAAAATTCAAATTTTAGCCAATAAAAGGTAATATTTTTTTATTATTTATAAACATATTTGTATGTAATTTTCCATATAAATCCTTCATTTGTATTTAAAGGCAGTTTGAGTTCAGAATTCTTCTGTGGTTCTTATGATATACTTAGTAAAAACTTATGCCATGTAATATGAAAGTACAATTAACTTTGAATAGAACTCATATTACTAATAGTATTAACAATGCAATTTAATTGTGGATATATTATATCGATGAAAGTAGTTATCACTTAAAAAAGACCAATCAACAATCTCAACCTGTTGTCAAGACAACCTTCTTTATTCAATAAAGATGGAAATTTATCTTTATCTATGATCTAATGTTTATATAGACACTAAAGATTGCAACTTGATTAGAGAGAGTGAAATTATTAATAAAAAGAAGTTTAAATAAACCTCATTAAATAAGTAAGTATAAGCTGTTCTGGAAACAGACTAACAAATAGTCAATTATAACTTTCAAATTGCACTCAAACCATGTATTACTTAGATCAGCATTTCCCAACCTTTTTTGGCTCGCGTACCACTTGGTAGTACATCACGCTAAATTGTACTACTTCGTAAAAATGATTGTATTTCATGAAATTTGTTATTGCGAGTGTGTTATTTTATTTGCATTATAAATATTATAGGGTGACTATGTATGTATTCACATCACATAATGAGACAAATTACATTGAAACACGTCTAAACGTCATGCCGGATTATAAACTCACTGTAATATATATATATGTATGTGTTCAAAGTTTCATATTTATCTACTATTTTGTCATATTTCGTTTACTAATAAATGGTTTTAATAAAAACACAAAATTATAAAAAACCAATTAATATATTTTCTTATCATAATCAAATATTTTTATAAAATAAATTTAATGAGATCCTTGTGCTTGTTTCGAAGAACATAATTTTTTAAAATTGGGTTCAAAAGATGTGAGGTATACCCTTAAGTCTACAGCTGGGTTCAATCTGTTTTGATACTTATTTTTTAAAAAAATATATGAAGAAAAAGCTCTTTCTACTAATTCCATACTAGTAAATGGTAATAATAGTTTAAGAGCTTTCTCAGAAAGTTGTTCATATTCTTTAATGTTTAACCAAAAATTAATTAGATTGTGTCATTTGAATTCTACTTGTAAAGTTCTGTCACATGATAATTCTATTAAATTTTCTTTATCCTTTAGTGATAATGATGTAGCTTTTTTAAAATTTTCTTCATAGAAGGGGTTTGAAATCCAATTATCATTTGTGTTTTCAGGTTTTGGAAAATATTCCATGAAAGACAATTTTAATCCTGTTAAATGTGCTATTATATTTTCTTGTATAGCTTGAGACAGACTAACCTTATTTTCAAACAAAAAAATATGTAGAGTTTCGAATACTTTTCGTTGATTGTTTTCAATACACTGTTTCCAAAAATCTAATTTCCTAATCATACTTTCAATTTTATCATTAACATTAAAGATCGTTATCGACTATACATATTAACAACTTTACTGTATAATATTATTAATTATTAAAATAATTTTTATGAATTATAGGAAAAAACATTTCTATGATATTTTTATGATTTAATTTTTTTATATTTTTTATGTCTGCCATTATTGATTATTTTTCGTGTACCACCAACCAGCAATTCGCGTATCACGTACCACAGGTTGGGAAACACTGACTTAGATAATAAAGCTAATAGTGCTCAAGGCTAGTTAGGTATTCAATGTAAATACATGAAAGCAGTCAACACTTAAACAATACCAATATCATTATCAATCCACAATCTCACATTATTAAAAAAATCCCAAAATTTATTTGTTAGTAAAGAAAGGAATTGGGCAGTATATCATTTAAGTCATATAGTATTTGAAAACTGGAAGTTAAAGATTGGACTCAATCCATGAATCTTTAGTTCTCAGGTCTACTATTCTACTCATGCACTAAATTTATGAAGGATAGTTTAATTGTTAATGCTAATTATGATAATCTTTGCAATTTGGGTGAATTATGAACATGAAGCATTAAAAAAAAAAGTTTTATTTTAATTTTAAAAATTATTTAAAAAAAAAAATTTCTAATTGATTTTTGAAAAAAAAATCAAGTCTTTCTTAACAGTACTGATATAAAGACCTCATTAATTTATGATTTTGCTCTTAATTTGAGCTGCTAAAATAAATTATGTTATGGGGACTGGAAGCAATGGCAAAAAAAGTCCACCAATAATGATCAAGTGTTATTTGACTGAAGCATTCTATTATCAACTATCAAATACTCTTAACAGGATTAGCATTGTGTTTTTTCTGAAAATGATATGTTATTTACTTATAAAAAAAAATTAAAAGTCCAATTAAAAATAAAATTAGTGCCTAATGAGTAATTTAAATAACTTGTTAAAAAATAAGGATCATTCCAATGTCATGTGATCAAGAATGAATTACTTTACCATTTATTTTTTTTATGCAATTATGTCTGCATTTAGTATTGTATTAGAATATCATAAATATGAAATACGTAACAATATCTGAAAGTATTTTTGAATTGAAGAGTTTAAATTTCAGAAAGCGTGACTATTTTTCTTATGCGATCTACACAAAAATATATTTTTCTCAAGTTAGAAGTAAATTTAAAAAAAGTTAAATAATATAGTTACTGCAGCTTTTTAATATGATTTTGTAACGTATAACGTGATCAAGTTCAAAGGAAATAAGATTTTGAAAATAAATTCTCAGAAAGTATGATTTATAAAGTTTAGGGAGAAAAAATCTTGTGCTTTTGTCATCATTTAAAAAAATATAATCAAAGTTTTAAATTAGGATCTCAGTTGGATCTGGCTTTCTCATATTTTTTGTTTTTATAATGCCATTTTAAATAATCTCTGCTAGTTCATTCTGAACATAAGATATTATATGTAAATTTTCAAACTATAATCTGTAAACTAATCTTTCAAGAATCCCATCATCATCTGTACCAAGTTTTTAAACATCACTAACCAGAAATCAGACTAAATTTGAATCTCGTTTGTATTAAACAAATATTTGTTTTATTTTAAAATGTGAAAGATTGAATGTACATGTATATAAAATGTGGTGCCCTTAATATTCAATAAGTATCCATATAATTATATTCTGGATAGGTAAAAATTATAATTATTTTTTATCTAATATAAATATATAATATAAAACACAAACTATATTGTCCTGTTTGCTTAATACAGTGGTAACATGTCAGACTCTGGAGGGTAAGGCTCTTGGATCAATTAAAGTTCAGGTATTTCCAATGCTCAGCCTTCTTAAGACCTCACAAGTCGTAAAGCCATTGAAGTATTTATTTACATACGTAAACTATATATGATTTTCTACTTCTTCTTTTCCTATGTATTGATTTCTATTATAACATATCGTACCATTTACACCTTTTTAGACACTTTATCAATACTTTTATTTGTATTAAACTAACAGTTTCGACTGTCCTGCAGTCATCATCAGAGCTACAATATTCAAATATATAATTATACAATTAATACACTTATCCAAATAAAATCTATTAATCATCAGCAATAAATACAAATAAAATGCATTCTTAGGTTGTAGAAATGCTAAGAGGTAGTTATAGCATGCCATTTAATTGGCATTTTATTAAAATTGATTCTGCATGATTCCAATTTTTATTATATATTTGTAATGAAAGTGATATTTACTATATGAAATTAGCAGTTATTAATGTTTTGCCTTTTTCACAATTAATACATCATGTTTTTATAGTGATTGATAAAAAATATGAATTTCTTACATTTATAGAAATTTAAATATTTTTTTTTTTATCTTTTGATTACTTTGGTTTTCTCAGCATCATAATAGGGTTATAAACTCCAGTAGGGTTAGATTAATGAACAAATGTTTTTGCTGATCAAACTTAAATTGAAATTTTCATGTAAATACATATTCATTTTCATCCATATGTCCGTATAAGACTATGTAAGAAAATCTTGATTAAGTCTGAGGATTTAATAGTTTTTAGAAGAAAAAAAAAGTACTTAATAAGTTTTATCAAATCATTCAATTTTTTTAATCTTAATATTTTAGATTTAAATAATACTTTGCACACTTTTTGCTTTATCATAGGTGACCACAAATCTCATTTTTTTCTTTTACAATGTATACATAATGGTATCATATAGCTCACTAGTGAACAATTAATTCTGCGATGGAGTACTTATTCACTGATAGAATAATTTGCTAGATAACAGTTGTCTTAGTAATAAAATAATTTTTTGAACTATTAAGTATAGTTCAATTCTTAATTCAAAAAATAGAAATAGTTAATCTAATGTAAATAGTAATAATATTTAAACATTTCTTTGCACACTCAGCATAATGCAATATCTTTATTAAATTCTCCAATTCTGCTGACACTTTGGACTATAGAATAGTCTTCTTCAGAACCTTTTGATGCCCCATTTACAAATATTAACATTTTTTAAAAACCATCATCATTATTAATAAAAACAAAAATAAACTTGTCTCTTTAAAAACATGGTTCCACATCTTTCATATATAAAAAATTCAATAAAATTCTTCTCCTTTTTCTTTTTAAAAACGTTTTTATTTTCATGAATCTATATATATTCTAATACATTATACATGTTCCCAACGTTTTGACTACTTCCTTGTAGCTATTATCAAGGATTTATGAATATATATACATTATTATTGTAAGTATATAATTTTTAACTCATAATATCATAACATTTCTTTAACATCTACATATATTTTTTTCATTATATACATTTTACTATAATTATTACTTACCTTTCCCTATTCTTTATTATTTTAAACCAATTTCTTATTACATCCTTATACAGAGGTATGAAACTTTATATATTATTCTTTATATAATTACTTTTAATTAAAACCAATAATATATAAAAGCTTCATACCTTTGTATAAGATATGTAATAAAAAAATTAGTTTAAAATTATAAAGAATAGGGGTAAGTAAGTAATAATAATAGTAAAATGTATATAATGGGAAAAAAATATGTAGATACTAAAGAAATGTTAATATATTATGAACTAAAAATTATATACTTAAAAAAATCATGTATATATATTTGTAGATCATTGATAATGGACTACAAGGAAATAGTTGAAATATTGGGAATGTGTATAATGTATTAGAATATTATATGGATTCATGAAAATAAAAAAGTTTTTAAAAAGAAAAAGGAGAACAATATGAAAGATTAACATTTTTTAAAGATTTATAAATGGAGCAGCAAAAAACTGCAGAAAACGGTCAGATGGAGTAAAGAATTTAATAATAATATTGCATTGCATTAAGTATATATACAAGTATTTAAATATTTTTGTTATTTATATTAGAATTAATATAATCAATGCAGAAAAGATAGTAGAAGAAAAGAAGGTATGCTTCCTAAAAATGTTAATCATAGCTAATCATGCTGAATAACAACATTATATTAGAAGATCAATAATGGTCTAGATGCTACTAGAGTCTTCTAATCTAGGTAGAACTTAGAATCACCAAAGAGTAAGAAAAACTATAGTAATGAATGTATAAATGTGTATATTCCCTTCTGGAATGGAACTTTTAAGCTATTTTTAAATAAGACGTCTTTTTTTAACTTTTCTCATGAATGATAAATATAATTAATAGACCATGCTAAATGTGGTCATTATATATATTAATAGCCTTCCAAAATAAATTAGGAACAATTGTTAGTATAATTATGATTTTGTAACACAATTTTTCAAATAATTATAAGTTAGAAGTTATGCTTTTAGTTTTAAGGAGTTTTGTGTTTACTATTGTAACTATTTTTATTGTTATTGGTTTCTTAATAATATGATTTAATAGCTGAATCTCATATTTTAATTGAAGGTACTACTCTTCACCAGACTTTATTAAGATCAATGACAAGTTGAAAAGAGGTGATATTATTGGCTGTAAAGGTTATCCAAGTAAGGTAGACTACAATATTCTTATATAAAATAATCAAATGATTATGTTACCTGAGAATTTGCTTTGCAGGTAGAAGCAAGACAGGAGAATTAAGTATCATTCCTATTGAGATGATTCTTCTTAGCCCATGTTTGCATACTCTTCCACATCTTTACTTTGGTCTAAAGGATTGGGTAATTTTTTTTTTCTAATTTCAAAATAGTGTTAGGTTTCATTTATTATTACTTCAACCTATTTTTTATAATATTTAACTGATATATTTACAAATATATTACAAAAGGTTATGGTAACTGTTGGCTCAGTGCATATAGGTGTGAGCTGTGACACTCCCTTTACTAGTAGTGAAAACAAGATGACGTTACAGTCATATTTTTTTATTTTTACAGTTAAAACATTAATATTCATCTAATCAATGTAGATTAATCTGATATCTTTACCATGTAGTTAAAAATATCTAGATACCAATTTACTGACCACTATTGGATTATTAACTGGTTTGCCTATGGGTCATCTTCATAAAAGAAAAATAAGCCTGATTATGATCTGTAAAAATTTCAAAAATCACCCAGCCCCTACACACTCATGGGCATTGCAGATTGTCTTGCTATACCATAAGGCTTTTCTCTGAAATCTCAGTAATGTCATTTGAACTATATTATGAAATTACACTTTCTTTAATTAAACTTTTTAAGCATATAATGCTTGTTATAAACTTGATTGGAACTATCACTTTTGATGTTGCACTTTTGGTATCTTATAACTTTGCCTTTTCAGCTCTGACATTATTAAACTTTGTTCTATAGTATTATGCATTATAATTACATATATGTAGTGTAATCAGCAAAGTATTTTTCTTTAGAATAATTTTATACTTTGATGTTGAAACATCAAAATCAATAAGATCTTTAAAATCTTAAAGCCCTACATAATTTAGTTCAGTGATAGATTAATATACTCTGGAATTCAAGGTCTTTGGATCATGCTTCAGATCTGTCAGGCTTCCAGTACTTGAACATCGTATAAGCTTTTATCTTTCTTCCCTTTTCAATGGAACAGATGCAGGACTTTATAGATATACTGATAGTGTTTTACTTTTCTGATAAAGCTAATTTTTGATTTAGAAATTAATCAATTAATGTTTTAAAAATATGATTCCATAAAGAGTGCATCTTCTCATTTAGCAAAAACTTCCTTTGATTATTTTTTTAGTCTATGCATTAAGAACCAATCAGGTTCAAGAAAAGGTTCCATTAGTTTTGCTTTTATTTTATTTTCCAAATTTTTATTCTTATGAGGATTCCTTTTATTGCTGCATAAATTCTATATCTTGTATGGGTCAGAGGTTATTCATTTATTATTTAACACTCGCAAAAAGCGTTTGCACAATTTGGTTTGAAAAAGCCGATATGAATGTGATTACAATTGTATACAGACACTATAAAAAAAAAAAAAAATAAATGCTGATTTATATAAATGTTTTTATGTATTTGCTGTTTGAGGTTTAAACTTGGTTTCCAGATTTATTTTCACTTTATATTTTCAAGATCCTGTTAATCTTTTAAAAAAAGCTATTGAGACTGAGTATGCAGAAATTTTGAAAGTGAAGTATTTTCTTGTTCAGTCTATTAGTGTATTTAATTACAACCAATTCTATTCATTATGCATAGATTGTGTTATTTACTAATAGCTTTATGATTGAAGAGATAATAGTTGGAAGTGCTAATTAAAACCACACCTGATGCTTTCCTACCCATGTCATCAGACTATTTTCTGGTTTATAATCTTTGTCATTGAGGAACTTGACCCTTAACTTTGGATCTAATGCACATTTCCTTCAGTAGCCACCTTTTATTCTTTTTTTTTTTACTATCAAACTACCAGCTTAAAATTAAAAACATTTTAATGTTTTGAATTCAAACCAATTTGCTTGGATAATTACAAGCTTGTAATAGATGGTAATATTTAAGTAGTATGGAATTGTTCATGATAATATATGTTAATTGTAGTCGTGATGTGTTTTTGGTTTTATATTAATTCCAGACAAAGGATAAAGGTATCTAAAGTTGATATAGAATGAAGGACACTAAAATATGTAATTACTGACCTTCTGACAATTCCATATAATTACATAAGCAAGTTGATACATTTCTAAGATGTTTTTCTATTTCAGGTTGGTAGCTTGATAATAATAAAAAATAGCATGGTTGCTGCTGGATGGAAAGTGCATTAAATGCTTTTAAATGTCAAGATGTACTAGATGTATTCCAAGCTTCTTGCTGACAAAGATCATAAACCAGAAACTTGTCTTGAAATATGGATAGGATGACATAAGATGTGGATGAAGTATCTATTTATTACCCAAGCTTATAATAGATAGTAATACTAGAGACGAATGAATAGAATTCTTTCTGACAAACATATGTAAGCTATGGTCATGTGATTTTTTTGTTTGTTTAGATAATTCATTTTTGATTGATAATAAATTACTTTTCATACACAAAGAAATCAATTCCAGATACCTTGAATATCTACTTAAGGGAGGGGGGTGGGCAGTCAGTTGATAAGGGATAAGGAACAATTTATTCGTGCACCTTCAATATTTACAGAGCATTTTTTTTAAAGATGGCCATGCCATTGCATTCATTTTAAATTTATATTTATTTATAATAACAATTCTTATAGTTGTTGTCTGAAAGATGTGACTGTTTTAGATACAGGTATGTCCAAGGCCTGGTTTGATGACCATAACAGGAAATAAAACGTGAAATAATAATTCCTAATATGATAAATGGAAAAGTGTCTTTTTTAATACAAATTTTTTGCCTTTTAACAGCTATTTCCAGATATGCTCTTCAGTCATTGTGTTTTATGATTAGTTACTTGAAAGATCATGTAACATTCGAGCACTTTTGTGATAGATTAGACATTTAACAATTCAATTCACTCTGTTAGAAGAGTTGTTTTTTTAAAAAAAAATGATTATTTTGCTATTGATCTTGGAACTTTAATTCCGAGTGTGCCACTCTACCACTTTCCTAAATGACGTAAAATTAATATTGTAATAAGCTCATCTTATTACCCAGCACCCATTGGCCATTTATTGGAGGATTGAAATTGAAAAGTTACTGATACTTTTTAGGAATCACTTAGAAAAAAAAAAAAAGATAATCTGTATTAAAATTAGCAGGAAATTTTTTTTGGGAACTTCGAATATATATTTTTCATTTGGAATTTCACGTCTCAAACTTTATTGATGAGAAATTTCCATTACTATAGCCTTAACAGAAATGTCTCTTATTTTTATCAGATAGTTTCTATAATGTTGGCATAATAAATTGATTTCACAATAAGTATGTGTGAAATCATAATACATGCACACATAAAATAAGAATGTAATAATGATAAAAGTATTTATAAATAATGTTATGCTTGTGTGTTTAAATACATACACCTATAAAGCTAAAAAGATACTATAAACAATATTGTGTTATATATATATATATTTAAATGTGTATGTATTTCAGCATACGCATATATAGTTAAATTTACACATATAAACATAACAACTACTTAAATATGTCCACTTCTGTGAATGAAGCAGTCTTATTAAGCTTTGTTTAATCACCTTCTATTTACTCTTTCTCCTCCACTCTTTTTTCATGACTTATAGACAGTCATTTTGTATGTGTATTTGTAAGACCATGTATATAAATATAAAAATGAATAAAGTTATTTTTTATAATTAATCTAAATTTTGAACTTTCTTTTTTATATATATAAAAACATTATACTGAAAAAAAATTAGTAATGTAGGATTTCTGTTATAGGAAGTAAAGTTCCGTCACCGGTATCTCGATCTCATACTAAATAATGAAACAAGAGCAAAATTTGTATTACGATCTCAAATAATTCAATATATTCGTAAATATCTAGATGGATTAGGATTTCTTGAGGTAAGTGTACATTTTATATATCAAGCCATTTTAATTTTTTGTTATGTGCTTCTTCAATATTATATTAATTAATATTTAACACCTGAAACTTTTCTTCAATGGCAGTTCTTTAATAAAAGGGCTCACCCATTCACAAGAGTCATGTGATATTTTGATAAAGTAGAAATATTCTACGTGTATAAACACATCTTCTAATTTCTAAATCTTCCATTTCTTCATAGAAATCAATAAAAATGATATGTTAGATGACATTTTCTAGCATTTCAAGATTATTTTAAAATCTTACTTGACAAGTAGCAACTCTTCATATGAATCTAAATATTATGATTTTTTAAAATTACTTTGGAATTTATTAACTTTTATTATTATTAGAGCTCCACTGTTATGATTATTAAATATATTCCTTAAATCACAAAGTGAGTACCTTTATTCACCCATTTAAACAGTTTGCTCTATTTAATTCTGTATGAACTTCATTTGTAAACCTTTATAGGATAATGGAGATTAGAAATCATTATTTGCAGATGTATAAGGCAAAAACTTATCTTACCTTTTTTTAAAATTAAAATTCATTGTGGCTTTTATGAAGTTTAATAGAATAAATCAAGATATTAGCATATTTTAAGTAGTCTGTCCAAAAGTGGTTGAGGATATTAGGACACTGACAAATCTTGATCATCCTTCTAATGCAAAATATTATTTCAGTATTTAGAGTTGTATCATAAACTTATTCTTTTGCATCATTATGATACATGAAGTAGCATATAACCAATTTATTATTAATAAAAATTTTAAGAAAAAAATTAAAGATATAGATTAATTAATTATATAAAAAAAGAAATGATACTATTTGAAGATCCTCTTGGAAAAATGTATTGCAAACTCTGGCCCTCACTGATGAAGGCCATAAGCCAGAAACTAGTTTGGGGATATTGGATGAGTAGGCACTAGATAGGGATTTTATGCACAAGCCTTTTGGCATCCATTGATTACTCTGTCTTGCTTAAAGTGGCACTACTTGAGAGATTTTTGCCTATTTTAACAACAGTTATGAGCAAGCATGGAAGATAGTGATCATGTGATGTTTTAAGGTTTAATATTAATCCTGCCTTATAGGAAGGTGGTGGCTATGGTTGTAAAAGAGCCAAAGACACCAAAATGTATGTGTGCTGAACTGATTTCAGACCCATATGACTATATAAGCTACTGATCTTAGATTGAAAATATCTGTGTTTTCAATTTTATTCTCATAATTTTGTAGTTATGTAGAGGATAAAAGGTGGCTGCTGGAGGGTTGCATTAGATCCTAAGATCTAGGTGCAATGCTCTCAGATTCAAGGCTCCTCACTGACGAAGGCCATAAGCCAGAAACTAGTTTGGGGATATTGGATGAGTAGGCACTAGATAGGGATTTCATGTACAAGCCTTCTGGCATCCATTGATTACTCTGTCTTGCTTAGAGTGGCACTACTGTATGGAGAGAGTTTTGCCTATTTTAACAACAGTTATGAGCAAGTATGGAAGATAGTGATCATGTGATGTTTTAAGGTTTAAAAGCAATAATGGTTATATTTCCGGGCTTTGGGTGCCAATTATAATGCTGATATTTGAGTTTTAAATCTTTTGGTTTTCAAGTTTGTGTCAAGTCATGCAAAAATTATAGTCCTCAGATCTGAAATTTCTGAAAATTGAGATCATTAGTAATGATCTATAAGGCAGTTTTGAAATTGTATGCTAAGGACATCATAGGAGTTTGCCTGTTATGTATTGCTTCTATAGACCTTCTTCAAATCGTTTTATTGTGTTTACATCTTTTGAAATTATAAGTAGTCATTCATTATATTGTAAGTTTAATTTTTATAAACACTTAATAGTTATTTACAAAAACTAAAATAATAATATATCTTGTCAGATTTTGAACATTTTAATATTTATAATATTTAATGTGCAACATAAGAAATGTGTAAAAGTTAAATATAATCTTTTTGGGAAATTTTTAATGATGCAGATCACTCCAATATGTGATACTTGTTTTAGATGTGGCAGATTATTATAGATTATCATAATTTTGAATAACTGGTTGGTATTCATCTTAAACATGTTTAGCAAGAAAAAGGTCAGACATATCTGCTGACCACTTCTCAATTTTTTGAAGATAGTTTAATGAAATATTTTAAGTATGAAAGTTAAAAATATTCATGGCTGACTGCTTCCAATTCAACCCTTGTGAATCATCTGACTTCTAGCAACCAAAATCCAAGGTCATTTGATAAATACTCATTTCTCTTTTCCTCATTCCATAGATGTCTCTCTTTTTAATCTTGTAATATTATATTGGAATTGAAGTCAGCTTGGTTAATTTTTGTACTTTAGCGTAATAGTAGAATGAGGGTTTCTGGATTTAAGCTTATTTCTGGTACTAATATGTCACATGACTTCTCAAATTACATTTTTCATTTATTATTATTCTGATAATGATCCTTCTTGATGCAGTTAAACATTAGGAAATTAAAAGTTCTAATATAATTTATTGTGCAATTTATCCACTCTACTTTGAACACTTTTTAGCAAAACCCTTTTATTGTTACATATATACGTACACAAGCCTACATTTTGACTGACCTGCAGTCTTCTTCAGAGACAATTAAAAAAATTGAAGTAAAAATGGTTCTGAAGAAGACTGCAGGACAGTCAAAACATTGTGTATGCATATATGTACAATAAAAGATTTTTTTCTAAAAAGTGTTCAAAGTAAAGTGGATAAATTGCATCTTGTGTTGGGAGTTAAAGTATTCATTTATTATTAACACTCGTAAAAAGTGTATGCACAATAGCTTGAAAGGCTGATCTTTAATGTATTATAAGATATTATACCAAAATAAAGGAAGTGGCGAATTTGGTAATATAACATTATGTTTTTAATTATCCATTTGTCCTCTCTCATTTATAATAGCAATAAAAGTTTTTTTTCTCTCTACATTTTAAGTATATTGTTCAAATATTTGGTGATATAGAATGACTTATCACAGAGAATCCTTTATTTGAACATAATAAAAAGATATAGTAAGTGTAATCTTGTCAAAATCACAGAAATATTGTGACAGTAATATAAATATCTATTTAATCACTTCATAATGAAAAAATGTGGTAGTTACTAACATAATATTAACTTAGGCTATTGAGAAAAGGATGTGACATATAAATGCATCTAGTGTGCATAGTCAATGTATTTATCTTCTTTTCAACATTATGACATAGATTTTTTTTATTTTTAGGTTGAAACTCCAATGATGAATACAGTACCAGGTGGTGCTGCAGCCAAACCATTTAAAACGTATCATAATTCTTTAGATCAAGATTTATTTTTGAGAATTGCTCCAGAACTTTATCTTAAAGTAAGTAATTTAAATTCATTTTTTATTTTATTTTAGGCAATTTTCTTTAAAAATAAATAATCTGTGTAGATCTTCTGCTAAGAATGGTTTATTTAAGATAAATTATTTATATCTTATTTTCTCTATTTATTCTACTCAAAAAATGTATGTAAGGGCCATCAGGTGAATACAGATTTTAATTAATTAATTAAAGAAAAAAGAACATTATTTATAAAATATATTTTTATATAACATTTTAACAAAGTTAAATTATGCATACTTTAAATTGCTCACTCAGTCTAAATTATTAGCGCTTTTTTAAATGACAATTATTTGGATCGATAGTAATATTCTAGAGGTTATTTAGGCTCTAAGTTCATTATCCCTAGCTTATTAATTATAATTATCTTGCAAAATGCCAGATAATCTACTTATAATCCTGAATGAGTTTTAAAGTAATTTTTCTTATTATAGACAAAAAATGAAAATTCAAATTCTCTGATTAATAATCATCAAAATATTGAACTGAAGAACAAAAAAAAAAAATGGTAGACAAGATAACTGACAGAAAAGATATTCTTTATTAAAAAAAAATTTTTTGAAAAGATATGCTATGTTTAAGAAAAATAAATTTAATGGAACAGATCTCTTCCCAAACTGCTAATGATGTACTTGATCTACATTTCAAAGACAACATTTTATTTCATAGTCTATTAATACTAATTGACATAAAAAATTAATTTATGAGATGATTCCATGCACAGTTTATTTTAATTTTATATATATCAGGGTTTATATTCCATTAATATTGTATGGTTATCTCAGCCAACTAAATCTTTAGGCTTGGCAATTGGGATGCTTCATTGTCCTCCATGCTTTAAAATTGTTATTCAAAAATGTACCCATTTAAAGATAAAGTTTATCAAGAAAATTTTTTTTACTCAGATTAATATCATTGATACAACTTTTTTAAAAAATACTTATCTATTATTATCAAGCTTTCTTTAACTTGAATTTGTGCAGAAAGATGTTTCTGTCAGTTAAGTCTTCCAAATTCAATAATTATTGATTATAATAATAACATCACTTACACCATGACACATGCGTTTTACAGATGGAAAGCTATTGAAACTGATGCATGGTTTGAATTAGTCTATTGGATCATTACTTATGGGTATGAAATTTAAAATTTTCTTAAATGTCTATAATTTAATTTCTCTTTATTGATATCTACAAAGGATATTAGGTTATGTATTTTATTGAATGATAAAATCATATAACTAACAATTCCTAGATTCTTAATTAAAATTAATCTTGATACTCTTTTAACTATTTTATTATTTGGAATAGGCTCATCCCATATTGACACTATATGTTTCATATAATGTTTGTGATTGAAACTATTACTATTATCTATTTCATTATTCTGGTGTACGCATAGTCAGAAATATTATAATAATTATTACATGGACACTGACCATTAAATGTACCAATTAATAATGTAAGAGAGGACTTTTCTGTAAAACTAGAGTCATAACATTTATCATTTTAATTTTTCAATTTCTAAAGTAACATTTTGTATTTAAACATACCTCTTCCAAGTTTCAACCTCTTTTTACAAAATTAATAAAATCAAATTTAGAGATCAAGTCTATTGCTCATATTTATGTAACAACATGACATTTTTTCTCATTACTTACAGATTTATAAATAAAAACTAAATGTGTATGCCATTTGTTTATGCATTTTTGCATAAGTATTTATACATTAAAGATCAGCCTGTCAAGCTATTATGCATGTGCTTTTTACGAGTGTTAATAATAAATGAATACTTTGACTCCCAACACAAGATATAGTATTTAGGAAAGAATAAAATGAATCACTTATTCTATCCAACCCAAATGCTTATATATGGGCAAATCTTAAGTACTGGAAGTGAAAGCGTGAGGATAGACCACTCACTTTAAATTACTGTTTACGATGTTTGAATGAATGACGTCGGCGAATACATAATAGCTTGACAGGCTGATCTTTAATGTATTACAATTTATAAACATGCGCTATATAAAATAAATGCTTATTTACATAAGTATTTATAAAAAAATATGTTACTGTTTTTGTGTAATAATAATTAATGAAAGAGGAAGTGTATGTGTTTTACACCCCCCCTCCCCCAACTCAGGATTTCACATTCTTGATAATAAAACAAATTAATAAAAATTATGCCAATCCATATAAATAATTTTTATCTTGATAGTGTATTTCAATTAAGTATTTTCTATAATATGTTAAAACATAGACTTTTTCATGTACTTATATTTTTATTCTGTTTGTAATTAACCATATTAAAGATGTATTATCAATAAAATTTACCTTTAAAACTAAAGATCCTCTAGACTATTGTTGAAAGAAAACTGAAACCTGTTGAAAGTTTCAAACTAGGAATTTGTGAAAGCAGATGAAGTTATTTACATGAATCTTGATTGGATAGTCATCTGGCAAGCTTTTAGTAATTTAACCTTTGCTTTATAAAATAAAACCATTAATAAATAAGTTTAGACCATTTGAGAAGTTTCCTATTTTGTTCAACTAAAAGAAATGACACTCCATATTGTAACTGTTATTTCTATCAGTATTTTTGAATGAATAGAATGAGGTATTTGCTTGAAGGTTTATGATGATGGGATTTTAGGTATGATAATATATTGAACTATTTCCATTATCTATCATTAAATGTTGAATGTCTAGAAAATTTTAAACTTTTCGAATATAAACAATTGTTAAAAATAACACACAAATGGGGAATGCGGGTTAATAGATTACACAATGTTTCAAATGATTTATATGTCACATGAATAGAAATCATTATTGTTATGCATTAAAATATCAAAATTGGACATGTGCAAAAGTTGTTATCAGATCTGTTAAATCTCTAAGTAGTTCGATTTTTACTGTTTGATCGCATATAACTGCATCTAAAAATATGTGGTCTATTTCTCTGTCATTCATCCCTTTATATTATACTAACATTCTCATAATTTAATTTTCCTTCAGATTTATATTCCACTTTTACAAAATGAGTAACTCTACTTTCTCCAAAACAATAGGTAGCTGCTAAATGACCTTTTTTGTTACAATTTCTGCAATTTTTATTTCTATGTTTGCACTTATTTTTAAAATGTTTAGTTTTGCCCCAACAATAGCACTTCTGTTCTTTTCTATCACTACATGGCTCTGTAATAAGTTTCACTACTTTTTAATTTTCTCTCACTGTTGTGGCTCAATAAACTCCAATGCATTATTTCATAAAGCTTCTTGTGTGATACATTTCTCCATAGTTCTTTTAGAACTTAGGTCAAGATTGCTCAGCAATGCTTTTCAGAAATTATCCTCTATACTGTATCGGAGTTGTTCCAATAATACATCGTTTATTTCTGGATCAAAATCACAATGTTTATCCAGCTTCCTTAGAGCTAAATCATAGTCCAAGTATTTTTCTTGTGGTAGTTGTTTTCACTTTCTCAATCTCAGCCATGTTATCCATTTTGATACCCTTGGAGTGAAATATCTATTTAAAATTTCTACTTCGTTATATGGAAGTTCCTCCAGATGTTTAGGATCAGTAAGTCTATTTGCAAGCTGTATTATGTCTTGACCTACAAAATAGAGAAGGGTCAACACTTTGAGATGCTCATCTTCCACTTTATTTATAAACATATAATACTCCACATGTTCTATATAACTTATTCTGTATTGTCAGTTATTTTTATTCCTTTAATTTTTCCAATTCTGTCAACTGTGGACTCGCATCACTCTTATTATTTATTGCAAGTTCTATTCTGTTGAATCCTATAGCAATCCTGTCATTACTGCACCAACTGCTATATCCTGAGGTCTTTAAAAGATCATTTAGGGAGTTAAATAAAGAAGCAATATACTTTGAAATATATATTTATTTAATAACAATAATAAAGTGGTAAAACAACATAAAAAGATAATAGTCCATTAATATTCATATGCTATTTATTTTTCTCCTATAAAAATATTCTTCTTTTATACCAGGGTTCAATTATTATATCAGTTGTTCTTGGAAACACAAATGAGCATATATAACTTCATGTATAGAATAAAACTATTAAAGTTTGCAACATTAGTGCTTACATCGGCACACACAATTTATACATTATATATTAACTATCTCCATTTCCACTTGCCTCTTGTGGTTTAGTTATGCTTCAATTAATTATTCTTCACTGGTAATAACCTTTTGAATACACAAACAAGTAACTGCGTCTTGCTTGCCCCTGTTTCATTTTAGACTTAATCACTGCTAGTCGATCTACTAGTCTATCATTGGCCATTCTTTACTGCTGACCTGTTATTACTTCAAACTAACACTAACTTTATTCAAGTCTTACCATTTTAACTGCTTCCTTCCTCTTCTTCATTTACCAGGGGGAGGGGGTAAATATATATACAATCCAATTTGTTTGCAACTAGTATTTGCATACAAATTTTATTCTAATGTAATCTATAATTTTGGGACAATCTCAAGTAAATTTCTAGATTCTCCAATAAATGGAATGATGACTTTTTATTTAGGTACTTACAACTGCAGATCACTTTCAAGTGAAGGAAGATTGCAAGAATTAGAAGAAGAACTCTCTTATATTAAATGGGACATTATTGGACTTTGTGAAGTTAGAAGAAAAGGTGAAGAGACAATTGATTTAAAAAGTGGACATATACTCTATTATAAAGGCACAAATATTGGAAATACAAGTGGAGTAGGATTCATTATAAATAAAAAGTGGAAGAACAATATTGTGGAGATTGATGGTGTATCGGACAGAGTGGCAAGATTAGTTATATAACTTAATAGCAGATACCAAATGCAGATAATTCAGGTTTATGCCCCAACAAGTTCTTATAGTGATGAAGTAGTAGAAGATTTTTATATGGATGTACAAAAGGCTTTTGATCAGAGTAAGCAACATTTTAAAATTGTTATGGGAGACTTTAATGCTAGAATTGGTAAACAAATGAAAGATGAAAGTGCTGTAGGTAATTTTGGTTATGGTAATAGAAATGAGAGAGGACATAGACTTGTAGAATTTGCAGAAAAAGAAAAACTTTATATTATGAAATCTTTTTTTGAGAAAAATGTTAAAAGGAAATGGACACGGAAGCATCCAAATGAAGGTACAGCAGAATTGGATTATATTTTGACTAACAGGAAATACATATTTCAAGATTGTAATGTTCTTAATAAATTTAACACAGGAAGTGATCATCGATTAGTAAGGTGTAAGATACGTGTTAATGTGAAACTAGAGAGACAAAAATTATTAAGAAAAACAATATTTACAGTTGATATTCCTAATCTTCAGAAACATTCTAATGAATTTAAATTAGAACTTACAAATCGGTTTCAAGTATTAGTAGATTTTGAACATGATTCAGATTTGAATGAAATTAATATGAAAATAACTGATACACTTTTAAAAACTGCAACAAAAATAGCTGGTAGAAAAAAGCAGCAATTGACCAATAAAATTTCTACTGAGACTAGAGATTTTATGAAGAAAAGAAGGAATATGAAGATATACAAAAATGATGCATTAAAAAGAATTGAATATCTCGAATTTTGTAAAATGGTGCGGAAAAGAGTTGAAAATGATATAAGAAAGTATAACTGTGAACTAGCAAGGAAAGCTGTAGAAGAAAATAAAAGTCTTAAGAATGTAAAACAACATATTGGTATTGTTAGGAAATTTATATCTGCAATAAGAAAAAAAGAGGGAATTGTTACTAAAAAGAGAGATGACATCATGAAATTGGTAGAAGATTTTTGTCAAGAATTATATAGTAATAAAGAACAAGTACCTCCTATATCTATTACATCTTCCGAATTGCCCAGAATTTTAAATGAAGAAGTGAGATGCGCAATTAAATGTATGAAGAAAGGAAAGGCTCCAGGTAATGATGGAATTATAATTGATATATTAAAAGAAGCAGGTGAAGAAATAGAAAATTTTTTAGCAAAGTTATATACCAAATGTCTAAATGATGATTGGAAGAATGCAGTAATAATATTAATATTTAAAAAAGGTGATAAAGAAGATATTAGAAATTACAGACCTATCAGCATTTTATCAATTTTATATAAATTATTTACCAAGATAATTACAACTCGTCTACAGAGAACATTGGATTTCCACCAACCAAGAGAACAAGCTGGATTTAAAAGTGGTTTTAGTACAGCAGATCATATCCAGGTATTGAGAGAAGTTATAGAAAGGACGAATGAATATGAGTTGTCATTATGTTTTGAATTTGTAGATTATGAAAAGGCATTTGATTCTATAAACATTTCTTCAGTGATTAAAGCATTGGATCATCAAGGTATAGATCCAGGATATTTCATACTTTGAAGAATATTTATAAAAATGCAACAGCAACAATTAGATTACATAATGATACTGGGAAAGTCAACATTGAGAAAGGTGTAAGACAAGGTGACTTCATATCTCAAACTTTTTACAGCAGTGCTGCAAGAAGTATTTTGTGGATTAAAATGGGAAACTAAAGGAGTGAAAGTAAATGGAGATTATTTAAGTCATTTAGATTTCGCAGATGATGCAGTTGTTTTTGCAAATAATGCTTCAGAGCTGCAGGATATGTTGCAGGAATTATCAGATGAAAGTAGGAAAGTAGGACTAAAGATAAATGTTAAAAAGACTAAAGTAATGTTTAATCGATTTGCTCAAAATATGAAAATAAAGATTGATTATGATGAATTAGAAGAAGTTAACAGTTGCAAATATCTTGGTCAGATTATTAATACAGATGGAAACATAATGGAAGAAATTAATAAACTTGGTTGGAGTGCTTTTGGTAGAAATAACTTGATACTAAAAGGAAATATGCCTATGTGTTTGAAAAGGAAGGTTTTTAACAAATGTGTTTTACCAGTTCTTACTTATGGATCTGAGACTTGGACACTTAATAGAAGAGCAATACAGAGACTTCAGACCACTCAAAGAAGTATGGAGAGATGCATGTTGGGAGAAACAAGAAGAGATCAAAAACGCAATGTATGGGTAAGAGAACAAACAGGTGTTACTGACCTCATTGAAAAAATTAAAAGATTGAAGTGGAGTTGGGCTGGACATATTGCTAGAAGAGATGATAATAGATGGACAATTGAAATTTTAAACTGGATTCCAAGAGATTGTAAAAGACCCAGAAAGAGACCACATGTGAGATGGATGGATGAAATAAGAAAGTGTGCAGGGGTGATGTGGAGAAGAGAATCTAAAGATTGGAAAAGATGGATTAAACTTGGAGAGACCTTCATCCTGCAGTGGATTGATAATGGTTGATGATGATGATTAAAGTAAAGAAATCCATGTGCATTTACAAAAATAATCTTTTATTTACATTTATTGTTTTACATGTACAGACATTTCAGAATGTAACTTTCAAACTCATCTAATCAATCATAAAAGCAATTCCTCTCTCAGAAAAAAAAAAGTTTATCTGTAGCAGTAACAAGATTAGTTGTGCAGAAGCATTTCTATCTTTGCTGTAACTCGATTCTCTTCAGCCAATAAAAATTCAGCAAAGTAATTAGCTGATCCCAAAGATAGAGCATCAGTATTCACTTTATTGTATGCAATAGAAAAGTGGCAGACTTAACACTAAAGATTCTTGGATCAGTGCTCAATTTGTTACAGCGATATAACATCACATAACGTCCCAAATAGGTGATTATGTTTGTTTTGCTATTTGTCATATTATCTCCTCAGCGATTACATTGCTGAAAAAGATTTTCATCTCTAGACTGGAATGATCTTTCATAATTTTGATTTCTTGATTCTTTTTTTGTTAATGTACCATTGATGGAATTATAAACTTTTTTTTTTTTTGCATTCTAAATAAGGAATTAAAAATTATTTCCTTACTATTTTATAATTAAACTTAGCTCTCTTAGCCTCATATTCATTTATGTTTTCATTATTTTTTATATTTATATATAATATTTAATTTTATTTGCTACTGCAGAGTTAGTATGTAATTTAAACAATAAATATTATTCATCCTAATACATGTGCTTTTCCATTTTTTATATCTCAACGATGTCTATGACATGTATTAGGATGAAAAGTCCTTACTGTCTAAATTATATTTTTATATGTAAATATAATTCAAAGATTAATACTTGTTTATTTTTTTTATCAAAGATGTTAGTTGTTGGCGGATTGGACAAGGTGTATGAAATTGGTCGGCAGTTTCGAAATGAGAGCATAGACTCCTCTCATAACCCAGAGTTTACAACTTGTGAATTTTATATGGCATACATTGATTACTTTGATGTTATGCAAATGACAGAAACCTTACTGTCAGGTAAAAATGCAAAATAATATTGTATTCTTTTTTTTTAAATTGAAGGGAGAGGGGATATTTAAAAATTTTTGATCAATATCTTATGACCGATCGTTATATAGTTTAGTAGTCTGACAAAAATGAAATTATCCTAATCTTATTATTTATTCAGCGCAAAAGCATTAATCTTTATTAATAATTATACCTATTCTGAGTTTTATGATCTCTGATGTTTATAACAAAGTCACTTTTACTATTAAAATTAATTGCATAACATATGGATATGGTTTAACAGGTTAATATTTACTTTATGTTTCATAAATAAACTATCATGCCAATTTTTATACACCTTAAGTAAAAGTTTAGCAGTTATTTTTTAAATCAACTTTGCATTTTATAATTTCTATTTTTTTTCCATTTACATTATTTTGATAGATAATTTAAGTAAGTCAAATAATTTTACAATTGATTTTGTTTCAGTACGTCTGCAGTCTTTTCTTGTTCATAATTACTTAGTCTTTAATTTGATTTTTTGACAACCCCACATTAAATCTACCATGTTTGTCCTCTGACTTAGTTTCTCATTCAGATAACACGTTCTCTTTTTAACCATTTTTATTTGTCTATTTAGTAAAAGACTTTTTTTTTGACACTATCTATTTACAACATTGTAAAGGAGGCAATAGAGATTCTAAATCATGAGAATGAGATAGATTTACTAGTAACTTTATTAAAGCCTTCAATCTACTATTCTATAAATAGATTTGACAGTTATTAATTATGTGATTATGATTCTTTGATTACAACTGAATAGGTCAGAAGATGTAAAATTTCATTCTAAAACAGATAAGTGCAGTTATTAATGAAACTCCCATAACATCTATGGAGATCAAGTAAATCCATCTGGCTTTAAATGTTGGATCTGGAAAAAGAAATTTATTTGAGGCCTCACAAGAAGGCCATTTTATATTTTACAATTTTTAATTAATATATCTCAATCAAGCCTTCTGAGTTATTAGTTTTATGAATTGACACTTGTTTCAAATCCAATGATTCTTCCAAATATGTTACTGCTTTAACATTACATAATATATTTCAAGACTTTTATGCTAAGACAAATAGATTCAGTAAGAAATATCGGATTCTGACTCTGTCAAAAATTCACCTTTTATTAAAACAAATAATGGTATTGTTATGTCCTGAGGATATTATAAACTCAATAAATATAGTTTTACTTCTGAATATTATATAAACAAAACACTTTTTTATAAGTTAAGTTTTGGTGGAGAAGATATAAATTAAATATTAATATCGATAGGCTTAATGTTCCTCATAATCATAGCCATCATAAAAAAATTATAACAAAATATGATGGCTATGATTATGAAGCATGGATCCTCAAAAATGTTAAGCCTATCGATATTAATATTTAATTTATATCTTCTCCACTAAAACTTACTTATAAATAAGTGTTTTTTTTATATAAACTAAATACTAATAGGGAAAGTATCAGTAACTTTAATTAAAGTCAAGTACAATTTGAAATAATGAACAAGGTTATTCAGTGTTTAATAACAAAATAGAAAAAGAAATTAAAAGTAAATAAAGATTAGAAATTTCATTAGAAATCTCTACAGTCTATAAATAAGCTTCTGCTTGTGTGTGTCCATAGAACATGCATAGTGTAATTATAATTCATTACATTGAGTCTTAAATAATGAAAGTTCTTCATGCTCCAATTTTGGTATGACTGCAAGATATATGTTATGAACAATGAACCTAATCTTCGGCACTTATATATCACCATTATGCAAACTATCAGCTGCTATTATTTACTTTCTTACAAACACATCAATAAGTCACAGTAAGTTTTTTTTTTTTTAATAAGAGTCCACTTTTGCATACTTATTTCTCATTTGCATAATTCTTGTTAATATACATTTAAATGTATGATTAACATATGTAGATTTTCTTGAGTAGCATAATAATAATAAGGGAATATTTTATTCATATACTGTCTGCATATATTTACATGATTTAATAATAAATTTTATTTACATTGTGTATATAAACATATACAGACAATCCACTCCTCTAGAAAAAAAGCTCTTATTCACACATATAGTTTTTTAATTTTGCAAGTTTTTTGTGTATGTGTGCTCTTCTACAAAAAGGGTCATTCTTTTTCTTTAGTGAAGTCATAATATCTTCTTGTTGGAATATGCTTGATGTAACACAATTTTATTTGATTGGATCATTTGTTCCAGCATGATCTCTATTCACGTTTGCTTCTCTTCCTTTACAATAAAATTTTCATCATTTGCTGATCTAATACTATTTTATCTGAAGTCCCACTTTCATGATGCCATAAACGATTCTATGTCTTTTAAAGTTTTTTTCATTATCCAATTTTATTAATGTTTTTGGCCTAGATAAAATTTTCAATATTTCTCCTGGTAACCATTTTTTTAAGTATTTCATATCCAAATGCTTTTGCCTACTTTAAAATTTTCATAATCCACAGAATCATTTCTATTTTTGTAGTGGGCATCAGTTTAGAAAGATAAGTATGGAATTCTCTGCTCTAACAATTCATAACCATATGACACTAGTACATTGATTCAGTGAAACAGACCTTGGTTTGTATATTCTGGAATTTTTTTTATCACTACTGAATATTCCCAATAGTGAATGATGATTAGTACAAGTTTAAAATTTTCATCCATAAATATATTGATGAAACATTTTTAATCATGAAAATTATAGCTAAAACTTCCTTGTTGAGCTGGTTGTCAATGTTCTCGAAGCATAAGCTAAAAGACACTCTTCTTCATATAGTAATGGTGGGAAATGATGACCCTAATTCCATATTCTGATATGACCATTATAATCACATCCAGGTCAAGTTGTTTTGACATAAGTAGGTCTTTAGCCTTCTGGAAAGCAATGTTTAACGTTGTTTCTTTTTTAATAATTTATTAAATGTGATTTCCTTTTAGAAAGCTCTCAAAAAAGTTCAATATACTTACAAATGCCTAGAAATCTTTTACATTCTTACATTTCTCAGCATTTTTTATTGCTTTTGCTTTATCTGAGTTAGGATATTTTCCATTTTAGTAATTATGTGGCCTAAAAACTTTATCTTCAACATTGATCATATACATTTAACAGCATTTAGCTTTGCTCCTATTTTCTCCAATTTAGAACAGACTATCTACATGTATTGCCATTTCATGCTCAGATTCAGCAATAAGCAATGTCATCTAAATATGAGATGACATCTTCCATGCCATGAAATATATCCATTTTAGCTTGGAAAAAGGACGACAATTGTAATGCCATATGGTAACATACTGCATTTTTAAAGTTTCAAATGAATAGAGAGATTAAATAATTTTGCCATTCTGTCAATGACGGAAATTTGGTGAAAGATGGACTTTAAATCTATTTTGGTAGAAAATGAGACTTGTTTGCAATGATGCTTGTATTTCACATTTACTAGAAATGGAATAGGCTCCTTTATTGATAAACTTATTTAGCAAAACATAGTAATCGCCCCATATGCAAAGATTTCCATCCGACTTCAAAATAACTACTGGAGTAGACCGGGACAAATCTTCTACCTGTGCTAATATTCCTTTGTGATTCATCTCATTGATAGTCTTTTTCACTTTCTCCTTGGAATTTTACATAGCTTGCATATAATTGGGTGAGCATACCAGTCGTATTGATATCTCTACAGATCATGACTTGAACAACCAAAGGTACTTCATCCTAACCACTGCTTCTAATTACACTCTCTTGATAACATTTACATGGATTCCCAAATGACTGAGTAGCCCAGGACAAATCTTCTACCTGTGCTAATATTCCTTTGGAATCATCTCACTGATAGTCTTTTTCACTTTCTCCTTTAATGTGAATGGAACTTTACATGGCTTGCATATAATTGGGTGAGCATCCTAATCATATTGATATCTCTGCATGACTTGAACAACCAGAGCTACTTCTTTCTAACCACTGCTTCTAATTATACTCTCTTGATAACATTTACACGGATTCCCAAATGATGAAGCAAGTTTCTTTCTATTAAGTGGATAAAATCTTAATTAACGATTTAGTGTGATAAAAATTTAAACTTAGAATGTAATTTCGCAGGTATAATCACTCTTCTGCATGCCTAATTCATTTCATTCCCTGGCTGATAACAGCACTTTACGTTTAATCTATTTTCTTCGGTTAAAGAAAAATTTTTTTTTAACTTCTTTATTAAATGCTCACTTTCAAAAATATAAACAATGCTAAATTAGTTTTAAATTTTGCCAAGAAAACTATATTTTCTTTCTAAAAGCATAGCTGTCATATCTCATCTTGCATTTGTGATGATCTGGGTTTGAACCCTAAAACAAAGACCTGAAACTAAAAGTGCAAAAAAGAAATTTATACTCGCATCTTATGCCACATGTTTAAAGGAGCCATCAAATGGGCTTCAGCAGTGGTGATCAAAGTTAAAGGATCATGAACAGGGGTGGCTAAAACTGCCGATGGACAATACCATTGTCACAGAAACCAATTAAGGTTAAATTATGTCACCTGACATCAGAAAAGCCTCATCAGATGAACAAGATTTGCAGGTCAACAGTCATGAATCATCAGCCAATTGTGATGAACCTTCAGTTCCAAGATCTATGAACAACAACAGTGGACCTTCTGAGAAGATCCCTAAGTCAGATGAAGCTACAAAATAAAGATGCTGCCTCCCAACACACCTGCATGACTACATTCACCAAGGCTAACTTTAGGTAGGGGGAGAGAATGTCATATCTCACCTTGCCTTCAAATAATGAACTAATCCAGAGTTTCATCTTATTTAGATCGAATTGAGCATTTGTCATAGATCAGAATAGTTTGTGCTTAAATGAAAGAATAAAGATACATAAAAGTAGGGTAAATAAATATCTTAGTTCTGCTTTGTATGTCCATGAAAAAGATACAGGGCACACTATTAATTTTGATGAAGCTAAGGTTGTCTTCTTTGAGATAAATGAAATAAAAAGAATTAAAGAATCTCTGAAGCAATTAACTTATTTAAATTTGAAAAGTTCTTTTAATATTAAGGGTGGATGGGAAGAAAATGGAATTGTGGGTAATGTTTAGTATAAATATGCTGCTATTTTTTATTCTTTATACTTGAGAAATCTGCTTGTAGCAGTGAAACCATTGGTAGTGTTTTAGATTTTATTTACTTGGCTAGTCTGGTTGAGTTTTGGATTTGGGGTAAATTTTGATTATTTATTGACTAGTTTAATTTTATGCTTTTAATGTTTCCATGAACCTATGTATGTACAGATAGATAAAGCATAGTCAATGATAAGAACAGACCAATCGGTCATGATGTTCACCAAGTCCAAATGTTTCCATTAAGGATGGGGATTTGACAATAAATAGTCAATCTTTTTGAAGGTAGAGTCATAGAACTATTGTTACAGAGCTGAATGGCAATATATACGTTTTGCAGAGAACAACTGTCACAAAGTTGAAAGACAGGATTCACATTCTCCATACATGTCTGGGAGAACTATTGTCGGAGCTGAAAGACAGAATCCCCATTCTCCAGACAATAGCTATCAAAGTTACATGGTTGATGCAGTGAGTCATGTCCACATTCAGGACTAGAAACTTCTAGGGACAAACATTGGCACAGAGCAAGCTGTCATAGTAACAGCCAGAAGGGTCACTACATCTACTGATAAGACAGGCTGTCAAGATACAGCTAGAAATGGTAGGAAACTTATAAGGGCGATTGCAGTCCCTTCTTCTGTAGCTCACCTAGAATCTTTGCCAAATGGTAGCATTGTAAATATGAGTACGTTTATTTTTCATATTCATTAATTAATATAATATCATGTTTGTGTTTATATAAATTCATGTATTGTAGCTTTGTTTGAATTCTCTAAAAACTATTTATATTATTTCAATAATTTTTTTTGGCATGATCTAATTAATGTCTTTTATTGTAAACTTGCTTTTTTTTTTTATTTAGAGTGAAAAATTAAGTTAGCTTTTTTTAATTTAGAAAAAGACCAAATTCAATCAATTGAATATTGTTTCTACACCTGGTCTAGGTCATTTTAATTCATTACATTTAATTGAGAATAAATTTAATCAATGTTGTTTATCTTTTTTTCTCTTCAATCTCATATGGTTTTCTTAGAAATCTTTTTATTATTATTATTATTATATCAGTATCTAAATTTGCTTCTCTTATATACCCAAATCACTCAATTGTACTGTTTTTGTTGTGATTTAATTATGCTTATATTATTTATTTAATAATTTTTTATAAGTGAAATTCTTCATATCATTTTTTTTCTTCATTGTATAATATTCAGTCTTTTAAACACATCTTTATTCTATATAAATTATTATTTTTTAAAATACATTTTGTTTACATTATATGAAGATATATTAAAATTCTTTTAAAGACCAAAAAATATCTGACTTGTAAATTATAGTAACATATTTGGATTTGAAAAAAAAAAACCCATTAAAACATCACATGATCACCAGTGTGTTTCAGTTTGGGCTCATAGCTTTATAGTTAACTAAAAAGGCAAAGGGTAGCTGCTGGATGGTTGCATTAAATCCAAAGATCTAGGTGCAGAGCTCTCAGATTCAAGATTTCTCCCTGATGAAGGCCACAAGCTAGAAACTAGTCTGGGGATATTGGATGAGTATACACTAGAGAATTTTGATGCACAAACCTTCTAGCATCCATTGACTACTATCTTGTGGATGACACCACTATATAGAGAGAATTTCTATTTTTTATTTTGCTTTGTTCATGAATAAATTTATGTACCTTAGTGTCCCAGTGAAAAGGTGATTGTTTCTCCTCAAGCTGTTTGCCGTGTCATCTTCAAATTAATGCATGTTACGTAACAACATCGTTTAGCTATTCACCATAAAAATTTTTAACATGCTAGTTTGTCTATACCATGATTTTTTGCATGAAATGTATATTTATGCCTTTGTTGAAAAACCTATGATGAAATAACACTCTAATATTAAACTTTATTTTAATTTGAGAAAACTGTTATTGAAATGATTCAAACTGCGAATGGCAGTCAAGTCATTAGTCAAAAGATTTTGTGATGGCAGGGAGAGCATTGAAGCAATCCATGACCAAGCGAATCTAAAACAACTAGAAATGAAAAAAACATGCAAAAAGTTGCAGTTCTTCAAACTGATTGCTGTATATGTGTCAGACTCATTGAGGAACATCCCACATCTCCTGTCCATTACATTTTAAGGAAGTATGAAAATGCTGAAAATGTTCATTTGCTTTGTATGTCATTTGTTAATAGTTAACCAAAAAGTTTTCGAAGTGGAGTAGTGCATAGACATACAAACAAATGCAATTATATTTCAGAAATCTTAACAAACATTTGATGAGCCATCAATCAAATGCCAGTGTGGAATGGAGAAGGAAAATTAAAAAAATATGACCATTTTTTTTATTATAAAGGTGTTTTGAATGATTTCTGGACCAAAATTTTATATAAGTAACCTGAATATTATGATGCTCTTGATCATTATTGTACAATAGCATGTCAATTCACAATGCCAAGATTATGCATGATTTTTTGAATAAATAAAAAAGCATTGTTGTGCTTGAGCACTCACCATTTTTCTGATTTAGCACCCATTTTGGCTATTTCCAAAATTAAAGTTAGTCCATGAAAGGAACATATAATTCAATTCATGACATCCTGAAGCTTATGATAAAGTTTCTGCAGATAATTCCAGTGGATTTCAATGACAGCTTTAAGTAATTTTAAAATCACTTCCAATAGTGTACTGGGTCAAAATGGGACTAGTTTAAATAGTAAATAATAAAAGCAAAACATAAATAATGTCTTGAGCTTTATTTCACTTCAATGATCTTTTTACTGGGACACACTGTTTTCTGAATGTTGCATATTTAATGAAGTCTAATAGTTTCACACTTTTGTAGTATTAATACATAATTCATTTATTATTTAAGAACTTGGGAATCAAATAAAAGTGGTCATTTTTTATTTGACCAATAAATTGACATTAATATGAGAGTAGAGATATTGTTTACAAATTTATTAAAATGATTTTTTAGGAATCCGATTTGTGAAATATAGTAACATATTCACATTTTCTTGATTTAAGAATAAATTTATATATTAAAATGTAATCATATTCTTAATTGAATAATATTTACTTTTTATTAGGCATGATGCAAACTCTTACTGGAAGTTATAAAATCAAAATCCATCCTCGTGGCCTTGATGAAGAGGCTGTAGAGATTGATTTTACTCCACCATTCAAAAAAATTGAAATAATTCCAGAATTGGAGAAAATTCTCAATATTTCTTTTCCAGCTCCTGAATTATTTGACTCATTAGGTAATTAAATAAATAATTTGAATGATTAAAATCTGATTTGAGTTTAACTTATATGTGTATAAATGTTATTATGAAGTGTATTTAAGGGTGTTTTTAGTAATTAAATTTTTAAACCACTAAACGTCACACGATCAACATTTCTTATGATAGCTCAAGCTGTTAAAAACAGTGGCAAAACTCTCCATACAGTAGTGCTACTCAGTGCAAGCAAGAGTAATCAATGGATGCAGGAAGGTTTGTGCATAAAATGTCTATCTAGTGCCTATTCATGCAATATCCCCAGATTAGTTTCTAGCTTGTGGTTTTCAACAGTGAGGAGCCTTGGATCTGAGAGCACTGTACCCTAGATCTTAGGATCTAAAGCAACCCTCTAGAAGTCACCTTTTATCTTTTTAGTCAACTATAAAACTACAAGTCTAAAATTGAAAACACAATAATACGTATATAGAAATTTTATGCACAAACCTTCTTGCATGCATTGATTATTTTGGCTTGCTCTGAGTGACACTTCTCTATGGAGTTGCTTCTGTAATTAAATTTTTGTTGTGTCTTGACTCATCTGATGAAGGCTTGTATTGTCATAATTCACCAAATTCAGTATTTGACTATTGTATAATGTCCTATTTCTTAGTAAGATTTAATTCTGTAATGAATTAATTACATAATTGGTTTTAATATATGTAGGCATGTAATATTTAAGTCAAATTTTTAAAAAAAATTTTTTCACTTCCCAGATAAATTCGTAGACCAAATTACACAATTGGTTTTAATGTATGTAGGCAGATATTATTTAGGTCAAATTCTTTAAATTTTTTCCCCACATAAATTTTTAGGCCACTGCCACCTTTCAAAAATTTGCTATTGCTATTTTGAACAAATTAAAGTTTATGATCATCACAACTTCATTAGCCATTACAATTTTAGAAGATAAATTTACAAAGAAAAATGTATAGATATGTCTGTAATTAAAGATATCAAGATCGTTAACTAGTTCTCTATTAAAAAGTTAAAATGAGACAAACTATAGATTCATGGTTTAAAAAACAAAAATTGTTATTTTCTCATTGAATGTGCTAACTTTATTCTTTGTTAATTCAATAGCAGTCAGTTTTATAAACTGTATATATACATATTAATCTTCATTATTCATTTCACAGTATGAAAGATTCTAACCATTTACCTATTTAATACATTGCCTTTTCAACGTAATCAATCTGCAATGATCATTTTAATATTTTCTCTTTTTTATAGTAATAGATAAAAAAGATTTTAAATAACCCACTATAAGTGGGGTGAAACCCTCAATAGGTATTCAGAAAAATGCCAATTGCTAAATGACGAGAGTTTGAGTGATTTTCCATTATTGTTTACTTCTTAAAAACAGCTAGATACTCATTTATTAACCAATAATATATGGTTAACTGAGAAATGGCTACCAGGAAGAAAAGTTCTAAACTAATTAAAACATGAAAAATTTCTAAGTTTTACTTATTCCACATTCAAACCCAGTTCCTGATCATGGCAGATGGATGAGGCCTAAACACAGTATATTTAAAATAAATATTTTTAAAAAAAAATTCTTTCAGCTGTAGAGAAAGAAAAGATAATTAAGCAGAGTAAGAGAGACTGTGGCACTTTCAGTGTCTACGTTAATTATTTTTATTGATAACTTAATGTGTATCGTACTCATTTTTATATTAAAATTTACTATAGTTTAATATATATACGTTCTATATTATTCACTTTTAATGAGCACAAAAATAATATTATGGCTTATTAAATATGTAATGCTTAAGAATATAAACTTACTTCTTGGAACAAACAAATACAAATATATTACTAAGACAATTTATAAATAACATTCTCAAAGAATCATTTAAATAAGACTGAAAATAATGCATTGATATAACAAAAGATGGATGTTATTTACGGGTTTGATTAAATGACTCTTTGGGCATTTTTCTTGTAAATTATTTAATAATGCCTTTGCACTAGTTTGGTCTGTGAAATCGGTTTATACTCATCTATATGTATATTAAAACATTTTTATTATGTATATACATATAGTGTTTATTGTTATTCACACATTTATCATTTAAACAGGGCATTGAAACAAATGCCATGGATATAACATCCATTGTATATACACACAATATTTATGAATTCTGTATTTATATATATTATAACGGGACGATCCTTTTCAGGATTCGAGGAAGTCGCATCTAACTATAGTCAGACTTTGAGTCTTCTTATAGAATGCCATGGATGATGTGATTTAAAATATAATCCAATTCACTCCTCTATTAATAAACTTGTTACTCTCGGAATTCGAGCTCAGAGTAGAAATTGCAATTGACTCTCTTCAGGCATTTCCACAAGTATCCCATAGTAATGATAAATTTAGTATAAGCTATATATAACTTCTTTATAAAAATATTAAATCATTAAGTTGATTTAACATACATATGCGTGAGTATGTATATTTATAATTATTGGTTTTATAAAACGACTAAATAAAATAAACAAACGAGACCTGTTTAATTTTAAAATCAAGTTTAACACATTTTAATCCGTAATAAAAACAAAAATATTATCACATAAAAATATTAAAATTTAGAATTATAATCTGTGCTTATATATATATACAATAATAAATTATTTAATATTCAAAAAAAAAAATAATGTAATCATTTACATATATATATAATTTAAAATCATGTGTATAATAAATAATACACATGATACATTATAAATCTACCTATTGTGTCATTAAAATGATTCAGTGTGTGTTGTATGTCTATATATGATAACATCCATTCACACTAGATTAATAATAGAATGTATTCTGATATTAGTTATGTATGTTTAAAAATATATTATGTTAATTGTCATGTAAGATTCAATTTGGAATATAATAAAACTTACTTCCAAATTAAAATAATTTAAAAACGTTTACCTTAGTCAGCTGTCATTTTTATCAGAGTATATATCAACATCTAAATTTTATTAAATAAATAAAAAAAATAAAGTGTTCATCTTATCAGTTCTCCACTTTAATATACTAAGTAATTTTTCTAAGTAAATATAATTATCCACAAAGGAAATAAAGTTTAAGGGTTAATAAAATACACGATGAAGTAATCCAAGACGAGAAAGAATAACGGTTTTATATCCCTCCTTAGACGAAATAAAATGACGATGAATGTTGAAACATAAAGTTCATTGATCATCCTTCAAAGAGGCAATCCAGATATTCATTCTTTAAATATTTGCGTAGTAAAATATTTAACATCTTCTTCAATATAATACTCCAATATTAAGGCAGCTTTTTAAATGAGAATTACGACGATTATATTTTAGGCATTGATTAAGTAGGAATAAATTTACATGTTCAGGTTTAAAACATCAGCAGAAATCCCTGGCATAAATTATCTAGCCAAAGAACATCTTTATAAATTTTTGTCTTCTTAAATATATATTTTGAAAGCTCATTTCGAAGACGTTGATAACTTTTATAACCTTGTTAATTTCACTAATTATTTTTCTATAGTTCTTTATAATATTAAAAGGCAGTAAATTAATTACTTGAAGCAGGTTTTAAAATATTGAATCTTCTTTTTTTTTTCTTAAATGTGTTCTAAATTCGAACACATTTAAATTTACAGACGTAGTTCTTGCCTTGATAACTAAATAGAAGATTATTGTTATAACAATATTAGTTCATTTTTATACTGGATTAATTTCAGCAAGCATATCACATATCACGCTTTCTATTGTTTAAAATATACAATTTGTAATGAACCTCAAAGTTTATTTCCTTTGTTTCAACTGATAAAAATGCAATGTTGACTTAAAGCTTTGTCAAATGTCAAGTTTTATATTAATAAAAAAAAATACTATTAGTTAGAAACATTTATCTATGTGTGTGTATAAATAAACTAGAATTATTCATTTTTACAATTATTCTTTTAATACTAACTAGTTTATGTATATAGCTGATACATGAAAAGCTTAAGATAGGTGTAAGTTATTTATATCTGTTGATTCGATATAGGCACAGTTAAATTCACAAAGAAACACAAATTGTTTTAGGTGAGGCTCATATGGTACTCTCACATTACCCCCCCCCCCCTTAAAAAGTTCAAATTTTATATTTACCATTAAAATTTGGACACTTAATGTGTGTCAATGTATGCATTAAATATAAAGTTGTGGAGCTTGTTTTTCTTTCTTGCTTTTATCAACCCTTATTATTTATTTTATTTTCTAACCCTTTTCTTTTTCTCTATACTAAACATCATTCAGTTTAACTAGAAGGATAAGGAGGTTTATATATAGAGAGTTCTTTCTTTTTCTTCCCTTTTCTATTTATTTTCCTTTGATGGATTTATTGTCATGTGCATCTTTTATAGATGTCACATATATTTGTTTGGTAGTCTCCATCCTGCTTTTCTTTAAGACTTATGGACTCTTTTGAGAACTATCCAAAACCTAAGAACATCCATCATTCAGCGTGGATCAACTCTTAAAACAGTTTTAGTTTTCAGGTATCCTAAGAATTAATTTTAATTGCTTAACATACCTCCATCAAAGAAAATTAATGTCTCTTTTGACTTATATACATCTTTATACATATATATACCTATATACTTTTAAATGAAAACTTTTTCTCCCCTTACCTATTCTAATTGATCTTTTCTTTCAATATTTTACTTTATACATAAGTAAAATGTGGTAAAACATTATTATTTCATTTGACCAAAATAGGGTTTTAAAGCTCTAGCATTGTAAGTGCCTTTAATGTCTCCCTTTATATTTATCCAGAATGCATTGGGACCTGTTTGTTTTATGATAGTATAAGATCCCTCATACCGATGATAAATCTTTTGGTATCTGCTCTGTTGGGGTATACTAATTTGAGGAGTTTTTATAAAAACTTGATCCCCAATTTTGAATTTGTGTGAAGTCGTCTTCACATTTTTATTTCTTTGACTAGCCTTTTTTTTAACAAATCGTTTACAAACTTTCACACTATCTTTTCTTGTATCCATATATATATCCACAAAATGCATGTGCATTGGCTTAATGCCGATTGCTATTATAGTTTAACAACATCACGCTATATAAAATAAATCTCTTATTTATATATATCCATATCAAAATATATAATAATGGACTTACATTTTATAAGTGGTGTTAACATCAGATTGCATTATCATGATGCCTAATTAATCCACCATTATTATTCATTTAATTAACTGAAACTTGTACTCTAATAAACCTGTATTTTTTTTTATACTTTGGTTAACTTGACGCATTTTATTATTATTAATATCTACTTCACTTATTTATATACATATATACATTTGTTATCTTAAAAGAACAGCCTAATGAATTCTATCATTATCGAAAGTCCATTGTCACATCCCAAAGTCGTAATCCATGAAGTCCTTCCTTATATATGTGCTTTACTTTTTAAGCACATCCATTAGCATGTTCAATGAATGTGAAGGGACCTTCATAAGTATTACACAATCTATGGAATTGTGAACCTTTCTGTCTCTTAGATAGTATTATAGATATTTTTATTATTGTCTGAAGACTTTTTATAATTTGTTTATCTTCAGGATTATGGTGATGCTTCGTACACCATAATTTACACTTAAGACAATTAAATCTATTGCCTTCATTCATATCTTCTATATTAAACCTTCTATGGTTGTCATACAATTCATCAACACCTCGTTGATGAAATGTTTTACATTTGTTCTGGGAGTAAAAACAAATATGATGGGATGACTCAAAATACATTTCACTGTTGTATTCATCTATTATATCTTTAAATAGTGGAGTCATCTCAAGTTTCATGAGTTCATGATTTAACTTGTTATTAATACAAGAAATCTGAAGTCTTAATTTATCTAGACATTCAGTATTATCAGTTGACTGTTTCTTTCAGGTCCTGAGACTCAGAATTTAGTTTATATTTTACATGATCCATATCCTCTTCTTTTTCTAAGATTTTTGGATCAGATTCAAGCACTTTAGTAATGCTGCAATGATCTTCTACTTCATTGCTCTGCTGTATGGGGAAATGATAGTCATGACAGTTTTCTTCTGAAATATTCATTTGAACTAAGAATGATCTGTTTTGGATGCTATCATTATATTCAGATATCTCATGCTCAGGGTAAGTTTTGGATTCTTGGCATTGAATTGCCATCAATATTGTTGATACTTTTGTGTCATGAAGTCTTTCTACTTCATTGTCAGTTTGTTTCTTTTCAACAACAACTTTGATTTCTACTTGCATCTTTTCCTTAACATTATCAATATCTTTCTTTAACTCTTCTTTTATAGAAATTATGTCTTCTTTTAATTTCCCTTCCGTATTATCCATATCAGCTTTGGTTACCATATTATCATTCATTCTAGCCATTTCTCCCTTCATATCAGCATTCGTTTTATTTATATCAGCATTTATATTATTCATATCAGCTTTGGTTACCAAATCAGCTTTTATATTATTCATATCAGCTTTGGTTACCAAATCAGCTTTTATATTATTCATATCAGCTTTAGTTACCATATCAGCTTTTATATCCATTAACAGTTGGACCAATTGAGCCATATAATTATCACTTCCTTGAGGTTGTACTATTATAGCTTCAGTTACTTTTTGTGTTTGAGGTAACATTTGATCGGTCATGTGAACCTGTGAAGGATGTTCAACTTCTTCTACAGACCCCTCAGACATTAGGACTTTTAAAGACCCTTGTTCATCACTAATTGAAGTAATTTCTATTTCACTATCTTTATTACTTAAAGATTCTTCGAAACTCTTTACTTCCATTATTATTAGCTTTTTCCTACTTCTAGTTATCATTAACAAAAAAAAAAAAATTAAAGTTATATATAAATATAAGTTACTTTCTTTTCAAAGTAATAATTTAATATATGCCATAAGATTTCATGCTGTGCTTATGCCCTTACATGCAATTCTATTTTTCCTACTTTTATAAGATGTTATTATAATATATATTTTAATGTCCAAACTATAAACGTATTTATTTATTTTAAAGCGACTGATTTATCTGTTTATTACGGTTTATTTTATTTCAATGTCTATTATTTATTATTCAGTGTTTTTACCAATTCACAACATACTCATATATTTATTTATTTATTTAAACTATGGATTTAATCAATGGAAAACTACTGTTTCATGCTCCACATTGGGCGCCATGTATAACGGGACGATCCTTTTCAGGACTCGAGGAAGTTGCATCTAACTATAGTCGGACTTTGAGTCTTCTTATAGAATGCCATGGATGATGTGATTTAAAATATAATCCAATTCACTCCTCTATTAATAAACTTGTTACTCTCGGAATTCGAGCTCAGAGTAGAAATTGCAATTGACTCTCTTCAGGCATTTCCACAAGTATCCCATAGTAATGATAAATTTAGTATAAGCTATATATAACTTCTTTATAAATATTAAATCATTAAGTTGATTTAACATATATATGCGTGAGTATGTATATTTATAATTATTGGTTTTATAAAACGACTAAATAAAATAAACAAACGAGACCTGTTTAATTTTAAAATCAAGTTTAACACATTTTAATCCGTAATAAAAACAAAAATATTATCACATAAAAATATTAAAATTTAGAATTATAATCTGTGCTTATATACATACACTAATAAATTATTTAATATTCAAAAAAAAATAATGTAATCATTTACATATATATATAATTTAAAATCATGTGTATAATAAATAATACACATGATACATTATAAATCTACCTATTGTGTCATTAAAATGATTCAGTGTGTGTTGTATGTCTATATACGATAACATCCATTCACACTAGATTAATAATAGAATGTATTCTGATATTAGTTATCTGTATTTTTATATTGGACTATTTCCATCATCTAATATGTGTGTTGAATGTCTTTAGAAAAGTTTAATTTTTAGTTAAATATTCCAAATGCATTCAACTGTTAGTAATATCACAGCAAACAGGTTAGTATATGCACCAACTGTTAGTAATATCACAGCAAACAAATGTTAATAATATCACAGCAAACAGGTTAGTATATGCACTAACTGTTAGTAATATCACAGCAAACAGGTTAGTATATGCACAACGTTTCGAG
This sequence comes from Epiperipatus broadwayi, assembly GCA_028023455.1. NCBI lineage: Eukaryota > Metazoa > Onychophora > Udeonychophora > Euonychophora > Peripatidae > Epiperipatus > Epiperipatus broadwayi. The sequence goes on from JAQFVV010006291.1 coordinate 3,113,597, forward strand.
AGGTATTTTTCTCCCCTCTTCTTCAGGTGTTGCTGGCCTGACCAGTGACAGTACTAGCATGGGATTCGAATCTGGGTCCTTAGATTTTTGATTATTGAAATTTAAGGTAACGCTCTAACCAACTGAGCCATCCTGCAAAAGGCAACAGTATGTAGTAATTTCATATACTTATCTATGAGGTTCCTCCTGATTTCTCCACTTTTTCCTCAGAGCAAAGTTGATTAGTGGTTTCCATACATTATGTATAGTCACACTAGGTTGGCTTATGGGATTTTTTGCCATTATCATGTGAGCAGCTTCTTTAAATTTTCTTCTTTGTACCTTTTCTTCTTTATGCAATATTTTTGTATTTTCCCAATTGAACGTATGTTCATTGGTCCATACATGGTCTGCTACCTTAGACACATACTGTTTTCTCTCTTCTAATCATCAGTTTATGTTCTTGCAAGCGCTTTTGAATGGGACGGCTGGTCTCACCAATATATGTTCTTCCACATTCACATGGTATTTCATAGATGCAGTTTTTTCTTCGCTATGTGAATGATACATTTGTTGTATGGCCACATGGTGAAGCATTGCTACAAACTTTCTGGACACACATCAACAACATATCCCCTTCAATTAAATTTACAATAGAACCAGAACAAGAACAAAAATTGGCATTCTTAGATGTTCTTGTAACAAGACTCCCTCATGGCAAAATCAAAACTACAGTTTACCAAAAACCTACACATACAGGAAAATACCTAGCCTATACATTAATCACACCAAACACAAAACATGGAGTTATACTATCACTGTGGAACAGAGCAAAAGAAGTTTGTTCAGAAACCGGTGATTTGGAAAAAAGATCTATATAGAACAAACTCTTAAGAAAAATGGTTATCCATCAGCTGTTATTAAGAAAACATTAAACAGACAACAAAAAGAACCATCAAGAGAAAAGACAATTATTGGTACTGTAGTGTATCCATACATTCCAAAAATAGCAGACAAATTAAGGAAAATCTGCAATCAGTATAACATCAGAACAGCTTTTCAGAGCCATACCACACTACGAGGAATTCTAACATCTACAAAGCCTAAACTTGAAATGCTGCAAAGAAAAAACTGCATCTATGAAATACCATGTGAATGTGGAAGAACATATATTGGTGAGACCAGCCGTCCCATTCAAAAGGGCTTGCAAGAACATAAACTGATGATTAGAAGAGAGAAAACAGATATGTCTAAGGTAGCAGACCATGTATGGACCAATGAACATACGTTCAATTGGGAAAATACAAAAATATTGGATAAAGAAGAAAAGGTACAAAGAAGAAAATTTAAAGAAGCTGCTCACATGACAATGGCAAAAAATCCCATAAGCCAACCTAGTGTGACTATACATAATGTATGGAAATCACTAATCAACTTTGCTCTGAGGAAAAAGTGGAGAAATCAGGAGGAACCTCATAGATAAGTATATGAAATTACTACATACTGTTGCCTTTGGCAGGATGGCTCAGTTGGTTAGAGCGTTACCTTAAATTTCAATAATCAAGAATCTAAGGACCCAGGTTCGAATCCCATGCTAGTACTGTCACTGATCAGGCCAGCAACACCTGAAGAAGAGGGGAGAAAAATACCTCTCAAAACGTTGTGCATATACTAACCTGTTTGCTGTGATATTACTAACAGTTGGTGCATATACTAACCTGTTTGCTGTGATATTACTAACAGTTGAATGCATTTGGAATATTTAACTAAAAATTAAACTTTTCTAAAGACATTCAACACACATATTAGATGATGGAAATAGTCCAATATAAAAATACAGCTAGAACACCATCATCACAAACCTTCAGAAAAACACTGATATTAGTTATGTATGTTTAAAAATATATTATGTTAATTGTCATGTAAGATTCAATTTGGAATATAATAAAACTTACTTCCAAATTAAAATAATTTAAAAACGTTTACCTTAGTCAGCTGTCATTTCCATCAGAGTATATATCAAAATATCAACATCTAAATTTTATTAAATAAATAAAAAAAATAAAGTGTTCATCTTATCAGTTCTCCACTTTAATATACTAAGTAATTTTTCTAAGTAAATATAATTATCCACAAAGGAAATAAAGTTTAAGGGTTATTAAAATACACGAAGTAATCCAAGACGAGAAAGAATAACGGTTTTATATCCCTCCTTAGATGAAATAAAATGACGATGAATGTTAAAACATAAAGTTCATTGATCATCCTTCGAAGAGGCAATCCAGATATTCATTCTTTAAATATTTGCGTAGTAAAATATTTAACATCTTCTTCAATATAATACTCCAATATTAAGGCAGCTTTTTAAATGAGAATTACGACGATTATATTTTAGGCATTGATTAAGTAGGAATAAATTTACATGTTCAGGTTTAAAACATCAGCAGAAATCCCTGGCATAAATTATCTAGCCAAAGAACATCTTTATAAATTTTTGTCTTCTTAAATATATATTTTGAAAGCTCATTTCGAAGATGTTGATAACTTTTATAACCTTGTTAATTTCACTAATTATTTTTCTATAGTTCTTTATAATATTAAAAGGCAGTAAATTAATTACTTGAAGCAGGTTTTAAAATATTGAATCTTCTTTTTTTTTCTTAAATGTGTTCTAAATTCGAACACATTTAGTTCTTGCCTTGATAACTAAATAGAAGATTATTGTTATAACAATATTAGTTCGTTTTTATATTGGATTAATTTCAGCAAGCATATCACATATCACGCTTTCTATTGTTTAAAATATACAATTTGTAATGAACCTCAAACGTTTATTTCCTTTGTTTCAACTGATGAAAATGCAATGTTGACTTAAGGCTTTGTCAAATGTCAAGTTTTATATTAATAAAAAAAATACTATTAGTTAGAAACATTTATCTATGTGTGTGTATAAATAAACTAGAATTATTCATTTTTAGAATTATTCTTTTAATACTAACTAGTTTATGTGTATAGCTGATACATGAAAAGCTTAAGATAGGTGTAAGTTATTTATATCTGTTGATTCGATATAGGCACAGTTAAATTCGCAAAGAAACGCAAATTGTTTTAGGTGAGGCTCATATGGTACTCTCACAATATGTATGTGTGGTTTTATCCATAAATGTGATTACATATTTTAATAAAATAAATCTTGGGCTGCTTATTTGTATGGTTTTTACTAATCATAAATATTGATATTCATAAAATAATTTTTACTTAACAGTAAGTGGAATATAATTTTTCCAGAAATCTTTTGTTTAAATGAACAGGTTATAATGTTCCGATACAATAAAGGATTATAGTGAACTGATCATTTTCCTCAATTGAAATATACAGTTATAAATGAATATTATTTAGGACAGATTTTCTCTTAAAATTCACCGACAGCCCATCTATCTCTTTCAATTATTTGAACTTAGTTTCAATCTTTATATGTTGTAATATAGAGTAACCAATAACAATATTTTTATTGCACTCAAATTATTGTTCATGGATTCCCTATTTTGTATATTTCAGAGATAGTAGTAGTTCGCTTTGGTACACCCGATGTAATCATATATATATTCATTTCCAAACTGACCCTACCTTAGCAGTTGAATTTTCCCACATTAATTTAATATTTGAAGATAACAATGAGATTAGAATTCATTTATAAATATTTTAATTAAGTAAATAAGAAATAGCCTTATAATGCAGATACTTATAATCTGGCTGCATATTATCTCATCTTTATATATGCTATTATAAAAAAATTATGATCAGTTGAGGTTTTGAGATTATTATATTTTAGAGTTATTTATATATGTGCATATATATGTATTTAATATTTTAGGAGGCTATGAATTTTCCAAGCATTATATTATCAAATTTTAATTAAACATCTTTATTATCAAACAGCTGCAAAGCATACTAAATTGGAATCTTTTCATCTAAGGGCTAAGTTGTTTATTAAGGAAAGCAGTATAGTCAAAGATATTTGTGAAATACTGCATATTTGCAATGAGTTGAAAATATAGAAAGTTATTCAAATGACTGCTTAAGAGATTTTCTTTTATATATTATTACTTAAGATCACTTTGAATAAGACTATAGAAATATCTGCATAGATTAAATGTGGAGTCTTGCAAATGTTATTGTCTGTGTTGACTTCTTTAATAAATAGCTTGAACCATAAACAAAATGGTTCCATATTTTTTCACTTTGCAACTGGACAGTGACATAAGTGAGAGATTTGATTAAAATATAATATAAATGACAGAGAGTTTGTTAATTCCTAAAATATTATCCATTAATTGATGCCAAAAAATTGTGTGTGTGATTTAAGTGTTCCAAAATACTCATCCTTTTAATCAAATTGCATTGTAGAAGCCAACCAATTTTTCTCAGATTTATGTGCCAGCCAAAAGATAGATTGTCCACCACCTCGAACCACAGCTCGTTTGTTAGAAAAAGTGAGTTCTTGACATTCAAATGTTTAGTATAATGTTGCTCCCCCCCTCCCCTATTAATTCTTGTTTGTGTTATTGTAGCTTTCAGGTACTCTTATTGAAGATAAGTGCATCAACCCAACTTTTATTATCAACCATCCACAAATCATGTGCCCTCTAGCAAAATGGTAAGATCTTCATAAACTGTTTAAACTATATATAGTAATTAATCATCTTGTGTTTTCTATTATTGTTTTATTATGAATTAAATGGTCTGAGTTTTAATATTGTTACACTTTTCAAAATCATTTAATCTTAATATTTAAGCAACTTTTTTTTAAACTTTCTGTTACCCCTGTTGAAGTTATTTCATTTGTAAAATAATATCATGTATCATTGCTTTTTATACGTTTTGTGATATCTAGTGTAATTTGGAAAACATAATTGTAAATACATTGATTTTAAAAATTTCATTAAAATAAAAATGCAAATAATCACTACTGAAGCAAATAATTTCGTGGATGATGTGTAAAATAATGAAAACCCAATCTCACCAGAAGTAAAGAAGAAAAACAAAATATGGTTTTAGTTATTTATTTTCCAGTGTTTTAATTTCTAAACAAAATGTTCATATTTATTGCAGCTATAGGATACCTACAAATATTTTATAACAGTGAAAGAATCAACAACAAAAATTATTCAGAATCAATTAGATGTATCTTTTTTAAAATTCATCTATTAATTCATATTGATCTGTGAATAGAATCAGTTGTTTTCTGTATGGATTTTTAAAATATTATAGTAATACCTTGATTAATTCTTTCTTCCAGTATTACCTTTAATGCAGATTGTTGCGGCACTTATCCAAAGTAACAGTCCAGAAATAAAATTGTTTTATTTCTATGCTTTAGTTCTTATTGGGAGATATGAATATGCTCTTATATTTATAGCAAGTTATATTTTTTTTCAGTAAAGATGTCTCTAGCATGGCCTGGTTTGTTAATAAAACGAGATATCACATGACTCTTCTTACATCATGCTTTTCAGCAGTAAATTCTTTTTCTCTCAACACATTTTTGCTACCACTACATCTGGCATCTATTGATTATTAAGGCTTACACCAGGTGGCAAAAATATGGTGAGTAAAAAAGAAATATTTAATGTTGGGGGACTAGTTTTCTTTTTGGGAATCATTAAAACTTCTGTCAATTAGTCAAAGACTTATTTAAAATTAATTCGTATAAATTTCTGTTAAGATGAATTTATATTTTCATTAAATCGCTGTTGGAATATTGAAAACACTTTATACAATGGTTATATGGCTGCCATTTTCTGACCTGGAGTTTAGGTCTATAAAGTTCAACTTTAAAATTTTTTTAAAGTCTTAAACAATTTAGACTCTCCCATCCCCATAATTATCTTTTAGCCACCAAATATTGAGTGTACATATGTAGTTAGAAATAAGATTAAATTAATCTAAAAACAAAAATGCAATCATAATATATGATTTTTATTGCTGGTAGGAGAAGTTGGCACAGAGACCATGGTTTAGCTATATGTTGGAATTGCTTTCACTGTATTTGTAAGGATGATCAGATTCATTAATCGAGGTTCAATCATTAATATTATTTTTGTAATTAATAAAAGCATGGTAGAAGCATAAATAAATAAATTAATAATGATTATATATATAAACAGGCAAAGCTCTCTATATGTATTGCCACACGCAGCAAGCTAGAGTAATATGTATAGAGAGTTTTGCCTGTTTTAACAACAGTTGTACACAAGCATAAAAAGTGGTGGTCATGTGATGTTTATTGATTATATATATATTTGAAAAGTATGCTCAATATTTTTATGTGATAACCTTAATATTTTTACAGATAAATGGTAATTGCTATGGGTATTATATATCAGGCAACTTTATGTAAGATGAAAAATAAATAATTTTTTGTTTGAATCGAGTTATAATGCCTAAAAAAAGTTGATCCCTTTTTTCATTATGTTGTTGGAAATGATTACAAAACTATCAGAATACATGGTTCCAATAATATAGTTTTTTTAAAAAAAATAAATATATAGGTATATATTTTCATAGCTGACATTTAAGTATATTAGTGAATACTATTCTGAGAATTTCTCCCTAAATTTAAAAATGTGCGATTTAAAATCATTTCTCCTTTCTTTCTCATATTCAAATTATATTGGTTGAGAAGTTTTAAAAATTATTTTATCTTCCAACTTCTTTTATTTTATACAGCATTTATTTTATTCAGTTTATACTTTTTTTCTTTCATGTTTTTTTTATAATTTCTATAATCATACTCATATGATTCAATTTTTACCAGAATACATGTTTTGTTGATTTTATGGGTGAATAAATATAGAGTAAATGAGCAATACATTAAACTAGATATTAATTCAAAATACCATGAAATAGTAATCTCTGGTGATCATATTGAACTGGCATGTTAATGACTACCAATAAAAGTACACTGATTACAAATATTCTCCATAAAAGGTAAGCTAATGGTACTATTTTTCTAAAGCCAGAATGATTCTACTTTAACTATTTTTTTTATAAAACTCGATAGCTGAACTATTCAAAAGGATATAGTCTGTACACTATAAGTCTTTCCTCTATCAAGAAAGAATATTGACAGTTTAAAGTTATTTAGGCAGGCTAGTTCGTATGATAGACTTTCATTCTTTAAGCCTTAGCTTGTATTCCTAGCAAAATTAAATGTTTAATGTAATTTTCCCCTTTCTGATAAGAATATTTGAAATTGGGCATTCCGTGTAGACTTGTTATGGTTCTTCATTTTGAGAGAAATATATAAATATAAACAAGAATGTTAATTTGTAGAATGAAACCAATGTGCTTATTTAGAATATAGGATTTTTTTTAATAAGAGATTCATTCTTTATAGATCTGCTATGTCTTTTTCTTTAATTAGTTATAAACTAATGATCAGCTTTTCAAGCTAATGCACATGTGCTTTTGATTAATATCATATGCTGTATAAGACAATAGTTTTCTACACAATACAAATGTGAACAATAATGCTTATTAAGAAATTGTTTTTTAATCAACTGAGAAACTCTTGAAGCCAATAAAAGATTACATTGCAGAGTGACACTAGGATATATATATAAAAAAAAAACGAAATTAACTATGATAACAGATGTTTCTTGGAATCTCCAGTCAGCCTAACCTTATTTTCTAAGTCTTTAGTCTAATTAGTTAATAGTTATTGCCATGGAAATACATTGTTTGTAATTAACTTTGCAATTAAGTTTCCATACATAGAAAGACTCAAAAAAATTTCAGGGTTTACCTATAGGGCTAATTTATCATGTTACATGTACATCTTTTATTATATAATCCTTAGAACAGCTAAGATTTGTTCCATTGCACTAGCCTATTTAATATTATGTACAATTTATTAAGATTTCACTTATGATAAGAAAAATGGTCTCTTTAATTCCTCTTTATTGTTATGAACATAATGACTTTTTTCATTTTACTAATTATATACAAATTTATTACCTTATTTCATATTTGATTTTATAATTTCCTTTGTTGTTTTAATTTTTTTTTTCTTTAAGAAAAAATAAATTGCTTTTTTAAAAAGTTATTTAGTATTTCCACTTGTTTTTAATATAATTAGAATATTTTATTCTCACTTGACAAGAACTGTATTAATGAATTCAAGTATTAGTAATTCAATCTAGTACCTGAAATAGTAATTTTTGATTTTCTTCACTAGGCACAGGTCCATAAAGGGTTTAAGTGAACGCTTTGAACTTTTTGTCATGCAGAAAGAATTATGCAATGCTTATACAGAACTTAATGATCCTATAATTCAAAGACAGTTGTTTGAGAAACAGGTAAGAAAACAATGATGACCAAGGAATTATTAGTTAATTTGTATTTTGAATCATTTGAATTCTATTTTTAAAATCAATCAATTTAAAAAAAGAGGGTTATTAAAAAAGTTTCTTTTAAAAACTAAATTATATATTTTCTTATTCTGTGTAAATCGTTTTACTTACAAATGCAGTTATTTATGTTTTCACAGTCATTTATGTTTCATAAATAATCTATTCAGTGCACAAATAGTTTTTATAACTAAATTAAAAAATAACTGCGACCTTAGGTTTAAACACATTATGTTTTCTACTATGTATTTTAGTTTTTTAAAAAAATACCATCTTGGTAGTATTATGTATAAAAAAAAATTGTTTTTTAATTAATTTAAGGCAGATATTTGCTGGCTGAGAACTTAATTTTTAGAAAGAGTGAAAATTTATATATATATATTAATAAATTGCTTTGCAGATAAATGTGGTTATCAATAAGTTTTGCTTTATAGATCATCCATTAAAAAATAACAGAAATCTTGGATTTTTTGTTATGGATCTTAGATGCCTCTTTTTTAAAAAAACGTTATAATTGTTTTTATATATGTGTGTATTAATTTATAAAAAAAAATTGTCTATTTGTTCTTTTAATGTGTTTATCTGTCATTAAGATTTAAATAGGAAAGCTTGATTGTGAATAAATGCTTACTGGCTATTTTCAGGAACTCCTTTCAAGTTTCCTATTTGTTAAAATGTGTTATTAATAATTACATAATCAGATAATATTAATGATATCTATACAGTTTGACAATTTTTTTTTTTAAATCAATACTAGGATCTTTTACATGATCACATATCTGAAAATTTCTATCAAGCAAACTTTTTTTTTTCTACTATTTTGTTAGGAAAAACTTATAAAAACTAGTGAATTGATTCTACAAACAAGTATGTATAGATGCTAGTCTTATATTTATGTAAGTGCATCTATGTCTATGAAAGCTTTCAATGCAAGTATATCAGAAAGAGAAATGATATGAAATAATTGCCATTATCAGTAATCTTAAAATTCTTCAAGATCCATACATATGATTTTATCTTGACCAGGATCAAATTTGGCAATAAGCTAAGTCACAATTGAGCACATTATAATAAATGTTCACTCTTAAATATTGATCAACTTTGTGGTACTACGAACTGTGAAGTCTAAATATTACCTTTTTGAGACAGAATATATAGTTTTGAGAGGATGTATCTTTGAAATGATTCTTATTTCTACAAATCATTTTAATCACATGTGCAATCTATTAATTTGTATCCAATACTACTATTATTTAAAGCCAAATTTTTTAGTACTGGCACAAGTATATGTATCTTAACATAAACCAATATTTTGGTGATTTTTTTTTTGCTTGATGCTTCTTTCCGAAGACAGTGATATCAATTTATTTGATAATTGTAATATTAAGATTGTGGACTGTTTTCTGTGTATTCTTATAGATTACAAAATGAATTTATGGTGGCTTCATATTTTTTTTTCTCATGTGTCACAGCATTAGCCAGGAAGCTAACCCAGGACAATTACTTGTAAAGCAGCGGTCATTGACCTCTCGACCACCAATGCTTGACAAAGGTGGCTTCATATTTGATGTTCTTATCAATATAAGAAACCAGAAATCATTATAAAAACCTTTATACCCACATTGGCATTAGTTGAACCATCAGGGATTAAACAGTGAGACATACATTATCATCATTGACGGCACATTTCAGTCTTGTAATTTTTCTATAATAGTAACATCTGTCATTTCTTTTCAGTTACTTAACTATGCATTTTGTTCCACTTTTAGACAACAACAGATTTCTTGATTTATTTCTGGTAAAATACTTCATTGGTATATAGACCATTTCTTATGATTTACTGAATCCAAGCATCAGACCAAAATTCATGCTTTCTCTATCTGCACATGGGTGGTCAAATTATTTTTTTTAAACATAACTTCTGTGATTCTTTATTCATATCATTAAGTTGTGAATCAGTTCAATACATAGTTTCATATCAACTATTTCTTAGATATGCAATTTAAATATTTTTTATTTTGGTGCATAAGGTTATTATAATCTAGATGACCTGCAATCTATTTCTCTTTTATAGATTCATGTTTAAGTATTGTGAAATAACTGCTTCCTATCTAGAATATGCCCCATGTCAATGATTAATAAATGATAATTAATATTTATCTAAGATGATAGCAAAAAAAATAGATGTTTAAATGAAATTGTGGTTATTAATTAAATTATAGTTCTTTGAACAGTTCTTGAATCATGCAGAATATGATTATATCTGAAAATCATTCAGCCCAGATTAGAGCTTAATTAACACTGAATAAACAGATGTCTTCTAGTTAAGTGAAAGGTTACAGAATACTAGAAAGAAATTTATATGTGTTTTATTGCCTTTGATACAGGTGATCTTGCTACATTTTGAAATGTTCTTTACAAAATGAATATAGTGGAGCGTTTCTTTGTTTTTATGATGATTCTTTATACAGCGCTAGAAGCTAATTAAAATAGGCTATGTTTAAATGGACAGATATACATTATCCAAGAAATAGCCAGAATTGCATCTTATTGCCTACCTATCAAACTTGTATGTTGAATATATAATAAAGTGACAAATGCAGACTTGGAACTGGTGAAAGATGTTAATAATACCACATTTGTAATTAAATAAAGACAACGTGAAAACATTTATTAAAAAAGTCAAAGGATTGAATAAGACTGAACATAAAGAAGACAAATATTGTGACTACAGAATAGCAACTGCTTAAAGTGATGATAAAACATAAATTATTTATAAAGGATGCAGAAAATCATGAGATTTGCCATAAACTAACACTGGACAGTTGCAATGAAAAATATTGTTTTGAATTACAGTTCTGGTGAATACTTTTGTGAATAACAGGGAAAACAAGATAAATAAACAAATAGATTCTTGGTCAGGTTGGATCAATTTGAAATTATCTTGATTTGATTATATTATGAAGTAATCTTTAAATCTTTTGAACTGAATAATATTCAGAATGGTTATAGCAAAAAATGAAACGATAGATTCATGTAATTATCAGGAATTGACTGACAATCACATGAATAATATAAGTTTTCAACTTTTGTTTCCATTTACAAAAATTAACCATTCAGAGTCTAAGATCTTATGATTCAATAAACAATTCCAACTTTAGATTTCACTATACAATGTACATACAGATTTTGTCTGTCATTTTAGTCTAAAAGTTTTGGTGAAGAAGAAACTCATCTAATAGACGAAACTTTTTGTCAAGCATTAGAGTATGGCCTGCCACCTTGTGGAGGTTGGGGTCTGGGTATTGATCGTCTTACCATGTTGCTTACTGATTCTAGTAATATTAAGGTATTGAAAATTTTTTTAATCAGATTACTTTTATATTGATTAAATTACATTAGTGACAATTCATTTGATTTTAACAATTCTTGTATTTTCTTTAGGAAGTTCTTTTGTTTCCAGCAATGAGGCCAGAACCAATATAAGATGACTGATGAATCTATGTATAGTTTTTTTTTAAGAATATTTTATAAAATGTGTTATTTCTTGTGAAACTCCAGATAAAATAGTGATTATAAAAAAAATAAATTTGTTCAAAATATTTTAATGTTTTATTTACAAATATAAACCTATTCGTTCATGTTATATATAGAGCTCGCAAAATAAGCTCTTAACAAGCTTTGCAGAATATCCCCAACCCCAGACCAGTTTCTGCTACTAGCATAGTCTGGGGTTGGGGATATTCTGCAAAGCTTGTTAAGAGCTTATTTTGCGAGCTCTATATATAACATTTGTAAATACAAATTTATTAAATTAGGTCATATGACACCTGACTTGATTTTTTTGTAAATATTATTTTTTGCTATTAAGGCTTTGGCAATTTTATATCGCTAAAGCTATTACTATATGATGCATCTGAACTTAGTTCAGTCCCATATGGCTCTTTTAAGTTAGATAGCTGGATTGGAAGACGGATGTCTGAAAATTTCAAATTTTCTCTTACGTTATACATTAGATAAAGTGCTGGGCTTGTCCTGATATTTTTAATCTAATGCTTGAATATCCTAGCGCCTCAATGACGACACCAGTAGCAGAAACTGGTCTGGGGTTGGGAATATTCTGCAAAGCCTGTTAAGCACTTATTTTGTGAGCTCTATATATAACATTTGTAAATACAAGCTTATTAAATTAGGTCATGTGACATCTGACTTGATTTTTTGTAACCTGTTCAATCAATATACTGAATGTTTACTATCATAAATAGAAGTATTTGAACTTACATTTTTCAGTCTATTTTCATCCTCCACTCCATCTCAAACAACTGATGCACATGACCCCTTCATGTGAGAAAGATAAATGATCCCCAATATATGTATTTCATGCAGAACCAGCACTTATTAGTTGGGCCAGATCATAATCTCTCATACATATATACAATCAGTGCTCAGTTTATATTAAGATAACAATCCCTCAAGCTTTAATAGACAGTATATCTTCATGGGTATGATTACAATATCAAATCAACCAAGGGTTTTGATTGTTCCATTGTTGGTTTTTCAATGAAATGGATGGTTGAATTGTTGGAAGGGGAACAAAATTGAAGCGTATCCATTAAAGTTTGATGAATTGCTGTCTTAATATAAACTGAGCACTGAATGTATATATATGTGGGATATTATGATTTGGCCCAACTGATGAATTCTGGTTCTGCACAAAATAATTATATTGGGAATCACTTATCTTTTTCACGTGTGTCCGTGAGTATTGGTTATTTGACATGGAGTGAAAGACTAATATAGACTTAAAATCCTAAATTCAAATCCCTCTATTCATTATGGTAATGCTTTTTTTTTTTTTTTTTTACAAGAATTGTAAATATTAACAAATAAAATGCCTGTGGACATATTTTATTATCTTTAATTAAATAATTAATAATTTACTGAATAAATGAGATTACTCTTTTTATTAATTCTCTCATTCAAATCTATATTTAATCACATTTTATCAGAACTTTAAAAACTAGAGATTTTAGGGACTACTTGCAAAAGATATCTGATTTCAAGTCATAACAGACATTAAAACAAAATAAGATTTTCTAGAATTCTCATGTTATCTTTGCTGAATTCTCCTAAAGTAAAATACAATTCTACCAAAAATCTGACAAATGGCTTGTTTGGTATCATATCTTTCTTTTTTTTTTTATACTGCATGAATGGAAAAAAATTAGCTTAAAAAGTTTATTGAAGAAAACTTGTTGTTTATATTTTTCTGATTCTAAATGTTGTCTCAATTCACTATTATTCAAAAGATTTATCATATGTTAAAAATCTTTGTTATAGTGAAGATTTGCTTAATTAGTTATTCACATTACATTATCAAGGTCTTAGGAGTTTACTTGGATGTAACAAAATTTAAAGTAATTATGTTGAATGAAGTAATTATTAATAATAAACAAATGTAAATTCATTATTAATAATTTATTCACACCTGCTGGATTCATTCTAACTTTATTACATATTCCCCAAAGTTATTAAATAGACAGAAACAGTTTGCTAACATTTATTAAATCTTAAATTACTTTCATTTCCATAGTTATCGTTTTCAAAAACCTTTTCTATGGAACAAATCTAACCATAGGGAATTATGTTCATCAATTGAAACAATTACAGAGACAAACACGAATATTCAGTATACTCTTTTTATAGTAAATAAATAATGACAGAAAATAATTAGTCATCATTGAGCTTTGTAATTTATATCCACATATACCTGTAAACAAATCTTTTACTGATTATGCATCTTCTAGGGCATAGGTATCTGATCACTGTTAGAGCCAATAAACATCACATGATCTTATGCTTGCTTATAACTGTTGTTAAAACAGGCAAAACTCACTATACGTATTGCCACAAACAGCAAGCTAGAGTAATCAATGGATGCCAGAAGGCTTGTGCATAAAATCTCCATCTAGTGCCTACTCATCCAATATCCCCAGACTAGTTTCTGGCTTGTGGCCTTCATCAGTGAGGAGCCTTGGATCTGAGAGCACTGCACCTAGATCTTAGGATCTAATGCAACCCTCTGGCAGCCACCTTTTATCTCCACTTTACTACAAAACTATGAGTCTTAAATTGAAAACATCTTAATATTTTCAATTCAAGCCCATCAGCTTATATAGTCATATAGGTCTGAACTACTATCAAGATATATTTCAACCTAGGCTAGAAAAAAAGTTTAAATTTACCGAGCCATATTTTTAGTGGACCATCAAACAAATTAAATTCACACAAGTATAGACAAAAAAAAATTGTCTTTTAATTTATTATTTCAACTAACAAATGAAGTGATATTACCCTGAAATATATATTGATATATATAGAATTTTACTAAAGAATTGGAATATAAAATTTACATGTAGTTTCAGAACTAAGTCAAATTCATTTCTAGATATATTATTTATCAAGGCATTACAGACTAAATTTAGATTGATTTTATTAGAAACTATTTCTTAATCTTTACAAAGCCAAAAGAATTATTTCTTTAATCAGTTTTCTAATCAATAATCCTGGACAGAGGCTTTATTCTGCAGTAGATCATTAAAAACTGAAGATTGTCTTCAATGAATTGGGAATGTTTAAGAGTTACGTGAAAGAAAACCAGGTAACTATTTTATCCTAGACATCGTGAGGAGTATCAGATATTAAATCAACAACAATATTGTTAAAAATATGGAAAGTAAACATTTAATTTGGCATATTCCAATATTTTTAAATGAGATGCTATTACTGGGTATACTTACTTGCCTAAATATGTTTTTCAGATATATATTACCCAAAACAGACTTTTTTATATGATTTATTTTTTTTAGTTGTAACATTTTGAAAAATTAAGAACTAAAGTACATAAAAGATTTATCAACAAATATTACAGTCATTTTTTTTTTTTTTTTACATGGTAAAAATAAATAATTTGTGACCTAATTAATGAAAAGTAAATTTTTTGAATTACATCATGCTTCAGTGGCATACTTAGAGAAGGGAGGAGGGATATCCAAATTTTTGAATTAGAGGATTCCATAGAGATTGCAAACTCAAAAACGAGGTAGAAAAATATATAGTTTCACAGTTATAATTTATTATTGAAGAGAACAGTACTTACTACATTATCCTTGTGAATTAAGGTGTTTTATTTTTTAATTATGGGTGTGTTTGCAATTGCATACAAAATTAAAATTGATAACCCATTTAAATCAATTATGCAATATAAAGATTTTCATGATATAAAAAAGATGTAAAAGTTTTGTAGAATAAGCATAAATGATTTACAAGTTTTTGTATAGAAATATGAACACTGGATTAAACAACTTATATTTTATTTTTAATAATAATGATAATTATTTTTTTTAATCCAATATTTTTATTGCTATTTGTGTATTTTCGGGTTTTCTTTTTTGAATAAAATCTAAATGTAAACATGTTAATTTATTTTGTGTTCATTCATAAACATTAAATAATTAAAATTTTACAAATAAAAACAATTTTCCACTTTTTAAATCTCATCCTCGAAATTGTTGAAATGTTGAGCGAAATATTTACTTAGATATCAATTTTCTTAGGTATGCCACTATATTGCCTAAATTTCTTAAACTGAAAATACATTTGTTTATTAAACTACTTTGTTTTCAAAAAGCATGGAATATTATTAGGCACTAGAAATTCCTCTACAACATAATTGTTTTGGATCAACAAATTTTATAATTTGGCAGTATAAAGTTTAATAATCTTGGGGATATTCTGGCACAAAACTTCTCAATCAGGAAAAAACAATACAAAATAACAATGGTTTAAACCCTAAAATAAGATATATTATGTTTATTTTATAAAATTAATTATTCACTTTGGTGTTGGAATAGTTTGAAAAATTTATTAACAAATATTAACATATGAAACAGCATGTATGTAGATGATATCTTTGATTTATTACATTTACTGTTTAAAATGAGACGCTAATAAAATTTCTGAGGACTGATTTTTATGTTATTAGACAAATTATATCGTGGAAATTCATTTATATAAGCTCTGAATTAAAGAATTGGTCTTAATGAATTAGTTAATAAGTTGTTCAACACGTATAATGACACTTTGAATTTATTGTTAATAGTAATTCAATCTGATTAAATACTTTATTATGAACTAGAAAAAGTGGGAATATATTTGCTAATTATTAAGAATTGGTTTATAGCACTTCAAAATTTAGAAAAGTTCGGCCGATGCTATGACACATGAAAAAAAAAAAAAAAATTTAGAAAAGTTCCTTTTAAAAAAAATTTGCATGATCTAAATCTTTTGTAAATAAGTGCTGTTTTAATAAAACAGCGATATTAATGATCAAGTCCTCAACAGCCATTATTACTAGTAACACTACAATAGTCAATTTATACAATATATACATAAACACTTAAGGCAATATTAATTTATCTATTTCTTTAAATAGACACATACTTAATTGCAGATTTATTGGTATAGCATATACGAAATTGGTTAATAGATTTGCTCATTGCAAGTGAATATTACACTATGCTGACAATACATTGCAAATATGTATATAAATTGTTTCATTATTGATGTAACATTTATAAATTATTTTCTTTTCTGCACCAATTCACATTCCATTTTCATTTTAGCTTTTTTTTTAATATATTGGCAAAAAAAAAAAAAGTAATTTATATATATACAAAAAAGTAGAGTCTGTCACATGGGCAAGTTCAAATTCAATAATAATTAGAATTAAAGACAATTCTGTACAAAAATATGCTTTTTTGTTTCATTTTTGAAGCACTTTTTTTTATGTTAATGAAAACCTGATGATTGACGATCTTCAATACCCATTTCTGACGCTACATATTCTCAATTAATTATGATCTTCTAAACTGTCATTAGGAGCTATTCGTGTTTAGATTTTCTTGCCTGAGTAAGTTTTGGTTTATCAACAAATTCATGGCCATAAGAGAAGATATATAAGAGGATCAGAAAGCAACAGAAGGACCAAAATATGATCCACGCTATTTGTTCCTTGAAGCTGGCTGAAAAAGATGATAGATAATTACATATAATATCTACTTTCACAATTATCTATCTATATATGTACGTAAACATAATTTTTTATTATTTTGTCTACATTTGGATTCTTAAATAATACAAGTTTATAATACCATCCTCACTAATATTCAAATTAACTATGTATAATAAACTCAAGGTATATTATAATGCTATTGATGCCCTCTAAAGCATGTGGGTGGGGTTGTAAAAAGAACAAGTACATCCTTCAAAAGCTATGATTTTTCTATTCTATAACGTCCAATCCTAGAGCTAACTATTTTTAAATGACTATAAAGAAGAAATATTTCAGTAATAGGAGAGAGAAAAGAGTAATCTAAATATAATGACAATCAGAAGAGTTTTCTTATGGATTGAGTTTTTCATTTGTATATTCTGTTAACTAAATCATCTTATCTAATCCAAGTTATCATTTAACAAAATAATTTTGCATATACAATGTATTATTAATTTGATGAAAAAAATACAAAGCCAAGCCATGCCAACAAACCCAAAGAGAAGTATGTCTTCCACTGTGTTCAATTCTCTTTTATTAAAACTATTTTACCGCTACTCAGGGATTTCATCAATAAAGGACAGTAATTCTGATTCCAACACTTTATCTGCGTCTTTCAGAGATTTGGATAATATGACCCATTTGGTGTTTCATCATCATGCATATATAATGTATCTACATGCACAAAAATATATATATTTTCAAAATAATTATGATTAAATAGTAGAAATATGCCTACAAGTAATCAATATAAAACATATCAAGTACAGATAATAGTGACTTTCAAACAAACTATTGTGCATAAATAAAGTCAGATAATTCTAAAGGTAACTGAAAATTAATAGCACCAAAACAGATTTAAATTTAGGTATGCAATTATGTATACACTTTTCACTACCTAAAAATATCCAGAAATAAAACATTCAACCTAAAGCTACCTGTCTGAAAACTGGCATGCGTATTATAAACAATTATTTATATCTCTATAGCAGATCAAAGATCTTCAAACTCTTCAGTTTCATAATAGGAGCTGAATAGCAGATAAACTACTCCGATGCTTATACTATTAATCCAATACTCATTCTTGTTAAATCAACAAAACATTGTGCCAGATAAAGATGAACATGAAATATCAATAAGATATCGCATTCAACAAGTTTGTAACAAAATTCAGTAGTTGTTAATATGAAGTAATATTACTGAAGATAATTTCATCGACATCATTCATTCAGATATCGTAAACAGGGGTTTAAAGTGAGTGGTCTATCCTCACGCTTTCACTTACAGTACTTAAGATTTGCCCATATATAAGCATTTGGGTTGGATAGAATAAGTGGATTCATTTTATTCTTTCCTAAATACTATATCTTGTGTTGGAAGTGAAAGTACTCATTTATTATTTAACACTCATAAAAAGCGCACAATAGCTTGAATGGCTGATTAAATGTATTACAATTAGAAACAGCGCTAAAAATAAATGTTTATTACTGAAGATTAAGAAGTCAGTACTATTACAATATAACTGCTACTTAATAGGTAGGGAATATATTAAAATTAATTCACTATTACATACATTAGAAGTGATTGAAGGTTTTCAAATGAGTACAATCTTGACTTTGGAAAATTTTTCTCAATAAAGTGAGTGCTATCTGCAAAGAACATTTACAGTTCTATCACAAAAATCAACCTGTATCAAAATTAAGTTTGGTAACACTTTGGGAAGAAAGGAACAATTTATTATTAAAAAAATAATGAGTGCCAAGAAATAATAAAATAAAATTATCTTCTATATTTTAAGGCTATTAAGAAGAGCTGCCATGTGAATAAATCCAACGTTGCATGAAGGAAAAGTATGAAGCAAGATGAAATGTGATGAGGTACAATGAATTGAATACGACTATATTAGAATCACTCAAACTAACAACAAATTCAGAATCATCACAATAATACATGTTGACTAGCTAAATTTAAGCTTTGTACAAGATAAAGTATGAGAACTAATTTTTGGTTCTAAATAAATAAGTTTTTATGAAGCAATGATAATCTGAAAAATCTTAAATTTAAAAATTAGATAAAGTGTAATAAGATTAATTAACTTAAAAATAAAACTGAGTTTTGGATGAGATCTAAGAAGTTTTGCGATAGAAGATGAAGACAAGCTTAAAGATCGGATAGAATATAAAAGACTATCAACAGCACGGAAGAGAAAAAATAAGTAGCACATTAAGGTGACTAAAACAGTATAAAGAAATCAAGATATTTATTCCTAGTATGTGCTCCCGAACAAACTTATTTAAATGTGGGAATTATTGCCGAAAGAATAGCCTTAATATGGACTATTGAACATGAAAATAACACCCACAACGTAAAGTAATTAGTCATGACAATCCAAAGAAATAAAAATAGGTTGAATTAGACTAAACTATGGGTTAGTATGCCTTATATTCCAAGATCGTTGAACAAAATAAAAAAGATCTGCAAGCCAACTTTCAAAATTAGTTTTTGTACTCCCCCTAATCTTAGGTTGATTAACAACACCAAAGATAAATTACAAAAAGATACATCACAGATAGTATATGAGATTCCATGGAACAGTCCAGGCTGTATACTACAGGGAATCTAGAGCTAAGGTATGCTAAAAATAATTCTGAATATAAGTTTGTTTTTTAGGACCATGAAAAACAATTTGGTCATAACCCTGATCCACAGACAGTCAATCTTGTGTTTATGGAGTGCAATGATAGAAAAAGTCAAGGTGTGGTTTATTGCCAACCAAAGAAATATAATAAATGAGAAAACATCATCCAAATATCTAACAAATGGAATATTTAAATAAAAATCCATGCATAATTACATTACAGTATATAAATAAAGCACCAACAATAATCAATTTAAGAGACTTGATTATGGTAAACTTCACCGAAAATGCTCTTAGTATTAAGTTATAAAGAAGAAACTTATGCAAACATATGAAAATTTGAATTACAGAATTATACAGTCAATTCCATACTATGCATACTACAACAGTATAAAGACTTCAGCATTCAAGTTCCTAATGATTTAATATAAATATGATTCAATAATTGTCACCTTTCTAATTTTTTCATTTCATCAATGAAGAAATTGTCTACTGTAATTATTCATAACTTGATCATCATAGATAAAATATATTCCTTTCAGGACAGGCTTTTAGTAGTGAGAATAAGGCTGATAGAACAATATACCAGCTAACTCATTCCTTTTCATGAGAAATCTCGTAGCATTCTGAATCAAAAAATGATTAATAACAAATATGTGATATTCTAAACTTCTGTAAGTTCAAACACAATTTTGTGCTCATAGTTGATATAGTTTTTAATAAATTTCTGATAAAATATTTATTTATGTCAAAAGAGTGTCAAATTTGTCAGTGTAAATCTTAATGTAATTTTTTTTAAAAAATTTTTTCCTTCAGATCACCTAATAAATGTATGACAACTTTTCGTTTCTAATAATATATATATAGAATTTGGGAATAAACATCTCAACGATCTAAAAGACTGATATTGGAGCCTTTAGAAGTTTCTAAATTTGTGATATTCTAAATTTTCTTTGGTTATGGATATGTTCCAATTTTGTTAAACAAAGTTAATCTCTTACAATTTCTTGGTATCCTGCTTAAAATTTATCTGTTGCCATCTCTTCTAGCATTATATCCAGCACAACTCCATTTAAATTCTTATAATGTCAATGATAACTTTAAACCTTCTTATCAATAGATTTTGCTTTCAATCTTTTCTTGTTAATGCAAATATACATCTTTCATATTTTACTGTGCAAACTGCAGTCTCTATACATCTCTTCCATTAAAAAATGTCCAAGCCTCATAGCTATTAGTAAGTGCTGGAAAAACTCATTTATTAAAAACTTCCTTTTCAAGCATATCAGAATATTTATTTTTAATATTCTTATTTCTGCCAAATTAACTCCATTTAGATTTAATTTGAATGTAATTTTATTATGTTTGCTCTATATTAATAATCTAACTAAAGTATTTATAATTATTAACTTCTTCCAATTCATACTATCAATCTGTTCTTTTTTGAAAATCCATTAAACATTACTTTAGTCTTTCTAGCATTTATCTTTAGCCCTACTTTCTTGCTTTCATCTGATAGTTCTTGTAATGTTTCCTAAAGCTCTGAAATATTATTTGCAATAAATAATCACATCATTTTCAAAATCTAAATGATTTAAATAATCATTTATTTTTAATCCTATAGTTTACCATTTTAATCCACAAAATATTTCCTAGAAAACTATTAATAAAGCATTTTGAAGAAATGGAATTACTCTGTTGTACACTCTTATGGAAATTAATGTGTTATTACATAAATTCATTACTGCTATTCACTGCAAAATAAAAACCCATATTCATTGGTTCTTTCTACAACTTTTCTTAAATATTTAGATATGATCTATTATGCTGCAATCAATTTTAAATTCAGCTTATTTTTTGTTTGAATCTAATGTTCTCTTTAGATCATTTTATCTTAATATAGATCAAATTATGGCAGATCGATACTCTATAATTTCTAAGATTTCATTTGTCTTAAATGTTAATATTTTGCATTTTTCTAATCATTTGGCAGCTCTATTATTTAAGTATTAGTATATAGTTTTGCTAATAATTTCCTCCTTCACTCACTCCTTTTAAAATAGCTATGATTCCAACACTTGAAGCTTTTTCATAGATTTAAATATAGCTCATTCCGTCTTGAAAGTTATTAGGATTTCAAAAGATGGTATTATAATTGTAGGGATTTTTTGTTTTCTTGTTCTTTAGCATTCATCCACATTCTTCATGATATTGTCCCTTTTTTAGTAGGCACCATATTTTTTTCTTAATACTAAGGTAACTTTCCATTACTAAAATTTTGATAATTTTTGTTCTCTTCTACAACTTTTCTGTGATATCACATTTATATTTCCTTACATTATCATCAACTGTTTTACATTTCATTTTATAGAATTTCAGATATTTAGTTCTAAATAGATCATTCATTTCTATTTTTACACTCATTGCCTTGTCTTAATTGAAAATTTTTTAATGAAATGAATCCCCCAGCACCCCCCCCTCTTCCCAGCAGATATCTTTTTATTGATCTTGTTTAAACCTGAGCGATCTTATGTTAGAATTTCAATACCCAGATCAAAGTCAAAAAATTATTTTCTAGTTCCTTTGTGTATAGATAAAAAATATTGCAGTAAAAAGAACCCCCCCTCCCCAACTAATTTTGCAGATCTAATGTCTTTAAATAAATGGCAATCAGAAAAAAAGATAACAGCTAAATTTGAACTTTTAAAGTTTTAAATCTCTATGGAAAAATTTTTCAAGTGAATTTATCAATTTTTACACCAATATTTTTTTGAAGACAGATAGAAACTAAGCAAATTTTCAATGCAAATATCCAATCCTTCTCAAGAAATTTTTAAAAATGCAGATAATATACAATGGTTTCTAATTCAAATAAACACACCATTCTATGCCTTTTTATTTAAAGTGATTTTTATGTGTTAATTTTTTCTTTCAATTACACATTGAAACACGAACATATTTTTTAACAAATGAAAATAAACAATACAACATACATAAGATGTTTATGCAGAATGATACATAAGAACTAAGAGCTGTAATATCTTTCATATTTTATTTCAAATGTTATGCCAGGAACTATTTACATATACTACTAATTTATGTAAATTAGTAACTGTATTCATAAAATTATTTATAATTTTTTTCTTTGTATATATTAAGATATCAAGATTCTAGTTAAACTAAACGATGGATGAACATTAAAAATAAGGATAATAACAAAATGAAATCCTTTGGTTATAATTTATTTCATAATCACACATAATACAAGTTTACAGTATTTATTCGTTTCCACCAATTCGAAGATGGATGTACTGTTGATATTTTTTTATCAAATTATTAAGTTGGAGGAAAATGGACCAAAAATAAATTTAATTTTTGTCTTTTATTTACTGATTTGTTTTTCAATTATAAATATCAGAATGAAATAATAAGTTCTATGTAACAATTACTGAAATAAACAATTGCGAATTAATAATTTGGCACACGCCTCTCCATCACACAATGAAATAAGCACAAGTTTCTATATACATGATACAAATGGCTACTTATGTTAATAAAACTGCATTTACTTTATAGTGAAAAAAAATATGGAGGAAAGGCATGGAATATTTATTTCTAATGAATAAATATCACTGCAACTTTCTATATAATATGAGAATAAAAATATATTCCAAAATCTTACAATTTCCCATATATATATAAAGCATCCATTTCTTCCTCTTAATCTAAAAATTGAATTTTAGACAGTTTAATATAAACAGTTTCTATTCTTGAATACAAAAAATCTACAACTGTGTGTGTGCACACATACTTTTTTTTTTTTTTAAAAAAATTTAAACATTTACCTGATTCTGATTACATACATTTGTTTATAAAATTTAATTATATTTTAATTAAATTGGTTGAATTAAAATAAATTATTAGCATTCTGTAAAAAAAAATAATTTTTATTTAAATATATTCATTATTCGTTTAATTTTTAAAATTAATGACATTAGTTTTTTGATTCGAGACTAATTAAAGAAATATGCATTTGAAAAAGAAAACACAACTGCCAGCTGTCAAAACTTAATGATCGATAAATGGCTGAATGTAAAACATATCAAAAATCGTACAATGAAAATAATAATTTTGGAAATGTATTCTTTCAAAAGCTTTATATAGTAATGAAGATTGTAATTTGTTGAAAAAGATTGAGAAGGGCTTATTATCAGAGGGCCAGAGTGGCTTTATATGACTGGAATTAATTTATGACTTGTTGTATATAGGAATTATCATAAATCAAGGGAAACAGCAATAAAATTATTCGTTTTAAAGCAGACATAGTAAAATCAGCCCAAACTGAATTTCAACGATAGCTTTAAATATTCTATAATCAAAAATACAGAAATTATCTTAAGTTTTAATACTGTAAAGATCTGCAATTTAAGAAACAAACTTTTTTTTTCTAGATTACCATAGATAATGTTTATATGTCCAAGTTTAAACCATGTAATAAAAATGAGTTTATATTAATTTAACAAATTTTATTCCTGCAAAAATTAAGCAGTTTTTGTATGAAGTAGTTAGTCTAAATCAGTCTTTTGCTTTTATACAGAACTTCAGATGCAACAGTTTCCTATTACATGTAGATTTAAAAATCATGGATAAAATCCAGATATATTTGTTGTGTAATATTTGTGAAAACATAATCCTTTGAAAAAATGAGGTTTGAATTTCCAATTAAATAATCAAATTATTATTTGCTTGGAAACGTATCTGATGTTTGGTCACTGAAAATGGTAGATTAAGCTTTGATTTATGAACTTTTAGCTCCATATCACATTTAAATTATGTAAGGTCAAAAAATGTTAACAGTTAATTACTTTGACAATAACGTTTATTAATAAGATCAAGTTTGTTTTGCTATATTATCTCTGCAGTTTTATAGAATGGAATGTTTTTATTCAATCAGAATTTATTATTTATGGTTGTTTTATTGTTGGTATAAAATGAATTTTGCATAATAATAAATAACATTAATTTTAATGTTTCATAATTAGCAATTAATTTATTTTATTATTAATTTGCATCAGCATTTTTTATCTGGCTCTATATTAGAGAAAAAGTAACTAAATGGAATATTTAATACCTGAGAACATGTGTGATCAGCACAAATGTTGATGAAGTATTTTTATATATAGACTTTTATAAATATTTGTGCAACTCAAAAGTTCTCAGTATTATTTAAAAATGCTTCATATTTACATCATCAAAATTTAGAACGTAAATTTTTTAACCATGAGAAGTGGTAGAATTTTTCATGTAAGGAAACAGTAAATTCATGGAGTGTTCCACGAGTTATCATTTAAATAGTAAATAATGATGCTAATATTTGTTGACTGTTAGTTTAATATTCACAAAATTTATAAATTAAATGCAAGAAAAAGTTAATACTCATTGTCAAATTTATTAGTAAGAACATAAGAGTAGTTTTTATTCTGAAGTAGCTGATAAAAAATTATGCATAAAATTATATCATAAGGAAAAATTATAAATTCCATTAGTGAATTATTTCTTATCTTTACATTTAACTATTCCTTTCATGACAATTAAAAAAAAAAAAAATGAAGATAAAAATGACTGAAGTATTAAATTAATACTATAGATGATGCATGAAGAGTTATTGTACTTTAATTACTTATATATGATAGAACTGCTAAAATTGCCGATTTATATATACTGTAAATCTGAAAAATCATAATAGAAATAAATAGCATGAAGTGTTACAATATTTTCTAGAATTCATATTGCCTTAAATATTTAGAGAAAAGTTTAGATGTTTTTCATTGCAAATACTTCTAAATCATATTTAAGATATGACTGGGCGTTGTGGTGATCATGGTTCTTAATTCCGCTTATGAAAAGTAAATTGATGAGTCCGGGGATTAAGAGTGATATACATTATTACTATACCGTGTGATAAATATCATAAAGAGCGATGAAATTACAGATTGCACTTTTTAACTTTGGAAAATAGTAAAGAATTTTTCTAAGAAACGTACTTGAAAAAAGCTATGCCAAAAATGCTTTCCATCAGAATTTTTTTTTTTCATTTACAAATTAAATATATATATATATTGAATAAAAAATTAAAATATCAAAAGAGTTTTTACATTATTATGATTTTTACATTACCTATTAGCACAATATATTACCTATCAATATCAAAAACTAAAGAAAGGGCAGTCCTTTAAAATTTATTAATATCTATAAACTTTTGTTTAAACAGATTACTTACGGTAACAAATTATTATATTTCATTATTAATGGTTGTTTATCAAATGGAAGTACCACATGCCCGATTATATTCTCAAAGCCTTTCTGCCTTTATTTTACAAAAACCAACTGCATTTTCCCTTATTATCATTAATCAGCTTCTTTCTCATTCTAGTCTTTTTCCTCATCCCCTTCTCAGTCCACTCCTGTTCAAAGGTGTCTGCCTCTAAATACATGCCCCATCCAATTCCTTTTCATAATGTCTTCAATAATGATTTCCACAATACTTATTGTGATGTGGGGTTGATTAAATAATTTACCAAGAATTATTTTAATGGTGGTTTGGATTATATTACATATATCTTAAATTTTCACATAAATCATAAGATTCCAATTCTATTTTAAATGATCATTGCTGGTTTTTCTTTCAATAATTACTAATTTTTTTTCTTTCTATCATCCAATACAAACATATCTAACAAAAAATTTATCTTAGCCATTTGCTACTTAATTTTTTTTTTTATTTGTTAATTAATTTTTTATACCATTTTTTGCAATAAAAAAAAAAAGACTTTTTCTAAACAATCATTCCTGCATTAAGTCAGAGGTTATTTTTCTATATAATCAAAACATTTCTATTTAATTAAAGGTATTTATATATTGAAAACATATAGACTAGAATTTCAATTCTATGTTAAGCTGGCAGTTTTACTTTACTTTAAATTATAATGGAAAAAAAACATAAAATTAAATTTAGAATTTGTATGTATATGTTATATATTTTATACAAATTTTAAAATCATTATAAGTATTTCATCCCAACAGCATGAACTCATCATATTCTTGATTTACTATTTATATTATTTTATCCACTTTTATTTAATTAGAAAGCCTATTCATATTTAGATTTCTTAGCCTGAGTAAGTTGAGGTTTATCAACAAACTCATTGCCATAATAAATAATGTACACGAGGGTCAAAACACTCCAAATAGCCCAAAATATTATGTATGCTATATGTTCCCTGAAGCTGGCTGAAAAAGAAAAGAAAAAAAAAGATATACAGAAATATGTTTAAATTATAAATTTAAACATATTTCTGACAATTATAAATTTCTATCTATCTATCAACTATCTATACATTTATCTAGTTTTTATCTGTTATCAAGGTAAACCTATTACAAATCATATTATCTTCATTTTGGAATTCAAGTATATTTTTAACAAAAATATCATTTGATTAAATTAAGATGAAACCATATTTGGAAGAATATTATTGTATTGCTTATCAGAATGATTTTTTTTCATCATCATAAGATTTAGTATTCTCTTAAAATGATGTAAAAATAACTGCTTTTTTTATTAAATACTTATTATAAGCACTGATCCAAGTTGTTAAGCATTTAAAAGATTTGATTCAAAGCCTATTCTGATTTGTTTGTTAATACATGGATCAGCAGATAAAGAAGGTTCCTGTGAAACTGATACTGTGAATATTATGTAATTCAAAATTTGGATATTATACGTATCTTACTTACAAGTTTATTGGCTTTGGCCAATATTAATATAGCAATTCCTAGTCTAATAAATAATATAAACAATGTAGATATATTTATCTCAAGATAATAAATAGTTACATGATCACCATTCTTTATGCTTACACAAGCTGTTTAGTGTTACTGTATGGAGAGTTTAGCCTCTTTATAATAAATAGTCATTAAAGTTATTCACGTGTTATATGCTTGTAGATTAAATCTGTTCTTCTTTATAACATTATTATAAGGGTATAGCTCCATAATATATTATAGCTCAATTTGGACTGCAAATATATTTTAATACTATCTGATCTGCATCAGCTGCTTTTGATTGCAAGAGATACGAAATATATTAGTCTTCTCACAGAACCTGTAGAATTACAAATTTTTTTTTTTTAAATTTAAGTCCTACATGTTTGGATATTTCATTCTACTTAATTTCCTATTATAACATTTGCATCATCACTATTCAATTGCTCATCATTAACAAAATGGTGGTTTTAATTTAGTTTTTTATTTCTCAGAACTTCACTTGCTTTCTGCTGCATTCATCATTATCAAATGTAAAAATGTTTTAATTGTAATCCTGAATTTAAAATTAATTATCTCTTTAAAAACAAAAATATAACTTCAAAACTGATATTCGACTGAGTAAGTAGTGCTGTACCTGTATATGAAAATAACTTTTGCATAATATCCATTTCACTGTACACCATAATACATCTGCTGATTTTGTTCGAATTAGTCTAAATAAACTAAACATATTTTTCCAATTATATTTAGATATGTTCTTTCAGATAACCAGCCCATAGTCAACTAGAGTTATTCTTAGCTGTAAAATAAGTTATTCTTAGCTAGAAAATAAGGGGAAATCCTTAAACTGTTAACACTACCAATCAGTAAGCCTGGAGACATTTTTCATTATTATACCTTTATTACAGTTGTTGAAAATGCCTTTATCCTGAGTTCTTTTTTCCTTTTAATTCATCAAACTATATTTGGTCCACTCTCATGGATGATCGTACACTATCAGACTTAAACCTATCATTTATGAATTAACAAGATGACCTTATAGTAGCCATTAACCTGGAGATAAGTTATTCTAAACTCATCTACCTTAAAACATCTAACATCTCCCCTAAAACATCTAATCAATATTCACTGATCAGGATATTTATGGAACATCAGCTTTATCTGATTCCAAGTGCCAATCCTATGGTATACACAAGAATTATGCTGACAGATTAATAAGATTGATGATATCGCACTAATGGAAAGCCCAACCACTAGCTAGCTCACTCAGGGCAGGTAGTATTCATACTATTGGAGCTGTGTTAATAAGAAAAGTAGATCACCCTAAACTATTCAAATTTTTACTAAATGAACAATTATAGAAATAAAAAATTAAATAATGGTGCTCAATTGTTTAATAAAATGCAAGCATATATATTTTTAATTGTTAGAAATTATTATTTAATACAAAGATTAATTATTTTGCTTTAATGTTGTTTACATGACTTCAAATATAAAGAAACTACACAGTGTAACTATATGATTTACAATTTATACGATTCTAAATTAAAAATAACATATAGATTACCTTTGATCCCAGGGGAACTGAGATCGACCATATACACACAAAAGGTAAACTTACTTTGTAAAGCTATGGCCATAGAGATTGTCCTAAAATGTCTTTACTTTGAAACTTTCTATGAAACAATGATGAGCTATAATATCTTATGACGAACGGATTTGAACATGGACTTTAACTTCGATCAATGATAGGATCATGTAATTTTTTTTTCTTCTGTGGAACAGTGGAAAAAGCCTAGCACATTTAGATCTTTATCCCCACATGCTGGTGCATATATAATTTTCTTTCAATAGCATAATTCAATTACTCAGAATAATTAATAAACAGCAATCAATATTCACAAGGCAATAATAATCAGTCAATAAACAATGTTTCTTGGATTTTTTTCTATTTATATTTTCTTTCTTTTATTCTAGAAAGTTCTATCTCTCCTTTTTCTGATGCAATCCTTCCCATTACTCCTCAAAATGTTCAATATTTTTATTCTTATCCTATGTGATATACTTACTCCAGCATAACACTGTTTCAGTTCTGGCTTCTTTTGTTTTCTCATTTCTTTTTACAAAAAAAAAAAAACCATTTAGCGAGTTTTATCTTAACAATCTGTTCAAAACTTTTAAAAATAACTTTATACAATAAATATTGAAAATAGCATTTCATAGATAACATCTGTTTCATTTTCATCATCGACATATTTTCTTTTAATTAAAAATAAAACAAAATTTTTCATAAAAAAAAATAACCTGTATATTTATACTTTACGTTTGTCTTCAATATAATAATATTAAATCGTGCTTTCACACTTCCAACGTAAAGCTATAACAACAAATTGAAAACTAAATTAAATGGCTAAGCGCTTTCAAAAAGATGTACTTCTCGTATTCATAGCCAGTTATGATCCTTTCTTTGGAATCATTACATAAATAAATCTGATATGCAAATTATATGCAAATGAGTCACTAAGACCATCTTTTAGATATCGCAAAACATGCATCCTTACGATTAATGGAGAAAGAGTCCTCTGCTATAAAGTATGCTTCTTTTACCTTTCGCCTAATATCATGCCTCTCAATACAAACCAATTTTGCAGATGTGGGTTCGAACACATGTCCTGACAATTTATGATGTTGAGCAAAAATTGAAGTGCATTCTGGATTTGTATGTACCTTATTGTATCTATACTTGTGTTGTGATATCCTAGTAGCTATGGTGGCTCTCGTTTCACCATAGTATGATGCTTTGCATCCATTATGAGGGCATGCCACTCTGTACACAGCCTGTGGGGTCTCATCAGAAGCTATAGTGTCCTTAGTGTTGTTAATAAGCCTATTAGTTGAGATAGGTGTGTGAAAACTCAACGAAATTCCTTAAAAAAAGTCTTATTTGTTGATATAGCTTTATGTTGGATGTGTGAAAGCACGATTTAATATTATTATAAAAAAAAAAATAAATTAGACATTTTCAAGAAAGCTTTTTTTTACACTTGGATACATAATAGACTATCTAGTCCCCCTTTAACTTGTAACAGAGGTCAAACCTGATTCCTGTTACAATACCCCCCTCCCCATTCAGAAGCCTTCAAAAAAAGTCTACGTGTTTTAATGGCATAAACTTAAGCAAAAACGAAAATCTTTACACCCCCCCCCCCCATTTTTTAAGAATAATCAATATTCACTTTTTTAAAACTACTATTCCCTTTTGATTTATCTCCAATTCATTATCTAAATCATGATTCCAATTCATTATCTAAATCATGACTCTGTGTCCTCATTCGTCTACACCATGCAGCACCAAAACCAAATGAGAAAAAAAAGAACTGCCAACCTGACAATATGCAATGGGTTTGACCACAAACAAGTACAAGATGTGCCATGTACAATATATAGTCGACTCCTCACCGTCTTAAATTTGGCCACATAACCCAAAAAGAAAATATAATAACGAATTAAGCAAAAAGACTTATCCTTACCACACTGCTGCTTCAGAGTCTTAAGATCGGAAAAATTTCAGGATGATACCACTCTTGTTATGAGATTTAGGGTTAAATATATATCGCCCAAGACTCTGCTCGCTTCTGGAGTCTTAGAGGTGGGATAATATCTGTATGCCACGCTCTTCTCGAAAACTTAAAGGCTTTAGGTTAATGGCAGACTTTCATAATCTGCATTATATAAGATTATATAGGTTCTTATCCTAGGTCAAAACCACATTGGGACTCAAAAGCCATCACACACGGTATGCAACACCCCATGCATCCAATCCAGTAGCCAAAACCCCACCATCCATTGTCAAAATTGAAAGACTGCTCCTCTCCAAAGTGCCTCTAGCCATAACCTATCTAACTCTCCAAACTCAAAAGCAAAGAAAATAAATAAATATCCGTATATTTTGTTTCTTTCCTGTCTATTAGAATCTATATACCTACCTACCCCATATAACAACTAACAATAAACACTAACATACACAAATCATAACTAAATTTTGGAATTTATATTTTTACATACATTTTCTTTACAATGATTTGCTTTTTGGTCATCTTCTGGTGCCAGTGAAAGCAGCCCTTTCCCTAGTTCATAATTTGGCTTACCCAGTGGTTGCCATTCTTCATATCCATACTGCCATTTCAGTCTAATACTGTTATACACTCTACTACAATTCGATGAGTTCCAATCCGGCACCTCATCCTCTTTGCCAAATCTCAAAACCCAAGTACCCCTGACAACTTTTTCCCAGCCTATAGGTATGTTATCACATTCAATAATTCAACAGCCTCTTACAATGGAAGATTTTCTTATTCCTAAAAGCATTTGCTCTATTTTTAGCAGCAAATTGTGTCTATTCTGACCAAATTGCACCACTTACCGGTGAAAGAACTGAGAGTAACTCTCTTGGATACCTTTCCTATATTTTTCCTATATAAGATGATACCCCATTAACTCCTGGGGGTCCTCAGACCAAAATGTATCTCTCACCTAGTTTTGGTATTTCTCAAATGTCGATTGGTGGAAAAGCAAGTTCTACTATGATTGAGTGTTTCTTACTACATTGCTATCTTGCTTTCCTCAGATATTGGGTTGATGCTAAAATATCTTCGTATGCTTTTCAAATGCTCTATGAGAGCTTTTCCCATCTGACTGGCAAACACCCGACCTTTAAAAATTAGTTGAAGATAATCTGAGCCTGAGGGTATTTTGATGCGGCCTCTCACTCTTCTGCTATTTTTCCCCTCGTTACCTGACTTTTCTTTTCTTCGCCCATGTCCTGACTCTCATCTTCTACTTCTACTTTTTTTTATTCAACTTATCTTAGATTTTGACTCTACTTTGTTTCTTCTCCATATCACCACCTCTCTCCCCCCTAACTATTCTTTTTCTCTCCCCAATCTCTGCTTTAATTTCTGGAACTTCTTTTCAATTATATCTTAAATTTCTTTGATTATCATGATCATTTCTCCTT
Organism: Epiperipatus broadwayi; assembly: GCA_028023455.1. NCBI lineage: Eukaryota > Metazoa > Onychophora > Udeonychophora > Euonychophora > Peripatidae > Epiperipatus > Epiperipatus broadwayi. The sequence goes on from JAQFVV010006291.1 coordinate 3,146,578, forward strand.
CCTTTTCTGTCTCCTGCTGGCCCATTTTCATTTGTGATTGGGTTTTCATCTACCTCCTTTTTTCCCTCACTAACTCTGATGATTCACACTTGATCTTTCATATTTTATTCTTAATGATTATTCTACCCACAATCTGCTTTAATATATTATTTGATTCTAATTCCTATTGCAACAAAAACAAAATTTTCTCTTTTCTTTATTCAAACAAAAATATACCACAACAAAACTTATTATTAACTACTCCTAACACTCTCCACTCTTCGTAGCCCATCATTGGGAGACCATTGAAATGGGTGGTGACCCTTCTAATGCACCCGACTATATTTGGTCCACTCTCATGGTTGATCATATACTATCAGACTTAAACTTATCATTTATGAATTAACGAGATGGCCTTATAGTAGCCATTGGACTGAAGATAAGTTATTCTAAAACTCATCTCCCCTAAAAATAAACCTAATAATATATGCATATATATACTCGCATTAACCTTTCCAAACTTCTAATCAATATTCACTGATCAGCATATTTATGGACATTAGCTTTATCTGATTTCAAGCGCTAATCCCATGGTTTATATAAGAATTATGTTAAGAGATTAATAAGATTGATGATATTGTACTAATGGGAAGCCAGACTACTAGGTAGCTCATTCAGGGCAGGTATTATTCATACTGATGGAGATGTATTAATAACAGAGTAGATTGTCCTAAACTATTTGAAAACACATACCTATATTTGACTAAAACGAATAATTATAGAAATAAGAAACTAAATAATGGTGCTCAATTGTTTAATAAAATGCAAGCATATATATTTTTAATTGTTAGAGATGGTCCTAGTTTGCGGACTGTACTGCCACCGCCAGAGGGCGCGGCGACATCATCAACAACCGGCCTGAAAATAACAAGTGATAAATTTTTTTACGAAAACGCCTCAAAATCGACAAATAAAAATGCCTAAGGCAATATATGTACAGCAAATAAATCGAAAACTACAAATTAAAAAAAAATGCAAGAAAATGGTAAAAAATTCAAATAATAAAACCAAAAAATCATGAAAATTCCATTACGAGCTATACCCCCCCCCAAAATCAAAAAAACGCTTCAAAATCGACAAATAAAAATGCCTAAGACAACATATGTACAGCAAATAAATCGAAAACTACAAATTAAAAAAAAATGCAAGAAAATGCTAAAAAATTCAAATAATAAAAACAAAAAATCATGAAAATTCCATTACGAGCTATACCCCCCCCCAAAATCAAAAAAACGCCTCAAAATCGACAAATAAAAATGCCTAAGACAACATATGTACAGCAAATAAATCGAAAACTACAAATTAAAAAAAAATGCAAGAAAATGCTAAAAAATTCAAATAATAAAACCAAAAAATCATGAAAATTCCATTACGAGCTATACCCCCCCCCAAAATCAAAAAAACGCCTCAAAATCGACAAATAAAAATGCCTAAGACAACATATGTACAGCAAATAAATCAAAAACTACAAATTAAAAAAAAATGCAAGAAAATGCTAAAAAATTCAAATAATAAAAACAAAAAATCATGAAAATTCCATTACGAGCTATACCCCCCCCCCAAAATCAAAATGTCTTCCCTTAAATCGACAAATAAAAATGCCTCAGACAATATATGTACAGCAAATAAATCGAAAACTACAAATTAAAAAAAAATGCAAGAAAATGCTAAAAAATTCAAATAATAAAACCATGAAAATTCTGTCAAGAGATATACCTCCCTCTACAATCTGACAATTCACAAAACATGGCGGCCAAAAAAAGCGGGAAAATATGAAAAAATCAAATCATTTACCTTCAACATAAATATGCACCTAAGTTAATATTGAAAAGCAATTAATTGTTCTCTGGCTTTCAAACTACAGCATGTGTAAATGGAGCAGTAATATTTAAATAATCAAAAAGCAATCATTACCGACCCCTCCCCACTAATCAAAACGTAATAAATGGTATCAATATTTTAAGATTATTTAAGTAACAGACCTAATAAGAATTCATAACACAGATTAATACGTAGTAAGTAATTAAATAGAATTATAGTAAGTTTAAAAGAGAAGATGGAAAAATTACCTTGTTGCATTTTTTTTTGTTCAAGAAATTGTTTTTCACTGTTATATAGATTAAATCACAGATTGTAGTTTCAAAATGACTATCCCCTTCCCCCATTTAGTGACTTTTCTAAAACTAAGAACTCATAACACAGATTAATACGTAGTAAGTGATTAAATATGGCAACAACGGACTAACTTTTATAAAATGTACTAAATCTTATGAATATTTAAAAAATCAAACACTATTTGCACATGTGCTGTGCATTATTTAAGTAATAGATATCACTACTCAACACAGATTAATACAGTACATAGTAAGAAAGTTTAAAAAAGAAAGTGGGAAAAATTACCTTGTTCCAAATTCGGTTCAGAGACATTTGCACAATGATGACTCGATCATGATGTTCTGCAAAATGTAGCTTTGTTGGTAAATTTCTTAACACTTTTAGCAATGATGATTCCAGCAGATTAAAAAAATTATTTAATAGAAGGTATCTACAAACACTAGCAGAGTTATTTAAATCAAGTTATGCACACACATATATAATATCCCAATTCATTTTAAAAATAATAAACAATTGTCCACTATATTCATATTATTTTCAATTATGTTTTTATTTATACAAAGTTGCAAGTGCATCTACATTTTTGATGAGAGATGTGTAATTACAAACATGAAATCTTCTCTCCCCCCCACCCTTACTTGACAGCAAAAAAAATATACCGTAAATACTTTTAAAAGAAAAGTCTTTCAACATCAAATTATTTATCTTTAAAGCAATTAATTGTTATCTGGCTTTCAAATTATGACATATGTAAATTGATCAATAATATTTAAATAATAATCAATGTAAAAAAGGAATACACAAAACATAATTACCAAAGTCTTTTGGAACAGATTTTAACACTAATAGTAAGAGCAAATATGGCAGATATTAGCGGGAAAAAAAAGTTTTGAGTTAAAGTTTGCGCATATCTAATGTGTATTCTTCTCCATCAAAAAATAATCCTAATTAAGTTTGTCAAAAATAAACATTATCCCAACAACTTGTATTTCTAGCAGTACAAAATAATTAACACGTCAAAATAGAACAAAGCTGGTATTTCAAAAGTCTAGTTCACTTATGTTTTAATTAAATTTGTTGGCTTTGGAAATTATATTTTTGATGTAAAATCTCTATTGTGTCATATTTCATTTCACAGTTTGTTCTTTCAAAATGAAAGTGCATACTATAAAAGAAGGATGACCGGTATTATTTTTGGGTATCATGACGTAATAGACATTTTACATCAAAAATATAATTTCCAAAGCCAACAAATTTAATTAAAACATAAGTGAACTAGACGTTTGAAATACCAGCTTTGTTCTATTTTGACGTGTTAATTATTTAGTACTCCTAGAAATACAAGTTGTTGGGATAATGTTTATTTTTTGACAAACTTAATTAGAATTATTTTTTGATGGAGAAGAATACACATTAGATATGCGCAAACTTTAACTCAAAACTTTTTTTTCCCGCTAATTTCTGCCATATTTGCTCTTACTACTAGTGTTAAAATCTGTTCCAAAAGACTTTGGTAATTATGTTTTGTGTATTCCTTTTTTACATTGATTATTATTTAAATATTATTGATCAATTTACATATGTCATAATTTGAAAGCCAGATAACAATTAATTGCTTTAAAGATAAATAATTTGATGTTGAAAGACTTTTCTTTTAAAAGTATTTACGGTATATTTTTTTTGCTGTCAAGTAAGGGGGGGGGGAGAGAAGATTTCATGTTTGTAATTACACATCTCTCATTAAAAAATGTAGATGCACTTGCAACTTTGTTTAAATAAAAACATAATTGAAAATAATATGAATATAGTGGACAATTGTTTATTATTTTTAAAATGAATTGGGATATTATATATGTGTGTGCATAACTTGATTTAAATAACTCTGCTAGTGTTTGTAGATACCTTCTATTAAATAATTTTTTTAATCTGCTGGAATCATCATTGCTAAAAGTGTTAAGAAATTTACCAACAAAGCTACATTTTGCAGAACATCATAATCGAGTCATCATTGTGCAAATGGCTCTGAACCGAATTTGGAACAAGGTAATTTTTCCCACTTTTTTAAACTTGCTTACTATGTACTGTATTAATCTGTGTTGAGTAGTTATATCTATTACTTAAATAATGCACAGCACATGTGCAAATAGTGTTTGATTTTTTAAATATTCATAAGATTTAGTACATTTTATAAAAGTTAGTCCGTTGTTGCCATATTTAATCACTTACTACGTATTAATCTGTGTTATGAGTTCTTAGTTTTAGAAAAGTCACTAAATGGGGGAAGGGGATAGTCATTTTGAAACTACAATCTGTGAAATAATCTATATAACAGTGAAAAACAATTCCTTGAACAAAAAAAAATGCAACAAGGTAATTTTTCCATCTTCTCTTTTAAACTTACTATAATTCTATTTAATTACTTACTACGTATTAATCTGTGTTATGAATTCTTATTAGGTCTGTCACTTAAATAATCTTAAAATATTAATACCATTTATTACGTTTTGATTAGTGGGGAGGGGTCGGTAATGATTGCTTTTTGATTATTTAAATATTACTGCTCCATTTACATATGCTGTAGTTTGAAAGCCAGAGAACAATTAATTGCTTTTCAATATGAACCTAGGTGCATATTTATGTTGAAGGTAAATGATTTGATTTTTTCATATTTTCCCGCTTTTTTTGGCCGCCATGTTTTGTGAATTGTCAGATTGTAGAGGGAGGTATATCTCTTGACAGAATTTTCATGGTTTTTTGGTTTTATTATTTGAATTTTTTAGCATTTTCTTGCATTTTTTTTTAATTTGTAGTTTTCGATTTATTTGCTGTACATATATTGTCTGAGGCATTTTTATTTGTCGATTTAAGGGAAGACATTTTGATTTTGGGGGGGGGTATATCTCGTATTGGAATTTTCATGATTTTTTGTTTTTATTATTTGAATTTTTTAGCATTTTCTTGCATTTTTTTTTAATTTGTAGTTTTCGATTTATTTGCTGTACATATGTTGTCTTAGGCATTTTTATTTGTCGATTTTGAGGCGTTTTTTTGATTTTGGGGGGGGGGGTATAGCTCGTAATGGAATTTTCATGATTTTTTGTTTTTATTATTTGAATTTTTTAGCATTTTCTTGCATTTTTTTTTAATTTGTAGTTTTCGATTTATTTGCTGTACATATGTTGTCTTAGGCATTTTTATTTGTCGATTTTGAAGCGGTTTTTTTATTTTGGGGGGGTATAGCTCGTAATGGAATTTTCATGATTTTTTGTTTTTATTATTTGAATTTTTTAGCATTTTCTTGCATTTTTTTTTAATTTGTAGTTTTCGATTTATTTGCTGTACATATGTTGTCTTAGGCATTTTTATTTGTCGATTTTGAGGCGTTTTCGTAAAAAAATTTATCACTTGCCATTTTCAGGCCGGTTGTTGATGATGTCGCCGCGCCCTCTGGCGGCGGCAGTACAGTCCGCAAACTACGACCTTAGAAATTATTATTTAATACAAAGATTAGTTATTTTGCTTTAATGTGGTTTACATGACTTCAAATATAAAGAAACTACAAACTGTAACTACATTATTTATAATTTATATGATTATAAACTAAAAATAATTTATAGATTATCTTTGGTCCCAGTGAAACTGAGATCAATCCTATATACACAAAAGGTAAGCTTGCTCAGTGAAGCTATGGCCATAGATATTGTCCTAAAATCTCTTTACTTTGAAACTTTCTATGAAACAGTTACAAGCTATATCTTATGACCAATGGATTTGGACATGTACTTCAACTTCTATCAATGTAGGATCACGTAACATTTTTTTTCCCTCCATGGAGCAATAGGATAAAGTGCAGCATGTTTAGGTCTTTACCCCCACATCATCATGCTGTTACATATATAATTTTCTTCCAATAGCATAATTCAATTACTCAGAATAATAATTAATAAACAGCAATCAATATTCACAAGGCAATAATAATGTCAATAAACAATGTTTCTGGATTTTTTTCTGTTTATATTTTCTTTCTTTTATTCTAGAAAATACTATCTCTCCTTTTTCTATTGCAATCCTTCCCATAACTTCTCAAAATGTTCGATATTTTTACTTTTATCCTATGTGGTCCAGCATGCCACTGTTTCAGTTCTGGCTTCTTTTGTCTTCTCATATTTTAACAATCCGTTTGAAACTTTTAAAAATAACTTTATACAATATTGTAAATAGCATTTCATAGATAACATCTGTTTCATTTCCATCATCAACATATTTTCTTAAAATTAAAAATAAAACAAAATTATACATAAAAAAAAATATTAATTAGAAATTTTTCAGAAAGTTTTTTTTTTTTACACTTGGATACATTATAATATATATACACACACCCCATCAAAAGAAATGAACACAAACCCCCCTTAACCTATCTTGGTTAACTATTTAGTTATTTTGCCCCCAAATAAATATATATATGATTACCGCATCTGCAGGTATATATGACTATCTACAATCCCTTTAACTTATAACAGGGTTCAAACATGGTTCCTATTATAATATATTACATCTGGGTAGCAAAATCTCATTTCTTTATTTGTTGCTATTTTAAAGGCAGCAATGCTCAATTTTCTGTATATAATATTAAGTTGTATAAATTAGACATATTTAGATTTATTTGTAATTAAAAATACTAATGTATCAATATTTCAGGCTGAATTGCACCTGACACCAATTGGGTAAAAGAAAAAAATAATTGTACAGATGCTGCAAGCAATAACATAGGGTAAAAAAAAAAATTAAAAATTCATCCAATAAAAACAAAAGCAGAAATGTATAATCGTGTTAATTTTATATTGAAATATTTACCTACCCCCCCCCCCGCCTCATTTTCATATTTTAAAAAAATTTTTTTTTTTTTTTTAATGGATAAACTTTAAATTTTGTTATATATGTTATTGCTAGCATTGTCCCTATGGGTTTTTTTTTTTAAAAAAAAAAACAAAAACATTTCTTATCTTCTTTTAAAAAATAAAAAATCCTTATCATAACTAATAATCGCAGGAGCAATTAATCAAAACATTGTTAATATAATACTGTTAATTACAAACAAACAAACCTGAATAATATATCTTTTATAATTGCCATGTTAAAATTTTTTGCTGTAACATGTGTATACCAGCAATTCAACCATTAATTTAAGTAATCCACAAATGACTATTAATAACAATTCTATCTGCAAAGACACATCCATACAATAATCAAATAAATATCCAGAAATCAATAATCAAGTAATTTTTTTATCAAGTAATTTTTTTATCTTCTATAAAATAATTCAGATGGAGAACTGTTCATTTTTTATTATTTGTAAATATAATAGCTAAATATAGCAATAAAATATCATACAACTTTCTCAGCTTACTCCTACATTTCTAAAGTCTAAAGCTGCTCTGGGGAAGTGAATATTATATAACACTATCATCTAGCGTTCATTGGCTACTCAAATTTACAGTAGATAGTTCTGAATTAAATGAAGAGAATTGTTCTGGGAAATGTTATCAAAGTAAATCAGATTTGTAAAGCAAGATAAATATATATTATTTCCAAATAATGATAATATTAATTTAAATGTTAAAACAACCACTTGAATTTGTAGAGAAATCAAATACTATAAAATAAAGAATACCATTTGATTTATTTGTAGTGCATCTAGAGGTACTTCCTCTACATTAGTACTGAAAACTATATCATATTACAATTATGATTTTGTTTTTGATCATTGCACTAATACATGATGACTAATCAGGTGTTCAATTAAAAAAAAAATCCAAATTATTTAGTGAGCCATGGGAGGCTGGGTAATTTTTTTAGACAGATGGTGATTAGCCAATCCAGATATCTATTCCATATTAATCATTAATAGTAAATCCGATTGGATGATAAAGATCTCATAGTAACTTATCAGGTGAATGTTAATGCAATGACCATAAAATAAAAATATGATTATAATTTAATGCAGTCTTCAGCATTAGTGATTTGTATAGTCTAGAAATAAGTTTCATTACTATCTGCTCAAAAGTCAAATGACATTCAAAAACAAAGAAACAAGTGTCATTTACTGTTCTAATCAAGTTCTGAAATATTTAGCTTTCAGGCCTATCATTCTAAAAGGGCAATCTATGAAATCTGAGCCCATGGTTCACTTCCTCCTAAGAATTTGGATTTACTTTGGTTCTATTTTTTAAATACATGAGTAACATGGACATATATAAAGATTTTCCAAATTAATCTATAACCCAGAATGGCTAACTCCAGTTCTTCATGTCATAAAAGTAATAATTCAATTAAGAGTTATCCAAATTCCATTCTATACAGTTCAGCAGTAGTTTTATGCCAATATTGGCACATAATGCTAACTTAAGACATGATATTTTATTTGTTAATGCAAACATATCTACAACTACCAATAAATGGATCCAACTACTGAAGTAAAAATAACTATCATACTTTTAAGAGCATTCATATTCACTTTCAAATTCTCCAATTCAGGACAAACAAAGCTCCAAGTAATTTGCAAATGAGTTGGCAGTGATCAGAAAGAAATTTCAATAGTTAATAGCTAAACTACAATAAGTTCTATTTTTTAAAAAAAAAAAAGATTTTTAAATAAATCAAGAGAAGGGCATGTGACTTCAATAAATTTCTAGGCCACCACATTGATATTAGTAGTATCTATCCATCAAAATCCGAATCCGATGCAATCCACAAGTCTTGAAAAGATATAAAAAAGTTTTAAATTTTTTTTTATTATTATTATATATTTTTAAGAAAGCTATGATTATGAGGCATGGATCCTCGAAAACGTTCAGCTTATTATTATATTTATTTATAACTTCTCTTTTAAACTTCACTTTTAAGTTTTTGTGTTTATTTATATAATCTATTTTATATAACTACTAAAACATGAGATGCTTCACTGCATGTTGTAAAATCTGTTTCCAGATAAACACAAACAAATAGAAAAAAGCTGTATTTTTATATTGGACTATTTCCATCATCTAATATGTGTGTTGAATGTCTTTAGAAAAGTTTAATTTTAGTTAAATATTCCAAATGCTTTCAACTGTTAGTAATATCACAGCAAACAGGTTAGTATATGCACCAACTGTTAGTAATATCACAGCAAACAAATGTTAATAATATCACAGCAAACAGGTTCCTGTTTGCTGTGATATTACTAACAGTTAGTGCATATACTAACCTGTTTGCTGTGATATTATTAACATTTGTTTGCTGTGATATTACTAACAGTTGGTGCATATACTAACCTGTTTGCTGTGATATTACTAACAGTTGAATGCATTTGAAATATTTAACTAAAATTAAACTTTTCTAAAGACATTCAACACACATATTAGATGATGGAAATAGTCCAATATAAAAATACAGCTAGAACACCATCATCACAAACATTCCAAAAAAAAAAAAACAAACAAATAGAAAAAAGATTTGCAAACTTTCATTTCAAAAGTACTACCATTAAATGCAATTAATACAGTAATCCTATATTTAATTTTCATGTTACAAAAAATAATTTCCTTATAGTTGATCATTCATCGCTGTCTGTAAGCCATATTTCTCCGATACTAGATTTTTTCACTTTTTAAACTAATAGAATCTATTCTATCTCAAGTATTATATTTATACAGCAAAATATGAGAGTTTAAAGCAATGTGATAATTAAAAATCATTAGATAAACAATACAATATTGCTATGGTTCAATATTTTTAGTATCTAATTGTTTATAAAAATTTTATGGATTTTATATGTATAATAAAATGATTAAATGATTTAACTAAAGTCTTTTTTAAAAGGAAAAAATTAATTTTGAAAATGTTCAAGTTTAATAAGCTTTATTCATTATTTATTAACCTACATGAACAAAACAGGTCTATGTTTGTATTATTTATTTTCTATGAGGAATATACTCAAATAATAATATTATCATCATCGTTATCATTTTCAACCATTATTGATCCACTGCAGAATGAAGGTCTCTCCAAGTTAAATCCATCTTATCTGATCTCCAGCCCCTCTTCTCCACATCACCCCAGATCACTTCCTTATTTGATTCGTCCATCTCACATGTGGTCTCTTTCTAGATCTTTTTAAAATCTCTTGAAATCCAGTTTAAGAATTCAACTGACCATCTGTCCAGCCCAACTCCACTTCAATCTCTTAATTCTTTAGGTGATGTCAGTAACACCTGTTTGTTCTCTCATCTATGTATTTCGTTTTCAATCTCTTCGTGTTATTCCTAACATACATCTCTCCATATTTATATCATCTGATAACATCTTAATCAGTGCTGTGAAGCTGGGCATTGTTACAGCTTAAAATGTTAATTTTATATCATTTAGAAAAATCAATCTCTTGAACAATAAATTGTGCTGGATTTGTATTTTATTTTAAACCTTTAATAGACATATTTTGTGGCATGATTTTAATGTCAAATCAATATCTGGACGATTACTACTCAATTAAAAGATAGTTTCCGCACAGGAAAAAGTATAAATAATATGTGGAATACAATTCATTACTTTTGATTTTACTCAAATAGATAGATTCCATTTTAAATTGAAAAGTTCAAAACTAATCTTTTCTTTTAGTGTTGTTATTTCCTTTAAGATAATCAGAAAATCTAAAGTTAACTTCTGGGTTTTAATTATCTTAATATATTTTAAATTTTTTATAACTATACATAATTATTTGGCAATTTTCTTATTTCAAAAGTTTCCTAGAATCTAAAATTATCAAAATTATTTATGAATTTAATGAAATTAATTATTTCGATAGTTATTATTACTTTTTTTTTTAATTAAGTGTAGCTTCTCAACTAAAGCCCATATTAAAATTATTTCCTTTCTTTTCAACTAGGATTTAATATTAGCCACAAGTTTATTTTTTAAATATTCCAAAAATCTTGATAATCATTTATTTTCAATATTAGGAGCATTGACAAGATGAATATTTGTCATGATTTTTGAAAACACTTTTTATAACTCCTGAGTTCTATACAGCATTAAAAGTTTATCTCTTCTTATAAAAGATTCTGAAAAAACTTTCAATGACTTAAAATAAAGCATTTCCACTGAAATAATTAATAAACTTTGTATGGAATCCTCTGAAGATACCAAATGAAAATTAATAATAGATAAAGATTATATGAAGATTAGTAGTAGATAATCAACTCAAAGATTAAATAAAGATTAGTAATGGATTGTAAGTAAAACACTTTCAGAAGGAAAATCATTTCATAAATAATTTGTATCATTATTGTTTTTTAAATAATATTTTCTTTTTTTAGGTAATACTATTATTGAAGTATAAAAGCTAAACGGTCAAATCCTTTGATTAAAATATTTCATACCTTCCACCTCTAATGTTCATTATGAGAAACTTAGCTAACTAATGAAATAACTGAAATAAATTACTGATTATTGTTATGACGTATTCATACTACATTAAATATAATTAGAATTTGATGAGGGGGTCAGATAACTTTGAAACATATTTGCTATATCATCCACGGCATATTAGCATTGTTGTTTAGTTCACACCAACGTAATGTGTACGTATACAGTAGTAAGATTTGGATCATAAATTACTATTCAATGTAAACTTTGAGAAATCAAGTGATAGTTTCAATACATGCATTTACATCTTAAAATAATATTAATTACATATTTAATAAGTGACTTAAAAATAATATTAGTAAATAATCAGATATAAATTATATTAAATAATTATTGAACTATGATGTGTATGAGACAATTCACACAGATATCATCTACTTAATTAAATAAGAAAATTAGCATTCTTAAATGCTACATAAAAATCAGTAGCTAAAAAATAAATGATAAAATTCAAGAGGCGTGGATTTCAATTTCTGAAAACTCATTCTTTAACTATAACACCTTTAACATTATTATCCACAACTCAGAAATTAACTAGAAGCTTTTATATATATGTTTGAATTTTATAATATGTGAAAATAACTGTTTAAATTTTCATGATAGAAAAAAATAAAAATCACTGTCAGATGTTTAATAGACGGTAAGTAATGAAAATAGCAATCAAAAATGTACACTTTGTATGCAATTTCTTGACATATAGAGAGACTAAAGCGTAATAGTATTTACTTATGACATAAGGAAAATTCAAAAAGATATTTCCACATATTATAAAATTCAAACATTTCCATCTGTTAAAAAAATTATAAATATATATATAAAGTAAATAAGACTATTTTATTTGAAATTGTGAAAGATTTAAACAGATTTTTTCTGCACTGCTTCATTAATAGCAAAAACATACAAATATAATTTTTGTAAGAAATTTAATTATTTCTGTTTTACGAACAGATGAACAGCATATACTTTTAAGGCAGATAATGCTTTACTTGAATGTGTAAAAAAATGTAGATACAAGATCTTCAATTATATGGCCTTTTATTATAATTGCATTTTTAAAAATTTTTCTTACAATGAATAACAACATATACAAATATATTCAGAATATTAAAAATTTAATTAATCTCATCATCATCATCATCATCAACTATTATCAATCCACTGCAGGATGAAGAACTCACCAAGTTTAATCCATCTCCGATCTTTAGCTTCTCTTCTCCACATCACCCCTGTACACTTTCTTATTTCACCCATCCATCTCAGATGTGGTCTCTTTCTGAGTCTTTTACAATCTCTTGGAATCCAGTTTAAGATTTCAATTGTTCACCTATTATCATCTCTTCTAGCAATATGTCTAGCCCAACTCCACTTCAGCCTTTTAATTTTTACAATGAAGTCAGTAACACCTGTTTGTTCTCTTACCCATATATTGTGTTTTCGATCTCTTCTTGTTACTCCCAACATGCATCTCTCCATACTTCTTTGAGTGGTCTGAAGTCTCTGTATTGCTCTTCTATTAAGTGTCCAAGTCTCAGATCCATAAGTAAGAACTGGTAAAACACATTTATTAAAAACCTTCCTTTTCAAACACATAGGCATATTTACTTTTAGTATCAAGTTATTTCTACCAAAAGCACTCCAACCAAGTTTATTCTATGATTAATTTCATCTATTATGTTTTCATCTGTATTAATAATCTGACCAAGGTATTTGTAACTGTTAACTTCTTCTAACTCATCATAATCAATCTTAATTTTCATATTTTGAAAAAATCCATTAAACTTTACTTTAGTTTTTTTAACATTTATCTTTAGTTCTACTTTCCTACTTTCATCTGATAACTCCTGCAATATTTCCTGCAGCTCTAACGCATTATTTGCAGAAACAACTACATCATCTGCAAAATCTAAATGACTTAAATAATTTCCATTTGCTTTCACTCCTTTAGCTTCCCATTTTAATCCACAAAATACTTCTTGCAGCACTGCTGTAAAAAGTTTTGGAGATATGGATTCACCTTGTCTTACACCCTTTTCAATGTTGATTTTCCTACTATCATTATGTAATCTAATTGTTGCTATTGCATTTTTATAAATATTCTTTAAAATATGACAATATCCTGGATCTACACCTTGATGATCCAATGCTTTAATCACTGAAGAAATGTTTATAGAATCAAATGCCTTTTCATAATCTACAAATCCTAAGCATAATGGCAACTCATATTCATTTGTCCTTTCTATAACTTCTCTCAATACCTGGATCTGATCTACTGTACTAAAACCACTTTTAAATCCAGCTTGTTCTCATGATTGGTGGAAATTCAATGTTCTCTGTAGACGAGTTGCAATTATCTTGGTAAAAAGTTTTATATAAAGCTGATAAAAGGCTGATAGGTCTGTAATTTCTAATATTTTCTTTATCACCTTTTTAAAATATTAATATTATTACTGCATTCTTCCAAACATCTGGTACATCTTTATCATTTAGACATTTGGTAAATAACTTTGCTAAAAAAAATTCTATTTCTTCATCTGCTTCTTTTAATATATCAATTATAATTCCATCATTACCTGGAGCCTTTCCTTTCTTCATACATTTAATTGCATGTTTCACTTCTTCATTTAAAATTCTGGGCAATTCAGAAGATGTAATAGAAATAGGAGGTACTTGTTCTTTATTACTATATAATTCTTGATAAAAGGCTTCTACCCATTTCATGATGTCATCTCTCTTTTTAGTAATAATTTCATCTTTTTTTCTTATTGCAGATATATATTTCCTACCAATACCAAAATGTTGTTTTACATTCTTGAGACTTTTATTCTCTTCTACAGCTTTCCTTGCTTGTCACAGTTATACTTTCTTATATCATTTTCACTCTTTCCGCACCATTTTACAAAATTCAAGGTATTCAATCCTTTTTAATGCATCATTTTTATATAACTTCATATTCCTTCTTTTCTTCATAAATTCTCTAGTCTCAGTAGAAATTTTATTGGTCAATTGCTGCTTTTTTCTACCAGCTATCTTTGTTGCAGTTTTTAAAAATGTATCAGTTATTTTCATATTAATTTCATTCAAATCTGAATCATGTTCAAAATCTACTATCATTAGAATGTTTCTGAAGATTAGGAATATCAACTGTAAATATTGTTTTTATTAATAATTTTTGTCTCTCTAGTTTTGCATTAACATGTATCTTACACCTTACTAATCGATGATCACTCCCTGTGTTAAATTTATTAAGAACATTACAATCTTGAAATATGTATTTCCTGTTAGTCAAAATATAATCCAATTCTGCTGTACCTTCATTTGGATGCTTCCATGTCCATTTCATTTTAACATTTTTCTCAAAAAAAGAATTCATAATATAAAGTTTTTCTTTTTCTGCAAACTCCACAAGTCTATGTCCTCTCTCATTTCTATTACCATAACCAAAATTACCTACAGCACTTTCATCTTTCATTTGTTTACCAATTTAAGCATTAAAATCTCCCATAACAATTTTAAAATGTTGTTTACTCTGATTAAAAGCCTTTTGTACATCCATATAAAAATCTTCTACTACTTCATCACTATGAGAACTTGTTGGGCTACCTGAATTATCTGCATTTGGTATCTGCTATTAAGTGTATAACTAATTTTGCCACTTTGTCCGATACACCATCAATCTCCACAATGTTGTTCTTCCACTTCTTATTTATAAATGAATCCTACTCCACTTGCATTTCCAATATTTGTTCCTTTATAATAGAGTACATGCCCACTTTTTAAATCAATTGCCTCTTCACCTTTTATTCTAACTTCACAAAGTCTAACAATGTCCCATTTAATATAAGACAGTTCTTCTTCTAATTCTTGCAATCTTCCTTCACTTGAAAGTGATCTGCAGTTGTAAGTACCTAAGTAAAAAGTTGTCATCAAATGGCAGCCTGGGTCCGCAATCAGGGGATTCTTAGGGCCATGATTTATTTTTGTCTGTCATAATTGTATATATCTATTGGAGAAAATGTTTATCACTGACACAAACATTCATTCTGCCTTATCAGGCAACTAAGAAGAAAGACTATGGTCTTTCTCGATCTTAAACTCAGAGGTAAAAAGCCAATAAACTCACCACACTGGCTAATGCGTGTTGGTGAGTAGCTCATCCATGTTTAGATACTATATAAATAATCACATAGTAATATCAGATGCAATGACAAGAACATATGGAGCAAACTCCTTATTTCTGAATTATAGTTGAAATTAGGAGTATGGCGACTAAAAAGCTGTTCTGAAACTGCAATCCAATTCCTTGGATTTCATATACTTCTCAATTATTGGCTATTATATAGCATCTAAGAATTTTAATTTTATATTTAACTAAATAAAGGGAGTTTCTGTGCTAAATATATTATATATATATATTAATAAGATGTGTGCAGTAAGTCAACCTGGGAAAAATTTTTTGTAGGAATTATCTCAAAGCTTACTCTATAGGTTAAGACTTCAAATAGTTTAATTACATTTTGAAGAAGTTAATTTTGAACATTTTAAAGCATAACTAGAAGTTAAGAACAAGTATATGATGCAAAAAAAAAAAAGATCATAAAAGAATAATGTGTTTGCTTTCTGTTACACAAAAATATCAATTTTTCTATTTTCATTTCAGCTTCAAATTATGCTAAAAAAGTATTTTTTATTAGAGAAGTTTACGTGCTTAATGCTTTTTAAATTTTTTTCAATTGATTTTTAAAAAAAAATATTCTATAATAAAATCTTAATTTCTTATATTATCAAATCACACTATTTTAAAATTTTGATATCTGCCTGAGTTTGATTCCTGCTGTAAACAATGCAATATATGTATAATCATTAACTCTTTTTACCTGATGGAATAAGAATACTGATGATACACATGGAGAATGCACACAGAAAAATAATGGGTGGCTAAAAAAAAAAAAAAAATCATATATATATATTTACATGCACAAATAGATAAGGGGCATTCATAATGATATCTTTATAATATCAACCTTTAAATGATTAAGATAAATGGATACCATTTAATCCAGATGAAAAACAAATTCAGAAGAATTATCATTCACCTAAAAAGTATCCCATATGTAACTAACGCATTCAATTGTTGGGCCTGCCTCTTAAAACTTTTCTGAATAGTTAATATTTCCTCGATTTAAAAGAAATGTTATAGTTTTGGAGATCAATAAATTCCAAAGTGTTTGAATTCGTTCTTGAAGGATAATAAATTTGTCAACATTAAACGTTTCCAATGTGTTCATATAAATTAATTATGGAAACTAAATATACATTTCAGGCTAGAACACTGTCCTTGCTTTATATTAAAATACAATTTTTTTAATATTTCATTTGATAATTGACTAACCTGAAATAATTTAATTACTTATTAGTTTAAAATTTAAACTGGAAATAGAAGTAATTGGAACAATATTTCAAATATTTATATTAAATGTTTGATGAGAAAAAATTCAGCAATATTATCTTTCATTGTTATATGTTTTCTTTCAAATATTTTTATTTATTATATCTATTATTTCAAAATTTATTCTTATGAATAAAATATTTTGTTTAGTAATCCTATTTAAGATACAGTAATAATAATTTAAAAAATAAAATATTTGCTAAATGCAAAGAATAGAGAAAGACAAATCATGTGGGAAAAAATAATTTCTTGAAGTATTAATAACTACTATAAGCCATGATGTATAAGCTGTCAGTAGATTGTCTAGAATATTAACAGCATAAAAATCTTTTCAAATGAATGACAAAATGTACCCCGTATGTAATTAAGGCATTCAATTGTTGGGACTATCTTTTAAAACTTCTCTGGATAGATAATATTTCCTTGATTTAAAAAAAATCGTATACTTTCAGATGTCAATAAATTCCAAAGCGTTTGAATTCGTTCTTGAAAGCCAATAAATTTGTCAACATTATAAATATCTAATGTATTCCCATAAATTAATTATAGAAACTTACGTAAAAATATCTTCAATTGCAAGAGCATATTTTATTTTATTTGTTTCTAAAATGAGATCTATATTTCAGGTTATCTTGGAATACTGTCCTTGCTTTATATTAAAATATAATTGATTTGAATAAGTTATTTCATTTGATAATTGATTAAACTGAAATAATTAAATTACTTATTAGTTTAAAATTTTATTTGGAATGGAAATAACTGAAATAATATTTTGAATATTTGTACTAAATATTTGATGGGAAAAAAAAAGAAATATTATCTTTCATTGTTATATGCTTTTTTTCAAATAAAAGAATGTGCTTTTAAAATGTCATATTAATATAAATTATAAAGAAAAAGTATTTGGATGTATCTTAGTTAAATTGCAAATAAGAGTCTATTTAAATATTTTATGACTTCATACATATTTTATTAAAATATTTGATTTTATTCTCTTAGTTAAGATAATAATAATATTTTACATTGTTTTAAAATTGACTTGGAAATTAAAGATTTAATTTATGAAATAGTAATCACAAAGCTAAAGCTTTTATTTATTTTCATTAATTCCCATAGTGTGACAAAAAGAAATAATACATTATCTTTATGTATTCTAAATTTAATTATTGATATCAATTATCCATTGGCTGCAATTTAACTAATCTTAAATATTTATATTCTTATAAAGTTAAGGTATTTATTTTGTAATTTTTAAAAAGCTTTGGTGCTCTACGCTTGATATCTTAGAAAATGTTAAGAATTAGATATACATAAATAATTAATAATCTCTTATATTAATTGTGCCACTCTTTATAAATAAAGCTGATAATAATAAAAAAAAATGCACTTACTCATCGACCCTACCCTATATGATAGTTCATAAAAATATATCAGTTATCTAAAATTTGTTTGTATGGAAATTGGAAATCCAAAATCTGGTCATCTTTATAGACATCTTGAAATAGTAACTGACCATGACAATATTACTTAGAATATAATGAGCCATGCATCTTTTTATTCCAACAGGATAATCCATTAAAAAATTTGACTTCCCAAGAGAAGTCAATAAGAATATTTATATCTTCAGGAGTCAACCTAGTTCCACATATTTATCATTATAAATATATATGTGTGTATGGTTATATATAAGCATCTGTATTGTAACAAGAACTATCCTACCCATCACTACTGTGTTCAAACCCTGTTACTCAACTAGCAGATAAGACAGAATGGAATAATTAAATAATTATTATTATTAAAAAAGGGTTAAACTGATAGCTATCAGTTATATTTCCTAATCCCCTTATTTGGATAACCATCTCCACCAGGATCAGCCAAGTTTAGCCAAAATAAAGCACTTTATAAAGCCCAAAAGCTTTAAGCACCACTTTCCTAGAAAGATGCCTTACAAGACTCTTATTGAAAGGCCCAATATTGCTTTACAGATTATCCCATATGCAAGCTCTTTTACTCTACTTCCCAAGCTGAATAGCCTATCTTACAATAAATATGCATCTAATTCATTAACTATGGAGTGAGGTGAATGAAATATTGAACATCAGTTCTTGATCAAATACAACAAAAATTTATTTTCTTAATCTTAATTAAAAATATTAAAAGAAACAAACAAACAAACAAAAAAGTTATAATAAAAATATCACACAAGAAAAAACCTCTAATCTATAATACATTAATGCATAATAAGAGAAGACCCCCTTCCTTATAATTCATTACTGCAAAATAAAAGTACATCCCCTCCCTTCTCTTAATTTCTTACTGTATGCACTTTTACCGTTTGTGGGCATATAATACACACATGTAAAATAATAAACATATCAAAAAAAAAAAAAGTAGATATATAATACCCATGCTGATCGGTGATATTACACCAGAGGGAAAAAATATATCAGTAGATACATTTTAATTCATGTTTTCTAAGCATTAACAAATAAATTACAAATATATATATATATATACATCTTTATCTAACTCTATACACAGACATACATTTATATATGTATAGTTTAATTTTACTAAGACATTAATTTCTTAAATACCAAAAAAAAAAAAAATGTATATATCTTTATCTAATTCTATACACATATATACATTCATATATGTCTAGCTTAATTTGGACAAAATGTTAATTTTTGAAATCAATATATTTAAAATAAAAAAACAATAATAATAAATTTAAAGGTTCTTTCCTTACTTATACAAATGAGGGGAGGTGATACTTCATGATGACCATTTCCCCCTTGTTTTCAGCTAAAACAAAATTTTCCTGGCATGCTTTCACTTACAAAGTTCTATTGAGATGTATGATAGCAAACAGGAGAAACGAGAATTTTAATTCAGCTACATTTTCTTGGAAGGTAGGATTTCAGTATAACAGTATATTTCACATGGTGCACTTGGTAAAGTTCTACTCCAATTTTGTTTAATTTACAAAACTCTTCTGACTGCATTTACATCTTTTGTTAAGTCTATCAACTCCAATGTCTGACTTTTCTGCTGCTTTCTGATTGCTAACTACCATTTCTCTCTCATGACTGCCAACTGCTCTTTGACTGATCACTATACTCTCTGACTGCCAACTGTTCTTAACTAATTACTATATTCACACCAAAGAACAAAAATGCTGTAATCTTTTAGCATTGATCTAATTTAATTTATTTTTCTAATTAACTTGCAAATGAGTCTTTTAATCTTGACAAAAAATAATTTCAAATTTTTTTTTATAAAACACTTTACCAATTAAATTTTGATAACATATCTTGGTACATCTAAAGACAGCACGCGATCTGCGATCCTTATCAACATCTTTATTGATAATCATGTAAATTATTATAACTAATTTGTTATTTTAAAGAGTATTATTCTTTAGTTCAAACCATTGCAGATCATAAATAAATACACATTACACTGCTAATAATTTTGAACGTCATTTTAAAATAAAGTAAAAAACAAAAGTATAACCTTTTTAAAGTTAAGATAATATAAAAAGTACCTACAAAATGCATTCAAAAATAAATATAATATTAAAAAATAGCACATAAAGACTTGAAATGAATTACAAACGTCTTCCTTGGTTAATAAAAATGACTTCACAACATATTTCCAAATCCATCAAATTTAAAAATTATTTTTAAAAAAAGTGCCAAAGTAATTTATAATATAGAAAATAAATGTTTTGAAATTAAAAAAATGCATTAAATTTGCAATTTTGTAGTGCTTAAAATAAATATAAATGATTTACACCTAAAAAAGCTGTTGCCAGAAATAGATCTAAACAATAACTGAAAATGTCACATGATTGTCAAATTAGGTAATAAATCGCACTGATAAGGATCGCAGGGATTACTTTGTGAAAATAATACATTTATTGTAGCAGTGCAAAAGCCACTGCAGCTACACTAATAAAGTACCGAAAAAATTAAAAAAAAATTTTTATCAATGAAACAAATTCTTTACTCACCAAAAGGAATTATAAGAATTTGGATACAATAATATGTCTCTAATTAGATTCCTGTATAATTAAACACTATTAAAAAATTTTCTATGAAATATCTGTACCCAAGAACAATTGATGAAATCTTTTTAGTGTATTTTCTTTATTTATAAATTTGATTAAACAAACATTAATTATTATTTTTTCTTTCTTATCTTAGACAAAAAAAAAAATGCAACTAAAGAAAATTAATATTACAAATTAAAAAAATAAACATTGTTGCAATATGCACAGATTCTACTGCATATCTGGCAATGTAATATGTGTGTATATATACTGCCCACAAATGTCCCTTTTGATTTTTAAATTATATTTATACCATTACAATTTATGAGTCAACTAACACTTAATACAGTGATAGCTGATCAAAACTTGTGTTAGGGGTTTGATAATAATTAATTAGCATCGCAGTATATATAATATCTATTTACAAAAATAATTAGAGATAAAAAATATATAATATTGTTCTTATAAATTTATTTAATGCACAATGATTACGTAAGTAATATTTACTAAGGCAATAAACCTAAAGCATGTGCAGTTGAAAATGCGAAGGTAGGGATCTCTACAGGTCTTAACCACAAGCTTACGCATTGGAAGAAAAGAGTAAATATTGTTTTTGTAAAAAGTGCAAATGTGTATGTGCAAGATAAAATGAATGTATATAACTAATATAAATGTTAATTACAGCTGTGAAAAAGAATGTTAGACAGTAGAAACTGTAAGACATAATAAAAAATAAAAGAGAATTGTTATATAAATATCATGTTTGTTTACTTGCGAAATCAAAATGACTACACAAATTGTACACGAATTCTATAATTACATATGGAGAAAAAAATCAGTATTTTTATTTAACATTGATGATTGAAAATTATCGCATCCAAAAATGAGTTTTTTTTCAAAAAAATTATTGGATAAACATAAATTTTTCAAATTATAGATGTATGTGTGTTAGAATTTCAGTTCTACTGCTACATATATATAAAGGTGTGCGTAAGCAATACACAATGTTCTCCAACCAGATGACAAATATATCCAATCTGTTAAATTAAAAATATCTTATCTCAATAGTAACAAAGCAACATTCCATATTACTGAATTACTAAAAAGGTATAACATTAAGGTTTTTAATTAATAAGACCTATGTCTTGAATGCAATCATTTGATGAAATAGCCTTAAGATAAATAAGAGATTATTACATCATTTATTAGCCCAGTCTATATATAACTTTTAACTTATATTAATTATTATCAATTATAAGCATTATATTTAATTCCATAATCTTTTTTTTTACTCTGGCACGATATCTTAAATATAATTTTAAATTTCCATTTTGATAAATATTTCAAAATAATGGATAAAAACACTTGAAAAAAAGCAAATCAATTTCCAAAATGTACTTTTGGCCGAACTAGCCATCCTCAGTTGGATTTACGTCATAAATTTTTTACATGGCTTCATCACCATAATTCAGTAATTACCCATAACAAATCATTTACAATTCAATTTACAATATTACACTTCCTGAATGCTTTCATTGACAATATTGTCTTTAAATAAATAATTCATGATTATTATTAATGGTTTATTAAGGCTAAAAAATAACTATTTCTCAGCTGTGTTATCAAAATAGTCTAATTAAAGACTGTTGCAAAGATCAACATGTGTGTATTCTTTATTATAAATATTATTATTAAATAATATTACATTGCCATCTAGTACTAAATTTTTTTTCTCTTAAGCCTTCTAATTTAAAGCACTTCCTTTTTATTATTTTTACCTTTCCTCAAAAAATTTCTACAATAAAAATTCCATTCTAGCAGCATGACTGTTCTATAAAAATTTATACCCCTTAAATTTTTTCAGCAATGAATTCTTAAGAAATCATCCAGTTATTCATAGATATTCTTTCTAATACAAACTTATCATATCTGTTCCTTTTATATAAATTTTAGATCATAAACTTATAATATTTTAACTGTCTGCTAGTGAAAGTATCATTTATCAAATATTACTTACAATGATATGTCTCCAGTCTCTTTCTTGATAAAAGGGTGAAGGTAAAGAAATACCCTCACTTTCTTCAACAATATAATTTCCTAAAAATAAATCAATGGCATCCTAAAAAAAATAAAAAATAAATAAACATTATTTGAGCAGAATTTTACTTATAAAAGCAAATCATATAATTCTATTTTAAAAATAAAAATGCTTAAGACGCACAATATGAACCAACAAATATCACATGACTATCATTGTTAACATATAAACTGGAACAATCATTCAATGTTGATTTATACCACACTTAGCCAAAACTATGAAAGATGGTTTGCAGTTATGATTCAGACAGCATCAAAATATATATAATTACTTGGTTGATGCAAATTAATGCAACTATGGAAGCAAGTTGGTTTGGATTCAAATCATTAAGGTGTTTTTGAATTTCAGATCATTAGTTTGAAACTAACAAAAAGAATAGACGGCTGCTAGATTACAAATGCATTATAACTACAAAGCCCAGGTATACTAGGTCTAAACTTATCATTGATAATGCCATAAGCGATAACTAGTTTGGGAATGAGAAAAACTTAATACTAAATGCATATAATAGCATTATCATCTAGTATCTATTGATTACAATATAATGGCTCTAAAGTAGAGTAAAAAGAATGACTTCCAAGAGATTCTCAACATGCTCACAAATAGAAAATCCACATAGTAATGTAAAAAATGCAATATTGTTAGATGCAAGAATTTAACATAGTATACAAAATTCATTTCTCATAATTATATGTTTGAATACTATATATCAAAACATTCTGTAATTAAAAACTAATTTTCGCAACATTTTGATTTTTGAACCTGAGTACTTTATTACAAAACTAAACTCTACAAAAATGAATTAGTCTGTCATTTCCACTATTTCAAACCTTTAAGCCATAATCTTCTGTCATTCTTTCACTTCCTAGCAAAGAATTCCAATTTTGATCTTCTATTTCTATTGAATTTTATTTAATCATACATCATCTACAACATGATTACTATTTATATGTGTACTTAAATGACAGTTTTTGAAACTGCTTTAAATCTAATCTAATAAAACTATTTTTATTTTATTTTTTTGTATCCAAAACAAAATCTTTATTACTCTGTTTTCTGCTACAAAAGCTAGAAAAACTCTTAAACCTCCTTTCTTTGCATCAAGACTCAATTATCATGTCTCACAGAGCAATCTAAAATCAGTCTTTTTAGTACTAATAATAAATTTACTCTTTTTCATGGCTTATCTATAGACTTAACAGTCAATGTATCTAATTTTATAATAGTTTTAAATTTATAGGTTTAAAGTATACAATAAATGATTACATTGATTTTTTTCCTTCTTCATTATTCATATTTTGATGGACTTATCTCTTTGATTTTTTAATTCAATGATATATTCATGGTTTGAACATTTCTCTTATTCTTCTCTTTCACTTTCTTTGCATATCTTCATATAATCATATATATTGCTTATAACACTTCTTTCAATTTGTTGCATTGAAGTGTATATGAAAGAAGTGTTATAAGTAATATATATGGTTTGAACATTTAATAATTATATGTTCTTTTTTTATCTTTGAAGGGTCTAATAGTCAAAAAATATTTTAGTGATAAATTAGTATTTGCATTTTAGATAAAGGACAAAAAAAAATCAGATTTATTCTGTCACTGTTAATTTATCATATAATCAAAAAATTCTAGTACCAATTTACTGACCGAAAAAGATTAACATTTGCCACAAATTTTTCCTCATTTAAAACTCATTGCTCTTTTTTCCCCAATTTTGAAAAATAGTAGGAAAGCTAAATGGATAGGTTTGCTTCTTGATTTGACCATGATATAACAACTTTGCAAGTAAAAAAAGACTAAATTATATAGTAAAAATCTGAATGACTTACTATTTATATTCTCATTTTTAAGATCAGTTAACTAAAAAAATATATATATAAAAACTATACCATATTATCAACTCCAATCAAACATACACTTTTCATACTATTAATATGAAGTATTTAGTACATTTTGAACACTTTTGGCAAACTTTGTGTTACATCAGATTTATAAATATAAAGATTACTTAAATAATATTTAAATACTTATTAAAATCTGATTTACGATATTTATAAATAGTTTAAAAAATAGCTTTGATTTTCTGCTATATTTTGCACCAGCAATGTCTCTTAAGAGTATATTTGCAATCAGTCAGGATACTAAGACTCCATAAAAATGACTGTAACAAAGTCCAATCACATTTTCTACGAAATAAATTTCAACTAACAGTCAAAAATATTAGAGACTATTCCTCGGTAAAATTTAAGGTCATCTGCAAT
Organism: Epiperipatus broadwayi; assembly: GCA_028023455.1. NCBI lineage: Eukaryota > Metazoa > Onychophora > Udeonychophora > Euonychophora > Peripatidae > Epiperipatus > Epiperipatus broadwayi. The sequence goes on from JAQFVV010006291.1 coordinate 3,172,068, forward strand.
TTCAGTATAGTTTTAGGCATATTTTTTCCCAAAATGCTTATTCAGACACTTTTGAGCAGCTTTCTCATCTTTTAACAATTCTCTATCTATTTACAAAAAGGTCTCCAATAATCTTAGCACTAATGATTAGAGAAGGTTGGGAAATCTTTGTTCTGCCAAGGGCCATTTATAATATTATTCGTGGGCCATACAAAATTAGCAACTTAAAAATTAATCTGTTAAATTTAATTAATTTACTCCTAATTTAGGAGTGGGCAATCTTTCCATATGAAAGGTTAATTTCAACTTTCCCTTTTTAAACGAGAGCCATAATTTTTTTGTGAAAATGTTGCACATTTAAAAACAATTTTTCCAATTTACTTCATAACTATTCTTTGCAACATATTTATATTTTCTAATTTATTTTTTATGTTCTGATTAGGTTAATTCTACAGCTGATAGGATACAGTTTTTATAAACTCCTCTTCAGAAAATAGTTTTGAATTTTCTGCCTTTTTTTCTTTAAATAATATAACTCGATTTCACAGAATTTCCTGACTTATTTGTATTTTTTATAAAACATATCAGCCACTTAATGAAGCTCCTTTTCAAATTTTTGATTTTAATATTTCTTTCTTCATCAACAACTTTGTTATAATCAGAATGTTTTGATAAAGTATCTTTTAATAGTGTTCTTTATTAACTGAAATACTTTCCAAACATATCAGACACATCGATTTATTATTTCTTACTTAAAAGTAATGTCATGTTATATATGACTTGCTTTTTTGATTATTTCTTACTATAAAAAAATATAGTGAATTGGTCAATCTCTTTTGAAATTCTGATTTTCGAAGTCAATTTTGCTTATCTTAGTTGGTATAACCGTCTTAAAAAAAAAAAATTAAATGCAAAATAATAGTAATAAAACGAAGTAAAAATCAAGTTTTATTTTTCCTAATATATATTTGTTTGTGAAAACCACTATAAAAACGAACAAAATGCTCTCAGCATCATAGATTAAATCCGTAGTCAGATAGACCATACAATATAGAAAATTTGTTAGAATATTGGACCTCTGAAAGAATGAACTAGAACTTATTATAAATGTTGGAGGGAGAAAAAGATGTAATCACGACAATAAATATTTACACTACATGAGCATGTTCAAATAAAATTTTCATAGCCATTTTATATATGTTTTTAAAAATATCTGCAGACCGATTAGAGAAAATTCATATCCCAAGTCTATGATTTTAGTTTTCATTTTAATCATTATTTAAACAAAATTTTTCATAAATTCTAGCTTGATGTGTAAAAGAGAAATGTACACTGTCTCAGAGTTAACAAATACACTATTCACAATATTTTTGCTTGGAGTAAGTTAGGTATGTTTTGATTAATCCTTCTGAAAGTAATGATTTTTCTTGCCTCTAATGTTCCACACATATTAAAAAAACAGCTGTGCTTGGTGTACTCTAGTTGCAACTCTATAAAAAATGCAATCACCCTTTAGATCTCCATAAATGTTCCACTTATATTTCTGATACTGAATCTTTTAAAAAGCAATTTCACATTGATTCATATTTGTAACATGTGGGACAGATACAGAAGAAAATTTATTTATATTATAAAAGATCATTTTCAAGCCATCTTTTGAGAAGTCAATAAACAAGTATCACTTGCTTATATTGTATTCATAACTGAGAGTCCCTATGACTTTACAAAACACAAGATCATTTTTCTGCAAGAAGCATTCTTTGAATTCATCATAGTGATTGCAAAAAAACAGTATTAACACACTGCAATATTCTGCTCATTTAGATCTGTTTGTGATAGAAAACAGTTAATAAAGACATATAGTTTGATAATCAGAATTTTCACCTTTTTCCTTATGACATGTTTCATTTTCATTTGATTTGTCATTACTTAAAAGTTATATGCTCTTATAAATTTAGTATGAAATACAGCATTTGGAATAACTAGTCTCAATGCAGATAATAAATTAGAGTATTTCAGTATCTTTTTGTATTTGAAGAAATCTCTTTTGTACTTTAGAAAAAAATTGAATCTATTGTGTGATTTTTTAGGGTTTATTCCAAATTACTGAAAATAGAAACTGGTACGTGATAAGAATTGTTTAACAATTCTATGAATAGATTTGCATATGGTGCAAAACAAGCATAAGGCAATCATCTCTTGTCTTGATTCACTTACATTCAAAATAATATTAGGATAGTTTACACTTTTTGATATTTAAAGGTTAGCTAATAACATATTAAATAGAAGAAATTGAGTAAGATAATGTTCCAGAATAACAAAGTATTTAGATAAATCAAAGGTGTAAAATTGTATTTAAAAAAAAATTTAAAAAGAACACACTAAATGTTAATACTGTGATACCTACAACTAATTTGAGACTACCCAAGAAATTAACTCATGACTTAGTAGGTCTTAATATGTTGCAATCCAGACAGCAGATAGTCTTTTGCATAAACAAATTTATCCAATCAGTATTATCAGACAGATACACACCCCAATAAATAAACTGAATTAATTTTAAAAAAAATTTTCTGTTTAAAATTAATTTTTTATCTTAAGATTGTTGCTAAATGAAAACATAAACATGGCACCACAAAAAAAAAAAAAAACAAATCTGGTAGAAAAATTATTATTCGGATTCACCATCAGAAATATATTAAAAGCACAAAAAATTTTTGGCTTAAAAATATTTAATATTTTTTAATAACATTTACATAACTCTATTTTTATGTTAATGTTTTTGTATGAATTTATACTATGGTTTATATATTTAATTGTAAATAATCCATAATTTTAAAGATAAACATATAATTTTATTTTAAAAAATAAAGTAAAAATTTGCTTAAACTTACTTGACGAAATCCATCAGCAAAATTGTTCTTATAATATCTAATAGAAGCATTAAGACCATCTTTCATTGCTCCAAATTTTGTTCTTTTACCAGTTCTAAAAGTAAACAATCAAAACTCAATAAATAAGTAAATGCCTGTTAATAAGAACATTTATCATTTAAATACATTGTAATAAATGTACTACTACCCAAAAGTGAAATGATTTTATTTTTAGAATAAGGAAAATTCTGGCAAATATAGCATATGAATGATATATTATTTAATCTTCAAAGCAATGAAAAGACAGAATTACTCAATCAAAAAATATGTGAGAAAGATTTCTTATAGTGACTCAAAATTCTGTAACAAATAGTTATTATTCAATTAAGAGGTTCAAGTTGGCTAAGGAAGCATTTAGATTTCTTGCAATAGAAAGACAGTTATATATGGATATACTAACATTGCATAATAAATATACTGGAGGCAATAGTACTTCATCCAAGAGAAGCATTAACCCTGACATGAATAACATGATTCATAGTCTTTCTGAAACCATTCTGCTTTGATGGCTTACTATAAATGGGATAATTGTCTAAAAGATCAGGCAATTCATAACTGAGATGTATGTTCCCATAAATACCATTTATTGAATGCCTTAGATAATAATTGGTTTGTGATCTCTACTAATTGATACTGTATGTAATATAGACAAAATTAAATTTCTCTAAATACTGATTTGCATTTTGAATCACTAAACAGCATTTCATCAGCATAAAGTGATTGGATATACTATAATTAAATAGATTTTGAAATGTATGTACGGGCAAACGTCTCTAGTATAATAATAACTGTATTACAACAAATATATATATATGTAATATTATAAATCGATGTCTGCATTTCTTCAAAGTAATATACGGAATTGAATATTACTAAATACAGTAATCAAAAATTTTGAAAAGTACAAAAAATATAATCGTCACTTAGGAGCACTTTCAACAATCCTCGTAGTTTTTGTAGTCGAAAGCTAAGTGACGATTATATTTTTTGTACTTTTCAAAATTTTTGATTACTGTATTTACTAATATTCAATTATAAGATTCCATATATATATATACAGCCAAAAAGGCTAGAAAACCAAAAAACAATTCTGTACAATCTGACAATTAAAATAATATGGGCTCTAAAGCTAAAATTCAAATTTAAAAAAAATTTCACCATTAGCACATTTGAGAAGAGTGGAGCTGGCTATTCCTAAAGAATGAGAGTTTAGTCATTATTTCCAAAACTGCTGTTTCAAAACAGTGAGACTCGGAATCAATGACAGAACTCACAATTAATGACTTTTATTTTGAACAAAATAAATATTAATCAACTACTAGAAGCTGATGCTGAATTGGCCTATTTCTCAATTTGCTACTAAAAAGTCTCTTGCATGTTTATGTATTGTAAAAATAAATATTTTTAGACTACAGATGCTAATAAATCTACTATTCTTCTCATAAAAGAAGCTATACATAGAATTGATTCAGAAGACTATGAAGAAATAATATTAAATAAAAAATAAATACATTGCTATAAAATTACATTTCCATACTCTGCCATTCTACATATTAATGTAAAATAATATTCATACAGAGTTTGAATATTTTAATAATATTATAACAGTTATAAGCAAGCATAAGAAATGGTGATCATGTGATGTTTATTGCTTAAAATCAATCCTGCCTAATAGGATACTGATGGCTATGATTATTAAAGAACCAAAGACATCAAAATGTATAGGTACTGAACTGAGTTCAGACCTATATGACTATATAAGCTAATGAGCTTGGATTGAAAATATTATAGTGTTTTCAATTTAAGACTCATAGTTTTGTAGTTAAGTAGAAATAAAAGATGGCTGCTGGAGGGTTGCATTAGATCCTAAGATCTAGGTGCAGTGCTCTCAGATCCAAGGCTCCTCACTGACGAAGGCCACAAGCCAGAAACTAGTCTGGGGATATTGGATGAGAGGCACTAGATGAGGATTTTATGCTCAAGCCTTCTGACATCCATTGATTACTCTGGCTTGCACTGAGTACCAATATGTATAGAGAGTTTTGCCTGTTTTAATATTATTGTAACGAGTATACTTTCAACGTTTTCACATCACATGAATATAACATGAAAATGTCAAAAATATATTTGGTACAATAATACTATTAAAAATTTTATATTACGAGTATTATTTTACATTAATTGCTATAAAAGTAATCTTATTTACAATAAGGATTAAATTAATAAAATATATGAACATTATCTTTCCACAAAATCGTTATCAATAATAGACGTTAATAAACATTTTAAAAATTATTTAATATGAACCATACAATCACCAATGATTATTAGGAGCTGTAATTATACATATAAAAATAAAAAAAGGAGATATTTCTCATTATAATGTATGTTTTGCTGGTTTCTTTTAATTAACATTTTTATTTTAAAAACAATTTTATATAGTTAAAAATATGAAGATCTTTAAACCAAAAGTGTTTTTCTAATAAATAAGAAAATTATAACTAAATACTCTCAATGTTATTATTTCTTATCACACTAATATAGGACTATATCAAAATAGCATTGTCTTTTATTACAATAACATATAAATTATGTGAACTGTCTTTTGCAATACAAAAAGTTTATTACATCTAATTATCACAATACCATTCTTAATATAACTCAATAACTAGCTGTTACTAATGTATTCTGGTAATATGGCAAAAATTGATCTTTCTTCTGGAGTCATTTTCTTTTTAACTAATTGAATTGAAAATAATCATTATAATGTTAATACTCTCTTCATTTTTCAAATCCTTTATTTGATCACTTTCCAATCTTTCCCATCATAATCATAACATACACCTCAATAACATATTATAACGGTCGTGAAAGAAGAGTCTTACCTATCTGCACTACAGAGCGCTACTAGGCTACTTGAACCAAGAAAATTTATAGAGTAGGCAGATACGCGCTGTTAAAGATCCAACTTTTACACATATATTTTATTCCGACCGTTAGCCCAATGCTACTAGCTCATGGAGACACAGAGATTTATGAAATATAAATTCTTATCAAAAAATATTCTAAATATTAAAAAAATATAAAATAAGCCACTGCCAGTAATAACACACACAAACATTTATTTAATATATATTTAATTTAGCATTATTATTTTAGTCTAACTTTTATTTTTTTACAAAACATTGTAACTTATTTTACTTTAGATTTTAATTTTATTTTAAAAGTTCACACAGATGAGTTTAATATTTATTAGTGTTGAGTATGAATAGGCTACATAGATAGCATTTGAAAAGAAAATATTCTATCCCTTATTTAACCTTAGGCCAAAAATTCGCAGTCAAACCAACGTCAATCCATCTGATACATCGATGTATTCAATGCAGCATGATTACGACAGCACAATACCATACTGCCAGGAATGCACATCTGAACAGCATGGTTAAGAGAAGAAATTGTTTCTCATCCAGTGCAGAAATGTTACATCTGTCTGGCAAGAAAAACAATAAAAAAGAAAACTCCATAGGAAGGGATTGCGGTCCTTTTTGCCGACTTACGATCCCATTCCATAGGCAAAAGGGATGATTCACGGAGCAGGAAATATCGTCATTCTCCGATGGTCAATAAGAAAATAGGCTTATTTCGTCAAAGTGTGCCGTATCACGGGATCCTGCCCATAGCGGACCTCATACTACATTTATTAATTACACAAATATATCCCATCGAATAACCCAATTTAACTACGAAACAAATAACTTAAGATTACCCTCCCTTAAACTAACATAACTTTATGAATCTATGCAACCATTCACGCCCGACTTAAGTTTAGCATTTATTTAGTTTAGTTTAACGAAAAACAAAAATCATAATAAAAACTTAAAAGAACAAAAAAAAAATAAATGGAAATGATTTTAAAAAAGAATTACATCAAATAAAATTACTTATTATCGTTTACGTTGGTCAGATAGGATTCTATTTGTATTATTTACTGAAAGGTTTAGAATTTAGAGTTATTGTTTTGAAAATGTTCATAAAGTTCTTACGGTTTTTAAAAAGTTCATCTTTATCCGTTGCTTGCCATTTGGGATCCAGCGTTAATTCCTCCGATGTCCTGTGGTCCGCAATATAGAAAACGACTGGTCATTTCTCTTTCTTTTTTTTTTCAAGCAAAACTGAAGGGACTGAAGAGTGCGTCTTTCCAATTCCTTCTCCTTCAACTCTAGCACGCCTCTGCTTTCACATCTCTATCTTCTCTTAATTAATAATTATTTCCAAACTTTTTCCTTTTATAATCAACTTTCGGATCCAGTGTGCATTACATCATGACGATAATGACCCTTTCGTTGAGATCCGTTTCCTCGAGGGATTTCTTTTATTGGCTATTAGTTTCTATTGTGTTTTTTCTCCTATCTGACCGGTGTTTATACATTTAGAAATGCCCAAGGGCTAGTTTACTTTTAACTAATTAAAATAATCATTTCCATTTTACAAAAGCATTAATTAATTTATTGTACAAACTTAAAGATATATTTTTAGCTTTAAATCTTTACTGAAAATTTAGTTTTAAAATACTTTTTTACTTCTTAATAACGTTTTCGTTTAATAATTTTTCATCTGTGCGATTTTATATATTAGAGTTTAGATGATTTTTAATTTTCAATTTTTAATTATTAAAAAAGAAGTTTTTTATTTGCGAACTTTTATTTTTCATGTTTAATTTTTTTAAAAAATAATGTAACGGCGTATGTGCCCGTTACAATATTTTCATTTAAATCTCCATTATCACTAATATGTTACTAAAATTCTTTCTTTGAAATGCTCGCAACTGCTATGAAATTGCACATTCCAAAAGTGTTGCTCACATTTATCATTACACAATCTATATTTTCGATCTTTATATTTTTTAATTACTCTAACTTTCTCCAGTTATCAAAGATCCTGTCCCAGACTTAAATAATAAAGTATTGCTTTACTAACTGGCATATATATAATCGAACATAATATAACATTTGTTTTCATACAACCACAATACACTCCTGCCATTTATCTGGTTTATCATTATTTGATCTTCTTTATTAAGCAATATTCTATTTAGAGAAAAGTAAATAAGATATTACAATAAATATATTTGTCTTATCTTTGTCTCCTCAATCCCATCTCCTACACATTTATGTCGGAAAATTTTTTTTGCTAAAGAAAATGTTAATATTCTTTTGATTCATATTTAATATAAACAAAAAATACACATTTCTTGATTACATTTTGTTTATCTTTTAATTTTTATTTTCTATTTCTTCTTAAATTATTTTTCATTCATTTTAATGTCTAACCAAGAGTATTTATCTGAAGTTTCCATATCCAATATTCTTAACAAACAATCTCTTATTTATCCATTACTTACACACCAATAACCATGATGTATCTTTAATAAAAGTAACTTCATTTTTCTCCCAAGTTTTATATATCTATTCAAAAAATACTCAAGCTACATTTTTTCTGAAAAAAACAATATCATTTACAAAAAATAATCCTATTAAAATATAATCATTCCAATTTACTCTTATCAAACCTTAAGCCTCACATTTTGTAAATGCAATTATTCTCTCAATTTTTAAAAAATATAAAACTAAAGCCAAAAAATAATAAACTCAGTCCACTATTCACTAATTCTAAATTCTCGAAATAATAATCATCTACATTTATTTTATATATATGTTTTTCAATAACTTAATCTAAAACTTATTTATGCTTTTTGTTTTCGGATTCTTTCACAATCTCTCTTGTAATCATGTCCACCATAATTTTCTTAATGTCATTCATCCTTAAATATGATGCCATATACTGTTTACTAATTGAAACAGCAACAGCTGTATACAAAAGCTCCAAATAATTTTATTCTAATCTCAATGCAGACTATTTAAGAAATGACTGAATTAGATTTCTCTAGTGTGACAGAATTTAATTTCAATTAATATTATTGTGAAAGTATTATTCATTATTAAGACAATTACAAAAAAATCTAAGTCAGATGTCGCATGACCTAATTTAAGAAGCTTGGATTACAAATGTTATATATAGAGCTCGTAAATAAGCTCTTAACAAGCTTTGCAAAATATCCCCAACCCCAGACCGGTTTCTGCTACTGGTATTCTCAGTGAGGAATATCCTAGCATCTCACTGAGGATGCCAGTAGCGACTGGTCTGGGGTTGGGGATATTCTGCAAAGCTTGCTAAGAGCTTATTTGCGAGCTCTATATATAACGCCAGTAGCAACTGGTCTGGGGTTGGGGATATTCTGCAAAGCTTGCTAAGAGCTTATTTGCAAGCTCTATATATAACATTATTAAGACAAAAACAAAATTGTGCATTAAATAATCTTGATATCTATCCAAGAATAAAAGAGGAAAATTCATAAAATGATATATCTTATATGAAGACATAAGCAATAATTTTAATAACAAATGCTGTTAAATGAACTAGTTACAGAGAGAGTTGCAGTCAGAATAATGTTAATTCTACAAAAATTACATTCTAAACACTTCTTCATATTCTATTATCTAACAAGTACTTTGCTGCAATTTTAGAAAATCATCATGATAACAAGAATAGGTTTTGAAAACAGTGATAAATGCACGAATATGATGAACCAAAAGAATCACCTTATATTTAAATCATGCACAATGGATTTCATTTTCTTCAAAACAACTTTCTTGAAATAATATTTGTTTTTAGTATAACCTGAAAAATATACTAAAGAATGCCTACCTTGTAAAGTCTGTTTTCAGTGCTCCTGTTCCTGTATACTGAAGACTGCAAGCATCTGCATTGTCTGCCCATTCTAATATACATAAACGTATTTATTTTAATTGTATATAATATTTAAAAATTTACAAATGGTGTACTTTTATAAATTCTATTACAGGAAAATGCATTCTGTTACTCTATAAATTAACAGATGCCATGATCACATACAGAATAAAAAAAAGCATGTTACTGAATATATTAAAAATGAATATCATTAAATAATTATTAAATTATGTGTGTGTGTATATATATGAAGGATTATCAAGCGTGAGATGCTAAAATAAAATGGTGATAAACAAGAACATCAATAAATACGCTAGTGGATTAAAAAAAAGTGTTATTACTATTATCTAGTTATTCTGCATCTCTTTAGGCATGAACTTAATCTACTTACATTTAGTTTAGCAAAGTAATAAATACTGATCACTGTAAATACACATACTTTCTCACAAATATATATAAATATATATCAGTAGTAGCAATCACTCAAAACAAGTATGGCCGTTCCAATTCCAAAACAAAAAAAAAATTATACTACATTAAAGATGAGCTCTATGATAACAATATTAACCAATCTGTGAACCACAAATACATTAACATACAAAACATATTGGTCCATTATTCTGTTTACTTGAAATTTTGCTATGCTATTTTTAGCTTATGCAGAAAATTTTTTCTTCTTAATCACTGCCATATTTTCCGAGCAATCAACTAGGCACTTTTTTCAAAAGATTTTGGAATAATCTTTATAAAGCAAATAACTGGGCTCTGCCTCTCCCATGAAGAAAGTCTTATATATTAATTTGTTTCACATGCTCGATCCAATGAAAATGTGATTTTACAATAGAAGATTCTATGATATCATATCCAGCAAATTGAAGAACATAATAATTAGTTTTACCATTTTACCAATGATTTTGAAAATTTCATGGAGTATCCTTAAATGAAATTTTTCTACGGTCTTTATTTTGGATCCAAGTCTCACATCCATGCAATAAATTAATTAAATAAATATATAGCTCTCTATATAATTAATTTAATTGCAACAGTTTTGAAAATTTCATGAAGTATCCTTAAATGAAATTTTTCTAATGTTTTTATTTTGGATCCAAGTCTCACATCCATGCAATAAATTAATTAAATATAATATCTCTCTATATAATTAATTTAATTGCAAATTATTTCATTGTGATAAAATATTCTACTTCTAATTTGTTAAAATCAGCTGCATCTTAATATTTAAATCCATATTGAAAGTGGTAACATTAAACCAACTAATAAATTTACATGTAACAAACATCAACTTCCGCATTATATCAAAATACCAAACAAAACATGATGCTTGATTTTATTCAAAACCCTATTAAAATAAATCACTAAATATAAGTTACTTTTCTGCAACAATCTCTATCACATCATGTCTAGAGCAAATTATCATAAATATTTTCCTAATTAAAACAAAACTGATTGTGGCTCATTTAAAACTCATTTTGAAATATGCTCTTCAAAATTCTATCATTATCTTTCCATTTCTGTTCATTTTTAATTATTTTAATAATAGCTGTGATTAAAAAAAACTTAAACTACAGCAAGTCAAACAAAACTATATCTTGTTCAAATCTCAAATGTTAGTGACTTGCATTAAACATTTGTTTTATTTTATTACAATTTGATAGATACATACTTCTTTAATATTCTCTTTATATAATCATGAAATGCATATTTATCTTTTTCAGCTATACAAGGTCCCCAACCATGTTTTTTTGGAAAATAAGACTTCTTCATGTGCAGTTTCATTAGAGAATGCTATAAAAAAAATGTGGTAAAAAAAATATATGCATTATACTTGTGACAACTGACTTCCATTGAGTTTAATTCTATGCTTTGTTTTAGAATGCATTGGATTATACATTGATCCTTTGAAATAGATCTCACCAAAAAAAAAAATGATTAGTTGTACAAGTGATAGGATTCTATCATTTTTAATCCGATTTTTGCATTAGAAACACCTACTGAAAGTGACATTATCTATGCTGATCTTTGGTGGTCGAAACTTCTAGTTTAGATCTTTAATTAACCCCATTCGTTTTTACGCCCGCATCATGCGGGCAATAATTTTCAAATTATAAACATCCAGGTTCAGGTTAAGATTAACGAAAATCTACGTAAGCTATGCATGCGCTTTTTACACCTTTGTTTTCATCTTTCTTTTTAGTTTCAGGAAAGATAAGTCTTATTTTTCTACAATAAAAAATAAAACTTTTATGATTAAATAAATTGAATTTTTTTGTCTTGCTCTCATTTTTTTGATAGTTACTGGAAAAGTATTTTACATGAAAATACATCGGAAAAAGTAAAACTTTTTAACGATGTATGGGGGGCCTAATGGTAAGTATTTATTTTTCTATATTTTTTAATTATTTTATTTTTATATATTTATATTTGATAAAAAATATATGAAAAAATTATTATTGAAACTAACATAAAAAAAAAAGCTCGTGATTGTGTGCATTTATATCGTGAATTATCTGCATTTTTTTACTGTGTGGGCTTAGGTCCAGTATTTGAATTAGGTGATATGAAACAAAAAAACATATTTTGCAAATATTATGACCCGATTTAGGTTTTCCTATAATGTCTTGTCTGCATTTTAATAATAAAAAAAATAGGCCAATGCTAAAAGTAAAGATTTTGACAGTATATAAACTTAGGTCGATTATACACTACCGCAAAGTAAATTTCAAAGCTGCATATCAAATGCAAAGAGAGGTGGTAGTTGATGAAGATATGACTAAATTTATGCATAGTAGCATGAAGCAATAAGCCCTCAAAACCTATAAAGATAGGATAAATAATACTACATTGCATTCTCTAAACTACTAACTTATGTACCTCAAGCTTAACTCTATAATGAATTTAGTATTTCATTCACTTTTTATTTTATTTTGTATATAGTGACTATTTTAGTAGTAATTTTTAATAAATTACAAACTGTATTGAAGTTCTTTATTATAATATTCAAATTATACTAATTATTGATCAATATTAACTACTTGTTATAAGGTGTGTTATGAGGAATAACATATTCATTGCAAACCCCTGTATGGAAATACATTTTGAAGGGCTACTAGGAAAAATGAAAGGTACTAATGTTTTTATTCTACAAAGTTTTCAAATGATGGATTACTTATTATATACTAATTTTTTAGAAATTTTATGAATCCAACTAATCTACTAACAAAAATATAATTTTAAGTTGTATGCATGATAATTTAAAATTTATGAAATAATATGAAAATAATTATTAGAAATATTAAATTTTATTCTTTTTTTTTATTACTTTGAATATCAATGACTATATTTTTTTCAGCTTAATTACATTCTTTGGTCTTTGATCTTTCAAACAATATTTATTATGTCATTTTTTATTAATAAAAACTTAAAAGTTATGATAAAATTTGTGGCTTAGCATAATTTTTTAAATATTCAATATGGCTGCTTTGTAAGTGAAGAGGTTTAACAAGTCTTTCTTCAGACAGTATTCTTCACTGTATATTATTCTTTTGTCTAGAAATTCTCTTTTTAAACTTACTTAAACTTTTAATCTCCAAAAAAAAAAAAAAGACATTTTATTCATCATTTCAATCCAGCTAACTTTCCAAATCAACTGCTGATATCTCATACTATATTAGAGGATGCAAGATCTTTCATCTCCAGATTTATTATTCAATCCAATTCCAAATTCAAACCTTATTTCTATAAATAATGTTCAATTGTGTATGGATTGTCAAAAATTCAAATTTATTTTAAACAGAAAAAAAAAAAAAAACAATACCTTAATCTTTATTAATAACAAACAATCATTTGTCAAACAGTTTAAAATAAACTAAACATTTTTTCTAATAGGCATCGAATTTTTTGTCCTTCACTAAAATAATCAAATGTGCTTTTTTGAAAACAGTTGTTATTTTTCTATTCAAGGAAACTTCAGAAATTCATTTTGGTCACGTATTTTGTGCAAATTTTATTTTACTTTGCAATCATTAGTCCATTTCTCTTCTTCCTGCATTTTTTTCACACCATCCATAACTTTACATTATTCTACTCAATACAATATTCTCCAATTTCTTCAGGCCCAAATGGCATTACACTTAGTGTTTTGAAAACATATGCTACCTAAACTTATATCCAATTATTTCTTCCCAAAATTATGGAAGAACTAACAATTTCTAAAAAAATTCAGCATTTTAAAATGATAGATATGATCTCCAAATTTGAGCAATGATTTTTTTAACTTAGATAATTCATTTATGAAGAGTAAAAAATTTGAATAATCATAAAATAATTGTTTTGGATATCTTCCAGACTTTAATCAAATTTGTCATAATTTCTTAGCAAGATATCATGAGATCTATTTTATAAATTTACAAAATGAATATCTAGTTTTTTTTTCCTAATTCCATTAAAGTTAAAATGGAAGAAATTTTTTGTAATATCTACACTATGAATGTTAGTGTATGACAAGATTCATTACTTTCCCTTATTATTAAAATACATTTATGCCACGTCAATTCTAGTTATAATTTTGCTCATAACACATTTTACCATAACACTTTTATAATAAGCATTTGCTTTGTCAGATAAAAAAGCTTCACTAGCTGCTTATTAAATGATGATCTCCAAAAATGGTATCATATTAATAAGTTTAATTCTATAGAAAGTCAATTTTATCTTCTTTCTATAGAATAAAACTTCATTACTTCAAATGTTTTTCCTTCTGCAATTCTCCAAAAACTAAATAATCTATGCAGGGTATTACTTCTTTTGATGATCTCTTTGTTATGCATTGCCTGCAAGATCAATTATCTATTAGACACATTTTCTCTTCCTGCCAATGTAAGACATAGTTGTCTTAGAATAAATTAGATAAATGGAAAATTTGTGTGGCCTTACTAATTTAATCCTTCATTGACAAATATTTGGTCATACTTGAAAGGATGTATATCATCATCATCATCAACCATTATCAATCCACTGCAGGATGAAGGTCTTTCCAAGTTCAATCCATCTTCTCCGATCTTTAGCTTCTCTTCTCCACATCACCCCTGCACACTTTCTTATTTCATCTCACATGTGATCTTTTTCTAGGTCTTTTACAGTCTCTTGGAATCCTGTTTAAGATTTCAATTGTCCATCTATTATCATCTCTTCTAGCAATATGTCCAGCCCAACTCCACTTCAATCTTTTAATTTTTTCAATGAGGTCAGTAACACCTGTTTGTTCTCTTATCCATATATTGCGTTTTTGATCTTTCCTTGTTACTCCCAACATGCATCTCTTCATACTTCTTTTGAGTGGTCTGAAGTCTTTGTATTTCTCTTCTATTAAATGTCCAAGTCTCAGATCCATAAGTAAAAACTGGTAAAACACATTTATTAAAAAACCTTCCTTTTCAAACACTACCAAAAACCTTCCTTTTCAAACACTACCAAAAGCAATCCAACCAAGTTTAATTCTATGATTAATTTCATCAAATATGTTTCTATCTGTATTAATAATCTGACCAAGGTATTTGTAGCTGTTAACTTCTTCTAACACATCAAAATCAATCTTTATTTTCATATTTTGAAAAAATCAATTAAACATTACTTTAGTTTTTTTAATATTTATTTTTAGTCCTACTTTCATGTGTTAACTCCTACAACATTTCCTGAAGCTCTAAAGCATTATTTGCAAAAGCAACTACATCATCTGCAAAATCTAAATGACTTAAATAATCTCCATTTACTTTCACTCCTTTAGCTTCCCATTTTAATCCACAACATACTTCTTGCAGCACTGCTGTAAAAAGTTTTGGAGATATGGAGTCACCCTGTCTTGCACCCTTCTCAATGTTGATTTTCCCAGTATCATTATGTAATCTAATTATTGCTGATGCATTTTTATAAATATTCTTTAAAATATGACAATATTCTGGATCTATACCTTGATGATCCAATGCTTTAATCACTGAAGAAATGTTTATAGAATCAAGTGCCTTTTCATAATCTACATATTCGGAGCATAATGGCAACTCATATCCCTTTGTCCTTTCTATAACTTCTCTCAATACCTGGATATGATCTACTGTATTAAAACCACTTTTAAATCCACCTTGTTCTCTTGATTGGTGGAAATCCAATGTTCTCCGTAGAAGAGTTGTAATTATCTTGGAAACATTTTGTATAAAACTGATAAAAGACTGATAGGTCTGTAATTTCTAATATCTTCTTTATCATCTTTTTTAAATGTTAATACTGCATTCTTCCAATCATCTGGTAAATCATTATCATTTAGACATTTGGTATATAACTTTGCTAAAAAAAATTCTATTTCTTCACCTGCTTCTTTTAATATATCAATTATAATTCCATCATTACCTGGAGCCTTTCCTTTCTTCATACATTTAATTGCATGTCTCACTTCTTCATTTAAAATTCTGGGCAATTCGGAAAATGTAATAGATATAGGAGGTACTTGTTCTTTATTACTATATAATTCTTGATAAAAGTCTTCTACCCATTTCATGATGTCATCTCTCTTTTTAGTAATAATTCCATCTTTTTTTCTTATTGCAGATATAAATTTCCTACCAATACCAAAATGTTGTTTTCCACTCTTGAGACTTTTATTCTCTTCTACAGCTTTTCTTGCTAGTTCACGTTTTTCTTTCTTATATCATTTTCAATTCTTTTGCGCATATTTTATAAAATTCAAGATATTCAATCCTTTTTAATGCATAATTTTTATATATCTTCATATTCCTTCTTTTCTTCATAAATTCTCTAGTCTCAGTAAAAATTTTATTGGTCAATTGCTGCTTTTTTCTACCAGCTATCTTTGTTGCAGTTTTTAAAAGTGTACCAGTTATTTTCATATTAATTTCATTCAAATCTGAATCATGTTCAAAATCTGCTAATGCTTGAAACCAATTTGTAAGTTCTAATTTAAATTCATTAGAATGTTTCTGAAGATTAGGAATATCAACTGTAAATATTGGTAAACTTTTGTCTCTCTAGTTTTGCATTAACACTTATCTTACATCTTACTAATCGATGATCACTTCCTGTGTTAAATTTATTAAGAACATTACAATTTTGAAATATGTATTTTCTGTTAGTCAAAATATAATCCAATTCTGCTATACTTTCATTTGGATGCTTCCATGTCCATTTCCTTTTAACATTTTTCTCAAAGAAAGAATTCATAATATAAAGTTTTTCTTTTTCTGCAAACTCAGTCTATGTACTCTCTCATTTCTATTACCATAACCAAATAACCTACAGCATTTTCATCTTTTATTTGTTTACCAATTCTAGCATTAAAGTCTCCCATAATAATTTTAAAATGTTGTTTACTCTGATCAAAAGGCCGTTTGTACATCCATATAAAAATCTTCTACTACTTCATCACTATGAGAACTTGTTGGGACATAAACCTGAATTATCTGCATTTGGTATCTGCTATTAAGTTGTATAACTAATCTTGCCACTCTGTGCGATACACCATCAATCTCCACTATGTTGTTCTTCCACTTTTTATTTATAATGAATCCTACTCCATTTGTATTTCCAATATTTGTGCCTTTATAATAGAGTACATGTCCATTTTTTTAAATCAATTGTCTCTTCACCTTTTCTTCTAACTTCACAAAGTCCAATAATGTCCTATTTAATATAAGACAGTTCTTATCTAATTCTTGCAATCTTCCTTCATTTGAAAGTGATCTGCAGTTGTAAGTACCTAAATAAAAAGTCATCAAATGGCAGTCTGGGTCCGCAATCAGGGGATTCTTAGCACCCTCCACCTTCGGCCATCAACCACTGCCTTGGTTGGTGACTTTACAGCCTCCTGGGAATAAGGGCCATGATTTATTTTTGTCTGTCATAATTGTATATATCTATTGGAAAAAATATTTATCATTTATATAAACATTCTTTCTGCTATATCAGGCAACTGAGAAGAAAGACCATGGTTTTCTTGATTTTAAACTTAGAGGTAAAAAGCCAATAAAGAGATCACCATGCTGGCTAATGCATGTTGGTGAGCAGCCCATCCATGTTCGTATACTATATGAATAATCACATAGTAATAACAGCTGCAACGACAAGAACATATGGAGTGGACATTAGGAATTTGCCCTGCTCAGTTCCTTTAAGGCCTCCAAGAGGAATCAACTTAATTACAAAGCACTTAACTTAGAACTGCCCAGACAAAGAATTAAAACAAAACTGATATGATAGGCTGATTACATTTAAAAGGAGGATACTCTTTTAAATGCCACTCTAGATCTAATATAGACACAAGCACTGCAGTTTACATTTATGAGCATAAGAAATCAAAGTATAGCAAACTTTTTAATTTTCTTACTTATTATCAATGGTAGTTTATGTATGTAATACAATACTTTTAATGGATGTTTTAGATAGAAATATTTAATGTGTGAAATTATCCATTTATAATTAACTTAATTAGAAAGCACTTAACCTAGAACAAATTATCCCAGACTAAGGGTTAAACAAGACTGATAGGCTTTGCATTACATGTATAACCTACAAGTGGAGGGATTTATTATAATAAGTAAGAAAAATTGATGTTTGCTATACTTTGTTTCTTACACCCATAAATGTAAACTGCAGTGCTTTGTTCTCTATATTAGATCTAGAGTGGCATTTAAAAGAGAATCCTCATTTTAAATGTAATCAGTCTGTCAGTTTTAAACCACTAAGCATCACATGATCACCATTCCTTATGCTTGCATATAACTGTTATTAACATAGAAAAACTCTCCATACAATAGTGCCACTCTGGCTGGCACTGAGTGGCACTACTATATGGAGAGTTTTACTTGTCAGTTTTGTTTTAACCCTTGACCTGGGGCAATTTGTTCTAGTTAAGTGCTTACTAATTAAATTAATAATAAATGAACAATTCCACACATTAAATATTTCCATCTAAAACATCTAATAAAAGTACTGTATTATATATATATTGTAACGATAGCAAATATATGTTGCCAGGCGCACATATATAGCTCGCGTTATATATTTTTCATTTAAAAATAAATGATTAGATTATTAATAAAAACAAAAGTAGAAAAATATAGTATGTTTTTAAAGTAGATTAAAAAACGTAAACTTTTAAAAATAAAAGTATTCCATCATTTTTTCTTTTAGAATAAAAGTGTTCTTAGCAAGAGGGTGGGCAAGTTGAATGTTAGAAAAATCTAAAAAAAAATTAAAAAAATTTAAAATTCAGCCTTACCTTTTTATAAATAAAAAAGAATAACAAATATAAAATCAGACTAAAAATTACCTTATAAAAAAAAACTTTCGAAAAATGTAGTAAATTTAAAAGATTTATGGCTAATAACAAGTGTAACTAATAATTGAATAAATTAAAAACTATGTAAACTATCAGATAACAGATTAATCTGAGAACAAGATTAGATAAAATGAAATGTAAATTTAATTAAAAACAGACTTTAAGTTACAATCTTAATTAAAAATAGATTTAAGTGTGATAAACATTGAAAGCTATGAAGACAATGGAAGAAGAAGCATATAAAATTTGAAGCTATCTATTATTATTCAGTCGGGATTGTTATTAGTGTTATTGCTATACAGTCGGGTTCGTATTATTCATTCAATTCGTAGTCTAACTATACAGAATGCAGATTCAAAGTTTTGGAGAACTTTAAATGCCGTAACAAACCAGTCATTACTGCTGCAATCTACATAATGCATAACCTACATAAGCTATCGGAGTATTTGACAGGGCTTCCTGCCCCAAAATCATCAACTATCCTGCCTGAATCAAAGCCTAGATTGTGAAGAGGAAACTGCTTCGTACTCTCTCTCTCTCATTATTCGACAGAAAACTGGAAGGAGAGACATGAAACCATCGATGGAGAACCAAAAAGCCAACTGGTTGGAAAGCTAAACCAAATGGAAAACAAAACCATTGAACAATAGTCACAAAATGAAAACCTGGGTAAATATACTTTTAAATAATTGTGTACATACTTGATTTTAAATAAAATGAATTTTAACGAAGGACTATTATAACTATGGCCTTATGTTATCATTTACATTTTTCTTGTGTAAAATTTATTGTTATATTATGTTAAATATATATGTGCATAATTAATAATGTTTGCTTAATTGTTATTTTGTCTGCTTTCTTTCTGTCTTTTGTCACTGCATCACCAGTAAATTAGTTAGAGTATTTTTTAAAAATAGTCACACTTACTACATTTCTGGGCCATAAGTAATAAATTTACATATATAAATATATTATACAATAAAGATCATCTTCAAAATTCATTTATATGATTTGGATAAAATAACAGGAACAAAAAATACCAATGAATTAAAATAACATTAGAGTCATGTTCCTCAAACCAATATATGATTATATAACTATATTCTACACAGCATTATCATCTTAGAAGATGACAAATTACTATCTAGAAATAATATTTCCTTAAAATGTTCAAATAAAGTAAAATTGTGATGCATTTAACGTAGACCAAGGGTTGGATTAAGAGTACACAATATGGATGCAAATAACTGATAAGAAATTCCATGCCTTTCAAGTGATCAGACATAGTCTAGAAGATTATCTGCATAGTGATGTTACATGCTTGACAATCATTCACTATCTATTCATTATGCTCACCAGCTTCCACATCAGAAATCCGTGATTTTAAAATAAAACAATGATAATAAATGTTCTGCCTGCAAAGTGCAAAATGGATTATTTTAGTGGGCAATGGATTATTGTTATCTCAAATAAATAATTTTATTGTGGATTTTGTATTTTTATTGGTGATAACCTATAGTAATGGTCTAGCAATATCTCTAAATAAGCATTATTTTGTAACTATAAGTGGCTCTAGTACGTTTTGCTTTTCCATCTTTAACAAATACAATAACAACCTTGAAAATATTGAATTAAAACATTAAACTGCAGCAGTTTCAAATACTAATACTCTAACTAATTCTAAATCAACAACATCATTCATTGAAACTTAATCAAGACTGATATCTGTTGTCCTAGATTTGAAACTGATGTTAATTTTTATTAGATATTTATTAATATTCTATCTATTAAAAAAAAAAGGGTTAACGTTAGAATATATTAAATTTCTGTGCTGGATGATGTCAAAAATAGTGTTAATATGGCAAGATTCTGTTATTTTGATAATTCCTGCACATTTCAAGATCACAAAAAAAAAAAAAAAAGCTAAACAAAAAAGATAACACAAACATCTTACTGTTTTTATAAATATTTTCAAATATGGATTGATCTTCGACACGCTGACCTTCATGAAGAATTTTCAATTCCTACAAAAGAAAAGTAATCAAAATTGAGTATTAAAAGAATCTATTAGAGTTTAATACTACTAAAAATATAAATTTCTTTGTGTAAATTACCAATTTGATTTCTATTCAAGAATAAATAGTTCACGTTAATTTAAACAATAACTTAAAGATAAAATTATTTGAATATCTGAGCAAGGTATACTATGAACTCTTGCAACATGTAAATGAGTCATTTTAATGATAACAGTTTGAAATACACCTGGGTCTCTTTTTATGCGGACTTATTAAACACGATTTTGAAGTTACGCGATTCGTGTTTCACCGGAAGTCGAACTCCGATTTTGCGCTATTACTTTAAATAATAAATTTTGCGCACTCACGTTATATTGAAAGTAATAGCACATTATTGAAATTCGACTTTCAACTTAGTAATTTCAATATTTTCAGTGCTTTATAATAGTAAGATTTTATGCAATAATGAAATTAAAATCATGATTTCTACATTTTATGTATACACACATTAAATTTTACAAGATTATAATGTAAATTTGTTCAAACATTGTGCGTGTTAATTTTGCATTTTAAATCACATTCTGTTTTTGCTTTTTAAAAAAGAACGTTTAATCAATTATTAATCATTTAGTGTCCGCAAGTTTATTTTTAAAAGATGAGTAATAGCAGTGGGCACAATTAAAATTGAAAATTAAAGACAAAAATAAGAATTTAATTTTTAGTTGTTAAATTAATTACTAATTACGTTGTCACCAGAAAACCATTAATTAACACAACTTGAGAGTGACGTTGGCGCTAGTTGTAATTTCATCTTCTGAAGAATCTGATTTTTTTTTCAGTTTGCAAACGAACCTGTTTACCGGCAAATAGCGATAATAATTAAAACGTGTATAAAAAAATATAAATTACTGTAAATTATGCATAAAAATATATTGTTTTGAATAAAATTAAATATTATAGTTAAAAAAAGTTTGTCTTGTATCAATTTTTTTCAAATTTGAAATTTTTTATTAGTCATATTTTATTTCCTTATTTTTTTTTTGCACGAATTTTAAAGTAAATTTTACGTTGGTGCTTTGCTTTTACGCGAGTTTTGAAAAATCACAGTCCATATCCCCCCTTTTTCAAGATAAGTTACGTCTATTTTTGCACGATTTCATTTGCGCGTGTTTTCTGAGGAACCTATCTATCGCGTAAAACAAGACCCAGGTGTACTTAATTTTGATAATCAAAAAAAAAAAAAAAAACGGAGCTTTATCAATTCACTCAGGATAAATTTTGAAATTAACTGAAAGATAGAAGGAATCTTAGGACAAGCAAATTAGTTTAAAAAATTCAATGGATTAACTTATGTTGATCTGAACGTTATATGGCATATTGTATAGGTACTGGCTCTTTGAATAGCTTTTGTCAATAAAATAGTGGAAAATGAATTGGTTTGGTTAGGAATAAAAACTGTACACTTCGAATGCAAAAAATATATTGCAATTAAATGACAGGCAAAAAATATTATTTGTATAAAGATATGTTTTCTGCATTTTCAGATGCCATGATAAATTTTTGGCTGCATAACATAAACAATATACCCAATGCATCAACAAAGGTTGAACATTTAATAAGTATACAATAAATAATATCAAATTTATGTGTCCTCAAATGTAATAAATCTAAAAAAAAACATCAGAATTCTTTACCGCTATGAATATGAGGCAAATGGCCTCGAAAGCGCTTAGCGCATAATAATTTTTGGAATCTTTATAGCTTCTCGTTCAAGTGTTTTATACGCTTTTTAATTTGTATATCAGAATTCTTCCTAATAAATATGTATATTATTGACAAATAACATTCTATGATAGATTTGCATAGATGATTCAAAGTTCATTAAAAAAAGGTTAAATAATGTTAAAAATATATAGCAGTCAAAATAATATTGATAGGCCATATTGCTATGTTTTTATCTTTTTAAATTGAGTATGTAACATTCTGTACACAGATCAGAAAAGTATATAATTTCTCAAAGTGTAAGCAAAAAAAAAACAAAAACATGAGATTAACTACAATGCAGGCAATGTTTAACCGTAAGTCAGTTTGTCCAGCATCAAAGGCTTTAAATAATGTTCTAACACATAAAATAAACCAACTCGAGCTATTTATTGATATTTTATTCTTAAGATACATTCCAATGATAAAATCTTTCAATCATTTTTGGAATCTATTAATTAATAAGTAATTTGTCATTATGAAGAAGGTTTTGTTCTTAAAATATAGTTAGAATTAGCAGCACATATATGACAAAAAATATTTTAGCAAAAGATAATAAGTTTAATTGTAAAATCAGTTAACTAACAATGATGATCCTAGATACTTCTCTAGTAATCATATAATATAAACAAAAAATTAATTTTAAATTATTTTAATGATTAATCAATACATAAATAATATTTGAAATGTGCCCTAAACAGAGAACCAATATTCTATATTTGATGTGTTAAGTTTTGGTGAACAGACAGTTTACATTCCTGTGATTAATAAGTTTCTACCTTTTTGCTATTTATTTTTAAGTTTGCAGCAAACATTTAATTCTTTGGCTATAACAGATAATTTGGGCAACATCAGCAATTTCAAATAAGGTATCTTTTAGAGAAAATATATTGTTGATTAATCATCATAACTTAATTTCATTGTTTGACATTTAACTATTTCACAAAAGTTAGCACAGCTGCTGCTCATACTTTTGAAATTAAAATTTCTTTGTTTTCATTTTAAATTTGGGAAAACTAAATGGACTATATATGTAACAATCCCATCATCCTCCGTGGTTCGATATCCTTTTTCATATGATATACAGCATTTTAAAATCGGACAAAAATTCGATTTTTTTTCCCATATGTCAAATGCGCTGACCGAGAAGCGAACCCAGGCCAGCTGCTTGGAAGGCAGCTATGCTAACCACTAGTCCACCAACGTTTGACAAAAAATTTGATTTTATTCATTTTTCTTTTTTAGTAATAAATCAATTTAGGTTTTTTTTCTGCTCAATTTATTAGATTGTACAAAGAAAATAAAGATGTAAATGTTTTGATGGCAAAATGTAATTAGAAAATGGATCCAATATGCCTCAAAGATTTTGCAATTTCAAGGCCTACATCCTGAAAATAAATGTAATGCCATATATTATATGTAAGTATTTAATTTTAGATTTTTTTATTATTTGATTATTATTATTTTATATATTTTTTTATTATTTGATAAATGTCTAATTTATTAATATGTTGGTCTTTGTACTATCATATCTGTGTATTATATAAATTATATTTATATTCAAAGATAATCAAAGTAGTGATTTTGATTAAGTAATGATCTTAACTGCATCTATAAAATTAGGTTATTTTAGAGCAGTGCAATGTAAATTTTAAGGTTGATTATCAGATGCAAAAAAAAAGCTGCAGTTGATGAAGGAATCACAAAATTTACTGGGCATAGTACCATGTGACAATATAAATTCTTAAAACCAATAAAAAGAGGTTTTAGGTGGTGTGTGTGTGTGATGATAGTTACCATGCTTGCCTATGCTTTGGTACTCATGCTGTGGAGTCAGTACTTTTGTCACATCTTGCATCACATTATTTTCAAGTCTACAGCTAGTAAATGAGGTATATGCAAATAAATTATATCTCTGTGGGATAATAAATATAACAAGATAGCACCATGCACAAAAGATATGAAATGAAAAGAGGAGACTCATTTTATCATTGATAAAGACAGTGGCCTTCAATTTCTAGTTTTAGATAGAAATTGCTATAATTACAAATGCATATCCACCTTCTGGAAATGATTTATTATGTATCTTTTATTAGGAAGAATCTTTTTTCTTATAAATGCCTTGAGAGTTTTTTAACTTCTCAGGTACAAAAAAATTGACTAATTCTTATGGTTATTTTTATTGTAAATTCTAAAACTATGGATTATATTAGGTAAATAGTATTATATGATCACTATTTCTTATGCTTGCTCACAACTCTCATTACAGTAGACTTGCATTGAGTGGCATTGCCTGTTTTAAAAAATATGATACGTGGTTTGAATGAGAATTTAGTGAGAAATACAAAGAAATTATCAATGAAGATGTAATTTTAGACATAGTTAATGATAAGTTAGAAATTATAAACAAACAATAAAGTATTAATTTTTACGGATATTGAAATTTTTTTTTTCCCCTTAGTTTTTCTATTTTCTGTCAATATATAGCATTTTGCTCTAACATTATTAAAATTGAAGTTATTGTGAAAATTGGTCTCAAATAAATTTTTTAAAAATTCAATATAGCGCTAAATCTTGCAAAACAGTTAAAAAAAATCCATAAAAAAATTTCAGTAATAAAAATGGTTAAGATAAGTTACTGTACAATGTGATATTAAAAGAATACCAGTCAAGATGTCAACTTAGATTCTTTTTCAAAAAAAATATCAAAAAAATCAAAACACACACAAATAAAACTTTGTTTTAATTTAAAGAATCAATGTTGAGAGGTTTCAAATAAGACATTTAGTAATATATATATATATATAAAACAAATTTATTATTTGAATATCAATTATGTACTAGCAGATGAGTAGGCACTAGATAGGGATTTTATGCACAAGCCTTCTGGCATCCATTGATTATTCTGGCTTGCATTGAGTGGGACTACTATATGGTGAATTTTGCCTGTTTTAATAATAGTTATGAGCAAGCATAAGAAATGGTGATCATGTGATGTTTAGTGGTTTAATACCGATCCTGCCTAATAGAATAGTGGTGGCTATGGTTATTGACACCAAAAAGTATGGGTACTGAAATGAGTTCAGACCCATATGACTATATAAGCTATTGAGCTTAGATTGAAAATATTATTGTGACTTCAATTTTATTCTCATAGTTTTGTAGTTGAGATAAAAGGTGGCTGCTGGAAGGTTGCATTAGATCCTAAGATCTATGTGCAATGCTCTCAGATCCAAGACTCTTCACTGATGAAGGCCACAAGCCAGAAACTAGTCTGGGGATATTGGATGAGTAGGCACTAGAGAGGGATTTTATGCACAAGCCTTTTGGTATCCATTGATTACTCTGGCTTGTACTGAGTAGCACTACTGTATGGAGAGTTTTGTCTGCTTTAATAACAGTTATGAGTACGCATAAGAAATGGTGATCATGTGATGTTTAGTGATAATTATTATCACAGTTATGTTAATCAATATTCTGAACCCTATTTTTAAAAGATCATGAAATTGTTGGTGGACCCCAGTTTCATTAAATGAAAAAGAATAATATAATTTTCATTATTATTAAAGACCTAACAGAATAATGAGCGGTAAAAATCTTTTAATCACAGCAAAGACTTTCATTCTAAAAATCTTACTGATGAAGATGGACAAAATATAGCAATGAGTGCTACATTCAAGTTATCTTTTCACGTACAAAATTCAATTTATCATACAATGTTGTTAATATAATGTCATACATTTTGATGTTAATTTATTTTATCTTTATTGAATACTTTAAATAATGTGGACTTATTCTTAATGACTCTTAATTAGGGTAGAAGATTATAGGGCAGTGAATGTTATCTGAAAACATTAAATTCCAATATTAATATATTAAATTAATTAATTATAATATTAAAAAAAAAAACCTTTGGGAATAATTTATTTAATTTCTAAAATAAAGCAACAAAACAATTTTATATTATCTGCATAATTGATCAGATTCATTATATATATATATATGCATCCAGTGTGTGAGAGATGTTGGTCGAACTTCTGGGCTGATGGATGGTTGTGATACAATTAAGCTAAGCTGAAAGATGCACTGACATAGGTATAACTGTTGAAACTATATACATATAAAGAGAGAGAGAAAAAATATAGAATTAGACATATACATAAGATCACCATAACTTTGAACTTTATAAAGATTAATATATATGTGTTATATGTTTTTACACATGCTAATAATTGAATCAAAATAGTTCTACTCATTAGAAAATCAATGAGAAATTGTTGCAAAATTTAACAGATTACAATCCAATAAAGCCGTATAACAAACTCAACCTTATTTGATTCTTAAAACATACATCAAAAAAGCATTTTTTTTTCTACTTTCTCTACTGTCATCTATTGATAGCTTAAGTTCATAATGGTTACCAGAAAATAATGCAATTTAATTGTTATTCACAGACCAGTTGATGTTTTTTGTCTTTATCAATGAGAACTTGGTATTAAAACCGCAGCCTGGCTACCCTTAACTTTTTTTTTTTTACTATCAAGCTTTGAAGTTGAAATTAAAAGTTTTGAACCCAAATCAACTTACTTGTATAGTTACGGAAATTTATCACCAGGCAATAATTATATGTGTTACTAGCTCCAGCTTTACTTAATTGTAGGCAACTTTTTCTTGACTAGAAATTCTAAAACTAACAACAATATCACTGAGTCTCAAAGCTTTAACTTGAGCTTATAACAAACAGTGCTGGAAAAGAAGAAAAGCTTGTTAATAGGAGATTTTAATATTCAATAGTATTGTATTGTTATTAATATTTCTAGCCAAAAAAAAAAGTACTTATAATTAAAATAGAACTGAGGCTATTAAAATGTAATGAATCTATATAATTTTACAAGCAAGAGGTTTGACTTCAAAACTTGAGATATTTTGATAATTTAAGATACAAATTTGATAGTAAATAAGAAGTTAAAACTGGCTGCCAAATGTATTGGTCCCAGTTTTGAATCCCAAATCTTCCATGATAAAGTTAAATGCCAGAAACCAATTTGGGGGCGGGAATTAAAATGCACTATGACAATGATCAACACAAGCTTATAAAAGAAGGTGCTAAAAAGAACGTTGTTTTCGAAGACTTGTTGCAAAATTTAAAAATTAAAATGCTTAACGAAAATTCACTAAAATAGCTATCAAGAAATCAAATTTAGAATTATTAGATTTTATTTCTGAAATCACTAAACAGTGCAAACACACACAGAAAAAAAATAAAAATATTGGAACATTTGCCAGACCAAAAAAATACTGCTATTTTAATAATCCTGCATTATTTGACTAATTGAAATATCTAAATTTGTAGACTGAGATATACATATATGTCACAAATTTAGACATTTTAATGAGACATGTTGTACTCCACAAAAATACAACTTTCATGTAAAATAAATTTGAATAAGACAACTGCGATTAGGAAAATAGCCAAAATATCACTTACTATTAAGACATATTTTTTTAATGCTAATGGAATATTAACTATTAGAATTCCTAAGGGTTTTTTTTTTTTTCAAAATTTTAATTCTAAAGATGTTTTTATCGAAATTTAAAAGTATACACTATGTAAAAAACAACAACAATCATCTCATACCTCCATCTGCCTCTGTAAGCTCCTTCTTGCAAGCAGGCTTTGGACAACATTAGTTCTATCTAAGCAGTCAATACAATTGGTCCGAAATACTCCTGTCTGCTGCTTGATCACTGTTCCATCTTGTAAAACCATGAAATAACTACATAAAAAATTTCACAGGTAAACTTTATTATAAAATGAAATGGCTATACATTCAACACAAGATATTTTTTATTATTTATAATTAAATCTTTATTTATACCCTGCATCTCATTATTCTATTTTATTCATGGAAATTTTTTTTCTCTATTATTTAGTGTTTTTATTCTCTGCTCAATTTTCTCAAGCCAATCTTTTTCTATTCTATCACTTTTCTTAATAGTCATTGATAATTCATCTTCTTCACATGAAGTAGAATGCATTCAGAGTGACATCATAACTTTTGATATTATATTCTTTTTTAATTCAGTGTTTATAAATGAACTAATAAGATCTACCAATGTTCCTAACTTAATGGAAAAATAGCTTAATATAATTTACTCTCATCCTGGCTCTTTCTATTTTATACATAATCTGTACTTAATCCATTTTATCTTTTTTATCCATGATCCACCCATGTAGGTATAAGAAAATACTGATTATGATTATATTCCCCTAGCTGTCACTTATTACTTTAGTTAAGCCAATAGTGTGTAATTTATATTGTTTTAAGTCTAGAGACATTTATCTGTTGAATTATAAGATTTTTTATCAATAACTACATATATTACTGACTTCAGTTACAAAACAATCGCGGTAATAGTATGAAAACTGAACCTACCGTCTGATGGTGCTGTTTTTCACAAAACGCGCATCAATACAGTGTATACCGTTTTAGCGGCCTTAATTACGGCTGACAGTACAAGAGATGTTTTTTGACCGTAACAGGCCGCCTGAGGGTGATGTATTCTACGATTACGTAACGGAATACTATGCCCATTGCATTGCGACAGTATTAGTCAAGTGAGCGCTCTTGAACTCTCACTACGATCTGATTTGATGGTGGCCATATTTGAAAGAGACGAAAGTCTGCAAAAATTCATTGTCGGAAATTTATTAGAAAGCATAGTGGAATTAGTATTCCATATTAAGAATTGTCATGTCGTCACACATGCTTCCCTATGCTTTTGAACTGCACACAACTTGAAAAGGTTCTTTTCAGCAGAGTTTTTTCTGATTTAGCACGCAAATGCCTGTTTACATGCAAATCCATGCGAGAACTGTCAAATGTCGTCTGCAAGTTGTCCAAATTGGTCAAAGCTGAGAGAATTGCCGGCCGGCCACACAAGTGGACGCACAATATTGTGTTTTCCCAGAAAGAGAAACTTCTGCAAGCATAACTATGTAGGTCTGCGTAAGGGAAGTTGTTGGTTCGAAGGCTCCAAAATCTCGTTACCTACAGCTTTGAGGCTTCCCTGTTATTTTATTTGTGTGTTACTTTTGGTTGCTGTTTTTTTTTTATGCCCCCGAAAATGGTATTTTTGTTGTTTTTTTTTACTTGTTTTAGTTCATAACTTGTCCAATGTTTCATTTCTTTTTAATTCAATAAATTATTTTATGGGAAACTCGTTGTTGTTTTTGTTGTTCACAAGATTATATAAAGTAGATAGGTAATATTTGATAAGTTTCATTAACAGTTAAAATAGGTAATATTGCAAGAGTTATCAGATGAAAGTAAGAAAGTAGGTCTAAAGATAAATGTTAAAAAAGATTAAAGTAATATTCAATGGATTTTCTCAAAAGATGAAAATGATCAGATTATTACTACAGATTGAAACATAATGGATGAAATTAATTACAGAATTAAACCTGGTTGGAATGCTTTTGATAGAAAGAACTTAACATTAAAAGGAAATATGCTTATGTGTTTGAAAAAAAAAAAAGATTTTTAATAAATGTGTTTTACCAATTCTTACTTATGAATCTGAGATTTGGATACTTAATAGAAGAACAATACAGAGATTTCAGACCACTCAAAGAAGTATGGAGAAATACATGATAGGAGTAACAAGAAGAGATTAAAAATACAATACATGAATAAGAGAACAAATAGGTGTTACTGACATCGTTGGAAGAATTAAAAGTGGAGTTGGGCTGGACATATTGCTAAAAGAGATAATAATAGAAGGACAATTGAAATCTTAAACAGGATTCCAAGAGATGGTGAAATAAAAAAGTGTGCCGGGTGATGTGAAGAAGAGAGGCTAGAGATCGGAGAAGATGGATTGAACTTGGAGAGATCTTCATTCTGCAGTGGATTGATAATGGTTGATGATGATGATGATGAATCACATTTTCTTTGTGATTTAAATACTGTACCACTGTAGTTAAAAGCACACATACTGATTTTTTTTCCAAGCGGTTTTTATTAATGGCAGAATTATTTCCTTCGCATAAACGTAATATCTTTTTTTAATTTTTATTGTTTGTGAATTTGATATGTGACAGTCAGCCTTACGAACAAAGATACATTCACCAATCAGACAATAGAAAATAGAGATTTTATATATAAGATACCATGAAAAAATAAACAATGATGAAAGGGTAACAAAACAATAAATAAACACTATCATTTCAACTAATTTGGAAAAATAAAAAAGGCCACTGACAGGGCTGTCATTTAAAAAAATCTGACAATATCATTCCAATATTAGTTTCTATTTGTTCATTATGCTTCCACACTCAAATGTAGGAGTCAATTAAAGCTTTTTGTAGAATGAGTTTACGCAAAATCATTACTAGTACTTATTTATATGCCAAATAAATTTTAATAAAATTCTATTAATTTTTTGATTGAAACAAATAGTGCAATATTACAATATTATAGAATGTTAATTTGTTTAGAAATATATTATTAATATATTTTATAAAAATAAGAAGTGTTGGGAAGATTTCTGTTCTACAGTAGATTATATAAAAGTTGCCTTATCTTTTTTTTTTTTACTAGGGTATTTCAAAGAGAAAATATATTTTTACATACGAGTTTCAGTTGTTATAATAGGCTTAAATTTTACATCATCATATATAAATCAAAACTTGAATAAAATCAAAATCATATTTGCATTTCAATAAAAGTTTACAACATAATCATTAAAGTATTAACAATTTATTCATAATAATGAGAAAATAATAAAGCAAATTAAGTATTTACCCAAATGCTTCCTGTTCTTTTGTTAATCTATTCATTAGAATAGAAAGATTTTCCCACCGCATTCTCCTACATTCATGATGAAAATCAAAGGATTCGTACCTATAAAAAAAAAATGCAATCACAAAAATAAATATAGATTACTATAAGACAATGTTTAAATTCAATGATCTAAATATGAGAAAAACAGATGTTAATTTGTTATCAGCAAAATTGATAAACAACTTATTTTACAATGATTTTCTAATGTTATCAGCATAATTAGATGCATCAGAAGTTATTCATCTATCATTAATAATTTTGTTATCTTTCCAAATAAACATTTCCACATTGCATGCAAATTTGGATTTCAAAATTAGAATTAAGCCAATTTTATAATATATATTTTTATCAACAAATTAAAAATCCTTTTTTCTTTTCAAAAACGTTATTTTCTAATATCAATACTGAACATATATATAATACAAAGCTCCAACATTTCAACTGTTTTTAATTTGTTGATATTTTTGTAGAACATATATATTTTAAAAGAAAAAGTGATTGTACATTTGCTGTGTTATTATATATGATATATATTTTTACCATTGTTGAAAATTATTTCAAGAATCTTGTGGTGGATTTTCTTTTTTGACACTTTCTTAAAACATCTCACTGGAGATAATTATAATCCAAGAGATTTTTTAAAATAATAACCAGAATCAAGTCATATATCTGGAATGTTGTTGCCAATCCATAGCCAATATTAGGTCTTTATTCAATCTACTTTTCAGTTTTAATGCAGGATGAATCCACTTTATCAATGTACATATTTATAGCATTTACTAACATACAGCTTCTAATCTGCGAATCTTATGTGAATGTAAGAAACATGGCCAATGCAATCTAAAAAGATAAGTCTTTCAGAATATTTCACGTTACAATAAATTAGATTTGAATTCTTATGAAATAAATTTGGCAATATATTTATTTTACAATTTTCATATAATAAAAAAATAATGATTGTATACTGTTAAGTTTTAGTTTTAAATATTATAATCAGCAAATATCTAACTAACAGTAGTCAACTTTATCTGTATTTTAAATCATTTAATAAATGTGGATAGTTTATATAAAGCAATTTAAATAAATCTAGTATGAGAGTTTCCGTTTCCATAAGCGAATAGATCCTGCCAAATTGTTAGGCTGGTCAAATAATAGAATTTTGGAAAATAACTCTACATTTCTACATTATTCTTAATATGGCTAGCACCTCTAAATTTTTTTTGGGATATTTTATTATGATTAAATGAATCATTCAATATTGAGATCATATATAGTCTTTGGATAAGTAGCTTTGACCATTTTGGAAGGGATGACATAAAACATATGCTACCTGAAATGGAAAATGTATAGACAATCTAATCTAGAGGATTCTATATTCATAGAAATTTAAAAGCATTCCTTGTTTTAATCTTAAATATTCATAGAAATTTAAAAGCATTCAGTGTTTTAATCTTATCTACTAATATATCAACATGCTAATCATTCAGATATGAGGTAATATTCAATCTTCTTTTATGGTCAGCATATGACAGAAATGCTATGCCAATGGACATTTAATTTGTCAAAGATTATCAATGTGCTAGTTATAAGTAAACTTTTACATTGCTATATATTTTTGTAAATGACTACTAAAGCTTGAACTTATTGGCTGAAAAAAATATCATTTTTATAAGAAGTAAGGTTGAATTTCTATAGCTGCTAGTGAAAGGAATCATTCACCTTAAGTAACCTTATTTCCCAGAAGATGTTTTTAGTTGTATACTTTCCTAAGAGCATAATGATAAAAGGCTATTATATTTATAAACTACAGCCTTGCTGCAAAAGATTCTTGACTTTTACTATAGCTATTATTTTATACAAATTTTTTGAAGTAGATAGTAAATCTTTTCGAACATCACAATGTGTTTCATAGTGGCAATTCAACATTCAGAGAGTAATAATTCAGATGCACACTTTTACCAGACTTCTCTAGAGTCAAAGTTAAATTTCTTTCACAAACTATAACTCAATGATTCGAAAAACAATAGAATGTTTCATTTTTCATATTAAATCCTTGCTAACATTTAGGAAAAACATTTCAGAGTGCAAAGTACCATTTACTGAATGAGAGCAATTAGGCTGAAGAAATTTAGAGAAGAGTTTCCATGTTATTTGAAATAATTGATATCTATTGTTAATCAGAAATGAAAATGTTTATGTACGTATAATTCACTTTCTTTTTAAGCATTTTTAAAACTTTGAATATAAAAAAAAGTTCCTGACAATCATCTTGATCCAAACACAATACTTATTTTCATTCTTCTGTTACGAAAACTTTAGCACATTTTCCTCTGAACATTAAATTGAATTGATGATTTTTAATCACAGACACAGATAAAATTTTAAATAAGCACATATGTTTCAAACTCATCACGAATCAATTGTGATAATGGCACTGAATTTTTGAAAATATTTTAGCTCAGTATAATATTTAAGTGAACTAATTACTTCATTCAATTTGGGATTTTACATTTGTAAACTTATTCTAAAAATGACTTGAAG
Organism: Epiperipatus broadwayi; assembly: GCA_028023455.1. Lineage (NCBI taxonomy): Eukaryota > Metazoa > Onychophora > Udeonychophora > Euonychophora > Peripatidae > Epiperipatus > Epiperipatus broadwayi. The sequence continues at coordinate 3,206,311 of JAQFVV010006291.1, forward strand.
TCAAACATACAAATCAGCTCTAACTTAAAAACAATTCTAACAGCTAAATAGAGATCCAACAACAACTCCATACTGTTAGTTATTTGATTTCTCTTTCTCATTTGCTATGACTAATATATTACATTATGCTATGTAAAATTATATCTTCATATTCAATGGATTATGCTGAAGCATACAGTGAGGAAAACAATGAAATTTCATAATATTTATAATAAATAATTAAGTGATTAGTCGCTCAATGGTGGTGATTGATAAATTTTTAGCAGTATTAATATATGAACTAAGCGCTTGTTGGAGTTCCTCATTTATATCTGAATTTATGGTATAAATGTATATTAAATAAAATGAAGAAAATAAAATATTTGCAGTAAAAAATGTGTATTAAATAAAAGAAAATAAAAGATACTCCATACAGAAAATGTGTATGAAATAAAAGTAAACAATATTTGATATACATATGTAGCTTTAAATTTAAGAATAAATGCAGATATTTGTTCTGGATTAGCATTTACACATATATTTTAATTATTAATAGAAGTATTTTTTGTTAAATAATATTGTTTTGGTAAATAAATAATTTTATTGTAAAATATATTATTTTCTTGATTTTATTTCATATATTCTTTTGCCTGTAAATGCAGGAATAAATGATGACATTTTATTTTTTTGTGATAACTTTTTCTTTTCCTCAATAATAAATATTATGTACTGTACGTTAAAAAAATTGGTAGTCTATACACTATATTAGCATCCCTTTAACTCTCGAGTCAGCTGCTATACCACAGCAAACAAAACATGCAAGGCATATTTATATTTGAAACAATTACATTCATAGGATGGTAGAATCTAACTAATGAGACTTTTATTTATTGTGTAAATTGAATCTGGACGTTTAGTTCTGATATCTACCACTTTCTGGTTATTTTATCTATAAACACTGTGGTAAAACCCAAATATTTTATGAATCATTACTATAACTTCTACAAGGTTTTTACTATTTAATTCCAATAAAACAATAAAAAATTTTTGGCTGAAATTGTTCTGTGCATGCTTTACAGAGATTAGCTAAATCTTCCTATGAAATAAATACTTCTCTTCCAAAGTCATAAATATAATATTTTTTTCATGCTTTTTAAAAGTATTCATGTAAACTTTCCCAACATGTTGTACTTTTTGACATAAGAATTATAGAAACAAGCTAATCCATTTTTGACCAATTCCTTTACAACTTTTAAAAACAACATTCAAGAAATTCATTATTACTGAACTGCAATTGCAAACTTCTTGATTAAGAATAATAATAATAACAACGGAATAGTCCATTGTTTGGAGGGAAGGGATCATAAAATGTTAAAGTATCAGCACTATTAAAATGAGCTTTATTCCGGCAATCATTAGCTCTTGAATTCATTCTATCACTGTATTAAACCAACCTGAGAAATCAAACAGTTAACCATTCAGGAAGTCATGTGATATACAGTGAAAGAATAAGCTTCAATCCTGAAATCTTAAGCATTCAAGTTTTATTGTTGATCATAAAATTTATGCTTTAAATCATACTGTATTGTTATAATTTATTCAATTGATCATGACAAATTATAAAATATTATTAGAAAAATAGATATGCCAAGCCATCTTGTATTATTATGATGATATTCTATATAAAGCTAGAAATTGCTGTCAAAATGGTATGATAAAACACTGATTTCACAATTGCAGAGAAGTTAGTTTGGGGTTTTATCATCATCCCTTTTTTATTCAACTTGTACACTGAATATGTAATAAGGACCACCTAAAGGAATGACAAAAAAAATGGCTTAAAGACTTGGGGAAGAAACAGTACTTAAATAAGCTGATATCACATTTACAGCTGAAAATTGAAATGTCTGAAGACACATATTATAAAAGTTAAGTATTTGGAAAATAACTATATGCATAAATTTATACGAGATAAGTTTACAATCTGAATAAAGTTCGCAATTTTTGCCTAGGGCATTTTTGACTAAGTTGTATTAGTCATCGCTCTATGTTGTATATGTTTTTGTGTATAATTATTTTCCATATTACATTTCCTCAAGATATTGCATACCAAAATTTTCAATATTAAGTTAAAGAATAGTGTGAAAGGATGGGTTTAAAGTAAAATATAACTATGTGAAAGGATGGGTTTAAAGTAAAATATAACTAAGACAAAATTACTATAAAACAAAAACAGAAAATAACTTTAAAATTGGTAGTAAAGACCTAAAAGTTATCAACAGATTTTCCATTCTAAAAGTCTAACAGTTAAGAATTTATCAAAGATTATCAAGGGAAAGAAATACAAGGGGAAAATCAAGATCAGAATTATTCAAATTATTATATTCCCATGATCTCCATGAATGTGAAAACTCGAAAAAAAAGTATTGGTGCTGTTTGTATTGTGCAACTGGCAAAAAATTTTAGGAATATTATGAACAGAAAGAAAAATGAACTACTAAAATAGATATAAACCTTCACTTAAAATATAAACGGCTAGGCTATCACATTAATAAGAAGACACTACAATTGATTAGAAAAATATACAATGCTGAAAAAGAATGCTATTGAACAAAAAAGAAGCAATGAGATAGATAAATTCCATTATCATAATATGAAAGAACAACTGTAAGTGAAATAAAACAAATAGGTGAAATAAACAAATAGATAATGTCATTCCAAAAACATACCTTTTATACAATTGTCAAGGAGTCAACATGATAATAATAATAATTTTGGAAAAGATAATTGTTTAACCGTTATTACTTCTACATTGTATTCAATGGAATTTTCATTGTATTTTTGATCAAAATACACTATTCGGATTCAATAATGTTTTGTTTTTTTTACACAAATTCAATATCAATTAATAAGTATTCAAATGAATGATAAAAAGTTATATCAAAATAGTAGAATTTTAGTAACAAAAAAAGTGACATTGGCATGCTAATATCAAATTTTAGTAACAAAAAAAGCGACATTGGCATGCTTATAAACACAGATATAGATAGAAAAAACAAGCATAAAGACTAAGCTTTATTCCAACTCTTCACGTATTTGTATGCCATTATATTTTAAATCCATTTATTTAATGTATATAGTTTTTGAAATTACAATTAACAAAATTTATAATGTTGTTCAGCTGATTTTAAATGCAGGTAGTAAATATTTGGACATCTCTGCTATAGAAGCATATCTACATAGAGCAATATAATTGACTAATACTTGTATTGCTAATGTAATTAAAACTTTAAATGCCCATTATAAGAGGATTACCTAATTTTTTTAATTTGAGACTTTTTGACCGTATCATCTAGAGTTTTTTCTAAAAGGTCTTCTGCTCCTTTATGATCAATCTGAAACAAAACAAAACAAAAAAAAAAAAAAACAACTTTAAAAGTGATACAAAAAAAAAAAAAATCCGGAAATAAATTCACGAGTAATAGTCCCAAACAGAAAAATATATAAAAAGAACCATTAATTACAAGTAACAAAAAATAATAATGCTAAAAGTTATAAAAAAAAATTTGGGGGGAGAATTTGTACACTATTACATATTTGTCAATGATTTATAACTTATGTTGGTCATGAATATGAGGGAAAACCTCAAAAGTACTCGGCCTTTTTAATTGTTTTGGTTTTTGCAGCTTTACGAAGATCGCTTTTATATGCTTTATTTGTTATAATAAAAAGTTTACAAGCATATTTAGTTATAACAAAAAAAAAAGCTTAGAAACATATTGGCATGCTAAATAGTTAAAATTACTGTACTTTTTATTTCTTAGAAAATTTATTTAAGACTGGCAGAAGAATATTTTAAGTTTTTATTGACCTTGTGGTTTAAAAACAAAAATTTGCGTATAAGTGTTGCGTTTGGCTGCATTGCAGGGTTTCAGACTCAAACCAACACAGCAATATCAACAAGAATATGCACACTCAATAAATACAGTAGCTTGCCTCGCGAATTCTAGACAAGACTCTTCTGCCTGTACTAGACAGCTTAGCTCAAGTCAGCTATAGTCTTAGCAGCTTCTAGTTCTATCATGGACTTGCCTCAATGCGTAGATGTATCAGTAATGACTATAGTATAAACACTTTCACTATTGGAAGGTTTCAATTGAGAGCACAATCAGTGTTCAGTTTAGACAGACATTCTCTCTTTGCCTTACCTCGAAAAAGACTGACTATTTATTGCTAGATCCCCTACCTTATTGGCAGCAAATGGATTTTGAGAGCATCATTGCCTATTGGCACCATACTAACTAGTGGTAGGTTTATCCATATTTTTACACATTAGCCGAACTTATATTTTACTCTTTGGCCATGTTTATACATTGGTTATCGACGTTTACACATTGGTTATCCACATGTTTACATATTGATTAGCAGCAATGAATGCTCAATCCGATCAAATAAAGAAGGAATATGAACAAGTCCACTTCTGAAAGCAAGATCAGCTATGACATCCATGGAGAATGCAGTCTTCAAGATGAGCTAGATGAAGCTATGACATCCGTGGAGAATGCTGTCTTCAAGATAAGCTAGACGAAGTGTTCTGCTTTGTTAGTTTCTCAAGTTTATTACTGTTCTTGTCTTGTTCATCATCCATGTTTGATAGTCTTGTCCCTGTGTGTTTGCCTGGGTTGTTGCTGCCTTTGATTTGGTAGTCATCATTTTCACTTGATGTATTTGTTTCTGTGTGATTCAGTCTCAGTTGATTTAGGTGGCGATGATGTTGATAATCATCTGCTGTTTGAACCAATATAGTGTGGAGTCTTTCAGTTGTGTAACCACTGCTGATACCCATTTTGTGGATCCATAATATATTTGCATAGCACCTGAGTGCCTATTTGTATTTTTATCTTGCTAATCTTCTTTTTCTACAAATTTTATATCAGATTTCAAGGCTGACAGATTTGTTCAGAGGTCTGTTGAATAGCAGTTCTGCTGTAACCTTTCCTGCAGCAGTACTAGAAGTATTCTGGCAATCCTGGTGTTCCAATTTCCCATATCCATTTTTGATATCAGCTTTTTGCTTCTTGGACTAGTCTCTCTGCCTGCCCATTGCTTTCAGGATGGAATGGTGGGCTGTTCACTAGCTCAATGTTATTATAAGTGCAAAAGTTTTTGAATACACTGGCTGTAAATGCTGTGACATTATCTGTCACTATTATCTTAGGAAGGCCATGTGTTGTAAATAGCCTTCTAAGAGCTTCTATTGTGGCTGTGGACTGAAGTGATGGGACTTCTACTATCTCCAGCCACTTGGAGTATGAATCAACTACTACCAACTGCAGTTGGCCTTTCTATGGGCATGTTTGGTCCACATGGAGTCTAGACCAGGGTCCTCCAGATTTAGGCCACTGGGCTAATTAGTCTTTTGCTGGCAGGTTTTGATTCATTTTGCACTGCCAGCAGTGGTGGACTTTGGCCACAATATCAGCATTTAACAGAGCCACCACATGTATGATCCTGCTAGCATCTTCATTCGAACTACCCTGAGCATCTGGGAACATCCAGCTGGAGGAATCACTAATCTGGATTCCCAACTGCAGTCTGCCTTTCTATGGGCATGTTTGGTCCACATGGAGTCTAGACCAGGTCCCTCCAGATTTAAGCCACAGGGCTGTTTAGACTTTTGCTGGCAGGTTTTGATTCATTTGCACACTGCCAGCAGTGGTGGACTTTGGCTTCAATATCAGCATTTAATGTAGCCACCGCATGTATGATCCTGCTAGCATCTTCATTCGTACTACCCCGGATGCCCTGAGCATCTGGGAACATCCAGCTGGGGGGATCACTAATCTGGATTCCCAAATAATATAGTCATGTTTAGTTAAGAGGTTCAACCTACTCATCCAGTACTCTGAATGCAACTCATCTGTTGTTTTTTTTTATTTATTTGGCCAGCCCTGTTGGATCCATTTTTGTACCTTTTGGAACCCAGGGTCATTAGTAAATCCACACAGCCATTGTCTTACTGTTCATTGGTATGCTTGAGTCCAAGTCAATCATGTTAACTGATTGATTTGATGTTGTTATTTGTTTGCAGCTCTGCAGGCAATCAGCTTGACGCATCTACATAGGGAATATGTTTTCCCTCAATGTATTATAATGCAAAGTTATAGCCTCACAACAAATTGGACCATCCCAGCATTCGTGGTGAGGCATGCTGACGGATTCCTTTGTCAGATGTAAATATTCTCAAGTGGGGTCTATGATCTGTATGTAGGATGAATGGTCTACCATATATGTAGTCATGAAATTTTTTTATGCTGTTTTAATATTAACATGGAAAAATATCACTCTTAAAATAAAAAAAATATTTTACATTTTATCTAAATAATTCTCTAATTATTCGTGAATAGTCAAAAAATGAGATTGATCAGTTGCATTCTAAAGCAATGATTGACAGCTGTTTTTTTCACACAGATTCTATATAGTCAGCCTTCAGCCTGATAATGTTATTGTGATTGTTGTCTGAAGTTTTTGCTTTGATAACAAATATAACAAACTACCAGTGAGTTTAACTTTCTTATCATTTTAGTATCTCTGCCAATATAAAAAATAACATTAGTAAGATATTGCAGCAGAACTAATTTTTGCAACATATTCCCACTCAGAAGAATTGCCTGACTAATTGTGTAATAAAATATATCAGTTATTTAGAAATCATGACAATTACTTACCAAATTAATCACAACCTGATCACCGTAATTATAAATTTGATTATGAAAATGCCTCTTGAAACCATCAAGCTGAAAAATGAAAAAATAAAAACAAATATAGTTCAATTAGTTGCATCTACATATATCAGAATAAGTATATTATAATACAATAAAAATATCATATAATGAATGAATTATAATCAATGCAATATCTTACGATGATGTGTTGCCTAACGAAGATCATATTGTTTCACCCAATAGTCCAAATGCGGCTTATTTTTCTAATTTATAAAAATGATTACAAAAGTCAGCAGCAGCCACTAGGTCTGTCAATTACTCCTCTGTTTTTTTTAATCTTTACGAGTAGATGTCTTTATGGGCTCACATCTTGTATGAGTTTAGAGATAGCATGACTATACTTCATCATATTAAACTACCGAGTTTCACTTTTCTTTCTCTATTACTCGTGAAAAAAAAAAAAAATTGCATCTTTTTTTTTTTATCTTTGCAGTTTTTATTTAATCTTGTCACTGCTCCACCCCACATTTCTTATTTACTAATATTTATAATGGGTAGCAGCTATATAATGATGGCTGCAGTTAGTGTCATAAACTACCCAATTAAAAATTTTTATTGACAAAAAATTATCCTTTTTATAATCATTGAGAGTCAATATTGAACTTGATAGAATTTAATAATATAATGCAGCAACTGTGTTTATGTATACATCTATCATCAGTTACACTTAATAACTAAATTAAATTATTTAAATTCTAAAATTTAACAGAATGGGTAATCTAGGTCCAAAATTTTAAGCTTATTTTATATATGCATGCCTTTTTTTGTGAAAGACTATCTGTAGACAAAAGTCAAGTATCTAGAAAGCAGTTAGTGGACCAAGTGGAATATTATAAAGTTTTTTTAAACATTAATGTTTTACTTATTGTTTCAGTTACTAGAGAAGCTCATTGGAAGAAACATTAGTGTTTTAATTCCTGATTTAATTAAGTCCATGAATATGGGACAGAATTATTGTGCTAAAGTAAGACCCCAAAATGCACAATAATCATTTGAAATTCTTAATATCCATAAGTATGAAGAAATGAGCACAAAAATTTATACTGTAAGACAAATTCATCTATCTTGATAATGGTGAATTGTCAGAGAAGTGTAAAGATTGAAATATTATAATTCCAACAAAGATCATACAGGAAATACAAAAATTAATAAATAGAATAATTCTGATTATTTCCTAGTTGTATATGCTCTTCAATGTATATGTACAAATTAAACAGAATAATTATATTATTAATTTTGTTTAAATTTTAATTTCAAATCTTTGCAAAAAATATTTCAATTACTATATTATTCCAGGCATTCAATTCTCCTGCTTATACAACTCATTTAAATATTACCCTTTTTTGCATTGAAGAGGTAAAAAAATTAAAAATTTGGTACAAAAAAGATTTCAGTAATACTTTTAAGTCTACTGCAGATCAAAACAAGAACATAAAGATTCCCCAATCATCAAGATTCTGGTATTATGGTAATAATTTATTAACACTTTATGAGAAAAGTTTTCCTGGAAAATAATTGTTCAAGAAAATCATTTTACTGTGACACTTTAAGCAGATTCTAAACCAGATTCTGAACATAAATATTATGGATGAATTATATTCCTTGATTTCTCAAGTAATCGACTATGTTTATTCTATCTTAAACTAAGTAAAAAGCAGCCAGTTCTTACAAAATGCTATTGTGATAAATTTATATATAAATAAAATTTATAATATGTGGAAGATGATGATCTGAACCGCCTGATGAGGCTGGTTCAGCATGAAATATGTATATTGGAGATCATTATATTTTTCACATGTGTGGTCATGTGTATCAGTTGTATGAGGTAGAGTGGATGGCTAAAGGGAGTTTGAAAGTCTGTGTTCAAATCCCCTATATTAAATAAATTTTATGTAACTACATCATGTATCCAAGATAAAATGATCTAATCGTTTATTATCTTTGAAATTGTCTTATTTTTCCATTATGTTCATCATATAAAGATTTGCTTCTACTGCTGAAAAATTTTACAAAATTCATTGTCAAGCAATAAAATAATCATTAAATTTTAGACTTTATGCTCAAACACACAAAAAAAAACCTTTACAACAATATAAAATAAAATTTATTCTATCACACTCACATGTAATAATCCGTTTATAAAAGCACAAATTCTATTATATATGATATGTAAAACTATTGAAACTTACATGATTTTGTGCATTATTTAAAACTGGAATGGGTTTATATCTCAAATTAGGCCTTTGAGACCAATACACAGGAATAGATCCTCGAGTCTAGAAAAAAAAACAAATATTTACTTTCTACCATTATATTCCTTACCAATGATCTCTTCATAAATCTTCAAACATACATTACATGATTTTTTTTAAAAAGAAATCTATAAAGTAATTTAATTTAAATCTAATTTATATAAGTTTGACTTTATTTTATTTTTCTGTCATACTTTGATTTACACATCTATTAACATCCAAAAATGGGGTAAAAGTTAACCATAGGTTCAGCACTTATAAAAGAATGATAAATTTTTTATTAGTGCATCATAACTATTCTATTTGATCTAGAATCAATGCACTTATAGTCATTTGATCGATCAGATTAATCTGAGATCTGTAGTTATGAATAGTTAGATATCAGTTTACTGACCATTATAATATAGCCTATTTTCTAAAAAAAAAAAAAATATTAGAATGCTTAGAAATATTTTAACACTTTCTTATAAACAACAAAACGACTAATTTAGAGAGTTATTTTGGATCAAATGAATGTTACTGCTGTTGGATTAGTAAGATTCAGATGTATATAATAAAATCAGTCATATCACAAGAATTACTCAAAAAGTAAATTTATTTTGATAAATATTTAAATAAAAAAACAAACAGGCAAACAAATATGTATGTTTTTGCCAAATATTATAATCACTTTCAGCTAAACAACGCTTTTGCAAAAAGTCTCTAAAGCAGCAAAAGAATATAGTGGTAAAAGCAACAGTAAATCTTTGCAACATTAAAAAACTTACACTCAATAACTATCTAACTTGATTACTAAAAAAAAACCATTACCATATAAATAGATCATCCATTGACCCAATTCTTGTTTTCATTTGCAGTGCCTTAAAAAGATTTGCATTTCAAAAATCTAACCATTTTTTTGTATTATCTTAATTGTATATCTGCTTTTTACTATTCTTTTCAAAAACATTATTTACAATTTTATTCATTTCTATTCTTTTTTAAACTTATCAGTATCTCTATTCTATATTAAATACATCATAAGACTTTTCCTCAAACCTTATCTCCACAAAGTAATTTTTTTCTTATTATTTTCAAATTTTTTTCCCCCCTCTAATATTCATTACTACATTAAATATTATATCAGCACAATCTATTTTTATTATGCGTGCTTTCATTTATCTTCAATTTCCACTATCCTGCTCATTTCTGACTCTCCTAAAACAATGATTTTGTCTTTTTGTCATTGTTTTATTTATAAACCAATCATAAATTCTAAATCTATCACAAACACAATCTTGTTTCACTTTCCTCACTAATTTCATCTCACCTATCAATTTATAATTGATTTCAAACAATTTTTTACCTCGTGTATCAATTTCATGGTAATCTCTTGGTTTATAGGATATGAATTAAAATTTTTCAAAATCTATAATCAATAAATATTTCTTCCACTTTTTTATATTTTTCAAAAAATATTTTTAAAACTGTTCTGTTAAATTTTTTTTAAAAAAGCATTCACTTTATAAGCAATTCATCTCTAATGCATTAATTTATGGTTCTATTCTCTGATTATGCAATAATAAATTAACTTTTTAAAATCTAAGTTACTAAAATATTCTTACCACAACTACATTAATCCTTTCCTTATATTTTTTTATTCATTTCATCAAAGTCAATATGTTAACATATTAATACATATGTAATAAATTAAAAATAATCATATTTTCAGTTAATTAATGATAAAATGATGCAGTTTAATCTAATTAATACAATTTGAAGACTAATCTTCCAACAGAAGAACCACAACCTAATTTAACATAGTGATATTACCATTAAATACTTTCTTACATAAGAAATTATCAATGCTAGATTAACTTAAAAATGACTTAAAAAATCAACTGAATCCATCAAACAAATCTAGAATCTAAGCAATATTGCTTTCAGAGCCTTTCCTTTTTTAGCTTTTATCAAATCACTTCTGATAATATTTGTTTATATCAGTTTCTCTTCTTAAACCACTGTTTAGTTTCTTGTCTGTTAATTTTAAAACTTTTCCTCAAATACTTTAATCATTAGTCTTTTAATTAACAATTTCTTAATATATATATATTATAACGATCCGGGATAAATTGACTTAACGTAATATGCACTACAGGGTGCCACTAGGCATTTGAACCTAGAAAATTTATATAGTAGGCAGATACGTAAGTCAAAAAAAAAAATATTTTTTTTTTTATTTTGATTCCGGTCGTTAGCCCATTGTCACTAGCTCAGTGGAACAGCAGAGATTTATATTTAATAATAAATTCTTATCTAAGAATATTTTTTAAAAAATAATAAAATAAGCCACTGCCATAATTAACACACAAACATTTATTTACGCACATATATATAAAATTTAACATTATTTTAGTATGTTTACATTTTAAAATTTAACTTACATTTTTAACTTTGATTTTAGATTTTAATTTACATTTTTAATATTTTATAAGTTCGCACAGATGGATTTATAAAAGTTTGTTTTATAATGTTGAGTATAGATCGGTTACACAGATTACACGGTTAAAAACATTTCAAAATAAACATAACCGATCAAAATACAAAGTCATTGATAACGTCAACTGCAGAGGGAATACAAGAAACCCAATGGCATTCATCATAAGATGCCGCATTGACATCGATGACATATATTCTAATCGAATATGGAAACCACAAACATAAGTAACCGCTAACGAATCCGTGCAAGCGTCTATACCCAACTTAATTTTAATGCATTTTTATTTAGAGTGTCGAGTATGAATATACTACATAGATTTGCATTTGAAAAGAAAATATTCTATCCTTATTTAACCTTAGGCCAAAAGTTCGCAGTTAAACCAACGTCAATCCATCTGATATATCGATGCATTCAATGTAACACGAATACGGCAGCACAAAAGGTTAAGAGAAGAAATTGCCTCTCGTCTGATAGGGATACTACATCTATCTGACGAGAAGAGCAATAAAAAAAATACTCCATAGGAAAGGACTGCGGTCATTTTGCTGACTTACGATCGCATTCCGTAGGCAAAAAGGAAGTGTGCGGCGTATAAAGCGATTCTGCCTGTAGCGAATCTCGTACTACATCTACTAATTACACCAATATATCCAATCCATTGACCCAATTTAACTACGAAACAAATAACCTAAGATTACCCTCCCCTAATATAACTTTACAAATCTATATAGCCATTCACGCCCGACTTAAGTTTAACATTTATATAATTTAATTTAACGAAAAACAGAAATCATAATAAAAACTTAAAAGAACAAAAAAAAATAAATGGAAATGATTTTACAAAAGAAATACATCAAATAAAATTATAACTAATTAATAAATAATTTAGTTTGGTCAGATAGGAATATATTTCTATTTTTTTTAAATACTGGGAAAGTTTATATTTTAAAGTTCTTAGTGTTTTCAAATGTTCATTAATTATATATTTCTTACTGTTTTGAAAAATGTCCATAGTCTCTGATTTCTTGTAATGGAAGGTGTTAATTCCCACGAAGTCATAAGGAGATCGGTATGCAATTAACCGTTGGTCCTTTATGGTTGATGGTATTCTTCCGGGCCTTGATGTCCTGTGGTCTGCAATATTGGAAAACGATGTTTCATTTTTTTGAACAACTGAAGGAATTGAAAGTGCGTCTTTCAATCCCTTTTCCTCCAACCCTCTCCAACTTAACACATATCTGTCCTCTCTTAATAATAATTTTCTTTACTCACTAAAAATTTTATTTTCAAACCTTTTCTTTTATATGTAACTTTAGGATCCAATTGACAGTATGTCATCGATGATGATGATCCTTCCGTTGAGGTCCGATTTCCCGATGGATTTTTTTCATTGACCATTAGTTTCTATTGTTTTCCTATCTGACCATTGCTTATACATTTAAATGCCCAAGGGCTAGTTCACTTGGACTAATTAAATTAATCATTTCCATTTTTTCAATAACATTCATTAATTTGTTTTGTACAAACTTAGATATATTTTTATCTTTAAATCTCTACTGACAATTTAGTTTTAAAATCCTTTTTTTTTTTTTAATAAAGTTTCTTTTTTTTAATTTCTCATCTGTGCGATTTTAAATATATATGAGTTTAGTATAGAATTTTAATTTTCAATTTTTTTTAATTCTTAAAAAAAAAGTTTTATTTGCAAACTTTTATTTTTTTCATGTTTAATAATAAAAAAATAATGTAACGTCGTATGTGCCCGTTACAATACATATATACATAACTTTTATAGTAATTTTTGTTGAATACTATGACATTCTATTTTAGAATTATTTATTATAATGTATCACTGGATTCCAGTAGTGGCAATCATTAGTTCTTATTATTGACTCTCATCAGTGAAAAATTTGCACATACATATATTCAGTCAGTACTTTATTTTTTTTTATACTTCCAAGCTAATAATTTAAGATTTCAAAGACAATCTAATATGCTTGACTAGATACATACACCTGTCACAAAATCAGCAATTAGAACTTTTAATGATCTCAGCTACATGCTAACTATAGAAACAGGAAACTAATAATATATACCAAAGAAGCATCATGATTCTCTCAGCCTATCTATATTTAACATCTACATTAGAAACAATATTCTATTAGAACACTATAGACTAGAGCAATCATCTATTGTAAGAAAAAATAATGAACAAACCCTAGATGATAGTCCCAACCAAATCTTTAAACTAATTTCAGGCTATGGTCCTTCATCAGCGAGAAATATTTGGATTACATATATATGCATTCAGCAGTCACCGATAAAACTTGCACACTTACACAGATCTGACACAAGGTCACTAACTATATATTTTTTTACTTTTTATATTTTTAATTATAAGCTTGAATTAAAGTATACAATTATATGTCATTAGCCTAAATAATATAAAAAAAATAAAGCTAACTAATGAATATATATGTACAAGCCAATGCTCCTCACTGACAAAGGCCAACAATCAGAAATTAATATGGGGATTTGGTCAGGACTACTTTCTAGTGTTCAATGATTATTCAAGTTTGCAATAAATAACACTAAAGAAGACTGTTAGATTTAATTGCTGATCTTAAAAGTTCAAGTTAAATGCAAATTTGGACAATTATACTTTATTTGATATATGTCATATATTTACTTCAAATAATTACATAGATAAATATTATGATGAATTTCTACATAACATGTATTAATTATATTATTTGCTATGAGACAAGTCATCTCAAACCATCTTCCCTATTTTTTAACATTTATTTCCTGTCATCTAGTAGTTTCTTTTTTTAAAATTCTCAATAGTATCTTTAGTAAGTTGCTGAAATGTTTAACATTTTTCTTTATACGATATAGTTTTTGTCATTCTAATCTCTTCAATATTTCTAATTTTATCTACTTAATAATTTTTCACTTTCTTCCAAACTCTATCCTAATTATTCATATAAAACTAAAAATAAAATTTACAAAAACATAACTTTCTTTTACTAAAATTTTATTTAGTAAAAACTGTTCTTTATTAGATAATATATTTGCATACATTCTATTTTATAATTACTTACATAAAAATTATTCCAATTCAATGGCTTAACCAACAGAATTCCCTTTGATTTCTTTATTACCACTTTTTCTTTTATAAAGCATTAATTTTCTGCCAGTTACATTAATCTAAAATTTTTATTTTAGACACAAGCTTTCATGTTTTTAGTATTCCTCATTCTTACTTTAATCTCAAACTTATTGCAAACCTCATTCTCTAATACAATAAACATTACCTCTCTCAAAGTCATTCTATTATCATAAAAATAATATTGTTTAAGTATCTGCTAAGTGAAATAAATTTCATATTTTGTAAATAACTTCTGTGTCTCACACAAAATTATTTCAAAATAATAACAAAAAAAATTCAATTATTGATCAAGAATATATCTTTCTGAACAGTTCTAATTAACATTTTCACAACATCAATGGTCTTTTTTGTATTTTCAATGTGTTGCTAAGATATATCTAATTTACTACAAAGTTATCCTTTCTAAAGTCTTAATATGTTAACAACACATGATGTAGACAATTTCCCACATTTTATTGCATTAAATTTTTCTTCACAGATTGAAAAAGAAATTCCACTCATCTGAGTCATAAATATTGAGAAATTCTTTCATAGCCTTTTTAAATTCAACTAGAATCTTACCCTCTTCTTCCATTATTGTATTAACAACTTCATCTTCTTTATTTTCTTTAATATTTACTTATATTTTCTATTGTCTTAATAATCTCAAGCTTTTTTTTTGTTTTTCTCATAATTTATAATTTGTGTAGCTACTTCCCTGTCTATTCTCTATAAGAATTTATCATCTGATTACATCTACTTCAAAAATGTTTCTAGCATCCCTCCATTTTATTAATAGTTTCTTTTTTTGTTACAATTATCAACAATACCTCTCAAACTATTTTTTCACTATAATACAGTCTCTTCAAAAACTTATCAATCTTTGTCCTTTTATAACATTCTACTCTTTCATTATCAGCATGCTCCTCTAGTCTTTCCTCCTACAAAATAAACATCATATCCGCTATTCAATATAAACTTGAATATCATTACAATTTCTCACAATTTGCTAATATTAATAATAAAATCTGAAAAGTTAGTAATATAAAAATTAATTTTTAATTAAGCAAATCGTTCTATTACTTAACCAAAAATAGAAAGTTACAAATTAATGTTACTTGTAAAACAAAAAGAAGACTAAACATAACTTTTTAAAAATTTTTGTATATAAGTAATAAAATAATAATTAATAAAGCAAGTCATATATAACGTGACATTACTTTTATAACTTGTAGTTACAAAAATGCAATACAGAGAACGTACCAATAGCTTGTTTGAGCTATTGGTACGTTCTCTGTATTGCATTTTTATAAGTAATAAAACAATCATGTGAATTAAATTTTCCTTCAACTACAAAATGGATTTTTTTTTTTTTAAGACATTAAAAATTATTTTGAAATAAGTTCCCCCCCCCCCCGATACATTTGAAAATAATTTATGTAGCTTCCACTAGTTTTTATATAACACAAAAATAATAACTTGATTAAAAAAACTATTAAAATTCATAAATTTAACCAAACAATTAACAAGATAAAAAAAAAAAGATGCTGTTGTATTTAATAATGCTGACAACGAATTCATTCTACAAAAAAGATTATGGTATGTAAATTTAACAAAATATTTTTAAAAAACAACAAAAATGAATTTTAAAAAATATTAACATTTATTTATTGAGTTAATAATAAAAAACCAAACAAAAAATTATCAACTTTGTATCAAATAAAATATTTAACAAACTGTATTAAAATGTGTCGATCTGTGACAAAAGATGGCTTGCTTATTAAACCTGTCTATAAACATGGATGAAATGATTGGGTATTCTCTTCTGCATCATGTCACATTAACTATAAAAACTGACATACACTTAATAAATTATGT
The DNA here is from genome assembly GCA_028023455.1 of Epiperipatus broadwayi. Lineage (NCBI taxonomy): Eukaryota > Metazoa > Onychophora > Udeonychophora > Euonychophora > Peripatidae > Epiperipatus > Epiperipatus broadwayi. Next base: position 3,222,835 of record JAQFVV010006291.1, read on the forward strand.
AAGAATTAATTTATAAAACTGCAATATAATTAAAAATCATTTGATTTAAAAAAAAAACAACTATTAACAAAAAATGACTACATTTTCACATTAATAAAAATAGCAGTTTGTGAATTATAGTAAAGAATATCACCAAAAATTTTAAACCATTCATTTCTTTATCACAAAACAAGTTGTTGTTGTTGTTTTATCTTTTTCTATATGTCTTTCATAAAACTTCAACACTAGATTTAAAAGTGGAGAGTGGGCATATATCTCCAAACCTATCACCAGTGCTATAAAACTGAACTTATATTAAGATCTTAAGCATTACCAAACTTAAAACCTTAGTCTAAAAATACCTAAACTACAAATAAATCTAAATCTACTTCACTTGCCCAACCAAATTTTTTTTTTTCAGATTTAAGATTCTGAATCGAAATACCATTTTATCACTAATATCTTCATTGCCATATTCGAAATCAAATAATAACATGATCCATCTAGTTTAGGTGAAAAGAAGAATTATACTAATCTCAAATTTTTATTTTTTCTCCAACCTAAAAAATTCCAAATAATGAATATAATTCAAAACAGTTTATCAAAACGTTTTCTTTCTTTTAGACTATTTTTGTAAATAATGTACTTCTCATTTCTTTTCAGAAAGTGACACAGTGCATAGAGATACTAAACGGTAGTAAGTAGCAATATTTTTATACACATTCTTTTTTTTTTTTGACATCAATTTTTAATTCCTGTATAATAATAACACATGTTTCAATTCATTGCAAATTTTCATAATTCTTAATTATCTTCTAACTTTTGATTTTTAAAAAAATTACTTTTCCAAGTCCTTTGTATTATAAATTATAAAGTTTAATACTTACTATTATAACATAAATTATCAAATGATGTATTAATGTCCAACAATTTTTTTCTTTACTTTCACCAAATCCTTTTTTAAATTCAAGGATGTGACTTTTTAACTTTAAAAAAAAAAAATTTTAATTTTACATTTAAAATCCATATTATTTAAATTCAAAAAGTTTTGGAATAGATTAGCAGGGATTAAAAATGTACAAAAATTTAAATAAGATAAAAAGATATTTTTGACTGAGCAAAGTTTATTCTATTAACAATATTTCAATGTGATGCAGGAATTTTTTTTTTTTAATTCCTGCAGTATATGGTCAATCATTTTTTTAAAGATAATTCTAGAATCATAGCAAAAAGTCGAAGTATAAAAATAAATTATATTCATTAGATTCACCACCTAGTGAGCAATAATTTGTAATATATTATTTTATTTAATTATTGCTCTGTAGATACTCAACATTTAGATGGGAAAAAAAATCGGTTTGAATTTTTAAATGGAATTTTTGATCACTTCTAAAGGTCAAAAAATATCAAAGCCAAAAAAGACAATTGTTGAAGCATTATTTAATATAAAATATAACAGGATGAAATATTTTGTTTCAGTAATGATTTTTTTATTTGCATTTAAAGATTTTTTTTTTTTTTTGCTAATAGCTAAATTGACAAGACAAATATGATGGAATCTGCCATGCTATCAATTCTAAATTCATATAATACCAAAAAACAAAAAAACTTGAGCGAAAATAAATTTTTATATACTACTTGAGAAAAATCATCCAGCATTTTTAGATAGTGATAAAAGTTTCATTGATTATGATCTTTATAAGGTTTGCTGCTTATCAATCAACTCCTTCACATACACACTCACCACAAAATAATCAACATATAAAAAAAAAAAATTCTATAAAGACAAAGTGTATACTCTATATGTAGCTTATTAGAAGAAAATCTTAGTTCTTTTTTTTTTTTTAACTACCAAAGATATTATCTTAAAAATAAATGTGATCAAGTTTATAAGAACTATTAAAATTTCTGAAAATTCTGTTTTTATTTATTTTATTTACCTGAATAAAATTCACCAAGGGGATTTTTATTTTCAAAAAAATTATTTATCTGTTTCTTCTGTGCTGCAGTGGTTATATAAATGTGCATACGACATATAATTTGAATAATAATTTTTCTTTTAATGGCAGAAAAAAATCATGAATTCAAAATCTTTACAGTTACTGAAATTAATTCATATAAGAACCAGCTTTTTCCAGATTTCAAGTTGCATATGTCTGAAACAATTTCTTGACCTATATGACAAAATGGAAACTGCTCTTGTCAATTCACAAAAATTTTTGGTAAAGGACTAAATACATTAACTTAATGAATATCCACAGTGAATTGTTTTTTTTTAAAGCAAAAAGTTAAATACAACTTTGAGTTTACAGAGATAGTGATAAAAGTATAACAACAGTTCAATGAACAATTCTAGAATCTGATTTTTAGCATATTATTATCACATTATTAGTAAATGTGTGTGTATATATATACAAATGTGTGAGTGAAGTTTCAAAAATATTTTATAATTAAAAAAAAAAAATGCATATAATATACACACAGACAGTAAATGTTTATAAATAACAAATTCACTAAATAAAAAATAGTACTTTTTTTAAAACTTTTTAATAGCAATTCGTCTTACCTGTACAAATGAACAGCAGTCTCCTTTACACATTAAAATTTGCTCTGTTTCAACATAATTTGCTGCATGTCCTTCCCCGTCTAAACCTCTCATATAATATCGCGTTCCTGCTCTGAAACATGATCTCCTTGATATTAAAATCCAATCAAACATTATTTGGTTGATAATACATTGCCTAACTATGGAGACAACTAAAAAATTTTGTTAAGGAGTATTTAGCAATTCTATTAATAACTTTAGTTACAAATATTGTTATTTCATCAAAAAAGGCATAGAGCAGACTCTGGTCTGTACTACTCTAACTAACATTAAGTATATTTTGTAATAAAATTTTCACCATTGGTTCTGACAGTTTTTTATTCATAGTATTTTAGTACTCTTTCAATCATATTTATTATACTACCTTAAAGCCTATTTATTTAATTCATTAAGTAAAAAAACAACACATATTAAAAGTTTTCTCATGATTATGTACATATGAGCTTCATCATCATCTTTATCAATTTGCTGATTCAAAAATGCATAAGATTTACTATTCAAAAGGATGTGATTTAAAGAAATCACCTTTATTATTACTGTTACAATACTTATTTTAAATATATATAACTAATTATTTATTTATCTAGGACCATGTTTTATTTATAATAGTCATAAGGGAATCAACCTGACATATATCCTGTATGAATTTATAAAGCCGAGGAATACTCTCACTTTCTAAACACAAGATAGAGTTTTTAAAAAGATAAGACTGAATCCACTTTATCTTTTTTACCTAAATTCATATATATATATATATGTCAATCTAAAGCATTTAGAAATGAGAGCATGAAGGTATTGAAGCAGATGGATCTGTAGACCAGATCCACGCATGTTATGATGTTTGTAAAACTTTCCGTCCGCCATTTTATCTACATTTAAATTTTAGACCAGTAAATAAGTTATTAAAGTATTAATTTTCTATTAAAATGTTTTATTATAAATATTAGAGGAGCCCAGATAGATAGATATATACGCAAATACATATATATTGTAACGATCCGGAGAAATGTACTTAACGTAATCTGCACTACAAGGGCACCATCTAGGCATTTGAACCTAGAAAAATTTATATAGTAGGCAGATACGTAAGTTATAAAAAAAAAAAATTATTTTGGTTGATTCCGGTCGTTAGCCCATTGTCACTAGCTCAGTGGAATAGCAGAGATTTATATTTCATAAATTCTCATCTAAGAATAATTTTTAAAAAGGAATAAAATAAGCCACTGCCAGTAATTAACATACAAACATTTATTTACGCACATATATATATATAAAATTTAACATTATTTTAGAATAACTTTTACTTTGGGTTTTAACTTGATTTTAGAATTTAAATTTACATTTTAATTTTTATAATATTATAAGTTTACATTTTAATTAAGTTCGCACAGATGGATTTATAAAAGTTTGTTTTATAAATGTTGAGTATAGATCGGTTACATAGATTACACGGTCAAAAACATTCCAAAGTAAACATAAACGATCAAAATATAAAGTCATTGATGGAAATGCAGAGGGAAATTTATAAGAAACCCAATGGCATTCATCATAAGATGCCGCAAGACACCAATAACTTAAAAGACATCCGACATAAATACATCTTAGATACTCACCGTAAGGTATCAGTATTTACTGAATGTCTAGTATATTTTGATCAAATATGAAAACCAAAAACATAATTAATCGGTAACGAACCCATGCTAGCATCTATACCCAACTTAAATTTAATGCATCTTTATTTAGAGTGTCGAGTATGAATAGACTACATAGATTTGCATTTGAAAAGAAAATATTCAATCCTTGTTTAACCTTAGGCCAAAAGTTCACAGTCAAACCAAACTTCAATCCATCTGATATATCGATGTGTTCAATGTAATACAAATACGGCAGCACAATTAGGTTAAGAGAAGAAACTGCTACTCGTCATCTATCTGACGATAAGAGCAATAAAAAAAAAAACTCCATAGGAAGGAACTGCGGTCTCCGTCTTATAATTCCTCCCATAGGCAAAACGAGTGTGTGCGGTGTATAATAGCGATTCTGCCCGTAGCGAATCTCGTACTACACATCTACTAATTACACCAATATATCCAATCTATTGACCTAATTGAACTACGAAACGAATAATATTACCCTCCCCTAATATAACTTTACAAATCTATATAGCCATTCATGCCCGACTTAAGTTTAATATTTATATAGTTTATTTTATCGAAAAACAGAAATCATAATAAAAACTTAAAAGAACAAAAAAAAATAAATGGAAATGATTTTACAAAAGAAATACATCAAATAAAATTATACCTAATTAATAAATAATTTAGTTTGGTCAGATAGGAATCTATTTCTATTTTTTTTAAATATGGAACAAGTTTAGAAGTAAAGTTCTTATTGTTTAGAAATGTTCATTAATTATTTATATTTAAAGTTGAGAGTTCAAAAAGTTCTTATGATTTCAAAACGTTCCTTTTTATCCGTTGCTTGCCGTTTGAACGTGAATTTCCACGCCGTCCTAAAGAGATTGGTATTCTGTTGGCCGATTTATTTATTCATCCGGAGGTCTTTTGCTTTGGCTGGTCCTCAATGTAGAAAACGATGTCATTTCTTTTTTAAACAAAACTGAAGGGATTGAAGAGTGCATCTTTTCAATCCCTTCTCCCACAACTCCGCACTAATACATATCACCACTCTTAATAATAACTCTCAATCATTTCCAAACTTTTCCTTTTATATCAATTTTAAGGATTCAATTGACATTACGTCATCGATGTGATGGTCCTTTCGCAGAGGTCCGATTCCATTGTTTTTCTCTCCTATCTGACCATGCTTATACATTTAAATGCCCAAGGCTAGTTTACATTGACTAATTAAAATAATCATTTCCATTTTTCAATAACATTAATTAATTTGTTTTCAAACTTAAAGATATATTTTTATCTCTAAATTTTTTTTAAGTTTTTGCTTTTACAATACCTTTTCTATTTTTAATAAAGTTTTATTTTAATTTTTTTTTTTTCATCTGTGCGATTTAAATATATATATGAGTTTAATAAAGAATTTTAATTTTCAATTTTTAATTCTTAAAAAAAGTTTTATTTGCGAACTTTTATTTTTTTAATGTTTACTAATAAAAAAACAATGTAACGACGTTTGTGCCCGTTACAATATAGAATTACAGATGGAAACTTTTATAAAAATCAATATATAAATTTTTAATATGATATTTTTTTTAAGTATTTTATTCTATAGATTTGCTTTCACAATAAACCTTACTAACATTCCGTAGCGTCAAACAAAAGAAAATCCATTAACAAAATGGTAATGGATTTTCTAATTAAAGTAAAACTAAAATAGAAATGATAATTTAAAATATAAATTCTGCAAATCTACATTTAATTAAAAATAGATTTGAAGCAATTTAAGTTATTGGGTTTATCGAAAAGTTGATCTCAAGAATACAATACCTATATACTTTAGGTATTCCAGCATTACCACTTAGCCTGGAGTGTATGAAAAAGGGAATTTCCCAAAAATAGTTGAAAAAAGATATAAATAGCCAAAGAGAACAATAGAAGCCAGCCAGTCCCAGTTTTGTCAGCAATTGCCTGACAAATCTACGTCAGTCAAATTTTTAAAATCATGATAAAAATGTTCTGAAGTATGATAGAGTAGATGGCGTCAACCTGCCCATCTCAATATGATCATCAAAATACCATAAGTCAGAGAAACCTCATAAAAATAAACTGCTGAACTGTTGAACTCTTTTATTCAATTCATAGCTAGCTATGCCTGTGTGGAAATTCAGTTTTCATCGTGGGATTCCAACTTCCACTTGGATTCATAATAAATTAGATAATATGTTTCCAATTTGTTATTTCTAACTGCCTAATTTATTCTTCTAAACTCCAGTGACCCAATAATGTAACTCCTGCTAATTGTAATGTCTTCTAAAGTGTAATCCCCATAATGTAATTTAAAATATTTAATTTAATATTCTATAAAAATATACTTGCTATTACTTAAAATGTAATGTCTTTGCTCTCTTTCTATCTGTCTTAAATTTATGCCTCTACTTAAAATGAAATGAATATATGCCAATTTTTGTTCCATCTCGACAAAAGCTTTACTTAAATAAATATTTTGCTGCCTATTTCCCGACCAACATTTGTCGGTAAATAAAAATGAATAATTTTCTAGCTCTGAAAGATGAATACTTGGAGCAATCTTTGTTTTGTCGAGATGAAACCATTTTATATTATTATGTTTTTTTTAAATATTTATACGTACACAGTTTAGTTGTGGGGAGACGCTAGATTCAAATATGAGAGTTTATTTAGTTTAATTATTTCATTTTTAAAGAGTGAAAGGGAGGGGGGTTTATAAAATTATATTCATGCTAAATATAAGAGTAATAGAATGCTGATGGAAATGTTAGTGGGATTTTGTGTTGAAGGGAGAGATGTTTCGCTCATAGATATATTCGTAATAATAATTAGTACTTATTTTATTCTTGTTGGTCTGATCTTGATCAATCCGTATGCATTTATGTAATCTTTATAGCTCAGCACAATTCTATATTTAAATGCTAAAATATATTCTCCAGTACTCGTATTTTGCCTTGCTGGTATTTTGCTTAATTACTTGTCTTTTGTTCTGTGTGACTGCTAGATCATAACTAGACCATGTGATAATTTCACTGGCCATAAATTTTCTTATCAGGATATGAAAGCTAAAATGGTAAGAACCGGGGCAAGCCAAACTCAGCTAGCCTTGGCGATTCTCATATTTCTTTCACCTGAAATATTTTAGGTTTGCCAATGGCACAGACTATTCTTTTTTTATTTCTTGGCTTCACGGGGATGGGGGCAGGTGAATTGAGTCTATGCTGGTAATGTAATATCGAATGCTGGGATTTGTTCACTTTCTTTGGTCTGAGCACATTATGGTGGATTGACCACAATCTGACTAATTTATGTATTTTAAATCTTAAAATATTTATTTGCGAATATCGTGATCCATTTATATTTTAAATGTGTCACTCTCTCCGATATCAGTTCCTAAGTTTGAGTTAATCATTTCTCTCTTAAAATAAATTCAATCATAAGAAAATTATGTTTAAAATAGCTCTTTAAAATATCCATTCCGATATCTCAGACTTGGGCGGGCGTCTTCCATAAATCGCTAATCGTGACATTTGTTAGATTGGCATATAAACTATACCGCTCTCTTGCCAGAGGCATAATAAACAACAGAATAGAAACTTGTATTAAATAATTTTATGAAATCAAATCAGAGACATTAGATAAATTTATAAAATGTTTTATTAAATATATATGTGAATTTAAGCTACCTGTGGTTCGTCTCTATTCCTTCATTCTAAAATTAGTATTTTCTAATTAATTATTGAGCTGCTATCCAATGACTCAATGTCACACATACCATTTTATATTTAAATAAATAGATAGTCTAATTAAAGTTAATAATTAGAGTTAGACATATGAATTAGTTGAGGCTCATGCTCTACCGTTGATGCTAGTGGGCCGGAGTGTGGAAAAGATTAATTGCTTGCCTCAAAAATGTTGTTAATTAGTTTGCAGATTTAGAGAGTGGGTAAACAGGGCAGAATCCATAAATATTCTTTATCTTTGATCTCACGTTGGTTGGATTCGAGGTACTTTTACCCAGGCTGTGAATCGTGTTGAGTTAACATACAATTTCGACCGGTACAGTATTAATCACTCACGTTTAATTCCATTGACTATATATTAATAAATGATGTTTGCAAAATTTTTACTATTTACTGCTCATCAGTATTAGATGTAATATTAAATATATATAACTAATTATTTGCTTATCTAGCATCATGTTTTATATATAATAGTCATTAGGGAATCACCTCACACATGTGCTGTATGAATTTATACTGAGGAATACTCTCACTTTCAAAACACAAGATAGTCTTTGAAAAGCTAAAAATCCATGACAGGAGATAAATAAATAATTAGTTATATACATTTTATTACATCTAATACTGACATGCTGTAAATTGTAAAAATTTTGCAAACATCATTTATTAATATATAGGGAATGGAATTAAAACTGAATGATTAACACCACACTCTCATTTCTAAATGCTTTAGACTGGCCTATATATATGAATTTAGATTAAAAAGATAAGGTGTATTCATTCTTATCTTTTCAAAGACTCTGTTTAGTGTTTAGAAAGAGACTATTCCTCAGCTTTAAACAATCATACAGTGCATGTGTCAGAATGCTTACTTTATTAAAATTAATCAACCTTCCAGTTTCGATTGACCAACTATCTTTTTCAGAGCAATAAGATATATATATATAAAACATTATTATATTAAGAGTCTATCATTTAAACAAACAACATTATATCTCTTATAAATTGACCATATATGTATATATAGTAAATATATATATTCATCAATTATCCTATACATACACATATTGCACCCCATTTTTAGTTTTATCAACGCATAAATAAGAATAAATTGATAATACATTATAAGGATGTGGTTCCTTGATAATCAAATTGGCTTCATTATCAGACAATTCCATAATGATCAGTTATTTTTCCAATATTTTAATCAAAACAACAAAATAATCCTAATGTTCTTACATTCAATCTATATAATCATAAAATGTTAGTAACAATTGTGCAGGTCTTACTTTTCTTGTGCACTATGTCATTAGCAATTTATCATTCCACCATTTATTTCTCTCTGGCAATTTCATTCACGAAGGTAATCAGAATTCAAAATGCACTTAAGAATTTAAGTAAAATTTTTGCCTAAAGCAAAAAAATTTATATTAATGCACAAAATTATTATATGTTTTGCAACTACTTTTAAAAATTATTACAATATTATGTACATATGAAAGTCAAAAAAAATGATGGCAATCTATTAATAAAACTATTATCAAAAGTTTGATAATATTCTAAATAATATATATCCATCACTTTAAAATTATAAAATAATAATAAATAAATATGCTACATATGTATAAATAAGTGAAGTTTTTAATAAAATTTTATAGCTTTATAGCTGAGCACTTTCGGGGCAATCTTTAAAACCCCATAATCACAGCTATTTAATATATAATGAATGATAAATAACATTTTTAAATGTGTGTAAATGTTCTATATAAAATATTTATATATTCAAATAATTAAATATTCCATGCTTTGGAAAGAGTAAAGCAAGCTTCTCTTTAATTACTAGCCTTGTTATTATTGGCTATTATATATGTCTCTTTTATTTTTCTTTTAATATCATTTCTTTCTAACAAATAATGCTAGCTTCAGAAGGTTCAAAAATATGATGGGTTGTAATTTGGTGCTCCCAAAATATTGATTTAGTTTCATCTTTAATTTTAGCTTTATTATACAAATATTTATGTTGATATACCCTGTATTGATAGGAAATTTATATCTGCAATAAGAAAAAAAGATGGAATTATTACTAAAAAGAGAGATGACATCATGAAATGTGTAGAAGACTTTATCAAGAATTATATAGTAATAAAGAACAAGTACCTCCAATATCTATTACATCTTCCGAATTGTCCAGAATTTTAAATGAAGAAGTGAGACATGCAATTAAATGTATGAAGAAAGGAAAGGCTCCACATAATGATGGAATTATAATTGATATATTAAAAGAAGCAGGTGAAGAAATAGAAATTTTTTTAGCAAAGTTATATACCAAATGTCTAAATGATAAAGATGTACCAGATGATTGGAAGAATGCAGTAATAATATTAATATTTAAAAGAGGTGATAAAGAAGATATTAGAAATTACAGATCTATCAGCCTTTTATGAGTTTTATACAAAATTTTTACCAAGATAATTACAACTTATCTACAGAGATCATAGGATTTCCACCAACCAAGAGAACAAGCTAGATTTAAAAGTGGTTTTAGTACAGTAGATCATATCCAGATATTGAGAGAAGTTGTAGAAAGGACAAATGAATATGAGTTGCCATTATGTTTTGGATTTGTAGATTATGAAAAGGCATTTGATTCTATAAACATTTCTTCAGTGATTAAAGCATTGGATCATCAAGGTATAGATCCAGGATATTGTCATATTTTAAAGAATATTTATAAAAATGCAATAGCAACAATTAGATTACATAATGATACTGGAAAAGTCAACATTGAGAAAGGTGTAAAACAAGGTGACTCCATATCTCTAAAACTTTTTACAGCATTGCTGCAAGAAGTATGTTGTGGATTAAAATGGGAAACTAAAGGAGTGAAACTAAATGGAGATTATTTAAGTCATTTAGATTTTGCAGATGATGTAGTTATTTTTGCAAATAATGCTTCAGAGCTGCAGGAAATGTTGCAGGAGTTATCAGATGAAAGTAGGACTAAAGATAAATGTTAAAAAGATTAAAGTAATGTTTAATCAATTTGCTCAAAATATGAAAATAAAGATTGATTATGATGAATTAAAAGAAGTTAACAGTTACAAATACCTTGGTCAGATTATTAATACAAATGGAAACATAATAGATGAAATTAATCATAGAATTAAACTTGTTTGGAGTGCTTTTGGTAGAAATAACTTGATACTAAAAGGAAATATGCCTATGTGTTTGAAAAGGAAGGTTTTTAACAAATGTGTTTTACCAGTTCTTACTTATGGATCTGAGACTTGGACACTTAATAGAAGAGCAATACAGAGACTTCAGACCACTCAAAGTATGGAGAGATGCATGTTGGGAGTAAAAAGAAGAGATCGAAAACGCAATATATGGGTAAGAGAACAAACAGGTGTTACTAACCTCATTGAAAAAATTAAAAGATTGAAGTGGAGTTGGGCTGGACATATTTCTAGAAGAGATGATAATAGATGGACAATTGAAATCTTAAACTGATTGTAAAAGAGCCAGAAAGAGACCGCATGTGAGATGGATGGATGAAATAAAAAAGTGTGCAGGGGTGATGTGGAGAAGATAAGCTAAAGATCGGAGAAGATGGATTGAACTTGGAGAGACCTTCATCCGGCAGTGGAATGATAATGGTTGATGACGATGATGATGACTGTTGGCAAGATTAGTATGTGTTTCATCTATATATACAGCTTTACAATCTATTTTAGGGCAAGCTATTCTATAAACAACTTGTGGAATTGATTCATGATTAATGCGATCTATTAGCTCAGCTATAAAATTTTATTAAAAAACTTCACATATTTATATGTATGTATTATATTTATTTATTATAATATTCTAAAATAAGAATGTGACAATTTTATACTCACATGTAAGGCCATTACTGTTACTCTCATGATAATCATAATTCTTTGACAAGCGAATAGTAGCTTAACATGTGATATGTGAAAAAGTCAGACAAAAAACTATCAGTAGGCTGGAAATAAGCATAATAGATAAAGCCAATCAAAAACTCACTCAATACTAACAATAAATCATTTAAAGACAGATAAGATTATTACAAAAAACTGTTTGTAATAAAAAAATGTTCAATATATAATGATTGCAGCAATAAAGATCATTCAAAACCAAATCATCTTCAATATTCCATGTCCACTGCATCTCCCTCCCCCCAATTTCATGCAAAAAATTTATAATGTTTTCTTCCATTTAAAAAAACATTACAGTGATAAAGAGGTGCTATGTATAAAGCTTTAACAGTCAGTAAACAATATTAAATTAAGAAATTGCTCTGATTTTTCCTTTAACATTTGTTAAAAATAATATTAACAATTCAAAATTAATGTTTGCAACAAATAAATATCTATATTATTAAGGATACATCCATGAAGTACTGGAAGAACATATCGATTTAACTAAATAAAAAAAAAAGTTTAATAAAACATAAAAAATAAATTGTAAAACTGCAATAAAAATATATTAATGTACATATAATTTTATGTCTATTTTACTATTATCAAACATAATATATATTTTGTAGTTTGTTGGAAATTATTCAATATAGATCTAAAAAGAAAAAAAATCTAAAAGGACCTACTTCGGGCAGTGCTGCAAGCTCTCGCAATAAATGGCCATTCCAAACAAACCGCTGGTCTGCCTAACAACACAATTTAAATTTTGTGACTAGGGAAGTTCATAAATGTTATATGCATATATTTTTTGTTAAAATAAAGCATTACTAATTAATATAAAAAGATATACACAATATATATATATATCAAATTCAGACATTTTTAAGTAACAAAATATTTTAAGCACAAAGCTTACTGGTACATATCTGGATTTAAAAACCTCAATGGATTTTTGATCAAAGGATAAATCTATTGAAACTATGGAACTTAAATTTTATCTTGGCTTCATATAAAATTTACTAATGGCACTGTGTTTAAAATCGCAATAAAGGCAATTATTGACTGATTATAGAAAGTTTTCAGGCTGGATAACTTCCTCTTGGAGTAGAAACAATGGATGTATGTGAAACAAGACCAAATGTGGCACATAATTCCACAATTTTAAAGAAGGTGATGATTCAAATGGAAATATTGTCTAATAAAGCAAAATGCAATACAATGGTTGAAAGACTATGATTATATTTATATCCGACAATTCATTATTGTTATCACCATTTTCCTATTCATTTAAGCATCATTATTCCAACCCAACTACTATTATTCAAAATAACAGCAATAATTATGCTCAATAAAATTCAAAGAATTCTTATACTTTTCTACAGGGCAATGTTTAGACTATTACAATAGAAGCATTATGGCTTACTTTCTTTGATTATAATAAGTATGTGATCAAAATTTTTCAAATTATATAATTAACTTATCTTTTACTATTCTTAAAGTAAACTTTCATAATTTATTTGGAACTGAATATATCAGGCTTTATGTGACAAATGTAAATAACTTCGTCTGAGTCATCACTTTTATAAAAGTTTCTTTCCTAAAAAAGAAATATGTGCAAAACCTATGTAATATAAATTTTACTATTTAAAACTTTTCGTAAACTGACTCCGTCTTTTATACTGCATTTTTGAATCATATTGTATTACTTCAAAAGCTTCTCCAGAAATTATTCGTAAAATAGATAGTATGAGTATGTGTGATGTATCTAGTCTATGAACTTTGCAAAATTTAAACAAATGGTCATTAATCTCATCTACACCGTCAATTAAGAATTATTAACAAATTATTAACAATGTGTGGAGTCATTGAATGGAGAACTGCAGGCCTTACCCAATAAGCATTTAATATTTGCCAGGCATTTTGAAGTCAGATTCACAACAGGCAAAATAATATCAAAGAGAATCAAATTTTATTAAAAATTTATCAAGTGGTTGCATTTCCAATCATATACAATTGGTATCTTAGTATTCTGTTTGCTAGGGATTTCTTTCACAATAAACCTCATCCTGTTAAATAATGGTAGCTACAGAAGACTCTATCAAATTCTAAATTATTCTTAAATTCAGTTATCATTTTTGTCACAAGAAATGTTGTGTATATACTAACCTGTTTGATGTACCATTACTAACAGTTGAATGTATTTGAAATATTTAAATAAAGTTAAATTTTTCTAAAGGCATTCAATACGCATATTAGATGATGGAGATAGTCCAATATAAAAATACAACTCAGAAAATAATTGTTTCTTCAACCACAATTATTTATCAAGTTTTTAGTTGACAGTAAATAAAAACATTTATTATTAAAAAAGTATCTCTTATTATTAAATAATAATATCAAATAATTGAAATCTCTAGTATTGCATCTATAACTAAACTACTTTTCACTTACCAATTATGAATTATTTACCAGAACTAATTTTTTAAAATAGTTATACAGATGGTCCTCTACTTTCATACTAATTGGTTTTTGAAATGTGTATGAAAGTTGAAATGTACGAAAGTAGAGCAATATAAAAGAAACATCAAAAAGGGTTTTCAAAATACATGTATATATATATTTCTGTTAAGTATTATGTTTCCATTTTTAAAAAAAAATTCAAAGAATTCTTAAGATATAATAAATTTTAAGATTTTGAAAATATTTTTTATCTAAAATTTTTTTATTTTAATTGAGAAAAAAATGAGGCTAAATACAGTATAAATGTGCGATACAATCATATAAGTATAAGATCTAGACGAATAATATTAAAAGAAGTTTAAAAGCAGAATAAAGATTAACTTGATAGTGTATGAATTTGAAAATATTCCTTAATTTTGTTCTTGTTTTTCATGATTGAATATATTGTAAATCGGTTTAAATTATACGAATGACCGATTAAAGTAAAAGATTCGCCATCTTCATCTCAATCGAGACCTTGATTTCTTTTTGTCCGTATCAACATTGCTGTCTTTCACTCATGTTTATGAATTAATAAGGGTGAATTTTTTCACCAAAACAGAAATGTACATAAAGTGATAGCACAAGTTCTAACATAAACTGACAAGACACAACTTATCAACACACACATTAACTCAAAACGTCCCAGCTCCAAGACTGAACATGTGATGCCGAAAATGGATATGATTAATGTCAGATAGATGGGGAGGGACTAGTGACTAATAGTCAATGAGAAAGGGAGAATCATTACATGAAAGTATGCAGGTTTTGTCATATATATCAATAAAAATTTAAAAGTACAAAATAACAAATTGTATGCAAGTAGAAGGTACAAAGCAGAGAACCGCATGTATTTGCATCTAAGTCACACACTTAACAAGAACATTAATAAAAGAACTAAAAATATCCTATAAATGTCAATATCAACTATTACGGGAGAAGCGTCTGAATTGCAAAATTTTAACTAGTCACTTTGAATAAATATAGATATTTTAAAAAAAATAGTTTTAGGTGAAACTATACCATTATGCAAGTTTATATTTAAGTTTCAGTACTGTTCATAGATGAGGCACATTTAATATTTTTGTCAGTTATAAAGGCTCCTAAGCTGAAAATCACTATATCACAAGTAGTGATTCATTATTCAGACTGTAGCAAATGCTAAATGCATGCATAGATTTAATTATACATTGTCATCTAAGATTGATCCAACAGATTCTTCATATATAATTTGATAAAAAGTATAAAAATGTCAAGCTAAGATGCAAAACTTCTAATCTACAAACTCATGAAAATAACTGTTTCAAATAATTCACTCCTAAAGTATTAACCAAAATTACTATTTATGATAAAAAAATTTATTAAGGCATATATTATAGGCTAGTTATGAGTAATAGGTATTTGAGATCATTTAAAACAGAAACTTCATCAGCAAAACTAAAAATAATTTCTAATCATAAATTTATCAATGAAATACAAATTTTAAAAAAAAATCATTCAAAAATGCTTTTGAAATATTTCTTTTAGAAAGGATAGCAAATGTTTTTGTGAGAATGGATTAAGATTAATTCTCTCTCAAAACTAAAAACTTTGGATCTACATATATCTAATGCCTGCATACTAAAAAGATATGTAAGAATGATGAAGTCTTATCAATGAAATATAAGAATTTTACTCTGATATTCATGGTCTAATAGTGCAGTATAATAAGTTCTTTTCTGAATATTCTTCACTGAAAATTCTGAAAGTGTGAGTAGGCATTATGCATCTGAAATCATTCTTACAAAACATAATCCATATTGTAATGGTATACATATGCCGTTACATTATTTTAAAATTAAAACAAGATCGTAAATAAAAATTGACGTATTAAAAAACTTAAAAACTGATAAATTAAAAGTTACATTTAACATAAATATTATCGCACAGATGGAAAACTTTTTTTAAAAAAGTAATATTTCAAAGTAAGAAATTTTAAAAAAAAGTAAAGATCTAAACATTAGTACTTTTAATAAAAAATTATATGAAAGAAAATAGAAATGTTAATTTCTATTTTAAGAATCATGTTTAATAAACAAGGCAAAACTCTCCATACAGTAGTGACACCCTGTGCCAACCAGAGTAATCAATGAATGCCAGAAGGCTTGTGCATAAAATCCCTAACTAATGCCTACTCATCCAATATCCCCAGACTAGTTTCTGGCTTGTGGCCTTCGTCAGTGAGGAGCTTTGAATCTGAGAGCACTGCACCTAGATCTTAGGATCTAATGCAACCCTCCAGCAACCATCTTTTATCTCTACTTAACTACAAAACCATGAGAATGAAATCGAAAACACAAAAATATTTTCAACCTAAGCTCAATAGCTTATATTATTCTCATGGTTTTGTAGTTGAGATAAAAGGTGGTTGCTGGAGGATTGCATTAGATCCTAAGATCTAGGTGCAGTGCTCTCAGATCCAAAGCTCCTCACTAACGAAGGCCACAAGCCAGAAACTAGTCTGGGGATGTTGGACGAGTAGGCATTAGATAGGGATTTTATGCACAAGCCTTCTGGCATTTCATTGATTACTCTGGTTGACACAGGGTGGAACTAATGTATGGAGAATTTTGCCTTGTTTTATAAACAATTATGTGCTAGTAGAAGAGACGGTAATCATGTGAATCATGTTTAATCTTCATAAATGGAAATGATTGTTTTATTAATTAACTGTAAAGCAAACTAGCCCTTGGGGCACTTAAATAAAAAGGTCAGGTAGGAGATATAAATAAAAATTAAAAATTGTTTCCTGCTGTGAAGCAGCAACAAGCGCACGGACCAAAATGGAAAAACATCCGGACATTGGGATCAGTGACATGATCGATCCGTAGGATTTCTGATAAGAGGCTATAAAGGTATAAAAGGCAAAATAATAGCAGTTGTTATTTGGGGATCTGACTATTAATCTACATATGAACTGTAGCTGTATTGCAGACTCCGTGATGTAGGAGTCTGCAACAGATTTAATTTCCTGTTATATACCAACTGAGGCAGCCTCCAAACTAATGAGTACTGAATGGCAGCAAACAATGGACCGGTCCTCCCAGAAATATTAAATGGATTTCAGTTGGATGAGTGCAACACACCATGGAGAAGACAGACTTCTCATGGAAAGTATGAACTTTTTCGTTTATTCAATATGAACTTTAATAAACTTTCAATTGGTAATATAAAATATGAACTCTTATCTGACTTAAAGAATTCTAAATCAGTTAATAATAATATTTATTTTTTATGTGTAAGTTTGCTAATCTAATCATTTTCCTTTATTTATTTTTGTATTTAGTAACTTAAATTATTAAAACGTATTAAATTTAAGTTGGATGTAGATGGCTGCATAGATTGGTTTAAGTTTGTTAGTTTTAAGGGGGTTTAATTTCAGACTATTTGTCTCATAGTTGAGTCGATGCTAATAGATATATATATATATATGGGTGTTTATATCAAGGTAATGTGAAGTGTGTCAGCATACAGGGCAATGTGCCCAACTGCATGCATGACCCCAAAGATGTAGTCATTGCATTGCAATGGAAGTAGACATATTTCCTGTGACATTGACCCCTTTAGCTCTATGGATAGGGACTATAAGTCGGCAAAAGTATCGCTCTCCCATCCATACATAGCATTTCTCTAATATTTTATATACATGATTCCTTCGCCAGACAGACACACATTCCTGTACTGGACGAGTATCACTTCGTTCTAATATCCCGCTGCAGACGCACATTCCTGTCAGCGTGATTTTATGCTAACATTTTCATATTGCATTGGTTGAGTCTGTATACCAGGAAGCGAACGTTGGTTTAGCTACTAACTTTTAGCCTGAAGTTGAATATTTTGAAAAGTTTTAATTGCGTAATCTATGTAGCCTATCTATACTGAATATTCTAAAGTAAAAATATTATTAAAATGTCCATCTGTGCGGACCCACTAAAATAATTTAAAATTAAAATTAATAACATAATCTAAATTTGTTCCTCAAATTTATAAATGTGCGTCAATAAATGTTTTTTGTGTGTTATTACTGGCAGTGGCTTATTTTATTTTAATATTAAAAATATATATTTTTATTTTTTATTTTAAATCTTTCTTTATTGAAATGCTTTAAATAAGTTTTCATTATAAATCTCAGCTACTCCTTGAGCTAGTGGCATGGGCTAACGGTTTATAAAAATGGGATCTTTAACTAGAAGTATCTGCCTACCCTATAAATTTTCTAGGTTTGAATGGCCTAGTGGTGCCCTGTATGGCAGATACGGTAAGGGTTCATTTTTCACCAACCGTTATAATATATTATTCCTAACAATCATAATAATAGCATAACACTCTGTTGACAACATATACTAAAATAATAATAGTACATAAAAATAATAAAATATTAAGAGTAGCAAGGACAGGAATTTATAGAATAAATCCTGCAGCTTTAAAGTGTAATAGTTAGCAAGTTGTTATCTGAAAATAATACTAATGTCGAAAATATAATAATGAGAACTGTATTTGAAAAGCAGACTTTCAATATAAAAAAAGATAGTTATTTTGTAGCCATTAAAAGTTAGCTTTAAGTAATAGGCCAATAAATATTTTCTCTGTAAAATGAACCTTTTTGAGAGGCAGAGAGTTAGACGAAAAGGGAAGAAAAAATATTAAGATTTTTGAGATGTAGATTTGAAGAAGGAATGGAAAGATATGGTAAGAATAGTGAAGGATAAGGAAAAGCAGTAGAAGAAAGAAGAGAAAAACTTGAGGAATGCAGGCTCTATCTTTTTGGCAGACAATCAATAATAATGATGCTCTGCTTAGTTAGAAGCAATGTTACAAGTTTTTCATTCTAGAATACAAATCCAATATAATTGTTGAATGATAGTGTAGTTTTATCTTAAAAAATTCTTTAATCTCATTATTTATTTGAGTCCACAGTAAAAAAAAAAAAAAAAAAGAATTATCTAAATTATAGGTTTGAAATTAATAAGAGCCACTAAATAAAATGGAAGAAGACTGTTTATATTTTACAATTACTGAAAATGGTGAAGATATTTTATAAAATATATTAAGTTGATTTTTAAATGTCAAAAAATTGCTTCTATTATAAATTACTAAAAAAACGAGTACCTACAGAATACAAAATGTGGAGAAAATAAAGTAAAGATAAGAACTTAATGCTTAAATAATATACAAAGTCTCAAAAAGATAAGCAAATTATATTTTATGATATTGTTTAAATGTTTCAATATGTATAAAAATAATTATATAATAACAATCAAAAGCAATCTTTCCCAAATGTACTCTTTTATTGCTGCAATTAAAACATTTCAACTTCAATCTATGATTAATTCATACAATGATGCATATACACTCTCAATAATTTGTAACAAAACACCTGTTCTCTCTATCTGCTAAAAAAAAAAAATGTATAAATAAAAATACTTATGATTCTTTAATAAGCATATATAAATATATATACACCTGGGTCTCGTTTTATGCGCATAATTTTAATGCGATTTTGAAGTTATGCGATTCATGTTTCTTCTTAATATCTTTCGTATTTCACTATATTTATTAGATATCAAGAATTTAAATTATTAATAACTTATTTTGACTTGAAATACTTTTTTTTTTATTTCAAAAATGTAACGTTATATTAGCAGCTAACGTGAATATGGCCTGAAGCTGTACGTAAATAACCTATTTATACCAATGAGTAAATAATAATAATAGATTTATACTTACATATAAAAATATTGCAATAAATATTCAAAAAATTTAAACTTTTAAAACGTATTTTGTTATATATAACAGAAATAAATAATCTTTTAGATTTTTAAAATAAAAAACAAAGATTTTATAAACTGAAAATAATCTTTCTAATGATAATGTATAATCTTTTTGTTTTGATTACGATCTCATTTTTTTAATATAGAAACAGAAAACCATTAACACAGCACAAGACTGAAAATGGCACTAGTTGTATATCACATCCCAAATAAAAGTGGCTAACAGGTTTCTCTGGGCATAATTGCTGAGAGATTCTTGATTTCGTTTAAGGAGAAGCCACAATACATCACATCACATCTGATTTCTTATCAGTTTACAAACAAACGCTAGCGGTAATAATTAAAATATGTATGAAAAATGTAAAATTAAATACTGTAATTAATAAAAAAAGTAAAAAAAGTTCGTCTTGTATTATTTTTTTTCAAATATTTGAAATTTTTTATTAGTCATACTTTATTAGCTTATTTTTTTAATGCGAATTTTAAAGTAATTTTTCTTTGTTGCTTTGCTTTTATGCGAATTCTGAAAAATACAGCACCTATCCCCCATTTTTCAAGGTAAATTAAGTCTATTTTTGTGCAATTTTTTTTAATGCGTGTTTTCTGTGGAACCTATCTAACGCATAAAACGAGACCCAGATGTACATAGAAACATATTTTCAGATTCATTCATACATATATTTGCTTGTTAAAACTAGAATTATGCTAATGCCTTGACTTGAGCTCATCGGACATCAAATGGGTAGCAATGGTTATTCAAGGATATGCAAGATTTTCCAAACTTCTGAACATTTCTATTGGTGAAATCTATGCATATGTATTTTAGGCTCTACTCTTATTAAGTGTCCTAACTTTAGTATCAAACTGTGCATACTAGTAATATTTAAATAACAAGAAAAAACACTGTGCTGACGAACTGTTTCTAGAGCATTTAATGTGGGCAGAATCTGCTAGACAATTTCCAAAGATTGGTCAATTAAAAATTGAATAACGCTTAAAAGTTCCTAAAGATAGCTTAAGAAGATTTAATATTGCCTTAAATAATTATGTATTTACAGTATTGATAATTTATTTATTTATATAAAAACAATTTCCTGAAATATAAATATTATTCTAAATAGAATTTTCCCTTTAGTTCATTGGGTCTAACAGTTAATGGAAATAATTCTACAATTCAACTATAGCTTTACTTCTTATAATGTTTCCTAATCTGTAAGTACTATTATAATTCTCATTCATTCTCAAATAATCATCCCTAATGTTCAAACCAGCTCCAGACATATTCAAAGACTAATAGTTTTTGTTTCTATACTCTCATCAAATGTGCTATTACTTGAAATTCAATTGCTAATTTTCTATTTCTTATTATAATTTAAATATTAAAATATCAAAAAATATTCTTCTTTCGGGAAACAATCTCGACTCTTTCCTAATCAAATACTATACTATAAATTCTAAGATAGTTTAAGATATCTATTATAAATTATGATTCTTCAGAAGGGAAGAGGGGATTAAATTAATAACATAACAGCAGTTCAGTCATCAAACTATTGAAATGGCTAACCAATACACTTACTCTTTCATAGAGAGACATAAACTGAAAATCAGGAGAAGTATTGTGCAATCTTTTTAATGTATGTGTGATATCAAAAGATGTTGAAAAATAATAACCATCAGTTTGTAATACAGTCTGAATCATAGCAAGATAGATTTTATTATCCTGAATCTGAAACAAAAAAAATTATAGTATTAGATAAATGCATAAATTATTAGAATACATTCTTAAATATATATATATACAAAGAAAAACATTTCATTAATTTTAAAAAAATGGATACATTTCAGTGATTAGAAATTGAGGATAAATCATCTTCAATTGTGTATCTCCCAGGTAGATTTCATGCATCATTCGCAATTTCCTTCATATTTATGTAATTAGAGGGGATTTGAAATGAGACTTTCAAGCTCCCTTTAGTTATCCACTCCATCTTATATAACTGATAAACACAACCACATACATGCAAAAAAAGATAAATGATCTCCAATATACATATTTTCAGCACTCATCATCTCCCACCCATATATATATAGTCAGTGCTTGGTTTATATTAAGATAGCAAATCTTCAACCTTTAATGGACAGGTTTCAATCTTTTCCACTCTCCAACTTTTCAGCGATCCACATCACTGAAAATCTGATGGTGTCATGTTCAAAGACCTTGCTTGTCAATCTTGTTGTCATACTCATGTTAACCAGAGGTCATTCTGATCCCTCGTATGTAGGACCTTAAGCCCATTTAAATATACAGAAGAGGGAAGGTCCTATATATGAGAGGTCAGAATGACTTATGGTTAACATGGGTATAACAACAAAATTGGCAAACAAGGGCTTTGAAGATGCCTTGAAGAATGAAGAAAATTGAAGCCTAAGCCTATCCATTAAAGTTTGAAGATTTGCTATCTTAATATAAACCGAATATTGATTATATATGTGTGTGGAAGATGATGATCTGGACCAACTGATGAGCACTGGTTCAGCACAAAATATATATATTGATCATTTATCTTTTTCGCATGTATGTGGTCATGTGTATCAGTTGTATAAGATGGAGTGGTTGACCAAAGGGAGCTTGAATGTCTGGGTTCAAACTCCTTCTAATTGCATCTAGCTTAAAAGTACATATACTATACTTCTATTTAAATACTTCATAGCTATGTTAATTTATTTCTTTTCTATTTTTTCAGACTTTTTTCCAATTTCTTTGGCATCATTTATCTTCCTAAATAATCGCTTTTCATTTACTTATATATATTTGTTACATTTCAAATATCTCCTTTTGATCCACTTGTTTTATTCACCCCATAAAAATGATTACCTAATCTTTCCTTGATCTGATAACAAGGTTGTTATCTAAGTATTATATACTATTTGATGAGCTTATCTCATTTTGCTTTCAATGATATTCCCAGTATATATAAAATATTCTGAAAGATTATTCCTCTTACTATTGTTTAAAGATTAAATATATATATATGTATTTTTAAGATAATTAAATAAATATATTTTATTCGTAATATTATTTCAACATACAAGATCTTTTTTTTTTATTTATTTATTCTTCTGAAAAATATGATTATTAGCTCCAAACTAAAGATCAATATGAACTATTCTTTCACCTTTGTCTATTATCATCAACATTATTAAACTGACAGATTAACCGGCAACAGCTATATTATTTTGTAACACAAAGAATATAATGATATTTGATACCGCTCCTAAGAAAGTATTTTATGATGTAATTATGTTCTAATTTTTTTTTTTTTTTGTTACAATCAGTATTATTTACAATAAGTATTATAATATTTATATAAATAATTTTAAAAAAATAACCATGGATTGCAAAAAATAAAAGAATAAAATTACTTTTGTTTAGAATAACTTCTAACTGGGATCAATTGATTGCTTTCTTACAATTAACCCCCTAAACATCATATGACCACCATCTCTTATGCTTATATGTATAGTGAGTTTTGCCTGTTTTCTTACAATTAGTCATTATAATGAATAAACTTGATTTTATTTATAAGTATTACAATATTTATATAAAAAAGTAAAAAATAAATAAAATTAAAAAATAAAACTACTTTTATTTAAAATACAACCAATACAGCTTCTAATTAAGATCATTTGGTTGTTTCTTTTCATAAAAAGAACAACCAGTTATTATAATAAATAAATTTGATTTTTTTTATTATAAGGATAATTTATAAAAAATAATATTTACATATACTATACATTGCAAAAAAAAAAAGAGAAATAAGATTATGTAAGTTTAGACTATTGCAGTATGAGATACAACTAAACCCCAAAAAGGTGGCATAGAACTTACACCATGTGAGCAAAATTCAAACAAATTTGATTTTTGAAAAATACAGATACCCCTAGAAAGGTATGGAGACAGATACCTGTTCAATTTATAAAATCCTAAAAAATTAAAACATGAATATTTCTAGCAGAATCACATACTACTTGTAAACTGTTGAGAGTTAATCATTTTTAATATTAATTAATGTCTTTGGATCACAATGAAAGCAACTTTATGATTTTTAAAAAGTATTCTCTTCATTTATATTTTTTCTTTATGTTTTTATTTTGATAAACTATAAGAATGAGTTTATTGCTTTCACATATTGACATCTACGCTCATTTATAAAACTTCATTCTCTACACAGAACAGTAACAGAAGAGGTCTGTGATTTCTTATTTCTTTGATACTAAAAGATTTTTGATGGCAGTTAGTATGCTAATAATTATTTCTTATCATTAACCTGAGATTTACATTAATCCCAGAAAGTATTTCTTGGACAAACAAATATTAAAATCTATAGCATTTAAATGTTTTCAGGCATAAAAAATTTATTTGAGACCAATTTTCACAATAATTTCATTTAATAATGTTAGAGCAAAAAGCTTTGCATTTATAGAAACTAGAAAAACTAAGAGAAAAAAATAAGGCCAAGACAAGTAGTGATTGCCATTAAAAAAGGAAAAAAAATTTCAATATCTGAAAAAATTATTACTTTGTTTGTTCATAATTTCTAATTTATCATTAACTAAGATTAAAATTACATCTTCATTGATAATTTCTTGGTATTCCTCACTAAATTCTCATTCAAACCATATATAATACTTCTTAGCTGAGATAATCCATAGCTTCAGAACTTACAAAAGAGAACCATAAAAATTCGTCATATTTTCTTGTACCCCAGAAGTTAAAAAAATCTCAAGGCATCTATAAAAAAAAAGATTTTTCCTAAAAAAAGATCAAAATAAATCATTTCCAGAAGATGGATATGCATTTGTGATCATAAAAATTGGCTTCTTATCTATCCAAAACTAGAAATTGAAGGCCACTGCCTGTATCAATGATAAAATGAGTCTCCTCTCTTCATTTTATATTTGTTGTGCACACCAGTGATACTATGTTGTTGTATTTTTTGTCTAAAGAGATATAATTTATTTTCATATAACTCAATTGCTAGCTGTAGACTTAAAAAATAATGTGGTGCAAGATGTGGCAAAACTACTGCCTTCACAGCATGAGTACCAAGGCAAAGGCAAGAATCAGAATTTGAATTCTTTGCCGGCACACAATTCCATGTGGTATACATAATCTCTATTGGTTTTAAGAGTTTATATTACCACATGGTACTATGCCCAGTAAATTTTGTGATTGCTTCATCAACTGCCACCTTTCTGTGCATCTGATAATCAGTCTTAAAATTTATATTGCACTACTCTATAATGGTCTAATTTTATAGATGCAATTAAAATCATTACTTGTTATACAAACAGACATATATACACTAATACAAATACAGACATGCTAATAAATTATTAAACTTTTTGAGTCATTATGTCTATAAAATTAGATTGCCTCAATCTGGAATCAGAGCCCCAAAATTACATTGTATATAATCGCCTAATTTACAAATTTGTAAATACAAGCTTATTAGGTCATGTGACATCTGAATTAATTTTTTGGAAATATAATTTACATACTACACAGACATGTTAGTACAAAAAAAAAAAATCTAAAATAACAACAACAATCAAATAAAAAAAATCGAAAATTAATTCTTAAATATGATATACAGCTTAACTTTTATTTTCAAGATGAAAACCTTGAAAATGCAAAATCTTCGAACATGTTGAAATCCAGTTTGTAGTTACATTTTGCTATTAAAAAATTTATGCCATTGTTGTTTCCATACAATTTAATAAATTGAGTAGAAAAAAAATTAAATGGACTTATTACTAGAAATATTAATTTTAACATGCCATACACTATATTAAAAAGGAAATGAACCGCAGAGAATGATGGTATTGGCACATGTGTAGTCCATTTAGTTTTCCCACAATTTTAAAATGAAAAGAAAAAAATTTTAATTTCAAACGAATGAGCGGCAGCCATGCTAAGTTTTATGAAATAGTTAATAGGAAATTGTCAGACATAACCATAGTTATTTAGTGCGCATTCAATTATTTAAGTAAATATGCATTTTATCAATAAAAAAAATCTGAAATGTCAAGAAATATAACTTTAAAAAACATATTATTATCATCATTCCTTAGCATGGGTATGATTTTTCCAGTCGGAATGTGCTGTTGTTTGTTCATTACTTATGTTTTCAAAAATCATTCTTATTTTTTATTTTTTTTTATTGTTATTACTCCTGTTAAGATTAATTTGTTGAATGACTATCATAAATAAAAACTAATTAACTATGGGTAAAACTATTTGCAAGAATATAAATTATTAAAATGTAATAGAGTCAAAATATACAAATCTTAAGTTTTAATAATAGTTAGTTCTAGAATTAACTGCTGGCAGACTCAATTAATTATCTGATTCTTATTTCCTTCCTAGGCTTTTCAAAACTGCAAAAAATGACTGCCAACAGAATGTTTGAAGTATAACTCAGCTATTAGTACTAACATAAGAGCTAATTAGTCAGGGATCAATACATACAATTATAATCAAATGATTATTAATTATATTTTCAAACTATGTACAAATAGTATATAACCAGAGCCCAAAACATTTGCTTTTCATCAAGGATAGAGTCATTAGCCCATTATTGAATAGTTTCACAATCAGGATAATGTGTAAATTTCTATTATGTATACTTCTAATCATACTTTATTCTCAGAATATGTTTATTTCTCTATTAATTTTATATTCCCACCTCTGGAAGGTTATTTTTATCACTTTCTTTCTGTTGTTTTACTCTCCATTTGGTAATTTATTCAATTATCAGTTGTTGTTTTTTAATTCTCAAATAGCATAAAATCAATTGAATACTTTTTTTTTTATCAATACAGGTATTGTTAAATTGAGCATTTGATGTATTTTTAATTAACAAATTTAGAACAATAAAAAGAAAAAAAAGACTATGACAAAACATTTAAAAAAAAAAGGAACGATGCTTACCTGTTTCTCAGTCAGATGAAGTGTTGTTTTAGGATATGATAAAATATCAGTCTCTGCAACCTTCCAAATGGTATGGTGATGAATTTGGCCAACAAGAGTTTTCCTTGTAATCACAATCAAATAAGGACCTAAAATATTTATATATATATTATTTATTGTTAGCAATATTCTGAATGTGGCCATGTATATATATACCCAGATTAATAAAAATCAACAACTAAATTTAAATTCAACCAATCAATTTCATACCCTCAGGTCTGATCCTTATTCTTTATTTAATTTTTATTTTTTTTAATCAAACAAAATACAATTTTTATGTTCATTCTGTCTTGTAATTCCTAATAATTAATTAATCTTTTGTTCTTACTCATACGACAGTTTTCTACATCTTACAGTAACCATGAATAACTTCTCTATCTAGCTGAAGGTGAATATTATTTTGCCAAAACTTCAACAGACTTTTAATATTTTTACATGGCAATCAAGAGAATTAATATAGACTATGTTATATCTTTTATCTGCGAAAATCTTTAACTTATAGATATATATATGTGTTTTTTATATTATAATGAGCAAAATATTAGTAAATATTTTTAGGAGCCAAAACAAATAAACTGAAATATGTTTTCTACATATATAACTTGCAGCCAAATTCAGACAAAAATATATTATTGTTAAAAACATATTGGTTTGATTATTTAAAAATTAACTAAAGTTGCTGACCTATTGTCATTCTTATAACCCCCCCCCCCCACGCCTCCTCATTTATCAGCATTATTGATTTTTTTTTTAAATCTCATTTAAATTTGTAATATTTAATGCTTTTTTTAAAAAAATCTGAAATATATCATAGCAAAAATGTATTTAGAAATAAAAAATGATTACATTATTTTATTTAATTATCAGTCATTAATAAAATAAAAGCTTCATATTTGTCTTTGATAATCTGAAAATAAAAACTAAAAAAAAAAAAAAAATTGTCACAACATCACATTAGAGCTTATTGATTAATTATGCTTATAATAGATGGACCTGGTATAAGGTGAAGAGAATTGCCTTTGTTTAAAAAAAACCTATAATATGATAATTTTATGTTTTTATTTTAATGTACACACATAAAGAATTTATTACTTTCTCATATGTAATCCCAGTATCAAATATTCATTATACAAACATATGCATTTATAATATCTAAAATATACACATTTTCAGAAAACTACAAATATATATCAATCTTAGATAATAATAAAAATCTACTTAACGGTATGAATAAGACTGATAAAAATCAATAATGATAGAAAGTTAAATTTGATGAGTTAGCTCTAGGATTGGAATGTCAATATCTCATAAAATTATTAAATTAGCTACATGGTTAGCCTAATTATTAAAAATTCATTAATACTATTTTTTAAAAAATTAATTATATAATAACAAATTATCTTTATACAACAATAAAAATAACAAAGCAAATTGATTTAGAAGTGAATAAAAGAGAAAATAAAAGTAGAACTGCAATACTTGAGAAAAAAGAAAGATATTTTAAGTGTTTAAAATGGAACTATCAAAAATACATTAAATGTAAAAAATCTTCCTATGAATAATCAAAGATCTCCAGAAGTCATTTCAGAAGCAATTACAATAAAAATCTAATCCAATTAAATATTTTTAACACTATTGTTATGGAATTCCCCCTTCCCCTTATTTTTCTACAACTAAACAATAGTGGAAAAGACTTTAACAAATAAGGATCTCCTTGAAGCTTCTGTCAGGAAATTAATGAATACATCAGAATTAGATTATGAAAGCAAGATTAAATCTCAGATGCCAGTATGAATAATTTGAACAGATTTTGCAACATCAGATGCTTGTTTCTCAAATTTTTGGGGAGGCATCTGCAATAAAGATCAATCTTTTATCTAAAATAATCAATAGGGTATATGAGCACAGACTTTCACACCACCCACCACTCTCCACTCTATGCCTCAGGGTGGCCTTTGAGTGTTCCATCATCAGATTTTCAATTGGATGGTCGGTTGAAGAGTTGGAGTGAGGAGTAGATTGAAGCCTGTCCATTAAAGTATGAAGATTGTCTATCTTAAAATATATCAGAGCACTTATGGCATATATGTGTGGAGATGGTAATCTGGACCAACTGATGATTGCTGGTTTAGCATGAAATACGTATATTGGTGATTATTTATCTTTTCGACATACATGTGTTCAAGTGTATCAGTGTTATGAGATAGAGTGGAGAGTGGTGGGTGGTGTGAAAGTCTGTGCTCATATACCCTATATATTACATATATAGACATAGGTATATAATAAGCCTGTGTTTTAGTTACTAAAATAATCAAGGGTTTACTAATGAAAGTCAGATTATATTAACAATATGATTGGTCACTAATAGTCATGTGATTCTTGTTCATCTGGAGTAATATTTTCATATTATTGACTTTGGAGTTAACTATTATCAAATGAACTATAATGCATTATATTATTAAATAAGTAAAATTTTGTACAGTAGCAATAGCAAAATATTATGGATTCCAATTCTTGATTTTTTAAGATGATTTGAGTTTTTATTTTTTCACCAATAATGACATGAAAAGAATTACTCACTATCAGAAACATTCATAATAAGAGAAAATAACAAAGTTTTTCCCATTTAATACTAATAGAGAATATTCAAACTTTGCCTTTTTTATAACTATATTATTTATTCACACTTCAATTATATTTATGAATATTCTTTTACCCACTCTTTTTTATACTTATTTTAGCATTAAATATTGTTTTACTTATCTCCATTCAAATTCTCATTTTTATTCATAAAATGTCATTCATATTCTGTATAATTTCACACAAAAAGATATGTCTTTCCCATTAAATTTTGTAATAATATTACTCTTCTAAGAAAAAATGATAAAATTTACAAATTAACATTAAATAGATAAATTTATTTTGTTTTTAATTTAATTTTTAATAATATCCATTTATCATAAAGAATTAAACTCCCTTATAATCCTTTCAACAAAATTAAATGTACCCATGTAATATTATTTTTATATAATTAACCAAGTAAGCAAATATTAAAAATAAATAAATATTTTCCTTTTTGTTTTAAATTTGACTATATTACTGTGTAAGATTTGGAAGAGTAAAGAGTATAAAAATAATAGAATCTTTCCTAAGAAGTTCTCAAGGTAATGATATTTACACAAAGGCAAGCAAATAATTCTTTAAAACAAGCAACAGGCAATTCATCATTTTCCTTAACATAATGTATTGGTCCTCAATTTTATTTCAGCCACAGAGTATATGTACTTTCAACAACAATTCCTTTGGATTCTAGAATTTGAAATAAATGTTTTGTGTTCAAATCTATCGCTTTCACTACTCAAACTCCATATGAAGTCTCAAGCAACAAACCATTTGATTATTTCTTATTTAATAACTCCTTTTATCCATTTTAGTTTGATAAATCAAACCTCACTTCTAATTTTAAACTGAAATTTCCAATAGAACTCATATAATATTGTAATTTTGTCTGATAGGTTAAAAATATATAATTATGAATAATAGAAAATTGCAGACAAACAATAGTTAAAAATTTTCTATGTTTATTTTATCTCAATCTTCGAATAAATAAGACAAATGTTTCTTAAATATTTTAGCACCTTTTAGTTTGGGATAATAATGTTTAATTTTTTTTTTTTAACTTTTAACATTAAAATAATAAATAAAAATTATTTTATTTTAAGAAAACTAAATGCCTAATTAGTATAAGGTTTACAGTTATAAATAATAATTATAGAGAAAATAACACAAAATACAAGGTGTTTTTTTTCTATTTCTACATACATCCCTGAAAAAAAAACCATATACTGTACAGTGAACACAGATATATTAATTAGATAAAAATGTTCACAATCTTTTTTTTTTTAATATAAAAATGATCACAATATTTCATTAAGGGTTTTTAATTATCATTTAAAAAAATTTCATTAAGGATTTTTTATTATTACCAAAATCACACTTTTCTTTATTTTGCCATAATATCCTATAAATACAATTTATCCAAACCACTTCAAACACTTTTTAGCAAAACTCTTTATTTGTACATATACATACACCTACATTTCGATTGACCTGCAGTCTTCTTCAGAGCTATGATATAATGAACAAAATAAAATAAAATATATAACTATATAATAACACTATAAAAAATGTAATCAATAAAAAACTAAAAACAACATAACATATATTAAAAAAACTGAAATAAATAATCAAACCCAAATAAAACAATTAATATGCAGGTCAGTCGGAACGTAGGTGTATGTATATGTACAAATAAAGAGTTTAGCTAAAAAGTGTTTGAAGTGGTTTGAATTTTTTATTATCACTTAAAAATTTTTTTTAATGTAAATAGAGACAATCAAAGCTAAATTTTCTTTATTTACACCACTAGATAAAAATCTTATTAACCCTCAATATCTTGAAGTTAAAAAAAATATTAATATTAAATAGAAAATTTAAATAAACACAGATATATTTAAATAATTATAAGTTATATATTTATACACATTAAATAAGCTTATATAAAATTAATTTGAGTTTCACTTTTTTCCCAGCAAAAGGATTAAAACTATCACTGTAGTCAATATTTAATGTAAAATTGTGTGCATGTTTGTTGCTATGTAATACCAATTAGCAGACAAGAATAAAATTAATTTCAATGATGCTTATATTTATTATTTGATATTTATAATATTTTTTATGATATATACAACTATAATTATTCCACTTTGTTCAGCTTATTTAGGCAACTCCCTAGTTTTGCTTAAGAATAACAACCCAATATCACTTGATTTTTCAGCTTACTATAATAAAAAAAAAAAGGCAGTTTTTCGTTTCTTTACTTTAGCACTATCTATTATAAGTTTGAGTAATCAGTTTCCACGTAGTTGTGAAATTTAATCCCCATCACTAAACAAATTTTTAGATTTTGCTATATTATTTAATAAAATTAAAAAAGTTAAAAGTAGCTGTTAGGTGCGTAACAGTACTGGTTTCAATTTTGTATTCCAAATCATCACGGATAAAGATAAAAGACAGACAATAGACTAAAAATCTTACTGATTACTCAAACTTATAATAGATAACTACAAAGAAATCTTCTAATTTTCATTATCTTTATTTATTATCAATTTTATATGAGAATATTTTTTAAAGTAAAGCATTAATAGAAGAAGATAATGAATTTTACAAAAGAGATACAGAAACTTATATATAAATATTATTTCAATCTGTTTCACATTTTGTTTGATTTTCTGTGTATCTTCTCTCTCTAAATTAAACAAGGTCCAACTAAAAAAAAAGATCTCTGTTTAACTAAACATTATTAATAGGCTTTTCATTTAATATTAATTAATTTTGAATTAAAATATATACCATTATAAGCCCTACATTAGTTTCACATTACTGCATGATTTTGTATACGTGTTTTGAATCTTTAGATATTACAATATTTGCATAATGTAAATCTCTTTTGTTATACATTTATATCGCATATAGTAATTTATTTTGGTATAGCTTCTAATCATCTGCTCTTTGCTCATTTTACCATATTTTTGAAACATTATGCACTATTTATTTTAGTCTTCTATCAGCTAGCTAGTTTTATAGTGTTTATATATTGTAACGCTCTCATATATATAATGTAACACTCATCTATATATATGCGTTACATGTACGTGTTTATAGTTAGTTGAAATAAAAAAAGAAAGGTAAATAAAAGAAAGAGAAGAAATTTAAGAAATAAAGCATATCATAGTTATACTTAAAATACAGTAATATAAACTAAAGTAACAAGTAGATCAATAAGATAAGAACAAGGAAAGAAAATTAGTAATTTTATTAAATGAATTGCAAAAGTGGGGAAAAGAAAAAAAATCTGATTTAAGTTTTAAATTAAGATTTAGAACCTACTCTCTTCTTTTTTATCTTTAATAATAGAATTCTAAGAAACAATTAATGTTGTAGAAAGAAAAAAAAAGATATAATGTCAAAACTTAATGTAAATTGAAAAAAAATGATTAAAGTAAATGGAAATAAAATGTATTCAAACTAGAAATAGAAAATAAAGTAATCAATGAGAAGTAATTTTTGTAAACTATCTCATCAGCAGAAATGCAATTAAATTATGGAAAATTCCTGCCAATAAGATAGTAGATTAATATAAAAAAATATAAGTTTAATCATTTAAATAAAAAAATAACTAAAAGTAAAAATGAATAAAGGTCAACAGCAGGGGGTCCATAAAAACAGCTGGCTTGAAAGTTTAATAGAGTTAAATTTTTGTGTTTAAGTTAAGAGAGAGTTATTTTTGAAGTCCGCTATAGACAGTCTAAGAGACAACAGAGAAGCAGAAGACTACAGCTTATTAAGAAAGTATGTGATGGACTATAAAATTAATAATCAACTAAATAACACCATGTGCTGCTAAGAAAACTATAAGAGTGTCCATCTGGGCTTCGTTCCCTGGTCTCCATCACCATCAATCTCTCTCTCCTGTGGTCAAGGCAACCCGTAATGTAGGACTCTGCCACTTATATTCTCTCCTATACTATTCCGAAGTTCTGGAAAATGAAAAAAAAAAAACGAAACTGATGACCAAATAGTCAGCCATGAAGAAGCGTCATGAACTTAAAAACCCATGGACCATGAAGGAATGATCATCCAAATTGTCACAAATAGATATAACATCACATCCAAGTCACACCTAGGTAAATATATACTGAACTTTATCGATAAATGTCTAAACATTATTAGGTATAAATGGATTGATATGAAAGGACTAGTGAGATTACCAATGTTGGAATTACGTAATTGAAGAAGTATGCGAGAAATTAGATCTTACTACACCATATTTATTTTTGTTTATTAATTGCTGTTATATATATATTTACTGTTAAATATATGTGTAATGACTATTATTAACATACCTGTGTACATGCGTATAGGAATAAAAAGTATTGTTAAAGATTACTCGGTCTGGTCTCTTTCCTTTATCTACATCACCATGATTAAAAAAATTGGGCAAATTTTGATATGTGTTCTTGATTTGAGCACTACGTCCCCTGTCTCATAGTGTTGGAGCTAGTCTGCGTTATTTTCCAAGCGCTGGGTTCTGCTATGACTTTCATCCAGGGAATTCTGGTTATATAAAGTTTATATGGCCAGATATCTTGAAAAAAATAAATTGCCTTTGGAGGATTGACGTAGTCCCAACAGTTATGGCGAGATACTATGATACTATAGGTATGACTGATAATTAATTTATTACTAATATTCTACCTCTCTGCTTGGGTGTATGATCAAAGGGTTGTCGAAAAAGTTTTAAGTTCATAAATAATAAGTGTGCGAGACAATCTCTGTTAAGCAAATCAATTAGACCAATTCAATGCTATATGTAGTGGAAGCTATTAGGATCATGAAAGTAAGCATAAGATCAATAAAGGTTTCAATATATATATATAATAATAGTTTATTATATAAAAAATAAAAATATAACAAAAAAAAAAAATTTAAACACCCCACAACAGTTACAATATATATTTATTTACTTGCTTACAATAAATAGCTGACTGTTTACATTTCAAATATATACAGTTGCAGACCTTAGGGAAAACATTATGTCATTAGCTTCCAAAGTGTTTTTTGACTAATCAAATCAATTCAACTCTGCCAAGTGCAATATAGCTCTCCAAATGCTAAAGACCATTGTTGTGTACTTATAGAAGTATATTACCCGAACATAATTTAGTTTAACAGGCATTTGTTCAAAATAATCATCATTCAATAATTCCATAAATGATTACTAATTATTCTTCATTAGATTAGAAAATAGATATTTCATTTGATCTCAGACAGACTTGAAATTTAATGAACTGTATATCTACAATATTATTGCATAGCAAATCTTTATTTATTTATTTTTCACTGAGAAGGGTAGATCATACCAAAGCAAAC
The DNA here is from genome assembly GCA_028023455.1 of Epiperipatus broadwayi. NCBI lineage: Eukaryota > Metazoa > Onychophora > Udeonychophora > Euonychophora > Peripatidae > Epiperipatus > Epiperipatus broadwayi. Next base: position 3,258,098 of record JAQFVV010006291.1, read on the forward strand.
AGCAATTTTAAAATGCAGAAAAAGTCATTAATTATAATAAGATCATGGTTCATGATTGAAAAAAAATAAAATGGTGAAAAAAATAGAAATTATCTATAAAATATTACAAATATATTTGAATTTTATTAAATTTAAAATCTATAATGAAGGTTAAATAAAATATAACAATTTCGAGCCTAGTAAGCATTTACTAATAATAAATTATGTAATAAATAAAAATGAATGTTATAACTGAAACACAGGCTTATTATATACCTGTGTCTATATATATGTAATATAGGGTATATGAGCACAGACTTTCACATGACCCACCACTCTCCACTCTATCTAATAACACTGATACACTTAAACACATATATGTTGAAAAGATAAATAATCACCAATATAAGTATTTCATGCTAAACCAGCAATCATCAGTTGGTCCAGATTATCATCTCTACACATATATACTATAAGTGCTCAAATATATATTAAGATAGACAATCTTCATACTTTAATGGACAGGCTTCAATCTACTCCACACTCCAACTCTTCAACCGTCCATCCAATTGAAAATCTGATGATGGAACGCTCAAAGGCGTTTAAGTGTATCAGTGTTATTAGATAAAGTGGAGAGTGGTGGGTCATGTAAAAATGAATGTTGTAAATGTTTGCTACAAATATGTTTTTTTTTATAACGTAAATTTTTATAATATAGATATAAACAAATAAAGTAATGTGATATTTATTAAATACGAAGAATTAGTAAGAAAAAAAATAGCCAACCTGCTAATAATCTTATTATTCCCATGATTCCACATATTGTATAAGAAGGAACATTTGAAGGAATTTGTCCATCATTGGCTTAAAAAAAAAAAAAACATAATAAATATATAATGTTGAACATTTTGATATGCAATATCTAGAGGAAATATAATATGGAAAATAACTATACGCAAAATCGTATATAAGATATATTTAAAATCTGAATAAAATTCCCAGCTTTATTAGCCAACCATTACTTTAATAAAGCTGGCAATCTTCTTCCCTCTGTCATATGCCATGACTATGACTATTATAACTTAGTCAAAAGTGCACTAGGCAAAAATTGCGAACTTTACTCAGAATTTAAACATATATATGTTTTTGCATAGAGTTATTATCCATATAATTTTTATTTAAAACACATCCTAAGTAAACAAATTTTGCTTAAAATTTCAAAAAGCAAATGATTTTGGTTTGCATATTAAACTTTAAATGGATAACATGCATGAGAATCTCAAAAATTTATTGATGCATACATTTTTAACAATAATCATTTCTTTAATATTCGAAATTATGTTCTATATGAATGCTATATCCTAATGCTCTTTTACTTACCATATGATATGCTATCTAAATCATAATAATTGCAGATAATGAAAATATAAATCTATATACATACTTATTTATGCAGATTGGAGGCTATAATCTCAAAGTTTTATTTCTCAGTGTTGATTTTCAAAATTTAAATGCCTTACACAATTGTAATTACCCCACCAAAGACATATGATCAAGCAGATGAATGTAATGAAACTGAATTAATTTGAAATATATATCAGAAAAGTTATATCTAATTGAGATTTAGTATTTACTACTAATTATTAGATACAATTTTTTTTAAGAAGATTCAATAATAAACAAGTACAGTTAAAAAAAATCACTGCATTCTAGATCTTTGAGGAAAAATATGTCATGTAATAATAATGGGTACTAGTTGTTTAGGTGTACTGTGGCCACTAGGCGATGCTGCAGTACAATCAAGAACCCACAAAAAGCCTGCAAGTGATAAAATTCCAGCCAAAAATTGCTGAAATCGAAAAATTAAAATGCCTAAGGCAAAGTAAATCGAACAAATCCTTCTAAAATACAACTCAAAAAGAAATCGAAGAAAACGCTATAAAATTCAAATTACAAAAACAGAAATAGGTGAAAATATGTCAAACACAACACCCATCCCCCGCATGAATAATTCTATCAAAAATAAATATAAAATTCAAATTACAAAAACAGAAATCAGTGATATTACGTGGAGTATAATAATTCACAATCCTTAATAACAGATTAATACTTATTAAATAATTAAATATATATAACAACAAGCTCATAGCTATTTAAAAAATAAAAGTAGCTATAAATTACAAAAACACTAATAATTTTATCATAAAAAGTAAAAAATAAAATGAAATCTACTATTTGCGTATAATGAAGAAACTTCAAGTCTGCAACACTGTAAAAAGGCCTACACTCACTTGATGATCTTCATTATGTTTGGTATATTTTCAGAAGATATCAGGATGACAAAGCTGGTGTACAGCTAGATTCTGTAAGTAAAAGATTACCCTTTCATCATTTTTTCACTGTTGAAGAAATTAGTTTATCTTACAAGAATAAATTTTGGAACTGCCAGATGATAAAGTAAGTATCTTTGAAGATCAATAGTCTAGAAATTAGAAAAAAATCATTGATACTTGAATTTGAGTCAGAATCTTTTTTTTTTTTTGCTGTTTAAAAATTTAATGCAGTCTTTTCTTTGAAAGATCTAGTAAACTAAGGGAGTGGAGAAAATTAAATGAAGTGATTTAAATAAAAATTCATAAAAAATTCAAATTTTATTGTAGAAAAACATAGCATATAACATCAGAAAAATAACATAAAATCAAAAAGAATGATATAATTCATGCATGTATAATCCATACGGTTTTCCTGCAATTTTGAAATAAAGATAAAAAAATTTCAAACTTCTAAAATAGCAACTCTATAGCAATTGAAAATAATCAGTTTTTAAAAAAACCTTACAAATAAATGCCAAAAATCAATAAACTTGTCCAAATCGAATCTTTTATATATATATATAAATAAAATAATTAAATAAACTACTTAATAAATTAATGATTGGATAAGATTATTCATTAAAAAAGTAATCTTATTTAATCACTATAATTAATATAACTCTTAACTTTTTAACAATATAGAGTTAATTATATATATTGTAACTTTTACATTTTAGGCTTGATTAAGCCTTTATTTTACACACTATAAAGTGCAAGTTAATCAAACTATGAAAAGAAACTATGCTCCGATCATTTACGAGTCTGGATATTTCAAGAACATAGTTATATTTCCTTATTAATGAACCTAATATTATTTATGATTTTAAATTGCGGGCAGAATCAGTTTTTTTATTTATTTAGAGGCACCAGAGTTTGTAGACTCATTGATTCTGCGTGAAGCACTTACAAAGATCGAGATTATGATTTCCCGTCACTTAATTAATTTATTCTAAGAAAATATTTTTCCCAGGGCTTAATCAACAAAACTTCTCTACAACTGATTAACATTTATAAACTAAATTCAGAATGTAACTAACTAAAATTAAGCACATACAATGAAAGTTTCATATTACTAGTAAAAGTTTTATTACATACATTAAATAATTAAACAATAAGAATTATTCAACATTTAATTCAAATAGTTCATTTTTAAGAGTAAAATAGTAAATGTCTCTTTCTTTTGTCTCAGTTAGAAATTTAGCACTTTAAAGTTAGTACACAAATCCTTCCGATTTAAATATGAATTAGGATATGGCCATTAATTTACAGATAAGCTTCTTGTATTTACGTAGATGATCAATTATCATAGTAGTCCAGTTCCTTCTTATGAGTAGTCCATAGTATTGGTTTACGGTTTCATTCTGGTATTACCTCCATATCTCTGATCAGTATTTGGTAAGGCTAGATGAAGCTTTTGGTGACTTTTCCGAGAGGTGCCAGCGAATGATCTGATTCTACTCACACATGGAGAATAGATTCAGTTTAGTAGTTCTAAGTGATAGCATCTTATTATTGCTTCAAAAATGCCACACATGAGAAACTGCCCAAAACACACACAGGAAAAAATATCAATTCTAAATTTGTCTGCATCTTTTATACCCATGATCATTTTTGAGATGTCCTGCACATATTTTCTTATCTTTTATTTTATTATCATTCTATAATTTTCTACATTCCTTGCTAGTTTTTAGTTACAAAGGCTTTTTTTTTATGACTTATTTCTGCCTTCTTTAAACAGAGTAAAAGGTTTCTCTCTGATTGTAATCTCTTGCATTTATAACTTCTTATTTATCTGAATAACTAATCCGTATGCACTTACATTCTTTTCAATATTAACGTTACTTTGATGACATAAATTTTAAACACAAATAACTTTCATTTTTATCTGAATAACTAATCCGTATGCACTTACATTCTTTTCAATATTAACGTTACTTTGATTAAATAAATTTTAAACACAACTAATTTTCATTGTGCACACACAAAAAAATTACACTAACTTATTAAAAAAACAGGTAAATTACATTTATTGATGATTTTTATATTTTATTTCTTTTAACACTTACTCGTAGTACAATATATAAAATGTATTTGTAGATATTGCAAATGTGGAATATAGCTAAGTTGGATATTTACGTATCAAACCTGCTGTCTGTGCTTGCAATGGCAGAATGCTATACCTTTCTCTGGGAGAGGAGGGGGGATGCCATAGTTCTCCTTTTTAATATGTTTTTAAAAATCACGACCTTTTTTTAATATGTAGTATTAAAAAGTCACAACTATGGCATTCTGCCGTCGCAAACACCCCTCCCCCCACTAGAGACAGGTATGGCACTCTGCCATTGCAAACATGGGAAGCAAGTCTAATAAGTAAGTAATCTATGCTATATTTAAAACTAACAATTAAATTGTGCTTTACATGTACAGTATTTCAATAATTAATCGTTAAATTCTTTCTGATTTATAACTTTTAAAAGGCTTCCATTCTATTGGTTTTTATGCATTTATCATTTATTTTCTCGAATTCTCAAAGAGTAATGTATTAATAATTCATTGCATATGAATAAGAGGGAGTACTATACATATAAGTCATTGCAATAAAATTCATAAAGAAATACTTAATTCAACAAAAAAGAAGTCAGGTGATTTTGCTGTAATATATAATAGTGTCTCAAATCTAACACTTAACTTTATTCATTAAAAAAATTACTTTTCATAATGCAATATTAAAGTCAAAAATACTTACACTGGAGTGAAATTTCTTGACTAACTCTATCAATGATGAGAAGTTCATTAGTAGTTTCATCTAGTGGTTCAATTATGTACTTCTCAGGAGTAACATAGCTATAAAATTAAAATATAAATAATTAATTTTTCTTAAAACAATATTAGCTAAAAATTTAATATCTAATTGAAAAAAAACCCCACCAGAATGCAAAAACTTTAAAACGAATGCAACATTTAAGTCATTAATACTCTATTTGTTTTATAAGTGTCTCTTTTTATTCATAAAAGGGACACTAAAATATATTGTTGAGTATTGTTGAGCTAAATCCACTAATTTTCTCAAACGTTTTGCAAATATGTATTTTCCACATGAAATAAACTATTTTGAGAATGATCATTATATTATAATTTTGTTTTAAAATTATCAATATGTGAAACAAGTACTAAATTATAGGTTTTTTTTTTTCATAATGCTATTTGCCATCCATAATTTTTTAATATTGAATAGTATAAATTAGTCATAGCATTAGTTAGTTTCTATAATTCGATATAAAAAATGAATATTTTAGTTCCATTTATAATTTTAAAATCAAAAGATTTATCATGAAAAAAAGCAAATTCCTTGAAGACAAAAAATAAAAAATATATTTAAAAACAATTTACACCAAATATTTTGCATATATAAAATAATATTTATTACTATTTTGTTGGAATGATATACATATTTATATTCTCTGTCTGAAAACAGTAATATGGCCAAACATAATTATTTGATTATCACTGATAATTTATCATCGCTTATATCTTAACACAATTTACTATAGCATCTTGACATAGAGAATTTAGAACTACAGCTATATATCATATATAACACCACTAAAATAATTTTAATGTTCTTAACATTCCACGCACATTTAATAAAAAAAAAAAGCACCACAAACTTGTATATAATCGCATATATGAGTCATTTGTGAATATGGCATTCTAACTCTTGAAAAAAAAAAAAAAGTTAATGGTGTCTTTTGCAATGACTTTACAAAACAATTTATAAAACATAAATTTTTTCCTTTGACCTATTAAATGTGACATCTTTCACCTCTTCTACAGCAATTTTTTCTTTCTAAAATGTTTAACATCATGTCTAATATTAATTCTAATTGCATTAGGTCTGCCATATCCTGCCAATGAAAGTAATCAATATTGCACATTTTTAGAATAGCATTGAGATAATCTTTATAACATAAATGAAATATGCCACCTGATAAAAAAAACATATTAAAAATCACACAAAAAAATCCTTTTAAAAAAAAATTGATTACTATTTATTTCCTTCAGATACTTGATTTAATGAGTATGTGCATCTTACAATAATTAAGACAATAAAACCAATTACTCAAGGCTTTAATAGGTTTATAAATATAGATGATAACAATCAACAACTTAAGCTATCAACAATCTCAATCTATAGTCAAGACAATCTCTTGTTGATAGCTTAAGAGTTGATTGTTATTATCTTATAATAATAGAATCATATCATTATGTCCAACAAAATAAAGAATGGTCTTGCTTATCTTATCAACAGAATATTATAGAACAGTCTTCAGTTAAATTTCTTGTATATTTCAATGTTATATCAATAAGAAATCTACAACTTACTCCAACATAATAATTCAATAGTAGTAAATATATCATTATGACAAACATCTCATTTTTTAACTTGTTAAATGCATTCTGTACAATAATTTGGGTGATATAAATATATCACTAAGATGAATATTCAATCTTTTAACTGGTTAATGGCATATTATACAATAATTTAAATGAAATAAATATATCACTCCAATGAATACCTAATCTTTTAACTTATCAAATGTATCAACAGCATAGTAGAAAATTTAATTAGTTTTTCTATATTAAAAAACTATCTTGATTCTTATTCTTTTACATCACTAGCTGATAAAGCATTTGAGTCTTTTGAACATTAATTAAAAACTGAAATCTTTATACAATACATATATATTAAAATATTCTGTAGATCCTATTCTAAAATCATCAGAATACTCTAAATCTAGAACCAAAAAGCAAAGATTCTTGTTTTCACTATTCAAGTTCAAATTAAAACCCCCCAATCATCAAATTTATATTGTATCTCAATACTTGCTTTTTATAAACTACTTGCTACCTGCTCATGTTAACAGAATAAAATAATGCAATATTTATCTGCTTCTATGGCTTTTACATTTATATATTATTTAAATGAAATAATAATGCATGAGTCATCAACAGTAAGATCGAAAAATTATGATCACTTATACTGCTGAATATTCAACTTTTATATTTTTAATTTAAAATATATTTCTCACGTCATAAACTAATTAATATTATTGATTTTTGAGCATACACTCTGATATATATATATATCTAAAACATATCTGTTATATCTCACCTTCTTTTCAAATAATAACAAATGCAGATTCCATCTCATCTTGATGAGATTGTGCATTAATCACTATAGACCAATATATTAAAGGTATGCATATATATATACAAATATATATATATATATATATGCTGGCTTCACCATTCACAGTGGACTAACTAAGACCCTAAGTCCAACCACAGTGAATGTATGTTCTTTTCTTAAAATAAATTATCAACTGCACAAATAATTACGTAAGTTAAAGAAGGAAAGTGTTTAAAAAAAGAAATCAATGAAATAAAATATAAATAATTTTTATTTGTAACTATTTTTTAAAATATGGCAGAAATAGATAAGATAAATTTTCGTAATTAAACAGAATCCATTAAAGAATGCAATTAATTTATGAAACATTTTAATTGAATGAAAAATAGATAACAGGAAAAAATTTGAAGCAATAGGCTACTAATAAGTAGTTTAATTAAAAATAGAATTGAAAAGTTAAAGAATTTTTCTTTTGTTCTGGGTCTTATGCTTTTACTGTGGTCTTGCTGAAAAATTAGCTTTTATTCAGAATTTTTTGGAAAGAAGTTTGCTGACAAATTTACAAGATAATTTGTTGGGAAAGCTTGCTGTACTGTCTTTAAGCCAGTCTTTTTTTCTTTCTGTTCAGCATATATATCTATAAATAACGAAATGAGCTACTCTCCAAAAATGAGTGAATAGTTTTCTTTGCCTTCGCTCTCCCACCCGTTTCTGAGACTGGAGTTGTAGACATGTGAGCCAGCCTGAGAACTAAAGTACCTGCCCTATATTCATGACAAATACATACCTGTTTTAATTCTTTCAATGGAAAATGTGAAATAAACATCAAGACTCAAAAAGGACTGCCATGCAACATTAACAGTTTCCATTATTTACACCAGCCTTCTAGTTACCGTAACTATTCCATGATTTGAAATATGTTTTGTCTTTTCTCAATGTAAATTTAAATATCTGCTCTGTTATTCTATTTATCTCTCTCTATATATTTTGAAATCTATATATTTGCGTCTTGTAAAATTATGTTTCATCAATTGTTTCTTTGGTAATACATCATCTAATTACCCATATTGCTCTATGGCGCTGTTGCTAGTGAAAAACAAATAGATATAACGTTACCGGGCTGTTATTAAATTTTGTTGATTTATGTTTTTAATTTTTGGATTTGTTTGATTTTTATTTTTTTGTTGTTGCTATTGTTTTTTTGCTTTGTTTTTTTTTGTAACCGATTTGATATATAGTTTTTAAAAATAAAAAAATGGGGGTTTTTTTTGGCTTTTTAAAATATTCTGTCTTTTTTTTTTTAAAAAAAAAAAAAAAAAAAGAAAACAAACATTTCTTTCTGTCCGGTCTTTTTTTTTTTTTAAAGAAACTTTTTTTTTTTTTATAACCAAATCTTTTTTACTGTTTTTGAAGATACTTTTTTTTGTTATTGTTTATTGAGAAACAAGGCTTTCTCGACAGACCTGTCTAAGACCTGTTGTCATATTCCTTATGGCATTTTGACACCTTTCCAACTCAGCTCTAATATGCTTTACTGTAAGCTGATCCCGGCTTCAAGAATAAATTAGCTGTACTGCTTGTGAAAAAGTGATTCATAGGCAGCCCTCAATGCCCATTCCATGAGCGAATGAACACCTTCGTCGCCATTGACACGATTGACATTCCATTTCAGATATTTGACAATGCCTTAATTTCATTAAACCACCACAAAGACAGTTTTTCTGGGTGGGTAAAATATTTTTTTTTTGGGTTGAAGGAAGGCCACTGCATCTGCTTCTGTAGAGGTAAATCTCAAAACTACAACGCCGAACGGTAATCTGACATTGAACTGTTTTGATCTTGAAACACTATCGGAAAGCGCATGACTTGATCGTGAACTTTGCCAAATCGTGATTTACACTCCTCATTTAGGAATTCTGACCACTGACAACGAAAGTAGGGGCGTTTGAGAATTCGTTACAATTTTTACTAACTCACATCAATTACAATACCTCGAAGCAAAAAAAAATCCGTTCTAATATACTTTTCATCATTACAACTACAGAAACCTTCATATCATTTGCTGTACAATAGTCAAGAGTAATGTCTATAGAGAGGGCCGTATACTCGTCGCTAATAATGTTCAACATGCTAGAGATGTTGGGTAAAGGTGCACTTCAACATTTTAGTGTTTGAACAGTTTACAGGCTGTAAGATCTATGAGCGGCCTTGTAAACAGCATATTTATGTGCTTTAGCATAAAAACAGTGCCATCGCGTGGTGTGGATCAACAGACCATGTATTACCATTTCTTTTTCTCTCTTTTTAAGATAGTATAATGGGTGGTAGTTTATTACATATAATGGCAGCGATAATTCTTATTAATTTGAAAATGGTCACTTAACTTTCCGCCATTATGCACCTGTAATTAAATATTGATTTTATATATATATTTTATTTTAGAAGGAAAGAAAAGAAATCGCAGAAAGCACAAGTTCCACCCTTAGAATTAATATTTATTTGCTAAAGATTCTATTAGAAACTATAATAGATCCTATTATAAAATTTCTAAGATTTTGAATTTAGCCTTTTTTTATATATATAAAAAGAAAAGATCCCGATCAATGTCTTTATTTTTTTTTAGTCAATAAAGGGTTATGAATGTAAAATTCTATTTTAAAGAGCGTGAAATAAAATAAACGTTCGCATTTATTCTTTTGTAATAAGAGTGTACATTTGACAATATGTATATATTAAAGTTTTATAAATACCGTTTGGTTCTGTGGATAGATAGGTTAAACTTCAACTAAATCAGTAAAATATCCACCCGCTTGTGTTAGTGATCTAAATTTTACAAAAGGGAAATTCACTATTACTTTTCTGGGGATTTTCAGTGGTGGTTGAGCTTTCTTAATGTTATATATATATATATATATTTTGCACAGGGATTTTTTTTTTTTTTTAATTTAAAGGTTTGATCATATTTATATGGTATCGTGCACTGGGTGATCTGTGGGTATCTCAGCATGTATTGAGTGTTTCTCTTTTACCAAGTCTGCTTAGGCTAATATACCTGCATATGAATCTCCATGAAAATAAACAAAAATTCTAAATCCCATATCTATTTCAGATATTTCAATGTACGTAACTGGACATAGCAATAAAACTCCATATCTTAATCCGGTTCATGCGGTTAGCGAACGGATTCCATTTTTCTCTAACCCAGTTTAGAGATGAGTGCTATCCGATCTTGTATTAGCCTCTTGGTCACGGCTATGTCTCGAGACTCACAGCCCACAATATGCTACCACCTTAGGACACAATATGATATATTTATTTTTGAAATCTTTCTCAAAATATTATTAAAATGCTTCGATCATAGCAGGAAATTTCTGTTGGGGTCACTATTTAATTCTTTGTTAGTCATTAGTAGAGGGCTGTGATTTAAATATGTTCAAAAAAGTGTTTAATTGGGTTTAACCATTTATTTATTACCATGTGCTCTATCTTTATGTAACCCGTTCTTTGGTTGGAAATATTTAAAAAAAAAAAAAATTATAATATAAGTTTTTGTCTATCATTATAACAGAAGGGATTTTTTGTATATATCTGTATATGATTGTAGGGTAATAGCCTGCAGCTCAATCAGTGAAACTTTGTAGAATCTTGCTAGCATAACTAATAAAAGTTTTTTTTTGTCCGACATTCACTATCATTAAAACTCTGTAGTATTGTGTTTTTCTTTGCATGACACACATATATAAATCTGGTCACTATATATATTTACTTCATTTTGTGGTCTTATCTATCCCTGACCAATGAGGATGTGACCACCGGGCATACATGAGGAATAAACTCTAGTGAGGTTTGGGGAATAAGTCGCTTAGTAGCAATCTGGAGAAGTAGGTGAGGTTCGAACTTCTCTACCTGCATGTCTAGGTTAGATTAAAGCAGCTCTACTTTTCATACTGTTACAATATAAATAACATTATGTCCAATGGCAAGAATAGACCAATAGGCTATGAGGCTCATTGAATCCAATTGCTCTCATCATGGATGGAGATCTGGCCATAAATTGTCAATCCATTTGAAGGTAAGATCAGACAACAACTATCAAAGCTGAATGGGAGTATACCCCAATTGTCCATTATATAGTTAACACAGTGAGGAAAGTCCACATTCCAGTCACTGGAAACTGTTAGAAACCTAAATCAGACATAAAATAAGCTGCCAGAGTCTAGCCAGAAGGGTCACTATACCCACTCACAAGGCAGGCGGTCATGGTACAGTTGAAAGAAATAAACTTATATGGGCACCTGAAGTCCCTTCCAGCTTTAGTTGCATGGCAACTAAATGCTATATCTTGCCAATGAGAAGCTATATCTCATCAATAGTAGTAGGTTGATGATATAACATTATATATAGTGCAAATATGCAATTGAATCTTTGTTCTGCAATTGTATATGTTTCATTAATAAGTATTGTAAACATATTTTATTAGTCTGTGATTATTAAATCACTTATGTACATGCTAACAAATTTGGCATAGTTGACAAAATAACAATAAAAAATTTTCTCCATAGCCGGAAAAAAGTTTGAAATGACAAGGTCTCATTTCTGTTAGTTGTTAGATCTGTGCAAAATAATTTCAAAAAAATTGACAGCTAATTGTTTATCCCCGTGAAATTAAAAAAAATTGATTGCTAACATTATTGAAAAAATCAACTGTGAATAAGATGAATTGCAACTTTTTTTCTCTCACAGCAGTACGAGGAAAAAATCAAAATAGTTAAAATTGGTTTATTAGAAGAGTTCAATCCAGCTTATCCAGAAAATCGGCCAACCTACAAGGATCAAGTACTTTTCTTTATGCAGGCCAATCAAATCAAAAAAACCTTAATTTAAAATTAGCCACACTGGTTTCATTCTTCGGATCTCAGATATACAAGATCCAAGCACAGTCTGCCCCATGCTTGCAGCTGATCGGATTTTGACAAAGTATTATTTTTAATGGCAAACTATTTCTGCACAAAACCGTTAACAATAATACAAAAATATTGCTTCAAACTCTGCACACAACTTGAGAAAAAAAAGCTAGAGTAAAATCAGAAAGCTAGAAATGCGATTTTAAAGAAGTCCTTAATGAAACTGTGAAAGATCATTTCATTTGTGGAATAAAAGACCACTATATTAGAATTAAGCTGTTAAGGGATGCTGATATCACTTTTTGATTCATCTGTCTCTCAAGAGCCTAGTGAAGTCAATAGAGAGTCAAGCAAGTCCATTGTAAAAAAAAGAACTACAACATTAAAATTGTTGATTAGAAAACTGAGTCAATCAACTACCCAGCTAACAATAAAAAAAATTGCCAGAATAAATCTGCAACACAAGTAAAAACGACTGTTGTAGATGTGATCAATTACAATAAGCACATACCAAATATATTGCAAGTGTATCAGTCTCCTAGAAGTTGCCTTTTTTAACAGAAAACAACAAGTTGCTAATGACAGAATGGAAGAGTTCATTTCAAAAAGCCAGAAAAGCAATTTAATATTAAATAAAAGTAAATGCCTGTATAAACAAAGTGAGAATCATCGGCTCTACTTTGAAATGCAAAATTATCATTTCACTTAGTGATATGCCAGTAACAATGAAATTGGGCACTGGATCTGCAATGTCCATTATGTTAAAAAAAGATGTAGACTATTATTAATAGGAAAAATAAACATCAGCTGCAATCTAACAGTAAGCAATCATTGTTTACTGAGGTAATCAAATATCACTCTTGGATCAGATGTTAAAAGTTACAATATCTGCCTCAGGTTGTCTGCTGGCAAACAAAACAATTTATTAGACCATGACCGCTTCGATCACTTAGATTTTGCAGTGACTAAAGTAAACCAGCTCACAAAATTACATTCAAAAAGGGTGTACTCATAAGTAGTTGTTAATAAAACAGATCTGAAGTCCAAAATCATGAAAGTAAAGGTGCAAAAAAACAGATAAGTGCTCAATTCTTATGCCATATGTTCAAGGAAACCACCAAATGGGTTCTACCAATTATGATCAAAGTTAAAAAAAAAAATCACAAAATGGTTTTTCGAATAACTGGTGAACAGCATTATCAAAGACACAGAAACTAGGTTGAATTATGCATCTCACCAGCTAGCAGTGATAAATCTACATAATTAAGTTTTCAGATCTACAAATGAATACCCTGGACCTGCTTATGAAGTCACTGAACATGATAAAGCCAGAAAGTGATAAAAATGTTCATCAAAGCATCTGAATGACTACATCATCCAGGGCTAATTTTATCTAAGGACTGTTATATCTCACCTTGCCTTCAAATAATGGACTAGTACAGATTCTGTCTTACCTTGATCAGATTGTGCATTCATTGCCATCGACCAAGGTCTATATAAGTAGATAATATATGCCCACAAGAAAGCCAATAAGCAAGGATCGATGCTCAGTGAATCAAAATGCTCTCATCATGGATAGGGATCTGATCATAAACAGTCAATCCATTTGGAGGCAAGCTGAATTGCAGTATGCTGGTTATCCATTATACAATCAAGTCCAGAACCTAAATCAGACATGAGGCAAGCTGTCAAGAATACAGTCGAAAGTGTCATCATACCTATTCAGAAGGCAGATTATCACAGCACTAGTTGGAAGTGATAGCTAAATTCAGTCCCTTCTTTCTATAGGTGCATGGCAACTAGAATCTATACCTTGCCAATGATAAAAAGTGGAGGTATAACCGTATATATATTGCAAATATGAATTTTATATTTATTCATGAGTAAATATGTAACTATGTTGATTAACTATGCTATTTAACAGTTATAATATGTTTAAATATGTATTCTCTTTCAAGTTTTATTACTATTCTATTGATCAAAATTGTGCATTTCTAATTTCAATACATGCATATAATATTCATTTATATATGGTAATTAGTTTCAAGAGATTCATTCTATCATTCTATTTATAATATATATGTATTTATATGTTTTTCAATATATATCAATTTCTTGAATAGAATCATGAATTACATGCATTCACTGGTCACCTGATGATGTTCTTGTTTCCGGGAAAAATACTATAAATTTATGAGATAGTTGTTGGTTTTCTTCAGTACCTAACTATTTTTTCATTTTCATGCTTGTGTAGGATCTAATAAACTTCATTAACCAATATTATTATTGATAATGACAGTAATTGTAATATGTGTGTCCAAGTAAAAAAGCGACTTGGTACTCTCTCCGAGCTTCTTGAAGTGTCATCATTAAATCAATGCATGTATTGTGTAATAACATACTTTAGTTATTCACTACAATAAAAGTATATTAACATGTATTGTATATATATATAAAAGATAATAAAAATAGATTTTATTATGTAATTAAAAAAAAATAGATTTTAAGAATTCTTTAAAATATTGTATACAATAATTTTTAATACTGTTTAAAGTAATTTATAGGATATTTAATAAAAGATTGTTAATTTATTAAGCATCCTACTATTATTTTTAAAAGTAAATAATTTATTGTCTTGAATAGTTTTTAATATTGTTTAAAATTTTTAAAGCATTGTAGAAAAGTTAGCTTTGTTAAATTATTGTAAACTATAGAAAAGTCGGCTTTTTAAAAATTATTGTAAGTTGATATTTTTTGAATATAAGTAATGCAAGGCTATCATTCATATATGTTTTTATTGATTTATTGTTTAAATTGAGTTAAATATCATAAAGCAAAAACCCCTAGCTTATGTATATATATAAAGGTTAGATGGATAATAGATAAATAAAGGATGGAGAAAAATATATTTTTTTAATACAAAAATATATACTGGGTGGTAAAATTTCTGAGAAAAATAATAATGAATCAACTAAGAAATGAATTAGACTTTCATATTATCCTAGGATATATAATATATTAAGATATAACAAAAATTATATTGAGAAGAATATAAATATTGGCTGGTCAAATAGTAAAAATCCCAATCAATTCATAGGAAATTATAAGTTAAGGGATGATATACGGTACAAAAAATCAATTGTATATAAAATTACATGTGAAATTTGTAAAAATGATTTACTTTGGACATACTGGCAAACAATTAGAGGTAAGAGCCAAAGAACATAACAATGCAATTAATAGAAGAGATGATAAATCTGCATTATACATTCATTACTGAAATATGAGAATAAAATAGATACTACAAAAAATATTAAACATTTAAATTATATCAAAGATCCAAAAAGGAGACAAATACATGAAACATACTACATTAAATATAATTTGAATAATTGTATGAATATTTACAAGACTTTTATAAATTTGGTTAACAATTGGTTAATTAAAAATAAATGGAAAATCATATAAAATAATATACAGTATATATATAATTGTAAAAAAAATACATGTAATATTTATTTATTAAATTATGACATAGTCAATTATTTTGTAATTACTGGATTTATATATGAGAGTTTTGATTTATTTTAATGATTTATATTCTTATTGCTTGTTTTAATTCCATTATTAAACACTAGATGGTTTTATGTCTGAAATAGTTCATTAATGTTAAATAGATTATTATCATTTGAAAAGGGCACCAAACCAGATATTAAAAAAGGCTTTTTATTTATGATTATGGAGTAACAAAACTCTGAAGCGGTAAGCCTACATAAATTATTATATAGAAAAGTTTCACTGCAATGTGCATCAATGTATTATTAAAATTATTATTGATATTTATATAGCTGTTATAAAGAATTTATTATTATTTTTCAATACAATAGAAGTTACCATTTTTTTTTAATTATTGTAAGTTTAACATTTTTTTAGAAAATAAATAATGGAAGATTACTTCTCATGTCTATTTTTTATATTTAACCTATCTTTTTATTATCATATATATATATTGTAATGGTCAGCTTATTATATGTTTAAATTTATTTTGATTCAGGTGCCATCTGACATTAAAAATCAGGAAATATATGGTATATATTCTTTATTTATGTACTTTAATAGAATTCACACTATTTTCTTTAATATGCGATAATTATAACCACTACACAAACACTATTTGCAATACCTGGTTAGATCATATACAACATAAACTATTTTCAATGAAATGGATATGAAATAAATATGCAGACCAGATAATATTACATATAAAGGAGTTAACACATTATTTAAACAAATAACAAAAATTATAGTTTATTTACAAAGTAACATAATTGTCAGACAAGGTATAATATTCTTTTCTCTAAACGCACTTATATTACAAACTATATCATAAGAATTTATGACTATAATTACTTTAATAAGCCATTTCTTCCCTATCTTTTAACTTTTAGTTCACACATGGTAGAAAATATAATAGCTATTTGCAAAATGTCCAAGCTCTATTTTGATTTTGAACATTAATCTTTAATTACATATTATAATACTAACATAGTTCTAGGATCAAGCACACTTGCTGTAGAGTATTTCCCTGGCCATTAATATACCCTGGATATAATCCTATATATGGCCAACCCTCACAAATACAATACATTTAGTCATATCATCAGCTTTATAGCAGTCATATACATATATCTAATATGGGATTATTTTAATCAATACAAATTTCTTACAAAAATAATTCTAGAGAGTGGCCACTTTAGGTCCGAATCCTGATTTAATAATAACTTGACTTAATTATAGAGATGGTTCTTTTGAACCCAATCTCAAATTTAGTACTAAAACTACTTAAGTAATTGAGGTGGCTCTTTGAATCCTATTCCAAATTAACAGAACTGTCAATAAATCTGTATATTTCAATCATTCATCAGTGATCTAACAACTGCATCTATAGCATAAGTTCTACTTAAATAAAATCTAATTCATGGCAAATAATGAGGATTAATTTACATATGAATGGACTTGATCGAATTTTAAAATAAAGCTTTGACTTAAAACTAATTACTATCACTCAATATTTTAACACTGGGAAACAACTTCAAATATTTTATATGCATGCTTATTTCATGTGTTTAAAATGAATATCATTGATTATATACAACTGTGACAATTTCAAATTAAAGAAAACTGCTTTAAAACAACGCTCGAGTATTTATAGATGCTTAGCAACAAATGCTATCTTTTTAAAAGAAAAAAATATTTGCTTCCTCTTTTAATCAATCAATTAAATATTATGTTATATAAACACTCTATACATAAGAAAATATAATTTGTTAGAATTAATATACAGCTAAGAGACCATAAAATAAAAATAATTAACACATTAGGATAACAATATAATCTATAAACAATTGTTGTTGTTTTTTAACTTGCACAGTGAAAGCTTGTTCAGAATTCTCTACAGTTTGTTATAAGGATTTTTTTTTGCTAATATTTCTTTCACTATGGCATACACTAATTGATTCAAGCATTTCCCTTCATTTTGAGTAGATTTCTTCTGAATTGCTTAGTCAAATTCACAAAGTGGTCCAGGTTAAATTTCAGGCAGTTGGCAATTTTTTCTCTTCTCTACCTGATCATCCTAATGATGGTTCAATGTGGCTTGAATAAAGCAAAAATCCAGACTGATTAATTTCAATAAAAATTGATTATATATACTTTTGATTTCTTGTCTTTAATACCTTTGATCTTTTTTACACCTTTGATAATCTCTTATTTGAATTTTCAAAACACTGTAATTATTAAACTGCTTGAATTTTTCCCTTGTTTTCAAGTCTCATATCTCAAAACAGGCTTAATTTTTTTATTAACTTATTTTTAATCTAATTATTTAAAATCTATTTTTTTAACACTAGTATATTTAATTGAGTTGTTTTTCAATATATTTCATACATTCTTTACATCTTTGTTAAAAGAAACAGTTTTAATAGTTTACATAATTTATTAGTTTTTCTTAAACACTTTTAAATAAAGTATTATATTATTCTAAAATATGACATTAAATAAATTTTAACATTTAACACTTTATTTTAAACTATTTATTCTATTTTATATAATTTTCTTTAAAACTTTTGAATGCTAAATTTATTAACTATCCTTACAACAATGGAAATCAGCTTATTGTTATGTGGAAGACCACATGGCTGACAGTGAAATGAATAAGACATTTACTTCAATATATATTAATATTTTAATTAATTAATGCAGGTTAATACTTTTAAAGTCAGGCAAATATCCACACCATTTTAAAATTTATTTTCTCATATGTTAATTAAATATATTTAAAACTTACTTTATCATGTGAGAATATACTGTTATATAAGATGGAGTGAACAGCTGAAAAGAGCTTGAAAGTCTGTGTTCAAATCCCCTCTAATTACATCTAAAGTTCAGTATATACATTATGCTTGTAGTCAAATATTAAAGGGAAATGGTAAAATTAATCAAATTTAGTAGTATTTCTCTTGCTGTACCGCAGCATTTTAAAATTCACTTTTCACATAAAATATATTTAAACTAACATTCTAAAAGTTTATCAAATTCATTATTAATTAAATAAAAAGGATTTTCACCTTTTCACATATGTGCTGTACTAATTTATATAAGCTCAATGATGCTGTGGTGAGTACAGGAAAACTCTCAAACTCAAAGACAAGATAGACTTTATAAAGATAAGAGCAGCCATCTTACCTTTGACCTAAAGAGTACTATGGCACTTGATAAATAAATTTCAGTTACACAGTTTCTACTAAATCTTAAAATTAACTCTTAGTAAATTGAAGATTCTGTGTATATTAATATATGAAAAAAACTAATGGATGTAAAAATGAACAGAGTAACATCTTCATTCTCTCAAACCAAAACGTTTTAGATTGGTTTATATAAATCAGAATTTTTAGTTAAAGATAAGATGGCCGCTCTTTGTAAAAGTCTCTATCTTGTGTTTGCGTTTGTGAGTGTTCCTGTACTTAACATAGCATTGTTGAGCTTATATAAATTAGTATAGAGCATATACAAAAAGATGAAAATCCTTTCTATTTAATTACATATGTACTATGCGATTGATAAATAAATGTCAGAGTTACAAATTCGTTATTATAACTGATTTAAATTGTCATTATTCAAATGAAAAATTAAATATGTAGCACAAATGCAATTTAATTAATTTAAAATATGTTTACAAAATAAAATTTTACTTTGTTTTATCAAAAACAATATTTTTTTGTTTAACTGTGTAGTCTTTTAATCAATGCAGCCTGCTTTTGCATTTTTATGACATCATTTGAAACATTATATTGCAAATTATAAAATTTTTTTAAACAAATACGTATAGGGTATTTGAACACAGAATTTCAAGCTCCCTTCAGCAATCCATTCTATCTCATACAACCGATACACATGACCACATAGACATGAAAAAAATAAATGATCTCCGATATATGTATTTTGTGCTGACCAAGCACTCACCCCTGCAATAAGCTCCAAGTATATAAATTATACTTGTATTCAAATAAAATAGGTACCTCAGAGCAAAAATGTATAGGCTAGTAAAATTCTATATAAAAAAAAATCATGCAAGATATATCAAGATTGGTTCAATATTTGTTGAGTTATAAAGTCGTAGACAACCAACATTCTTTCACATTTATATATAGATTATAAAAAGCGATTATCTTAAAAATGAAAAACAAAATTGGAGCTAATGCATATCCCAGACTAAAATCAGTTTTTATTTAAATATCGACATTTTCTGCCATCATTATGTATAAGCTGTACAACATGAATTTACTTTGTTAAATAACCACTTAATTTCAAACATTACCACAAGCATTTTTGATTAACTGAAGCAAATGACAAAATTGATAAAAACAATATGTAAATATTTTTGCTCACAACAATGTTTTTCAAATAAAATCCATATTTATAGTTTCTTGATTCTTGAAAACTCAATCATATATCTAAGAAAGAAAGTACTTTGTTATAATCATTAATAATAATAATAATTGATAATAACAGATTTCTCTATCTCCCTTTATTTTTATAAATATTTAAAACTTTTTTTAAGATTATATTATTTAATGCAAAGAATGAATTCTTATATCATTATTCAAAAGATCTCTTCATCTATTTAAAATACCACCCACCATCAAATAAAAAAATTGCATCCAATGATATAAAATTATAACATTTCTTCAAGCCCATATGGTAATTTTAATCCCCCCCCCCCCCAAGGAATCCAATTTGTCTATAATGAGCAAATGAATTTGCTACACTGCCCAATACATGTCATCCAGGTGCTCATGGTATACCAAAATTTGTTTGAGCACCTTATGTGATCTTGCAAACTATCTCTCACAAAAAACCTACAACATAAGAACTTGTATCCAATCACAACAGCATCTTTCAATAAGAAACCAGCTTCAATGACTATCCTTAATAATCTATGTAAAATTCAAACTATACTTTTCCAAATACATTCAACTGTTAATAATATAAAGGCTATTACTATTATTATTAATAATTGAAGTTTGGATTTTTCTAAAAATATTTAGCAATTCAATTAGATGGCAGAAATAGTTCAACATTTAACTATAAGTAAAACATTATCATGGATCTTCAGACAAACATTAATAAATTTAAGATATATATATGAACAATCACAAAACATTATAAGAAATACAAAAAAAAAAAAAATCAGGACTGATAAAATTGAAGATAATATATTTACACTTAAGCAAATTCAATTATAAAAATGAACTGCAGAAGTTTTAGATATTGAAAAAGCATATAAAAGATAAAATGATGTTTATAGTTAAGTTAAGCAAAATGAAAATAAGTCTGTCATATCTAATAGAA
The DNA here is from genome assembly GCA_028023455.1 of Epiperipatus broadwayi. Classification (NCBI taxonomy): domain Eukaryota; kingdom Metazoa; phylum Onychophora; class Udeonychophora; order Euonychophora; family Peripatidae; genus Epiperipatus; species Epiperipatus broadwayi. The sequence continues at coordinate 3,279,454 of JAQFVV010006291.1, forward strand.
AAACTGTACAGGAAAAAGTTTTATAAAAATGAACATATATTCATACATATTCTATTGAGACATTACAAAACATACAACAGTGTTGCTTTTAACTTTTTTTAATTAATTTTTACTAATTTGTTGGCTTATAATTTAATAATACAGTTGTCGTTCCCATATGCTACATTAACTGACTTATTTTTCAGCAAAATAATTGGGATAAACAAAAAAATATTTTCTTCTTCCTTTTCTGAACACTGTAAATTTTATATAAATACAATTTATCCAAACCACTTTTAACTCTTTTTAGCAAAAGTCTTTTATTATATATATTACATACACCTTACATTTCAACTGTCCTGCAGTCTTCTTCAGAGATTAAAGTAAACTGGCTCTGAAGAAGACTGCACAACAGTCGAAATACAAAGAATATGTATATATGTACAATAAAAGCTTTGCTAAAAAGTGTTAGAAGTGGTTTAGATAAATTGTATTTATATAAGATATTACAGCAAAATAAAGAGTGATTTTGGTAAAATGACTGTAAATTTTGTTGAGTTTTTTGGAGGGAGGTAAGAATATTTAATTGTTTTGTTGTTGTTTTTTGTCTTAGTTTCAAAGGTATTTTATTTTATAAATCTCTATAAAGTTATTGCTGAAACTCATGTTTTAAGATTTAAAATTAAATTTGTTTTGAAGATTGATTAGAAGTAATTTTGCTTTGTAATAAAATTAAACTTTTAAATAAATAAGCTTACAAAAGATGGTAACACTAGAGAAGAAATGACGAGATTAAAGTATGAGAAAGTTGTAGCTATATTATATTTTTTGGTTTTATATTAATACAAAATTTGTTGTTTTTGTTTTTCTTTAATTTGTTTAAGTATTTTCTTGTTCAATTATATACAGAACTTTTTTGTAAAACTACTTTTATTATTGTATAAAGCCCTAATTCTATGTAAATTTATTATTGTGTATATGTATTTAGCGTAATTTAATTTAAAAGCATTAAATATAAAAACAATAGATAATTAAATATATATGCAATATGTATATAAAAATACTATTAGTTTTTTAGTATAAAATTGAGATAATTACAGTTGATCTTACTGGAAAAAGCAAAAAGGAAAACACTTTAGTAAAGGTATAAATATTAGGACTAAGCCAGGGACATTATAGGATTTTATAAAACAAGATGGATAGCTTATCGTTTTAAAAAAAAAATTAGAAATAAAGAGTATTTTATTCAGCAGATATTTATAAACATAAATTGTGAATATTGTTTTGGCTACCAGAATAAAAAAAAATAGATTTATAATTAGTACACTATAAATTATAGATTATTATTAAAGCAATTCCAAAATATCTAGTCAACATTCAGGGAAATATGATTGAAGTGAAACAATAAAATATATATAGTCAAAATAAGAGTCGTAGATCACATGACCCTATTCTCTTACGCTTGCAAGTTATAAACAATGAGGATTGCCAGTTCCTCAACAAGCTTTATGATAAATGCTTAGCCAGAGAAAGCATTTAAAATATCTCTTGTCAGGAACCCCTTTCCAAACCCCTGACCATGGTTTTGTGCTTTGGCACTTCTCAGAGAGGTGTCAGGGTAGGTTCAGATACTAGATCTAAAAATACCAACTCAAAGCCAGCATTTAACTAAAAGTTATCTATTGAGTGGAAAATCTGAAATTTTCAGACACCTACATGTCTTCAAACAAAGCTATCCAACTCAAATAGCTATATGGGGCTGATAGATCTTCAGCCACCCCATATATTAGTAGTCTTAGCAATATAACATTGCATAAGACTTAAGGCAGAGACTATAAATATATATATTATTAATAAAGTAAAAGGGAATATTAGGAAGATTTTTTCATATTTGTTGGTAAAAAAAATAAATCTAAACAGTAAAAATCTTATTGACAGAAGTAAAAATTCAAAATAATGGGAAATATTTAAGATTTAAAAAGATCTTGAAATAAAAATGATCAGTTATGAAACAAACGAGAAGACGCTTGTAATAATATAATGATTAAAATGAAAAAATGAAGACAATGAAAAAATATGTGAAATAGATAGAACTAAAAAAGTAATTAGAAGGAAAATATGACTTACAAAAAAAAAAACTATTTAGCTGGAGCAATGCAGAATCAGGGAAATAAACTAACAACTGAAGATAGAAATAAAATACAGAGGAAATGCATTTAAAAAGATGAAAAAAATACTAGATAAACAATTGTTCATTTACATTAATTGAAAAAGAAAGTCACACAAATAAGATTAAAATAAACATTATGTAATAATGAAGAAATAAATTGTAAAAGATTTAAATGGCATGAAAAATGATAAATACAAGAAATTTATGATATTCTAGTTGAATTATTGAAAGCTTGGAGAAAAAAGAATTTGAAAAAATTATTTGAAATTTTTAATGTGATCCATGACTGAGAGAAGTAGTCACTAGTTTTCTCCAATAATTGTCTTCAAAAAAACAAAATGCATGATATAACAAAATATATAATTTTAGAACAAGCAGTTTAACCTCAATGTAGATATGTGGATTTTCAATAACTTATAATATCTGATATGCAATTTGGATTTGAAAAAAGAAGACACAAAAGAATCATATAATGTTGAGAACTATCATTGAGATATATATAAATAATAATAATGTGATTAATATCTATTTCATTGATTTTGAAAAAGCATTTGATATAAAATGTTGGATATTCTGACAAACATTTATTAAAATATTTGCTTTCATATCAAAAAATATTTAAGAGTTAATGATTTTCTTAATGAACATATAAAATCTGGAAGATATATAAAACCAGGTTTGTTTGTCTCCTGATTATTCAATATATATCTAAATGAGTTGTTAAATGAATGTTGTTTTGATAATGATGAAGTTATATTTAGGATTTGAGAACTTCATTATTTATGATCCTTCTTGTGAATAATATTAATACCAAAATGTTATGTAGTATTTGACAGAATTTAAAAAGATTTGGAATGAAAATAAATGTAAATAAATTATATCAATGAAAATGGGTGATAAGAGTAAGCATAAAAAAGAAAATTACAAGAGATAATATTTTTAAATATTTGGATAAATGATGATTAATGTTTAAAAGAAATTAATGAAAATTGCAACAGCTAAAATAGACGTCCATTGAAAGTAGATTTAAGTAAGAGACTTATTTGAGCTGCCAGTTTAGAGGGAGTGATTATACAGACAATTACAAAAAAGGGAAAGGATTAAGGGGCTTCAGAGATGTAGATTTTGGAAAAAATGAAAAATATAAGGTAGAAAAATAAGATTTGCAATATAGAAAAGTATGCAATGTAGAGAAATACTGCAGTGAGGAAAAGATAAAAAATACCTATTGAGAAAATTAAAAGCAGAGTATTTGGACTGACTGCCCAGGCAAGAAAAAAATGTTGGAACTGTGAATAAATAAATATTTTAAAAAAAGGCAAAAGGTAAAAACTAAGATATTAAAAAAAAAAAAAAAAAACAGTTTACGAATACTGTATTTTAAATATTACAAGATAGGAACCCTTTAAAATGTTTTTATTGTGACCTGCTCTTTAGTAAGATAGCGAATGATGTTTCTATTCATATTTTTGTTCCTATGTTGATGAATATTATATCAAATAGATGTATATTTTTTCGTATTTACTTTTTAAAATTCTAAATTCAAACTAGAGACCTCCATTATTAACTAGCCCATATTTACAACTGTTCTGCTATATGAACCCTATTAAAGAATATATTTAAACAAATCCCAATCCATTGATGGTTATTCTACAATAATATCATATCACACTAAAAAGTATTCATACAAATATTTTCTCGATTAAACAATATTCAGTTATGTATGAATGAGCAATAAAATTTAAAAATTAATAAACAGACACAATAGTAATCACTGATTTAAAAAAATTAATCCCAAAGTTAAATAACTGTTTCACTAAAAAACTGTGAGCAACAACAAAAAACTTCTTTAAAATATTAATCAATTTATAAGGATATATATAAGAATTTAAATTCATGTAACTTTTACATCAATTAATCAGGCATACAAAATAGTGACGAGTACAAAATCAACATTTTAAAATAAAGAATTTATAAATAATTTTAACCTAAAATATATTAATACTTGAGAACAAATTATTTAAGACTCCGTGTTTCAATGAACATTTACTTAAAATAATTATTACAATAAAACTTACAGTCTAAGAGACTCGTAAACTGTATTATCGACCATTTTTATTTTTGTTCTGCGGATCTATAATTATTAGAGTGTAGTATAAAAATTAATTTAAATTGAAATCAATAAAAAAAAAAAGTTTTAAATAATAATATCAACTTAATGAAAATGAGGTTTTTATTAGCTGATTTTATTAATTTTAAAATGTAAATATAATATTATGGATTTTAAATAACCAATCATGCTTAAAGGATTTATTGTTTCTACAAGGGTACAAAAATGTGTTTTAGTATTGGAATTTATTTCGTCCGTTACTACTCGGGTAATCTTCATCAATTAAAAATAGTTTATTTTAAAACGAAAACATTTGTTAAGATCTCATTCATTAATTTATGAAAATGCTAACTATTTCGTAATTCGAATAATACATCATTCTCCGAATGACATATTACAGTAAGTTGAATGAAATGAATAATCGGATTCTTCGCTTTCTGGTGGAAAAAGTATTCATTCATTAAATTAGCGGTTGTTTTTTTTCGTTTGGTTTTTATTAAAACAAAAATATTGTATTTTGCCTTAAAGAAAGTTAAGAAATGTTTCAAATTTATGTTTGTATCATCAATTATCATTCGCACTTTGATCCTTTACGGCTGGATGCTTTTTTAAAACCAAAGGTCTTCTATAAATATTACTGTGGGTTACAAAATATCTGGTAGTAATATGGAAACAAACGAGGTACCTTCTTCTGATGATTCTCATAATACAGAAGTAAATAGTAGTCCAAATAAATTTAACGCGCCTAGCGTTATTGATGTCGCAACCGTTTTATTTGGGGAACCTACAAAAATGGACCATATTTTTTCGTATACTCCAAATGATATGGATTGTAAATTACCCACCTGGTATAATAGATGTCAACCTGGCTGTTTGCAAGCATCTTTGATGTCTGTTGCTTTCATCGTTGCCGTTTGTATGATATTATTTCTTTGCAGAGATTATATTCGAGGTTATTTATTATGGCTTGAGGAGCAGGACGAATGGATTGTATTTTTAATGTTCGTCGGACTTTTTACTCTCATCTCTTTTCCTATGACTTGGGGTTATTTATTGCTCAATTTAGCTGCTGGGTATCTTTTTGGGGTAGTTAGAGGATTTATGGTTGTTTCAATCTCAGTCGTTATTGGTGTCTTAATAGCCCATTTAGTAATTCGAAAATTTCTCACTAATTTTGTCCTGGCAAGACTTATAAACTATGAAAACTTTAATGCAATTATTGCCGTTTTAGGTGGTCAGCAGGCATTTAAAGTTGTGGCACTCACAAGATTAACACCGATCCCATATGGATTACAAAATGCTTTGTTTTCAGTAAGTATATTTAAATTATTAATAGTATTAGTATTAAATTCTTTATAAAATTTTTACATGAATATACACACACACACGGTAAAAAACAGTTATACCGGCTACCATTAATAAATATTTTCTCGTAACTTGATTCTTAGCAAAATCATTAAGCAGAGTTATATATACAGTATATTAATACAGAAATTATATATGCATATTAATGATACAGAGGTAATTAATATTATAGAAGTTTAATTTTAATACATAATAGTTTATATTTTAAATATAATAGTGAATATTGGAGTATACATAAGAGACGGTTAATGGGGTGTGCAATTAGCGGATTAATGTCGTCAGTATTTATCAGTGAAATGGAAATGAAAATTGTTAATAATAGAATAGAAAGAAAATCAAGATATAATACATTACTTTAGGTATGTTGATATATTAATAATTGGTAATAAAAAAGTTATAAAGAATTATAATGAACTTAATAATAATATGGATAATATAAAATTTACAATCACAGAAATTGATGTTAAAATAAAGTATTTAGATATAGAGATACAGGTAGATGATAATAATACGATTATATTAAAACACTTCATTAAAGAAGATAAATTAAAAATTATCTCTATGAATTCCAACAGGCATGGATACAAAAAATGGCAATTATTAAAAAAATTTAAAAATAAAAATGACAAATATAACACCGATAGAAAGATATCTACTTTACAAAAAGAGGAATTTATAAAATTGTATATTAGTTAAGGATATAACCCTAGAAGTATTAGAAATATATTATTTAATTATAAGCAATATAATTTGGGTAAAATGGGTAAAACTCACATGTTCCTAAAATTTATCTTACATTTTTAAAAAATTATATAGATAAAAATTTTAAAATAGGATGATCAAATAGTAAAAATCTTGATATATTAGTAGGGAATTATAAAATAAAAGATGATATAAAATGTATATAAAATTACTTGTGGGGTTTGCAGTATGGTTTATTATGGACATACAGTGAAGCAATTGGAAGAAAGGGCTAAGGAACATAATAATGTTATTAATAGGAGAAATGACAGATCTGCATTATATGTTCACTACTTAAAATATGGACATAGAATAGATTGTGTTAAGAATATAAGCCCATTAAATTATATTAAAGAAATTAATAGAAGGAAGATATATGAAACCAATTACATTAATTATAACAGAAATAATTGTATGAACATTTATAAAATGTCAGTTAATTTTACTAATAATTGGATAATGAAAAACGAATGGAGGGTTATATAATGTGTGTTATTATAAAGTTACTAAAGCATAATTATAGGCTTGTGTTAATTTTATATATACCCAGTAGATGTCGCTATGTTTGCAATATAGATTGTTTTTTTTTTTTTGTAGTTAACCAAGACATTGAAAAGGGCAAAAATTAAAAATTGCTGAAAAGAGCTTTTATATATTATGATTATATATTATTTTGTTGTTATATAAAGATATTCTATATTATATCTAGGATTTATTTTTATAAATGAAATAGTTACTTATGACTGAAATAAACAAAAGATGTTTCAGCAAATCAATGCTTAATTTGTACAGATTTAAGAAAAGAATAGATTGAAAGTGCTGTTTTCTACTCTGAGTTGTCATTGTAATTATTTCCCATCTAGCTTTCACGAAAACTTTGATAAGCACGACCTTTCTAATCTCTTTAACATGCTATCAAGCTTATTTTAGGTTTTTTTATCTTGATCTCTCAGACACTAGCAATGATTAAATCTTTGATTGTAATTATAAATTGGAATAATCATAAATCATCTTCTATAGAAATTTTAAAATACATATATAATACTATTTTTTATGATTAATAGGTCATTTGAATAGTTAAGCTTGTTTTAATTTATTGTCTTATAACATATAGTATAAGTATCTATTTACTTTATTACTTTTACAATACTTTATATAATTATATGAAGCATTGTAAAAGTAATAAAGTAAATGATATTAATATTATATGAATTTGGTATTGGAATAAGAAAGATAGGAAAGTTATAACATGCAGTATCTATGTAGGGCAGGGGTGGGCAATTGTTTTGGCTCGGGGGCCACATAGGTTGGTAGAGGGCAGCATCGGGGGCCACTTTGTGAAAGCAAAGGTTAGCGGAGGGCCACACCTTTTTTCACGACACAATAAACACACTGCTCTATTCCCTGTATTACCAAAGAAATATTTGTTTGTCCATTCTTTATTAAACACATGACATTCATTACCGATTTTACATTTTTTCGGAATGTTCATGGTTTCACTAAAGTTGGAAATGTATATATTTGCTTATGCAAAGACAAAATTGAAATTAACCAGATCAACTGGAAAAGCACTGCTTATTGTATCTACACTGCGCATGTGTATTGATGTGGCCATCCTAGTGGAAAATACGAGATGAATATTCGGTCATGCAATGGGAAGGAAATCTCAGTCCAAGGTGGATTTTTCTGATTGTCTTGGCGGGCCCATAAAAACTCTTAGTGGGCTGCATGTGGCCCTCGGGCCACTATTTGCCCACCCCTGATGTAGGGTATTTAATTTTTATATGAAGAGTTATTATTTTTTTTGATTTTGAACTTGAAGAGCATTTGAAAAATGAAAAATTGTTCTGAAAATAATTTAAATTTTTTGAGAATTATTACAAGCCTTAGTGAGTTTTTCATAATGCTAAAATACTTTTCAACAAGATCATTGAAACTGTAGTGAGAAATTTTGTAGATGCCATGTAGAAAATAGCTTTATCACTTCTGTGGATTAAAATTTCTTTCTGCTTTTTTATAAAAATTATTGTACTTGAAATTATGGTTACGGTTGCACATTAACTCCAGGGAAATTGTAAACATGAATTTACTTCAAAAGTAAATATATGTATACAGTGTATATTAGTTAGTGAAAATCACTAAAATTTTGTTATGTAGTACTATGAATTGATGTATGCATTAGGGATAGAATAGTTTATTATGTTTCCTAGATGATTTTTTTTTTTAATAATCTGAACACTCGCAGGTTAACAGATTTATTTCTATAGGTGAGGTTATCAGAGAATATTATTAGCAAAACTGAAAGTGTGTAAGATCTTTTCAGTAGTCTTCTTACTGTAAAATGAAAGAGATTTGAGCCTCATTTATTGAGCTGTATTTTCCATGGTGGAGCCACACAGAAAAGGGAAAAAAAAAATAGAATGGGATTGATTAAAAATGTTTCCTATGAGATATGTATAATAATTTGGAGAATGATGATAGTACCAGCTTTAACATTTGAAAATGAGGTGCTTTTTATTTAATCAGATTTTCAGTAGAATACAAAAGAAATAGTTAAATATGCCTTGGATAGTAATTTATGGATAGAGGGAAATTAAATGCATATTAGAAATATTTGGTAAATATATATGACAATAGATTAGTAAAAATGGTGTTTAATTGGATTATTTAGAGCAACAACAACGTATTGGATAATAAAGATTTTACAATGTGCAAAATTAATAGATAAACAATTGTTGCGCATCTATCTAAGAAATGTGATAAATATATAAAGAATGTATTACGTAGAGTAAAAAAAGAGAATAAATAAACTGGTTAGAGAAGTAACATTGTGAAATAAATATTAATAATAAAAAGGTTTGGAAATACTGTATATGAAATTAAGAATATATAAAATATGAAAGAATGTGTGATAACATTAGAGATAGCTTATTGTTATTTATTGCAAAAGAGAATTCTGAAGTTATTTTTAGTGAGTGTTATAATAAAATCAGGATAAATTTTATGGGAAAAGGATAAAGGAAGTGAAAAAGTATTTATTTTTTGTATATGTCTTTTGAACTAAAATGGGAAATATGAGAATAGATAATGAAATTAATAAAATAGTATTTATTAGTATAGAAACAAAAGGAAAATAAATTGGGCTGATGGAATAATAATAAATAAGAAGTAAGATAAATTAATTGTGGTATTTTATGTTTTTGGAGAGAAGAAATATATAATTTGATGAAGTTTATGTATTTAAATTTTTGACTTCTTTTAAGAAGTCATTTTACATTGCATTAGATCAGAAGGGTTTAGATTACAGGAATAGAAATGCAAAAATAGAATAGTGATTGAAGATGTAATTTGTATGAAGAAGTGAGGAAGGATGTTGAATATTTATTTTTGGAATATATATATTGAAAAAATATGAAGTTAGATTGTGAGAACAGTATACGAAATTTAAAGGTAAATGGATAAAAGAAGTAATGGTTTTGTTTTTTTTATTTAGGTCTTTATAATGAAAATAAGGAATATAAGAATAAAATAGTGAACCTAAGAAATCAGCTTTGATTAAAAGAATATAGGAGAAGAAAAAGAAATGAATCAGGCCTGAAAAATGATTTGGTAATAAGAAATAAGATACAGGTAAATTTATTTTATGTAGTAGTTTCAAAGGGAGAAAATGTTTATCATGGCTAGTAGCATTTCAGAAAATATGATAAGTATACAAAAATGCTTTATCGCCATCTAAAGAGAAACCATTTTACATGACATCATATGAAGAAAAATAGAACTTCAGTATTAAAATATGAATTTGTACATTTTTTAAAATAAAAATAAAAACAATATGTATATGGTTATTATAAATAGAATTTTTACATCTTATTTCAAACACTTTTTAGCAAAAAAAAATAAATTATTTTATATATATGCACACAATCCTACTTTTTGATTGTCCTGCAGTTTTTCTCAGAATCATTCCTATTTCATTTTCTTAAAAATTTCCAAAAAATTGAAATGGGAGTGGCTCTGAGGAAGACTGCAAGACAATCAAAAGGTCATATTGTGTGTCTATATATATAGAATAATTTTTTTTTGCTAAAAAGTGTTTGAAGTAAGATGTAGAAATTGTATTTATAATAAATATTACAGCAAAATAAAGGAAGTGGTAGATTTAGTGACATTTGTGAATATATAGCTATATGTTAATGTAAACTATTTCAGAATTCATTTCACTTAGCCTTTCTCTCACCCAATACATTGCCCAACAAGCTGCTATTAGCAGAGAGTGTTTCATCGCCAAAGTATATAATTTTTATATTATGAAATTTATTAATGTAGTTATTTGTAAGATGTATTTATTTTTGAAACTATGAGATACACTATTTTGTAGATTATGTAGGATCTTACTATGTCTTTCAGGATTATTCACTTGAGTGCCAATAAATTTTCAACAAGTTTTCACTCTTTTTAGCATATTGCACCTTTTTTTTTTTTAGTACTCTTCTTATTTATATATTATTTTTTATAATTTTGTCTATCTAGTGGACTTATTAAATTGTCATTAATAAAATTAATTATTTCATGTGCACGATACATGCAAAATATATATATAATTCTAGTTTTTCCTAATGTAATAAATGATTATTTATACACTCACATTTATAAATTTATCCATGTGCATTGTGGGTAAGAATTATTATTTATATGAATGCATTTAGGCATTATTGAATCATAAGGAATAGATTATAATATTTATGAATATATATATATGTTTAAAAATTAAACTAACACTTTTATACTTCAAATATATGATTGTAAACATTGCAAGAAATATGTTAATGGCTCTTACAATGTTTATTTCAATTCAAGAAAGTTTCCTCATTTAGATCAACTCCATAGAGCTCCAAATACCTCATATTATTTTTTTATATATTTTTTAATATTAAAATTACCCCAAATCAAAAATTCAACCAGACTAGCCAAGAAAAAATTATTAAAACACAACCAAAGTAGGAGGACTATTCCTGGTGTAGTGTATTTTATCCCTTGTTTTTGTAAGAAGGTTTATATAGGTTAGAGTAGGTTGAGTTTAAATGAAAGAATAAAGGTTCATAAAAGTAGGGTTAGAAGTAAAAATCTTAGTTCTGCTTTGTATGTTCATGAAAAAGGCCACACTATTAATTTTGATGAAGCTAAGGTGGTTGTTTTTTTTTTTTTTTTTGAGAGAGATGAAATCAAAAGAAGAATTAAAGAATCTTTATTGTTGTAAATGTATTATTCTGAAGTAGTTAACTTATTTAAGAGTTCTTTTAATATTAAGGGTGGATGGGAAGTAAATGGATTTGTGGGTAATGTCTAATATTATATATATGGTGTAGTTCTTTACACTTGAAAAGTCTGCTTGTAGCAGTGAAACTTTTGGTTATATTTTAATAATTTTTTCTTGGCTAGTCCGGTTGAATTTTGGATTTGAAGTAATTTTAATTATTTATTGACTAGTTTAGCCTTATGCTTGTAATGTTTATATTTTTTAATATGTATTATGCAATTTCATTCAAATTATGAAAGTTGATATTACAGTTCCTGGGGGGTATCACTTTTAGTAATAATCAAATGATGTATTGTTTAAGAGTTCATAAAAAGTTCAAGCAACGGAAATGACAGATGGAGCCACCATGAATCTTAATTTCTAGAATCTATTACTGCATTAAAACATGCAGAGTACTGTGCCATTTAAAAAATCTAACTATTTATGTATTTATTGATAGTGATTATGAATAAATGCTTGCTAGAAAATTTTTTTTTTTTTAAGTATGATGATTTGAAGGTTTTGTGTTTTTCTTTTATTATCTCTATTATTTCTTTACTTGTGTATTTTTTTAATCCAAAAAATTATTCACTTTCTTAATTCTATTATCTATTTATTAAATACAGTATACTTATTTTGATAACCTTAGTGGCTTGTTTGTTAAACCTATAGATATTATATAGCAACTTAAAAATAAAAACTATATACTATTAATTACTACTTTTAGAAAATATTAATTACTACTTTTAGAAAAAAAAAATCAATTAATTTTCAAAATTATATTAATTTTTAAAAGATTTTAATTTATTGTAATTGTTATTCAATTAAGAAGGAAAAGTATCCCTTACAACTATTATTTCTTCTGAATTGTCCAGGATTTTAAATGAAGAAATGAGACTTGCAATTAAATTTATAAAAGAAGGGAAAAGCTCCAGGTAATTATGGAATTATAATCAATATCTTAAAAGAAGCAGATGAAGAAATAGAAAAAATTTTAGTCGTTATATACCAAATGTCTAAATGATAAAAATGTACCAGGTGATTGGAAGAATGCAGTATTATTAATATTTAAAAGAGTTCACAAAAAGTTATTAGAAATTACAGACCTATTAGTCATTTTATCAGTTCCATATAAAATTTTTACCAGGATAATAATAATTTGTCTGCAGTGAACTTTGAATTTTAACTAACCAAAAGAACAAATTGGATTTAAAAGTGATTTTAATGCAATGGTTCCTATCCAAGTATTGAAAGAGGTTATAGAAAGGACGAGTGAATATGAATTGCCATTATTCTTTGGATTTTTAGATTATGAAAAGCATATGAGTCTATAAGCATTTTTTCAGTGATTAAAGTAAGATCATCAAGATATAGACCCAGGATATTGTCATATTCTAAAGAGTATAAAAATGCAACAACAACATTTAGATTACATAATGATACTAGGAAGATTAACATTGAGAAGAGCGCATGACAGTGATTTCATATCTCGAAAACTTTTTACAGCAGTTTTGCAAGAAGTATTTTGTGAAATAAAATGGGAAGCTAAGGGAGTAAAAGTAATTGGAGATTATTTAAGTCATTTAGATTTTGCAGATGATGTAGTTGTTTTTGCAAATAATGTTTTAGAGCTTCTGGAAATGTTGCAAAAATTATCAGATGAAAGTAGGACTAAATTCAATAGATTTTCTCAAAAGAATAAAATAAAGATTGATAATGATGAGTTAGAAGAAATTAACAACTACAAATATCTTGGTCAGAATATTGTTGCATATGGAATTATAATGGATGAAATTAATTATAGAATTTAATTTGTTTGAAATGCTTTTGATAGAAATAACTTAATATTAAAATAAAATATGCCTATGTGTTTGAAAAGGAAAGTTTTTAATAAATGCATTTTACCAGTTCTTCGTTTATGGATCTGAGACTTGGACACAAAAAAGAGCAATAAAGAGACTTCAGATCTTTAACGAAGTATAGAAAATGCATGTTAGGAGTAACAAAAACAGATCAAAAATGCAATACATGGATAAGAGAACAAACAGGACTTACTGACATCATTGAAAGAATTAAGAAATTGAAGTGGAATTAGGCTAGACATATTGCTAGAAGAGATAATAATAGATGAACAGTTGAAATCTTAAACTGAATTCCAAGAGATTGTAAAAGACCTAGAAAGAGATCACATGTGAAATTTATGGATGAAATAAGGGAATGTGCTGGGTTGATGTGGAAAAGAGAGACTAGAAATCTGAGAAGATTGAACTTTGAGAGACCTTCATTCTGCAGTGGATTAATAATAGTTCAAAATGATGATGATGATGATGATTTGTTATTTAATGTCTTATGTGTCTATCAAAGATTTACATTATATTTGACACACATAATTAGAAATATATTTATATAATTATTAATTATTTGTCTATATTTTTTGTCCCGTAATTCATTTTTGGTGATATTTTTTTTATTCAGAGCACTTTTTTTTTTTTATAATTTATTTCTATTAAAGAATATTTTTATTAAATGTGTGCTTTATCTATATATTAATAGATTTTCGATTTTTTAAATCATTTTTTTTATTTTTATTGGATATTTTTTTTTTGTATACATGTTATTATTATTATTTATTGATTGCATTTTCAATCCCTTATTTCATAAATGTCATTTATATTATCTTTGTTATTTTTATTTATTAAAAACTTATAATTTAATCATCAAAAATAGAAACAATTTATTATGCTATTTTTTTCTTATAATTTTTAAGTAAATACTGTAATATAATATAAAATATCATATAACAGTAATAATCCTGTATATTTATTTATAATAACAATAATATATAAAAACTTTTTTTGGCAAATATTTTAGACTCTGTTCAGTGTAATTGTAATGTAATTCAAACTTTCAATTTACATTACATATATAGTAACATTATAATTTTATATAAAATTAATCTGAACCAATATAATAAAGTAATATTAAATACTTATAAGCATAAAAGTAAAATTTATCAATTATACAACATATAATATTTATGCAATATGTATAAAAACACTGTGTAAACATATATATTATATAATTTTCTATTTTTAATTGATTAATTAAAATAACTGATGTTTTTATATATTGTAACAGGACGGACTGGTATCATACTATTTAAGTATGTTTCAAGCCAATGATTGGCTGCACCAGATATAATAGGACAGTCTTTTTCTCCATGAGAGGTATCTTTAACTACGTTCACCCATTTGGTCTTCACGGTAGGGCATTAAACCTGATAAGGCAAGTCAGTTATCTGGTGATTTCCATAAGTTTTATGAAGTGGTCCTATGATGATTACTAATTGAGTGGGATGGAATTTACACTTGTATAACTTCCCTTACTTCACCTCTTTTTGATCTTTGTTATGCCACAGAGTTCAAACTCAGGAAGAATGTACATGTACTCCGTTTCAAGATACGATTATTTCATAACTGATGTACATTGGATATGCATATTGTGTGATTAATTGGAAAATAGACAAATCAAATGACAAACAACCAATTTAATTTAATATTTAATGCTTAACAAATTAAGTTTGATGATGATTTTTATTCATGATTGTTTTATAACAAAAATGATGTATTTGTTTGCCATTTAATAATTGTATAGGCATGATCATCCTTTGTTTATATTCATCAACTGTTTACTAACCCATATTTTTGATCTCTATAAAGGATGATCATTCACCATTCTAATTTAATGATTTCAAATGTACATCGAAGGCAATTTAAAAACTATTTTAACAATTAACTCTTTGCTAAATAAAATTCCTGTCATCATTTGATCATTAATTTCCAATATGTCTGTCTACACTTTATGATTTGTTGAGAGTTGCTTTTAGATTCTGAGCCCTCTCCTATTCTAGTATCCTATAGATCTATGATAGAACAGACCATTTCGAATAACAAATAAGTAATAATTAAATTAACACAAACATTGAACATCAAATATTGTAATTGTCAAAGTGTGAGCATCTAATATTACATGAGAACAAAGTCTTACCTTTCAAGTCAGTAGATTATTGGGTCTATTAGCAAGCAAGCTCAGGAGTCTGCACCTATATTTTATTATTAAATGAAAAATTAATATTATAATTGATGACTTTCTTCCCCATAGACTAATCAATGATTGGATGGATTCATTCTCTGTTTCAAAAGAATGAAATCAATTTAACAAGCAAAATAATAATAATAATAAAAATTATAGAATGCAACATGAGATATTAATCCAGTGTAGTCTAGCCACAGTTCAAATTCTGAGAGTTTATATTGGAAATTGTCTGGATATCTTTGCCTTTAGGAAAGTTCTTTTGCGTTAACTGGATAGTAGTTTATCTAATAGTATTCGGTCACCATTAGGATCTTCACAGTGGTGACTCCTTTTATAAACTATCTTTCTTGTGCTGAGAATTTCTTTAATTGGTTGTAGCGCATCGATCTTTTTGCTAGCATGGTCATCATGATGTTAATTTTAAATGATAATCATATTGGGAACTCTTGATTGTATGATAAGCAGTTCCATCCCCACAATGTTTTCTCATTTCCTAGCCATGCCTGAGCTGTTTTTTCCTAACTTATAACTTGGATTAAAAATATAAGCTTTATGGAATTAATCACCTTTCTCAAGTTGTGATTATAGTGACTTATGAGCTTTAATGTTGATGATAGTTAAGATAACGAATAAATTACTTTTGGTTAATTAATAAAGTAATTTTTTTTTAATGTAATTTATTTGTCTTTATCTTCTTTTCTTAAAAATAAGACCAAGTTATTCTATATTGTCTTATGTTTTATTTATCGATGTCTGGGTTTTAAATTCACACTTTTATTTTCATTGTTGACATCATTTTGATATTTATAGAATTTTATATGGATTAATAAGCAACCAAATCATTAATTAATTATTTCTTTCTTTTTTTTTAAGATTTTTGCATGCTTGCGTTTACAGGTTTGGTATATATATATTTTCCTTTTTTTAATTTTTATGAGTCAGTATTGTCATAAATATGGTTTTAGTTAACACATCTACACATTTATTAATATATAATTAATAATGTTATTGATTGTTGTTGGTAGGTTTAGTTTTTAAGATGGGTGTGTGTGGTGATTTTTGTGTCATCGGTTTAATGTATTCTTACAATATATATATATTCATAAAATTATCTTCATTGCTTTTAAATGATCACATTTCAGTATTAAAATTTGTCCATATTGTTGTCTTTTATATATAAACTTTAAAATAATCAATTTAAAACAAAATTGAAACAGACAACTCTCTGTAAATAAAAAAATTATTTAATACAAATATCTGGCTTTTGTTCCTTAATGGAATCTTATCAAGATGTTTCTTTTTACAAAATCACATGATATATCATGTGATATGGCTACTCTTTTATCGGTCAGGAATCTCTAGCCACTATGCCCAGAGAAACCTATTAGCCACCTTACTTTCCCTTTCCATTCCACATTCTAAGTTTTTCCCATACTTTTCTCTATTGTGTTCCATCCCATTTCCACAACATCATCTTTCTCCATTCCATAAGTCTTTATATCTAGATCTCCCTTTTTCCAAACCAACTTAAAAACCAAGAACCCACTTTCTCTATAATTATTTTGTTTATATTTATTCTCCCACACCTTCATTATTTGTACCCTTTCTGCTTGGAAGCATTTACATTTAATTAGCATATGCCTAACATTTTTTATGCCTTCCTTACATAACTTGCAAACTAAATCACCCGCATTTCTCCATTTATATATACAGTATATTCCTTTGCTGTTAATGATCCTGTTCGAGTCTTAAACAGTAAACTACTTTCCTTACTATTATCGTAAATTAACTCACACCCAATAGTCTGTTTACTTGTATATATATATTTAAACTTTTTAAACTTTCCATGCTGGTTCTCCATCTTCCCAACTCCCTATTTTTTTTATTAATGCGTCTATTCTTCTACCCCATTCTCTGCCACTATACCACTCAACAATTCTTCTAACATAATCATTCCACCTTATTCTACTGCAACTACACCCAATGGAAATTATTTACATTACAATAAATATAATTTTTAAAATACTTATATATACATAAAATATAAACGTTAAAATCCTAAAGCTATTCGTCAATAATATCCCAAATTTACAATTAACCCAGACTAGCCAAAAAAAATAAACTCTAAAATATAACCAAGCAGACTTCTCAAGTGTAAAAGACTAAAATATAACAACAAATTTATACTAAACATTACCCACTATTCCACTTACATCCCACATGCCCTTAATATTAAAAGAACTTTTAAATAAGTTAATTGCTTCAGAATTATAAATTGTTAATAATAAAGATTCTTTAATTCTTTTTTATTTCATTTTTTTCAAAGAAGATAATCTTAGCCTCATCAAAATTAATAGTGCGGCCTATATCTTTTTCATGGATATGTAAAACAGAATCAAGATATTTATTTCTAACTCCATATATAAAAGTAGGGTTAGAAATAAATATCTGTTCTACTTTATATATCCATGAAGGATGAGGCTAAAGTTGACTTCTTTGAAAGAAATGAAATAAAAAGAAGAATTAAAGAATCTTTCTTATTAATAATTAATGATTCTGAAGCAATTGACTTATTTAAAAGTTCTTTTAATATTAAGGGTATGGGGCACATAAATGGAATTGTGGGTAATGTTTAGTATAAATTTGTTATCTTATAGTCCTTTACACTTGAGAAGTCTGCTTGTAGCACTGAAACCATTGGTTGTGTTTTAGTTTATTTTCTTTGGCTAGTCTGTGTTAGTTGTGAATTTGGAGTAAATTTAATGGTCATAAAAATGATTAAACTTATTACAATCATTTATATATATATATTTATAAAACAATCTAAAAAAAAATAATTTATAATTAGTTTTCAATAATTTAATAATGTCCATTTTTCTCCTAGTTATGCTGGACTTTTAACCATATTTACACATTTGTTTAAATTTTCTTGCTTATATTTTTTAAATTGTTTTATGTATATATTACATTTTGAAAAAAGGGATTGTAATAAGTTTAATCATTTTTATGTACATGGATGTATTTTAATAATATATTTATTGTAATGTAATGTAAATAATGTCCATTGGGTAGAGTTGCAATAGAATAGCTGGTCATGTGATTTAGTAAAAAGAAACATCTTGATAAGGTTCCATTAAAGAATGAGATATTATTTTATATAGCACTATGTTTAATTTAAACTAAAGAATGACGTATCGTAAATTGTAAAGATTTCGCAAGCGTTATTTGTTCAAGGATAATAAATTTAATTTAAAGTGATTGCTTAACATCTTCACGCTCTCATTTCCATACGCTTAAGATTTGCCCATACATAAATGTTTGGGTTGTAAGGATGGGTGGTTTCATTCCATCTTTTCTAAAAAACTATATCTTGTGTCTGGAAAGGTAAGAGTATTCATTTATAATTTATCTTTAAAACGCATGTGCATTGGCTTAATCGCTAATATCACTATTACAGCATATTATTTAATATATATGTAGTATAAATATATATATTGTAGGGTATTGAGTTCAAACCCTACATAACTAATCTCTAGAATGCTGAAGAAATATCTCTTTATTAAACTGATTTTATTAATCAAAGAAAGACAACACATATTTTTAAATATCTATTAATTATATTGTGAGCATATATAGACAGTTGTCTGTAGACAAACTTAATAAATAATTTTTCTAATTTGCTTATTAACCCTTCTTTAAAGCGAACTTATATTTAATAGATTATAATATTCTTTCTTTAATCATACTTTGATTTTAATACTTGTCTTATTGATTTATTTTATGAATTTTAATTTGTAGCTTTTTAAATCATTTGGATTATTTTTTAATAGGCAAGTTTTATATATTTGGGTATGGATGGGTGTGTGCCTATATTTACAGATATAAACTTAGAGACAGTTACAGATATATTAAAAGAAAAGGGTTTATTTAAATCATTTTATAGTTACTTTATAAAACAGTTATATTATTTAGGATCAATTTATTTTATTTTGTCTGAAAGAGTTACCGTGTTTTACTTAACCTTTCAGGCTGATATCAAAGATTAATGAGAGAGAGATAAAGGTCAATTTTAGACTTGTGAAAGGGAGGGGGCTGCTATTTAGATGAGTCCAGACCAAAAAGCTAAATTACCAAGAAATCTAGATCATTTTGGATTTCTTATTAAATAATAAATTTTAAAATATTATCAATTTTGAGAAGATTTTGACCAGGTGCCTTAATTGATGGAAACCATGTGTTTTTAGTAGCAAAAATATAGGTGAATAATCAGAGAGACTAGCTGTATGTAAAGCTGGAAATAAGTCTGTTAAAGAAAGGAAAGAAAGAATAAACTAGATTGCTTTACAGAAACCACACATTGTTTTAAAGGTTTCTACATCAACATGGTGGGGTAGAAAATATTTTGTTCGGTGTTCCTATCGCCCCAGGAAACCCATGCACATCAGAAGAGTTTAAATCTAAAGCATTTAAAACATCTTATAACTGATTTACAAATATGAAAGAAGAAACTTATTGCCTCACCTGTGCTGTTAAATCCAAATGCTGCCAATTACAAAGTAAAATGCTAAAATTTGTGAAACCATGCTATTGCTGAATTTGAATAAAAAGCACAAAGCAAAGGAAAAGACTGAAACATATGGAAAGCAGAAATATCCATCTGTCTATCAAAAATAACTATACCCAGAAGAAATGAAGAAACCATCCCAATGATAAAATGGTCCCTATGGAAGCAAATTATTTCATCATCATTGCAGTAAAAAGAATTGCAAGCCCAAGCCAAAAATAGGACTTCCAGTAAACCGCTGTAATTAGTAAATCTACATGTGTTATATATTGGTGTGTGGATGATTTCAAATTCTAAACTGTCAACAAGCTGACTTTAAAATGAAATTCCTTAGACTCTTTGAAACTGTCTTTACATCAGAGGGTAAAAGAAGAACTGGTAATATCAATTTTAATTATATTTTTATCAGAGACTATTAACAAATCTTTTAATAATAAAGCCATTTATCTCAGTGGTCTTCAACCACCGGGCCGCAGAAGTTTTCTGCCGGGCTGCGCTAGACTGGCAAGAAAGTTAGTAATAACAAAATAATAAGATTTTAAACTTTTAATTAATATAAACAGTTTTTATTTATTTTTTCATCGCATTTTTACCCTGTTAAAAAATAAGAAACAGAACAAAAATGAAATCTAATCAATCATACATAAATTAATTTGTTTTTCTATTTATCACAGATGTTTATGGAGAGATAGAATTAAATTTATTATTTTTCTAAAAAAATTCAAAATTAAAAAAAAAAGGTTTTTTATTATACAAACTCCAGTTGTCTTTTTATAGCCAATCACAGTCGCTTGTCGGCATTGTTTATGTGTTAAAACAAGATCAAAACTTTTGACTTTTTCAAGTTTCGTTTTCTTTTTCTTTTTTTTTTTGTTTAAAAATACGCCCACTTTTTTGGGGGCCTATAAGGCTATATTTTTTGGTTTTATTTGTATACTGCTAATATACTAAAACTTTTATTTTTAAAACCAATTTCAGTTACCCTTTTTTTAAAAATAAAAACAAACAAAAAATAACTGCGATTTTTTTTTTTTTTTGGCTTTATTTCTATTATGCGATATCTATTTTACCATCTTTTAAAAAAAACTTTTCCTATTAATTACATTTTTTGATCCTTTCAACACACCAGCACACACACACAAAAAAAATTACAATAACATCAAAACTTCAGACTTTTGCATGTTTCGTTTCATTTTTTCAGATTTAAAATATGGCATTTTTTTTTTTGACTGTACGGTGATTAATTACGCGATTTCTATTTTGCCCTTACTACTATCAAAAGACAACCTCCATATATATATAACCATCTTGTATATTTAACATTAAATACAGATAATACATTTATCATAATCATTGCCATGTGATTACACTAGCTATGATATTTCCCAACATTCAGGTGAATAACATTTTATTCTTGAATGTTTTAACAATGAAATAATAAACATAGAAATGCAAGCACATTAATGAGAACGATTGTTATTGTACTGTTTTCTGTGTTCAGCATGTGAAGGTAAGCAACACCATTACAATACACAATAACTAGTGTGCTGTTTTGGTCAGTTATAACAATTATGCTTATCTAAGGCTAAGCAGGTTACATCTTTAAGAAAATTTATCTGTAAACTTCTGCCGGTCCGCAAAATCTTATCCTTATTTTTGCCGGGCCGCAGGTGTGAAAAGGTTGAAGACCACTGATTTATCTCTCTCTTTAAATCTTAAAATGAAAATTGCTCTATTGATGTATTATGTAACCTTAGATTATTACATGTAACTATTTATATATGCATTTTATTGTTATAAAAATGTGTTTATTGTGTATTGATTCAATATTGTGAAATATGTTGTTTAAATTGTATATAAAAAGGGTTTAATAGTTTTTATTCATAATGAGAATTGACATATATATATATACACACACACCTCGGAATATAATTGTGCTTACATGTATATTTGTTGAGTATGAATGTTAAAAATCGGTAGAAATTTTAACATTAGGAGAGATAGATTTTTAAAGTAGTTAATGACCTAGATTGGTGAAATGGAGATAGGTAATTGAAGCTGATTTCTCTAAATGTTCTTAACTCTATGATCTAACTAACCCCTCTCTATTCATTTCTCGATTAATATTAATAATGTTTAAATTTATTAATATAAAAATATATGATATACACATTAGGCGAGGATGTGCATGCATAGAGTGTTTATTTTTAAGATAAATGTTTTTATGGTATGAGATTTTTATTCACCTGAATAGATAAACACATCACGCTATATGATATGAATATTGAGTTTACTTTTCATTAAGGGAAAGGGGGAAGATCTTTAATATGATTATTATTATTATTTAAATATAAGTTATCATTGTTAATTATGTACATTTTCTATCTGTATTATTAATGATTGATCAGTATTTTGTTTTTATTAAAAAAGGCATATATCTTACTTAAAAAAAAGTTAGGCATTATCTTGTGAGATTGGTTATGATCATCATCATCATTGATGGGTCTCAATTGTTAAAATATATTTTAAGTAATTATAAATTGGTAATAGATAGGCTTTGTTGTTGTGAGTTAATTGTAAAGCTGTGGCTGGAATCATCATTGTCATTATATTATTAATAAATAGATTAAATAAATGGGTGAATGTTAAACATGAATTTATGATATTAAAATCTTATAACTTATGTGAGAATTATTCGCACAACTAAAGTGTAAGGATATTTTTCCCCTTAATACAAATGCATGTGTTATAAATAATGTGCCAATTGGGTTTGAACCAGGTACACGTATAAATAAGTATATGATATAACTTTGTCTTAGGTTTAGATAACCTAGTGGCGTCCAGATAAAACATATACATGTAAGTAAAATTGAATAATGGAGAAATAAGAGTTTGATTTGCCTTTTCCCCATCTTGATGATATATTTATTGATTGATTTTTAATTAGTTACAAATAGCGCCAGTGTGTGACTATAAACGTGTTTTATATATATGTGGAAGGAGAAAATGGAATTTTCTTTGTTGAAAGAATCTATTATTAGAGATAAAAATAATTCCACTATATTTGATACTATATTTATTTTATTTACTTACGTGACTATTGCTTTTATTTTTATTCGGTTACAATATATCATAACGGAACCGCGGGGTACACCATAAGATGACGTGAATACGACTCAGTGGTTGGATGATTTGAATACTATGTGTCAAAACAACCTACAACAAGTCCTATCCTAAATTTATGATTCGACGGCACATTTAGGTGTGTCAGATGTTACTGAATCACGAATGGCATATAACAAAGGAGCGCATCTCACTACTGTCAGACCTAGGCCTTCGAGTAGGATGCTAAAGATGTCACAATGAAGTGCCCAGTTCCAAATCACATCTACTTTTAGTATGCTAACTCATAATTTACTTACAATATTTCAATATGACCTAGACTGATGCATATTCATTACATCTTCCTTTTTAGGCCCCATTACACCACGGAATTCAAACTCAGGAGTTATTGCAGTCAGCTCTTTTCAGGGATGGACTTACTCAATTACTGACCAAATATGCCTATGTATAAGCATAGATATAGAAAAATACTGATGATGATCAATTATTTATAAGAGCAATACATAATGATGATTATGATCACCAAACCTTTAATGGTGTAAATTCATAATGATGATGATGATGATCAAACATCTAGTGGTATCAATGCACAATGATGATGGTAATGATCAAGCATCTAATGGAATAAATGCACAATGAAGATGGTAAGGCCAAACATCTAGTCATATCAATGATGATGGTGGTGATCAAACAGAGATCAGATTGGTTTAAACAACTTAATATGTTTATTAACAACATATATAATAAATATTTACAAACAAAAAATAATAAAATAAATAAATATTTGGTTATCAAGAATGGTTTTCTATCATTTTGATGGCTTCACACAACAGAAACAAAATAATTTAAAGTATATTATATACAAAATTATATTATATAATTCATTGAATATATACATAAAACAAAAAAAAAGAAATGCAAAATGAGAGTTCACTAATTCTAAAACTACCCCATTAATGTAATTAGAATGATATTTTTAGGTTAGGGTAAATATATTTATAACTATTTTTTTTATTAAATATATATATAGCCCCACTCCCATCTATATGTGTGTGTAAGTCATAGTAAAAATTAATGATAGATATGAAAAAACAAAACCATTTATTCCAGTGGGTTAATTGTGCACTCAGAAATAAAACAAAATTACAAGTAAATATTAATAAAACTTATTAGTAAATAATATAGTTTTGTTTGTCCTAAAGTTTACCCTTAATGTTAAATATATAAAAACCTTACTTGAAGGCGCCTTGATGGATTAATGTTGAATTTTCAGAGGAATCTGTAAATTTACTTTTATTAAAAATAACACATATTAATTGACTATGATTTTTTTTTTTTAAATACATCCAACATATGATATTTATCCATCCACTGCTTCCATTTTTAAATTGCAGGTGATTACAATACATAAACTTTCAAATAGAAATGATAAAAGCAAAAAATAAAAAAATAATAATCACATGAATCAAAACAAAATATATTTATCTTGAGGAAAACAAGCATTTTATCTCCAATTAAAAGTTAATAAATTTAAATGTCAATCTCCCTGTATAACGTTCCTGTTCACCAACTCTGTTAATATTCATATATTTCATGCTGCTTAGTTAAAAACCAACACATACAAATTATTTCTTTGGAACGTATATAAATCCATGAAAGATTGATGTACACCAGCGTTCTGTAAATAGACATTTTGATGGAAAATTTTATAATTTTCTAATGACCTTGAAGTTAGCTTTGGAACGTTCTACAGTATTGGCTTTTTACCCGAATACATTATAATGATTCCTTTATTATAAACTTATTTATAATGTGGCTTCAATATGTATATATATTGAACTAGCTTAAAGAAACAGTTAATTTTTAGTAGTTTCACATTTCTTTTCCATCATTTCCATAATAATGAATTCCAGCTTGCAGAATAAATTAAGTCATTAGTTCATTCCTGCTAATTATAAATTGAAGTTTAACTTTCCAGTTTCCTTCTCTCCAAAATAAAGATTTTATATTATCTTGAAACTAGATATTAAAATTTTACTGTTTTTAAACGCTGGACATTTACTTTTTTTTTTTTAAACAGAAAAAAATACTTTTTTTCTTGCGGTTGACAGTTCTGTTGTTAGTTTCCAAGTGATGAGAAACGCTCTATTGTTTCTCTCGTGCTAGCTAAAACCTATTGTTACAAAGATTAATAAAAAAAAACAAATTATTATTATTATTATTATTAATAATAATAATAATAAATTGAAAGTATGCTAGTCTTTCTCACATGCGCAATTATAACAGAAAGCCAATCAGATTTTAAACAGATATCTAATAAATAATCAAGCTTAGACACGAGACAGAGATTTTGATAGAAAAGGTTGATACCAACCTTTTCTAAACTTAACTTTTATGTATATAAGCCAGTCTTAAGCATCTTATTATTATTATTATTATTATTTTAATCTTCATTATTCCAAATTTGATCACTTAGCAACAATTTTGATCTCATATCTATTTCAACCTTTGATTATGTCCATCTTATAAATCAATTAGTATTTTAATTAATGATATCAAATGAATAAAAGAAAAACAATTTCTATCAATAGACAAACATATTAGTTTATATGTACGTTTATAAATGCATACACTTCATGTATATAATGAATTTGTTTGCTTTCTCATAATAGATAAAAAAAATAAGAATTTCTCAAACATATTACTTTATCTGTATGTTTATATATGTATATACTACATGTATATAAGCAAGTATGTAGGATATTTTATTTGCCTACCACTTGGTCTGAATTTAAACATTGTGAAAGAAACTGGGACAGGTGTGAAGGTTGGTTGTAAGCCATCTCTTACAATATATTATGTTTTGTATTTTTTTATTCACTATTTTAATGTTTATATTATTTATTTTATTAATAATATCATTTATTACTTTTTAATCATTTGTTTTTGTCCCTGTGTATTTTAGATTTTTATTTTAGTATAATTGTCAATTTTATTTTTGTCTTATATATGTATTTATATAACTTAATACTAAAAGGAAATATGCCTATGTGTTTGAAAAGGAAGGTTTTTAATAAGTGCATTTTATCAGTTTTTACTTATTGATCTGGGACTTGGACATTTAAAGTAAGAGCAATACTGAGACTTCAGACCACTCAAAGAAGTATGGAGAAATGCATGTTAGGAGTAATAAGAAGAGATCGAAAACACAATATATGGGTAAGAGAACAAACTTGTATTACTGACATTATTGAAAGAATTAAAAGAATGAAGTGGAGTTGGACTGGACATATTGCTAGAAGATATTATAATAGATGGATAATTGAATTCTTAACAGTCCTTGGCACTATATTGAATTTTTTAAAAACTGATTTGAGAGACAAATTTTAACAATAACATCAGTTTTAATAATGTTAGAGCAAAAAGCTTTACATTGCTAGAAACTAGAAAAACGAAGGAAAACAATAAGGCTAAGACAAATAATGATTACCATTAAAAAAATAAGAAAAGAAATTTCAACATCCGAAATAATTATTACTTTATTGTTTGTTCAGAATTTCCGAAACTATTCGCATAAAAATTCTTCATTTCTATCTTGTATCTCAAAAGTTAACAAATCTCAAGGTATCTATAAGAAAAAGATTCATCCTAATAAAAGATATAAAACAAATCATTTCCAAAAAGTGAATATGCAGTTGTCATCATAGCAATTAGCTTCTTGTCTGTCTAAAACTAGAAATTGTAGGTTACTGTTTGTATCAATGATAAAATGAGTTTCATCTCTTCATTTTATATTTGTTGTGAATACCAGTAATGTTTATATTCTTTATGCACACCAGTGATGCTATCTTGTTATATTTATTGTCCTATAGATATATAATTTATTTGCGTATAACTTATTTGTTAGCTATGAACTTGAAAATAATGTGATGCAAGATATGGCAAAACTACTGACTCCACTGCATGAGTACCAAAGCATGGGCAAAAATCAGAATTTGATTATTTGCCTGCATACAATTCCATGTGGTATATACATAATCATTGTGGCTATCACCATACACACACCATTTGAAATCTCTGTTGTTTTTAAGTCTTTATATTTTCACATGGTACTATGCCCAGTCAATTTGGTTATTGCTTTATCAACTGCTACCTTTCTGTATTTCAGATAATTAGTCTTAAAATTTACATTGCACAACCGCAACTATATACACTAATGTTAATCGTTAAACCATCTATTGCTTTATTGATAATAAAATTCTCTTATTGTGAATTAGATTGACAACTGTGTCTGTGTTAAAAAATTCATAATTCATTGGTATATATTATTCGCTTAAGGCAGGTTGAAATATCTGAGATATCTTAGACACAAGATGCACTTAACTTATCTAATGGTATTGCAAGTACTTTCTTAACTTCAAGTTATTTGGGACTTATATATGTAAGGCCTCCATAAAATAAATGAAACAATAGTACTATTCAAATCCAAAATAAGAAAATATTTTAATTCTTTAAAAGCTAATTATTTTATAAGGTAATGCTGCTTACATATAGATATCATCTTTCCATAACACAGACTAATCCCTATGCATTTTTTGTCTGGCTACACATTAACTGACACTTAACAGCCTTACACATACAATGTTATTAAATAATAGTATCAATGGGAATAATTAACTTGCTGCTCAATGCAAATATTATAGCTACTGAATTTTTTGTTGTATTTATTATTTATTATAAGCTTTAATTATTAGCAATAATCTGTTATGAATTGCTTAGTGTAACTTTGTGTTTTCTAGCTAAAGCAGAGAAATTGTCATCTTCAGATATGACAGCTACTAAATTATTGGTTTATTTGTTATCTATTATAAGCTCAAATCATTAGCAATAATTTGTTATAAATTGCTCAAGCTTTCTTATGTAAAACAAACTACTATATTTTATTTTATTTGAAATTAAAAAAATAATCAAATGGCAGTTGCTTAAAGGAATATGTGGGCATTAGAATACATTAATGACAGAATAATTTTTGGCTCTGGAATATCTAGCTTGAGTATATTATGAAATCACTATAGTTAAATTGTGCACGACAAATATTAGAATACAAAAGGGACTTGAACTGATGACCCAGAAATTAAGAATAATGTTCTATCAACTGAGCTAATTGATTATTCCAATGAAATAACAAGATATTATTTAACTCTATAAAAAATATTAACTTAAAAATGAAGTTAAAAAAGAGAAGTTATAAATAAATATAATAAAAATATGCTAAACGTTTTCGAGGATCCATGCCTCATAATCATAGCTTTCATAAAAATACATAATAAAATATATACAAAGATATATAAAATTAGCACGTGTTACGTGGACCATTTCTTCGATATATCAAAGCAAGTGTCTTTTCTATTTATAGCATTAATATTTCCATTAATATAGAATGCTTCTTTTATTTTCCTCTTATGATCATTTGATTCAGTGCATAAAATTACAGGATTGGAAGGAATAAAATTGTGTCCAGATTTCATGGAATGCTCCAAAAATACAGAAGATATATTGTTGTTGTTCTGAGCTCTCTTGTAAGTGTACATGTGTTGAGCAAGCCTAGTATTAACAGTAGCTTTAGTTTCACCATAATATACAGCAAGACATTTTTCTTGAGGACATGAAATGAAATAAACTACATGTGGGGTGAATGAACGATCAATATGATCTTTTGAGTTGTTGATCAATCTATTAGAATTAGGAAAAGTTCTAAATCCAATTTTAAACTTATTGAATAATGCTTTAGTTAATTTGTTAGATATTTTGGAAATGTAAGGAATAGTAATTCTAGGAAGTTGAACACATGGTACAACACTATTTATTTTATTATGGAATTTAGAAATATAATTTTTAATAGACCAAAGTTTAAAACCTGCTTTCATCGAATCTTTAATAAAATTATTCAGATTTTCTTTTCTGTCTGCTTCATATTTACAAAGATGCAAATTTCTAAATAAGAAAGAATTTAAACCAGCAAATTTATGTGATGCAGGTGAGTTAGATTTAGGGTGAATACAGCTTCTAATTTCAAAAGGCTTAATTATCATCTTATAATCTATACAGTTATTATTTCTTGATAATGAAAGGTCAAGATATTTGATTTCTTTATTATTATTTTCATATACAATGCTAAGTGATAAATTAGATAAACTTTGAAGTTCTTCTCGTATATGTAAAATATTATCCATAGAGGAAATAATAAATATATCATCCACATAACGAATATATGTAAAATCAAGAGTGGAATTGTAATATTTCAGTATTATAGAGCTTTCAAATTCATTTAAATAGACATTAGATAAAATGCCACTGACAGGTAAGCCCATTGGCCATCCATCTTTCATAGTATACCACTTGTTTTCAAAGATTGTAAAAATGTGCCAATCAAGCCAAGAAAGAAAAGCAACAATAAATTTAAAATTAATAGAACAATTTTTAATTATTTTAAAATTAAGTACGTACTTCAGAAACAGCTTTTATCATATATCACAAATCAATGTAAAATTATTTTTAAAAAACAAACATTGAGATGGAATAGAATGACTGCAAACTGTGTGATTCCTCAATAGATTCAAGATAAACTTTGTAAAATTGAAAGATTTCATATATTAAAATTTGAACAGAAATAAAATTTTTGGCTTTTAAGCAAAATAGAAATCTTTATATAAATAATACTAACTCTTTTGTTAATAAAACATCATTTACACCACCATATGAAATTAAAAAAATTTTATCTTTGGGACCTAAATATGTTGGTGGTAGTTGGAGATCTCCTAAACTTCAATTAATTGCAGATGTTGAAGTCAGCCTCATTAATAATCCACAAAGAGATGCTATTATTTCAGATTTATCTAAATTATTAAATATAAATTTGTCTAATACAGAAAGTAAAGTATGGGATAAAGATATTTTAAAAACTAAACAATATTTTATATCTCACAATATTTCTTGCTTTAGGGAAGATAAAGGAAACCGTTTTGTTTTGCTAAATAATATAGATTATAAAAATAAAATGTATGATCAAATTAAGATATTAAAACTAATACAAGATGACAACTTTAATATCAAAATAGATAGAGATAAATTTATCATTAATGTGCTTCGAAAATTTAAAGACAAAGGTATTACTAAATCTGAATATTATAAGATTTATCCTTCTTCTACTAGACCTCCCTGAATGTTTGCCAATTCTAAATTACATAAGCCTGGTGAACCTTTAAGATTGATGATGGATTTTGGTGGAGTACATTATTTTGAAGCAGCCAAATTGGTAAATAAATTACTTATAGAATATATTAATTTTGGCTTATATACTATCAATTCTTCTTTCCAATTTATTTCTAAAATTAAAAACATTCAACTTATGAATACATCCACTATGGCTACTATGGATGTGAAAGAATTATATGGATCTATTAATAGAAAATTATCCATTCAAATAGTGCATGAAAAACTTTTGAGGACACATTGCCCTTCTGATAGAGTTAAATTTATTGTTGCTTTTCTTTCTTGGCTTGATTTGCACATTTTTACAATCTTTGAAAACAAGTGGTATACTATGAAAGATGGATGGCCAATGGGCTTACCTGTCAGTGGCATTTTATCTAATGTCTATTTAAATGAATTTGAAAGCTCTATAATACTGAAATATTACAATTCCACTCTTGATTTTACATATATTCGGTATGTGGATGATATATTTATTATTTCCTCTATGGATAATATTTTACATATACGAGAAGAACTTCAAAGTTTATCTAATTTATCACTTAGCATTGTATATGAAAATAATAATAAAGAAATCAAATATCTTGACCTTTCATTATCAAGAAATAATAACTGTATAGATTACAAGATGATAATTAAGCCTTTTGAAATTAGAAGCTGTATTCACCCTAAATCTAACTCACCTGCATCACATAAATTTGCTGGTTTAAATTCTTTCTTATTTAGAAATTTGCATCTTTGTAAATATGAAGCAGACAGAAAAGAAAATCTGAATAATTTTATTAAAGATTTGATGAAAGCAGGTTTTAAACTTTGGTCTATTAAAAATTATATTTCTAAATTCCATAATAAAATAAATAGTGTTGTACCATGTGTTCAACTTCCTAGAATTACTATTCCTTACATTTCCAAAATATCTAACAAATTAACTAAAGCATTATTCAATAAGTTTAAAATTGGATTTAGAACTCCTCCTAATTCTAATAGATTGATCAACAACTCAAAAGATCATATTGATCGTTCATTCACCCCACATGTAGTTTATTCCATTTCATGTCCTCAAGAAAAATGTCTTGCTGTATATTATGGTGAAACTAAAGCTACTGTTAATACTAGGCTTGCTCAACACATGTACACTTACAAGAGAGCTCAGAAGAACAACAATATATCTTCTGTATTTTTGGAGCATTCCATGAAATCTGGACACAATTTTATTCCTTCCAATTCTGTAATTTTATGCACTGAATCAAATGATCATAAGAGGAAAATAAAAGAAGCATTCTATATTAATGGAAATATTAATGCTATAAATAGAAAAGACACTTGCTTTGATATATTGAAGAAATGGTCCACGTAACACGTGCTAATTTTATATATCTTTGTATATATTTTATTATGTATTTTTATGAAAGCTATGATTATGAGGCATGGATCCTCGAAAACGTTTAGCATATTTTTATTATATTTATTTATAACTTCTCTTTTTTAACTTCATTTTTAAGTTAATATTTTTTATTTATATTTTACGGGAAGTAATTTATTTTATTTAACTCTATATATTTTTTGCATTTATCTTACAGTTAACCACTATTGTTGTTATTAATGATACTGATTTTATTTAGAACAAAATATCCAGCACTTTTAAGCATATGTAGAATTAATTATTCCATGAATAAAAGAGACACGTTCTATGCCAATTCCAAGAAATGGCAAAATTGATTTGCATAATTTTGCATTTCTCATGCTAAACATTCTGCACCACAATCATTCATAACTTTGAAAATGAAGGCTTTGCCCTTCGAAAGTACTAAGCAAACAAATAAATAGATAAATATATTTTGAGAATTATTGACGTGTTATAACTAATTGTGTGAAACTTTGCTTCTCAATAATTATCCATTGTTATGAATCTGTTCCTATTTGGTCATGAAGTATTATGTTCTCCTGAGAATTGATATATTTTTTAATTTCACAAAAAAATTTTTATTAACCATCTTGTTTGATGGATTTAAGTTTCCAAGTAATTTGCATCTTGTTATTGTTAATCAGACTTTAATTGAATTGTTCTCTGTTTGGCAATGTCTCTTGATCTCCTAAGCTTTTGATTATGAGATAGTGACAGGGTTTGCCTGATACTTTATAAAAGATGGTGAGATTCAGATAATTTACAAATAGTAACAAAAATAGTACCTGACATTTTGGAGAGATAAGAATCTGGGGGTAAAAATGAATCTGGGGGGGGGGGTATCTTAGACTATTATCTCTTAAGTAAGTATCTCATGCTATGGAATTCAAAGTCTAAAATAATGTAAATTTGATATTTATTTTAAATATGACTGGAATCCTGTTGGAATCTTAATCCTACTTTTAAATATCATATATACTCATCTAAAAATATCTTCAAACAATGGCAGAAGAGATCCAAAGATTTTTTCCCACTTCAAATCCAGTGATAAAGACAATTAGATTGGATTTTCCTAGATATTATTGGAAGATCAGGATTCAAGATTAGCTATAGTTGTTATGCACATGTGCTTCAGAAATAAAATTTAATCTCATATGATTTATGCAATTGTGGCTACTTTATAAATTATGATTTATGTAGATAATGACTGTCAAATCTATGTACATAATAGAGGAATTGAAGATCTTAATATAGCCACTAGGGAATCTATTTCTGACTGGAAATATTAATAATTAGTTGTCTATATTTAATAAAAAGGCCTTATGCTAAATAAATTATGATTTCTTATTTTTCACTTCGTTCTTAGGTAAAATAGAAAGAATTGATAAATAAGTCAGTGATAAATAATTAAAGTAAAATAATGCAATTTAAGTCTTATCAGGGAACGTGTTTTATAAAGAGTGAACTTATATTACTACGGTTTAGCTAGCTATAGCTCACACAAATACAATTATGGAGTTAGTCTTTGACAACCAAATGGTTCACTTCCACATAATTTACTATATAATATATTTCATTACTGACAAAGTAGTAAGATTACTCTCTGGACCTTTTCATATCTGTTTAAACATTTTAATTATGGCAGATATAATTAGGCATAAATGTAACTTTTTTTTTTTTAATCACAAATTTGTATCTGACAGATTAACCATGCAACTTGAGATAGGTGATAGAACATCTCACCTGGTAACATTTCTATCTTTTCATTTAACATTTAGTAGTAAACCATCTGTGCAACAGCTATTAAAGAAATTTCGTCTCATAATTGCTTTAATTTTAATTACGACAAAATAATATGTGATAGGAAATGAATACCATTTGATTTAAAATGTGAGATCGATGATAGGGATTAATTGATTAAAACATCTGATTAAAAATTTGTTACCAGTTTGATATGTTAGCTACCATAATTGCTTTCTATCTCTCATGGTTTGTAAGTGAAAAACTAATCACTAAGGAATTAAATTACAATATAACAGTGATCAAATTTATTTAT
The DNA here is from genome assembly GCA_028023455.1 of Epiperipatus broadwayi. NCBI lineage: Eukaryota > Metazoa > Onychophora > Udeonychophora > Euonychophora > Peripatidae > Epiperipatus > Epiperipatus broadwayi. Next base: position 3,313,630 of record JAQFVV010006291.1, read on the forward strand.
GCAAATATATTTACTTCATTCAAATTTTCATTATGCAAATGAAAGATTAATCAATAAAAAATTAAAGTACATACACTAATAGGTATATTTTTTTGTACAGAAGAGCAAAAAAGAACGATAACTTCTCAATATTCTTGGAACATGAGAAGTGGGCTGGCCATGTGTTTGAACCAGGCAACTCCAAGATAGTATGCTCTGAAGCCAACGACTGCAAAAGAAAAGTCAAGGAGGCGTATTTTATTATCAGTGACAACAATTCCATCAATAGACGTGACACGTGCTTTTCTATCTCGAAAAAATGGACAAACTAATTTGCATTCACATTTGCATATTTTATTAGTTAACAATACTACATAAATGATTTATAACTTATGTTGGCTATGAATATGAGGGAAAACCTCGAAAGCGCTCGGCCCATTTAATTGTTTTTGGTTTTTGCAGCTTCTTCGTCAGCGGGTAAATCGCTTTTATATGCTAAAAGATAATAAATTATTTTCTATTGCATTTTTATACTTACTTTGTTCACTTTATTACTTATTACTCTGATTTTATAATTCAATTTTCTATTTAAATCAGTGTATTGGAAATTTGAATGATGTAAGAAATGTATATCTCAAGTAAATTTATAATTTTTTTTGTAATTACATTAATATAAATAAACAAATTTACTGTATGTATAATTCAATTTCGAATCAATTTATTATTGTTTTGTACAAATAAATATGTTCATAGCATATTGTAATTTAATTTCTTATTAATCTCTCATTTGGCAAAGGGTACTACCTGGGAATCAAAAACCATTATAGTAGATCATATAATAAATCAGCATGAAGTCCTTTTGCAATGTATGCAATCAGATTTGATTAGTAATATTTTAGTCACAGATCGAATTAAAAGAAAACAGTTATATCCATGTATGTAAATAAATCAATTATTTTATATAGTGCGATGTTTATAAACTGTAATATTTAAACAACATTAAGCTGATGCACATGCGCTTTGCAGATTTTAACTATTATTTTGAAATATGTTAAAGTTCATATGTTCTGACATGCAAAATAGTTACATAATTAATTATAGAATTAAGTTAATCCCAGTTAATAAAGGAATGATTGTTGTTGTTTTTTTTAAAAAAACTATATTAATTATTACTGCTAAAACTCATATTAGTTAATTATTTACTCTAAACACTGGGAAAGGTCAAATAAATCCAAAAGTAATTAGTCTGGGAGAGCGCTAGAGATCTTTATGAAAGTGTCTTATATTCCAGGATATCCACCACTTGTAGATCTCCAAATGGATATAGGAAAACAATTTAAAGAGTTAAACAAATCTTTACTTTTATTTTGTCTAAGCCTTACAGTGTTATCCATTTGTTAAATACATTTGTTGTTCTTAATCTTAAAATAAATGTTTGGAACTTGTGGAGTAAGTTTATTCCATGTTAGATTCTTTTCATGCTCTCACTGAGGAATAATTCTCAGCTATATACTGAGATTTATCATATATAACCTTTTCTTTGTCTTTCAATTTGGTCGTTTTAATGAAAAATTGTTTCTTTAGTAATAAATAGAGAAATAAAGATAAAAATTTTAAAATCAACTCTGTTTAGGGAAAGAAAAATGGTGTGTGTACACAACAACAAAAACATTTGAATGATATTTAGTATTACTTATTGTTTGAATAGTTTGTTATATTGTATGTGTATGCATTTGATGTTTTATAGATAGTAGCAGATATATGACTTAGGAATCAATACAAACACATACCAACAGAAAAAACTTGAAATGGATATTTATTAAGTATAGAACATAATTTTGAATATTGTTAATGATCAATTTCTAGTATTTTTAAATAATTATAAATTTAAAACATTGTAGGCTAAGTTATGTTTACTGGTAAACTAGTTGATTTATTGCCTTTTTTTTTTTTTTTAATTAATCCAATGATTTCATATTAATCAAAATTGTTTAATCTGCAATCTCAATTCATCAGATCCAGTTTTATTCAGTTTATTTACTGAGACTTAAATTCTAACTCTATTATTAAAATATAAAACCAGATTTATTTATTTTTTTAAACGGAAACTTTTTTTATTGCTTATGTTAAACAAAATAATTTAATGTTAAATTTGCTTAATGTAGCATGATGTATTTTAGACATGAATTAAATATATAATAAAATTGCATTAGTTTGCTCAGTCTACCGTATTTTTAAAACCTCATTCAGTATAACAGGTCAAACCACTAAACATCACATGATCACCATCCATTGATTACTCTGGTTGGCATAGGGTGACACTACTGTATAGAGAGTTTTGCCTTGTTTTATAACAGGTCAATAATTATTAACTATGTAAGCAACGTGTTATATCTATACATTAATTAAATGATGCTATCTTAAATATATTTAATTATCCAAGTGTGAAGTCCCAATTATTATTATTATTATTTCATAAATGGATATTGAATTTTCACTATCTATAAGATAGTATTGACCCAGATATTTATTACCAGAGCAAGCTCCCTACCAGCAAGATATACTTGAAATATGAAATAATTCATAAGAATTACCATGACAGTGTAAAATCTGAGACTATTTGTAGATCTTCATGAGATATTAACTTGAAGTTGAAAGATGATTATGCACTGTTTATAGAGAAGTAGTATACAGTAGATCAGGGAATACTGCTTTGATTCTATTCTATAGTTTATTGATTGATTTTTTTATCATTTTTTTAAGAGAGTAAATAATATTCAAATAAAAAAAATAGTCATAGATCACATGACCCCATTATCTTAAGCTTGTAAGATATGAGCATTGCCAATTGCTCAACAATGCTTAGCAGAGAAAGCATTTAAAAAATAATGTCTTCATTTATATTCACTTAAATTTATCTTATATGGAGGCTACTCAATACCAGCACCTGAGTATTCACTTATTGCAGTAATTGCATTTTGTTTTGAATTTCAGTTGGATGGATTTTCTAAGATAAATTAGTGATGGATCTTGCTATTGATAATTTTTGGTGCTTATTTTCAGAAGCATTATAGTTCTTTTTCTATAATTGTATCTTTTGTGTGTGTGTGTGTAATTAATCGTTTCCCAGATTATTAACGAATGCATCCTCATCTCTATTTGCAATTACATGTTACCAGTTTTTTTCATTGTCACAATAAATTGTTATACATGCAAATTTTTGGCATTTAAAATAAAAAGATTGACAACTCTTTTTCAATAGGCATTTCATCCAGAATAGTTTATGGTAGCTATTCTACTACTTTATCTTTCTTTAATTTTATTAAGACTTTTAAGTAGAATTGAATATGGAATATTTTACTTTTTTTTTTTTTTTAAATTTTATTGTGTCCATAAATCTTGAGAATCATTTTTTTTAAGTATTCTCTATTAAATGCTGGAGGTCTAGATGGAATCCATTGTATGTTAATTAATGGGTTATTATCATTTGCATATAGATTTCTTCATCTTGAATTGTTTAATAGACTTGGTAGCATATTGATTTTTTGATGATTATATTGATATAAATGATAGTCCAAAAACAGATGAGGGATAGTATGAAATATTGCCATGTTAGATAAAAATTAATTTTGCTAAAAATGAAAACAAATTAGGCTATGATAAAATGAGCTTCTCATGTTTTTTTTTGTTCTATCCTTTAACTAGTTCTATGACAGTTATATGTAAAGCTAGGAATACATTAAAGAGATTTATCCAATAATTATTCAAGTGTTTGGAAAAAAAAATTTGAGATGAACTTTGTATCATTTTGATGGTGAAGCTTAATATTTTTAAATAACACTTGTTCCTATAGGATTATTTTTTCAATTGGATAAGGAAGAATCTTATTATTCATTAGTACTATTTCTTTGATCTGTTTTTCTAATATTTGTTTTGGCAGTGTTTATTATGTTCTTCTCTACTATAAAAATTTTACTTTGGATTTTGAAGAACTCTGATGAGATCATACTTTTATGTTTCATATAATTAATTTTTTTTGTGTGTTTCTTGAGAAAAATTATTTTTCCTGCAATTCACTTTTAATCTGTATTGAATTAATGGCTGACCAATTTTAAAATATCTCAACTATTTTTTTTATTTTATCATGTCAGCTATTTCCTTGGTTTAACACATTTCAAAGTTTGGCTTAATTGTTCCTATTTTTAAAAAAACAGAAGTTGGTTTAAAATTTTATTTTTCTGTTGACTTATTTATTATAAAAATTGTTTTTTTAAAGGTATTTGTCACATTCAATATCCAAACTGACATAAATGTAAAACCAAAATAGTACAGAAATATGCAGAAATTTTTAAGTTAAGAAAATAACTTGAAAATAAAGATTTGATGTTATGACATCATGGTCACAAAATATTCAAGAAAATGTAAATAAATATGTATATGTGTCATATAAAAATATATGTTCCCAACATATGGACAAATTTATAGCACTGAATAATTTCTAAAGTTTGTTTATTTTATTATTTGGAGAATTTTGATTCTGAAGTAAATTGAAGATTGTGCAAGTGACTTTTGAACTATTCAATACTGAAAGTGGAAACTGTGTTAAGACTACTTAGCTAATATTTTACCTTTTATTACAGAAGATAGGAGATTAGACTTAGCTTATACATACAGTCTTATCTTGTAGGCATAGGTTTGATCAATTAAAAAATGTAATTGCCAAAAATACATATTTAAAAGCATCTAACCAATAATGAAAATAATAATTTATGGCCCAAATTTATTATATGGAATTTAGTTTTTGTAAAAGTTGTAATGTAAAACATAATTTCAAATTATAAATTTTAAATCAGTATAAAATTAAAAATATTAAAAGCTGCAATTTGAAAAACAATTCTTTTCCATGGATGTTATAAATAATTAAGGATTTTGAAAGCAAAGTGAAAATGTTAGAGTTGTTTTTAAAAAACTCTGTGTAGATTGATGGATTATAGTCTCAGATGTGGGAAATGTTTTTTTATCAACAGGTGGGTAGTAACATAGAAAAGCGAGATTTTTGAGTTTTTACAGATTAGACTTCACAGAGAATTCTGTTATCTAGTTTTTACTGCAGACAGTCAAATCAACCAAGAAATGATCTCAGCAGTATTTATCATCTGGTTCTAGCAATAATTCCTGAATACATCTATACAAACAAAAAAAAAACTACCCTTCAGTTTTCAGAAATAAGGAAAGCAAACTACCAGTGCAGAAAAATATTTTTTAATATAATTCTCAAGCATGGTTAAGAGCCACAAAACAAGCATTTGTCTGTTGCTTTCTAATTATGCTGTGCCCTGAAGAAAAGAATGATGTGTCAAGATCTTATATGGAGCCTTGTCTATAGTACTAAATAGTGTCATAATTGTGCTCAGAGTTGAGCTGCTTAGATATTCGGGTGTCTATTTACCAATCAAGGCTGAAGAATACCAATAAATTAGTGAAACCAATTTACATTGATATCAATAGATAATTCACACAAGAATTTAAAACGAACCATGCTAGAAAAGTGAAACCTATTTTACAATATTATTAGACTTTTATCCGCAAAAGTTGCTTGCAAAAACCTTCAGGATTCAACATATGTATAAGTATCTAATAATCATATATATTTAGACTATCTCAATAAATAATACTTGTAAGAAATTTATTTATTTCAATTGGAAAATTGTTTTGGAATGTAGACTACATGTAAAATTTAAGGAGCTTATTATTTTACAGATACAATATAGTTTTGTTTTTTCTCTTTTTATTGTGAGGTTTTTGGAGAGAGTATTTTCACCTCTTATGGGAATAAATCAAGATTTTTTTTATGAAGAGATTTTAATGTTTTTTCTCTTTGTACTAAATAATTTATTTGTATGTTAATATTTAAATTGTATGGGAAAAGAAGATGAAGCATTAATCAGGTGTTGCCAAGTCTAAGTAAAGTAAAAATAAAATTAATGTTTAACTAGAATACTAGATGAATATGTTGTAATCTTGTAGAAGGAAATTTATCTTCACACATACCCTAATAGATTAAATACATTCATCCTCCATAAATGTTTTAAAAACATAACTGTAACACTTAAACTTAGAGCTTATTTTTATGTAAACCAACCCAATATTGACCATTCTTAACTCAGGACTTGAACTTATTACAAGCCTGATATTTTAATTGACAAATAATTTGTACAAATTTAGTTTATGTATCACAAAGAAGAGAAAGTTTCTCATTTTCAAGTACCTGTGATTTTGAATCATATTAGTTTAAATTTATGCAAATAAATAATTTAGCAATATATATAATTGTAATCTGGTGTAAATAGATTAAATTTGCATGCACTCACTATATATGATAAATTTTTAAATCAATTTATGCACACATACATAATAATGATGTAGTTATAGCAGTTTCTTTATTTTATTTGTATTAATCATGTTAATTTGTTAATCCAATTTAGTCTCTTTTTTTTTGTATATGTCCATGTTTTTCCTCCATAATTAAGAGTAGTTAGTGTAAGCTTTCAACATTCTCAGAATTGAATCTATACTTTATGATAGCTAGAATTCATAATCAATAACAGGAAAGAGTTAATGAAAGTGTGGAATAGTTCTTTAGAAGATAGTGCCTAATAGTATGACCTTTACTAGCATCAGAGTATGAATAAAAGGCTTTTAGCACACTGCTTTTTACTCGATTATGCATCTAAAATATGTTACTATGGAAAATGTGATGGAATAATTATAAATATTATCAGTAGCTTGAAAGTTCATTTCCATAATTTCACATAATCCTGAAGCTATTATTTGGCACAGTTTGCATCATATTACATTTGGCTACCCAGCTTAAGGTATGATGCTAGTATCATAAAATATCTTTTATTTACATTTGCTCAATTTTGCTTTCATAATCTGCCAATTGATATTTCTCATTACATTAGAAAATATTAATATTTTTCAGCACATCAATTTTTTTTATAATTATTAGATGAAGCATAAATCACTATTTATTACTTGAATTTTTTACTTTTCTCTTTATCATACCAATTACTATTGCTTACTTGTTCATTACTTTTAAAAAAAATTTCTATGAATATATTATCCATTTAATATTTAAATTAAAATACCATTTCATAATACTTTACAATAAACGGTAGTGTTCTGATATATTGTGTCAGCCACTTGATGGCGTTGATGTTAAGCAAAAACACATTGATATAACATCAATAAACATCAGAAAGCTAAGTATTGAATCAGAAATCTTTAGTTGTATGCTATGAGATGTGATTATCTGCCATGCTCTTGAATGAGCGAATAAATGGCTTTTTTAAAAAATAATAAATAAATGAATGATTTATTGTTTGACAGTTTATAAGATGTTTGAATACCGAAAGTGACAGAGCATTTCCAGTCACTCATTATACCATGCAGAATATTTTTTTAATAATAAGAGATTTTTTTTTATTTTAATTTCAGTATTTTACAATCATAATTTTAAAATTAGAAAACTTAATTGCCAAGATTTGAATTAACATCCTGTATTTAATAGTATCCTATTTCCAGAGTCAAGGAATAAAGCAGCAATCAAATGCCTAGAATACTAACTGATCTGAAAAGAAAAGGATACTGTTGCATATTTTGGTAATGCGAATATATTTGAACCATTTTGAATTTACTGAATTTTATTTTATTATTGAATATAAGGCATGCTCATCAATAAATGAGTGTTTATTTAGTAATGGAGAAAGAGAGAGAAGCCAAATGTTTGGCTTTACCTAGGCACTAAAAAACTCACCATGATTCTATTTCATGTCTAATGGTTGAGATGATATCTGTCATAAAAAGAACTTTCCATATTGTTAAGTAAAGTCTTCATTCTTATTGTATATTTTTATTTTAAATGAATAATTAAGATTTCAGTCTATTAGAATATTTGATTTGACAAAAATCTGTTAAAATGGAATTTGTATTATTCTGGTACAAAGTCTTATGGTTGTTACATTATATTTTGATCATGTAATATGTTGATATAATTTATTAATAAGATATATAATATTTGGAAATTGATAGTGAAAGAAAGAGAGTATGACTAGCAATGAATGAATGAATTCTCTCATTATAATAATGAAACTGTCATTGCAAGTAGGTAATCTTTTATTTTGACAAAATCCCATTCTTATAATCATTGAGAGTTGACATTCTTTTAACTCCATCTAAAAAAATGCTGTTCATATGATTATTAGTAGCTGATATCCATTTGGCATTTTGAGAATTGTTGTGACATTGAATTGTTGACCATATAATAAATAACTGTGATACTAATTTGATTATAGTCTTGTAGCTTCAGACAGCCAATTTTTTTATATTGGTAAAGTTTTCCCAAATAAAATTCTTAATCGCTTGCATTTTTCTATTAATTGGAATTTAATTTCCACTAAGGATGATAATTGTTAATCTTTGGCATTGCAACAGTGATTTCTATGGACTATTTTTTATCTATTTTTAGAATGTAATAACATTGTTAACTTTAAGAATCCTCATCTTTTGGATTCCAACACTTTATTTATCTCGTGTTCTAAATATATTTTTGGAGGGTATTTAGAAGGAATTATAAGAAGGGGTTGTGCTAACCATTATATTAAAACTTTCAATGAAATTTTAATTTTACTAAAATATGGTAGTATTTTTATCTATGCAAAGTAGAAAGCTGTTTATTTTGCAATAAAACTATGTCAATGATGGTATCCTATGTAAAATAATTATTGATACAAAAAGGATGTTAACATTGAATATATCCATCTTGCATTGGTGGTCGAGAGGTCAGTGCGACTGCCTTGCACTTGCAGGCAGTTTCCCGGGTTGCGGGTTCGTGTCCCGGCCGATGCTATGACACTTAAAAAAAAAAAAACAACATTGAATATATCCACTAAATAAATAATTCCTGGTAATGTATCAAACTTGTTACCCACATATATTTAATACACTTCCATTCTTTTCCCAAATACAAATGATCCAAATGATTTTTTTGAACATTCTTATTGTTTTAAGTTTAAAAGTTGTTAGTGACCTTATGAATTGATAATATACTTTTAAAAATTGCCAGTTTGAAAAAAAACTTGTTTATGAGTAGGAAGTATAAGAAATGTTCAAATATTTCACATGCCATTCATTGCTTGTTAATTATTTTTTCAAATTTTCTAGATGTAAGCCCTCTTCGCAATTAAAGATCACATTACTAGCTTATTTGTGTCCACATATATGTGGCAGTAACAGTATTTTTAAATAATGTTTTCCATTTATATTTGATTAATTGGATATAATGATAATCAAACCCTTCTGTTTTGAAGTATTTTTTATAAGATTAACTTAGTCTTTTCAAATTTCACTAACTTCTTTTTTTTTTAATTTCTAGTGACTACTTCATATCTGCTCAGTTTTTCTGTTATTAATTTTTTAATAAAAAGAATGCTTTTAATGACTGAAAAATTATGTTTAGATGAAGTTAAAAAAGTCCCAAGATTAATTTCTGTGAAAGCAAACTAAAAATAACTATTTCAATTAAACATTGACATTTAATAGCTAATTAAAGTAATTAAGTGTTGAAGTTTGAAATAATTTGGAAAAAAAAATCAGTTGAATGTGAAAGAAAAATGTCATTTTATGATTAGTTATGTCTACATATGTGTATATAATGAATTATTTCAGATTCATTACAAAATGAATGTTCTGCTCCATTGGTGGCGTAAAATAATTCATTTAACCAAAAAAATATTGCTAGTCATGTTTATGTCAGTATTTTGTAAGCATTTAGTGTTATTAATCACTAATGACTGTCTAAAATATGTGTGCACATACTTTATTAATTATTTGTGCTCTCAGTTCTCATTTGCAGTCATAGTGCTGAGAATATTGAATAGAAGTGTTTTTAATAGGTTAGATGTGTTTCTACCTGAGAAGTAGTTTTTTTTTTAAAACAGTAAAAGTATCAAAATCGTGATTGAATTGACAAGGTCTGTTAATCCAAAAAATATATTAATATGTCCCTAGCTTACAGAATGCTGTTCACAAACATATATTATTCCAGTTCTGCCATCTATTGTAAACTTGAATAATTAATAGTTAGTGGTAGTGCTTACTAAATTCCTATCTAATACAGATTTATCCATATCACCAAATTAGCAACTGGTTTATGGCCTTCATTAATGAGAAATTTGGCCAGAGGGTAGAGTTTTTTACATTTTTTAAAGAAGTGAGAACACTAAAATATACAAATATTGAATTGATATGAGATCATGCAAATTGACTTGAATTCAATTTTCAGGCTGATATCTTGATAGAAAAAGAATGAAAGAGATGACTGCTGAATAAAAAATGCATTAATTCCAAAAAAATTCGGATCCAAAACTCTTCACTGACAAAAATTATGAGCCAGAAATTAGTTTATGAATGTGGATATGACAGCACTAGATAAACATTTAATAAACGCTATCATTTATTGACTACCCATATTTTCAGTAGGTAACGGAACTGGACTTACGTATAATAATATTTGTACAAAAAGACAAAAGCAGGATGTAAAAGAGAGAGATTGTTTTAATGAGAATGGAGTTAGTATTGAAAATCGGATAGTCATTGCATTAAAGCTACATAGCATCATCACATGATCATTATTTCCTATGTTTACAGAGGCTGTTAAAACAGGCAAAACTCTGGCTTACACTGGGTGACATTACTGTATGGAGAGTTTTAGTTTGGCATCTTAATAATGTAATTTACTCATTAAAGTTTATGATATAGTTTTAAATATAATCATTGGTTGCTTTGCCAAACTGGCAGGTCTGCAAATCAGTTCCACAACTCTATCCAAATCTTATAATTCATCTGATTCTCAGACATTTAAATATCTTCTTTTTTTTTTTAACTTTTTTTTTTTACCATTTTAAGATATTTGTCATAATTCTTGTCTCTAATGCTCCAATTTCTTTTCCCTCTCATAATTTCTTTAATAAATAATATTTTTCTCACTTTAACTCTTCAGCATTATAAATGTATCCTTCCAATTCAATATTTATATTCATCTCCAAATTCACAATTTAAAACTCTCCAATCTTTTTATATTATTTCTTCTGACCCATGTCTTTGTTCACTATAAGATCTTATTCCAAACAAATTATTTAATAAGTTTTGAATTTTTAATTTCATTCTTTTATGTTCCACAATGTTACTTCATATTCATTAAAAGCCAATTTAGCTAATGCAATCATATTATAACCAACTTTCTAAATTTCTAAAAAGCATTAATCTGCACTAAATGTTTCTGCTCACTTGTTGGTCTTTACTAATAATTTAACTTCCTTTGCTTTAATGTTAACTGTTAATGTGCTTGTCTATCCAACATGTTTAATCTACTGAAAGTAAAATGAAATCTATCTTTACTTTATATTCTCTCACAAAAGCTTTTGACTAGCTTTATGTTACAAATATTTAATTCAGTCTTAAACTTTTTATTTAGGGTTTATATTTTTCTATCTAATTATCTATTTTATTAATTATCCTATTGTTTGATTATTTGTTGCTCTTTTGCACTTTACAATTCTTATAGTTTATGCTATAGCTTTTTTGGGGGGTTTTAAATACTTTCAATTTTTTGTATAAATTTGCATTTCTTAGTGTATTTATACTTATTTTTTATGCACTATAACTTATGTTTCTTTTATAAGCTCATACTTTAAAAGAATATCAGGATTCATTAACTGCATTAACCTATTTACATTTCTAAATATTAAACGTTTTTTTCCGCTCCTTTAAACATGTAATGGGAAGTTTTATTCCTGTATCTAATGAGCATTTTGATTTTGTCCAATCATAAGGAGTCTCATACATCATATTTACAGTATTAATCAAAGGAGAGATATTATGAGATGATGTCATAGTAGCAACACTTAAGTCATTATTATCATGACAACTGTAATGAGCTTTACAATATAGTAAATACAATTCCAATAGTTTTAAATATTTCTATAAAAAAAAATGTAATTCAACATAAATAATATGTATATCACTTATACTAAGAAAAGCTTGTTTAATACTTTAAAATAATATTAAATACATCAACATGCTAAACATGCTTTCAACTAACTGGTAGTCATACTCATATATGCTTGTATACTATGTTGATTTAATTAACACTGTTATTTTAAAGTATTAAACAAGTTTTTCTTAGAATATGTGTTGTACATCTCATTTATATTAAAATATAGTAAGTAATGATTTTCTTTTAAAGGAGATTTATTACAATGATACAAAAGAATTTCAGAATAATTGAGTTTTCAACACATTGTTTTCTTGTTGATTCACCCTGTATTTTGCTTTAAAAAGGATAGGAATACAAGAGATTTGGGACTTTGTGAGAACTATTGGAAAAAGCTTCAGAGCTTAATATTGATCCTGAAGAGATATTTGATTTAATAAATATGTTATGATGAATATTTTAAAAAGATAGAGATTAAAAAGATATAATAAAATAATTTAATATATCAATCATACAGTTCTTCTTTCCAAAATAGTTCATAAATATCCAATATAGAAATAAAACGAACTCCTTTTTAAAACTTGCTTTTTATATGACTATAATGACGATAAAGAAAACCAACGTTGCGACTATTTCATATAGTCTTTTTCAGGGTACACTAAAATAAAATATATATAATAATAAATATCATATATTCCAAAAAAAATAAAAAATTTAAAAAATATTAAATTAAAAATTACAAAATATATTTTATTTATTTTATTTTTTTTGGAATATGTGATATTTATTATTATATATATATTTTATTTTAGTGTACCTTGAAAAAGACTATATGAAATAGTCAAAACGTTGGATTTCTTTATCATCATTATAATCATATAAAAAGCAAGTTTTAAAAAGGAATTTGTTTGTTTTATTTCTATATTAAAAAGATATGTTACAGAATTTCTAACATTAAATGACCTATTTAAAAGAGTTAGAGTATAAAAAGTAAGGCACTTGTTTATCTCCAGTTTTATTTAATATTTAAAAAAGTAGAGGAGATGATAAAAAATAGTGAGATCTTCAAAAAAGGATGTCCATTGCATCAGATTTTAAAAAGAAAGGATAACAATTGTAAGCAGTCATTAGTGAGCAGAATTTGTATAATAAATTGAAATAGATGGGAAAAATGTAAAAAATTAAGGACCTATATTGTGTATAGTCACACTAGGTTGACTTATGGGTATTTTTGCCATTGTCAGGTGAACAGCTTTAAAAATTTTCTTCTCTGTCCAATATTTTTGTATTTTTCCAATTGAACATATGTTCATTGGTCCATACACGATCTGCTACCTTAGACACCTGTTTTTTCTCTTCTAATCATCAGTTTCTGTTCCTGCAAATGCTTTTCAATGGGATAACAAGTCTCACAACATTCGTTCTTCCACATTCACATGGCATTTCATAAATGCAGTTTTTTCTTTTCAGCATTTCAAGTTTATGCTTCATAGATGTTAGAAATTCCTCATAGTGTGGTATGGCTCTGGAAAGCTGTTCTGATATTATACTGATTGCCGATTTTCCTTAATTTGTCTGTTATTTTTGGCGTGTATGGGTATACTACAGTACCAATAATTAGTTTTTCTTTTGATAGTTCTTTTTGTTGTCTATTTAAAGTTTTCTTAATAACAGCTGATTGATAACCATTTTTTGTAAGAGTTTGTTCTATATAGATCTTTTCTTTTTTCAAATCACTGGTTTCTGAAAAAAGTTATTTTGCTCTTTTCCATAGTAATAGTATAACTGTATGTTTTGTGTTTCTGGTGTAAGTATTTTCCTGTTTGTTCTGTAAACTAGTTTTGATTTTGCCATGAGAGAGTCTTGTCACAAGAACATCTAAAAATGCCCGTTTTTGTTCTGATTCTGTTGTGAATTTAAGTGAAGGGGATATGTCATTAATGTGTTTTCAGAAAGTTTGTAGCAGTACTACACCATGTGGCCATACAACAAATGTATCATTGGCTTTGCAAAGCTAAACTTTAGGTGATTATTAGGTTCAATTCCCATGCTAGTACTGTCACAGGTCAGACAGCAACACCTGAAGATGGGAGAATAATACTTCTTGAAACATTGCACATATACTAACCTGTTTGCTGTGCTATTACTAACACTTGAATGTAGTTGGAATATTTAAATAAAGTTAAATTTTTCTAAAGACATTCAATACTTACATTAGATGATGGAAATAATCCAATATTCAACTAAAATACCATCATCACAAAACTTAGGAAAACAATAGCAAAGCATTGTTTGCAAGTTACGATTTTATGATTATTGTTTTTTTTTTAGAATGTTTTATTTTGATAACATTTTTAAATATCCGTTCTTTGTTAAATGTTTGTTGCAGTTGATTTATTTTTTCATACTAAATAGTGATGAATATGTATTCTATTCTTCCCTGAATTATTGGAAAGTACTTTTTTTTTTAGAAATTAGAAAATTATGAAAATAAAAAATTAGAAATAGTAATGCCTTATTTTTTATTGGCGTTTTTGTGTGTTTATAATAAAAAAAAGTAGGTATTAAAAATCATTTTCTAAAATAATCAGTGATTAATTGTTGATTTCGAAAACATTTGTTTTTTCATCTTTAACTAATTGAATATTTAAGATACTTCTTTTTTTTTTTTTCATGTGTCAAAGCATCGGCTGGGAAGCGAACCCGCAAACCCGGGACAACTGCTTGTAAGACAGCTGTGCTGACCACTCGGCCTCCAACGCTTGACAAGATACTCCTTTTTTGTCTTTTTTTTTTTTTTAATATATAATTTTGAAAATATTTCTGATTTTTTTTTTTAAACCTGTCTGCCTAAATATTTAAAATATTCTTTTTTTTTTTTTTAACGTGATGTGTAATTTTTCTATTTCTATACAAATGCATTCATTTTTTGAGAGCTCTGCTTAGTTTGGTGCAGTAGTAGAGTGACACACCAGAGGTCAAAATCCATATTATCTACCTAAATTTTTAATTTTAAGATAGTCTCTCTCTTCCCTTTTATGAGTTTTTTTTTTTAAAAAACCATGTTTGTAATTTTTCTATTTTTATTCAAATATATTCATTCATAACTTGGAATGTTTTGCGATGCGATGCTTCTTCTTTATCAGAGTTAGGAATCTCTCAATCACTATGCCTAGAGAAACCTGTTAGAATCAAGAACCCACTTTCTATATAATCACTTTGTTTACATTTATTCTTCCATAACTTCATTATTTATACTCTTTCTGCTTGTAAGTATTTACATTCAATTGACAGATATCTAATATTTTCCATGCCTACATTACATAACAGCAGACTAAATCACCCACATTTCTCCATTTTGTGTATATTCCCTTGTTGCTAAAGATCCTATTTGAGCTTTAAACAGTAAACTACTTTCCATCCTATTATCATAAATTAACTTGCACCCAGTATTCTGTTTACTTCTTTATATATTTAAACTCTTTTTACTCTCCATACTAAGGCATCTATTCTATCCCATTCTTTGTCACGATAACACTCAACAAGTCTCCTAACACAATCATCCCACCTTTTGTATAAGTATACTAACATAAAGCCTTTTTCCATATCTGCATACCGTACTACCTTTCTCACCCATCATGTTGCCTGCCCTTTACTCATAACCCAATTAAATACTATAAGTATTTTAACAGCCCTTTACTAACACATAACGCATCATTAACATAATAAGTTAACCCTGCTAGTGGCATTCCCTTCCATACAATTCTTGTTATATCATATTTATATGAAAACCCTGTTAATTTCTTTATCAGTTCCCTTCTTTTCTTTGCTTCTTTTATCAATTTTTTCCCCAGTCATCCAAGCAATTTCTCTGATTACTTAAGATGATTCCCGAATAATTATACCTATTTACCACATTTAACTTTATATCCTTTAAGAAAAATTCTTTCTCTTCTCTTTCCCCAGCATTTATCATTATTACTTTTGATTTTTCTTCACTAAATTTAATTCCCATCTCTTTACCCACCCTTGTGTACATCTTCAGCATAACTTCCATATCTTCTCTATTTACTGTGCACAAGAAGATATCATTAGCAAATAAAAGACTGCCATCTATTAATGGTATCTCTACTCCTCTTTCTAGTCTTTCTCAAATATAACAAAAAACAAAATAGGTGACCTAGAGCATCCTTGCTTTAATCCCACTCCACTTTTAGCTCTGATTCTATATTTCCTAATTGATATGTATAGTAATTATTTTCATACAATCTCTTAATAAGATCCACTAATTTTCCATTTATTCACAAATTTACTAAACTTACTCATAATCTATTTCTATTTACTCTATTATATGGCTTCTCTATATCTATAAAGACCATATATAACTGTCTTTCTGTATTTCTACTCATATCTTTGTGTGACTACAAATAAACTATCTCCTATATGCCTATCCGATCGAAAACCTCCTTGCATTTGTCCCACTATATTATTTTCTTCCATCCATTTTGACACTTGCCCAGCCACCATATATGCAAAAACTTTATATAACACTGATGTTACTGTTATCAGTCTATAATTATTTAATTTTCTATGATCCTTACCCTTTCTTTTAAATAATAACTTTTCTCTTGTATTATTTCAGCTATCTGGAAATTCTCTCTTCAGTGCCATCTTATTAAAATATGATAATAGATTTAATTTTGCCCTATTTTCCCAAATTAATCATCTCTGCTGCACATCCATCTAAACCTCTTGCCTTTCACTTGTCAATTTTTTCTCCGCTTCATTCAATTCATTTTCTGTAAAACTAATATTTCCATTACTATGTGCTTTTATGATTGTTATCATTCTGTCTTCACATCTAACATCTTTTCTATATCTATTATATACTTATTTAAGATTGACTCTATTTCTTCTCTAGAACTCATACTCATTTTCCTCTTCATTTAGTAATACTATTGCTCTCCTCTACATTCCTTCTTTTAATCCTTAATAATGGTCAAACATAAATTTGTCCATAATGTTGTTTTCTTTTAATATATTTCCAATTTTTTTTTACTCCCATTTTTTCCACGTTTATTAATATCCTCCAATAATTCATTATTTAATTTCATTCTCTTTATAATTATCTATTTTAGCCAACTTTTTTTTTTAGTATAGTATTATAGAGTAGTGGACTCTGGAACTTAAATCCATCAGGATCGCTGCTCCAAATTTCTTGCTTCCAATGTACTAATTTTTTATGAAATCCCAATCACTCAATCATTCTGTAAAGCTATATTATTATTTTAATTACACTGATTAAACCTGAGATTTTGTGTGTAAAAAAAGAATAATAATAATCCAATGGGTATTTGTTTCAGAGTTTATTTAAAAAAAGTTCTAGCATCAGAAATAACCAAGTGGAACCTCAATTCCTGGATCTTGAGTTCCAGAAAACTCATTCTACCACTGCACTAAGTCACGCAGGGCATTATTTTATGTGTGGGTGCTCATAAATATATGTGTGACAATCTATTTGTATATTATTAATAATAAACAATGAGCAGATATTTTTTTCTAAATATTAAATAAAATCTTTTATGGATTGGTGTGTGTGTGTGTGTTTACATTTTATATAGTTTTGCTTCTTGAAAAGACCTGTTTTGTTCCTTAACTGTAAAAAGTTAGATCTTGGTTTTATTTATTATTCTTGTATAATGTTTCAATTGCTCACAGCTAGATTATGTTACATATAATTTTTAAAAAAATTAATAAGTAGAGATTTTTTTCTCCAAAAATCATAAGAAATACTGAAGTGCTTGCTAAATCTATTCCTGTGGGCAATCATCTACATGGCTGTATCTTCTTGCTTGGGGAAGGGGGGGGGGAGACAGAATGTCGTTTGTAAAATGTAACATATTCTATGTTATCCATGTTCTTTTCTTTATATTTATTTAATGCAAGTGAAGGTTATTATGTTTATATATAGTCCATAAATATTAAATTAGAAATTCATATAACACTACAATATTAGCCAAAACAAAATTTTTTTAAAATTCTTCTACAACCATCGTTTCATCTATTAATAAATAGACCTGCTATATATGTGTTATATATGAATTTCTATTTTATTTTTAATTAGTAGTATAGCATTAGGCAGTATTTAATTCATAAATATTGTATTAATAGAGTGGACATTGTGTGATCATTTTTGGAATTTTGAAGATTCCGACATTCTAAATTAGTCTTAAACTTGAATATATTTAATTCACTCACTTATTGCTTACAATTTTTTTAAAAATATTTGTATATTTTGTAATTATTGAGTCTAATTATTATTATCATTCTTTATTACTGTTTGAGTAAGGATTGGTTTTATTTGATAAGATAATCCAAAATGTATAAACAATTAAAGTTAGAAGTGAAGAATTAACAAGGGCAGGGTTTCAATATTTACATAATTTTAAGATTATATCTCTTTCTACATAAACGTGTCTGCTCACGTGTATTTATGTTTACATATTGGCCTACTCATGTGCATAATGTTCTTTTAATGACATGTTTATACATGTGTTAACATTTTATTTTATATATAGTCGTACATCTTAGGTATGAATATATACATTTAATGTATGCAGTATTCTGCCCACACTGTTAAAGGCTTGTTGTGCACGTGTATAGCCAAGTTTATTGTTTACCAGCTGATTATATATCCTCTATATGTAACACTATAGCCAAGTTTATTGTTTACACATAATTATATATTTAATAATTAGATAAGCATTTGGATTTATTAAAAGTTAAAGAATCATTTATATATGATCTGCTATCATTGTTAAAACAAGTATGACCATTCCAACTCCAGAAAACGAAAAAAGAGAAAGACAATAAAAAATTATGTATCTTGGAATGGTTATGCAAACCAGTTCATGAATCAAATTTCTTCTCATATATCACATGCTGGGTAGAGCTTCATAATATAGAAATAGTGAATATTTGTCTGAAATGCCTGGGGGTCAAACCCAGGTTAAAGAAATTTTTTTCAAATGGTTTAGGGTTTTCTATCAGATAGTTGGATAGCAGACAATTTACTTAACCAGAGGATAAAACAAGGATAGAAAATTGTCCAAATCTTCATGACCTTACATTTGGCAAGATTGGTGAATCTTACTTTCTCTGCCATTATCTCTTTATGTGGATTTATTGAATATGCTGTTGCCCTGCAATAGACTATTTATTTAACTAGACTGTTTTACTTTTACCTTTTTATATTATATGTTTTGGCTACTTAGACTAATGATAATAGTCTTTACTTTGTTGTTTTTTAATATCATACAATTTTGTCTTTTAACTTGTCCAAGAAACTTTCCCCTCTGAACATTCAATAATTTGCCTCATTGTATTTTTTTCTTATCTTCTATGTCTTTCATGATTTATGACTGGCAGTTTCTAGATCTTAATGTTCATGGATTGCAGTTTCATTTGTCACTTTCAGTTTTTGAATTGTTAAGAATTCTCAAGCAATAAACTATTTGATTAAATTGTATTCTGTTTTCAATCAATATTTTCAATGAAAACAATCAATTTTGCACTTTGTTGGAGTTATCTTTAAAATAGTTTTGCAAAATAAATTGGGTCTCATTTGTTTCACCTCCATCAGGCTTAAGAACATAATAATTGGACTTACGATCTTCCCATCATATTTTCAGAATAGTAGAGAATATTTCTAAGTGAAGTTTTTCCTCTGCAAAAATGTTATATTCGTAAAGAATCCACATCTTACTTTTATGCAATAAATTTGACTGAATAACAGAATCATTCTTGTGAAGATGAGAATTCAGACATCCTAAATTAATTTTGTATGTCAATTATATTTCATTCATTAATCTGTTGCTTAGAAATTTTTGAGATTTTTTATATATACAATATTATGTGTAGTCATTTTTTTTTTATAAATCCAACCAATGAATTTTATTTTACATCATTTCCTTCCTCGTTTTATTAAACAATATTTCAATTATTTATCAGAAATAATAGTTATTTAAAATGTAAATAATATGGCTTGATCTGTGACATACTAAATTATGATTATGTAATTTATAGCTCTAAAAACTTTTAATTTAATGCTGAAAACATTTTATATTTCAATTATGAATTCAAAAACTTTTTTAGCTTAGTGATTAGATAGGAGATAAGTTTATTTGTTATATGACATTCTGATTAAGAAATAAATAATTGGTTGAATAAATACTTCATGGAAATAAAGAATTGAATACATATAGTAAATGTATATATAGTGTAGCAGCTGGAAAAGTGAATCAGAACTCTATAAACCTCATCATCATTGTGTTTCTGTAATATTATATGCTGGATAGAAAATATCAGCAACATAGGCTGACTTTCTACTACAAAAATTTAATTCATCCAGCACAACATTGGTCAGTAATTAAGTCATCTCTAAAAACCATCATTGCTTTACATAGTTTGATTGGTCATATATCTCAATGAAATAATAATAATGAAATCATTATACTTTCCTAGCAATAAATATTCTTACTTATTTACTGGATTGATGCTTTATTGATTTTGAGGGTACTTATATTTTTATACACTTCGACACCATCCTCAAATTTGATCTTTCTAACCTTATTAATTAGTAAATATTTGCTCATTTACTAAACTATCCATGGTCTAGCATTATTTAAAGTATAAAGATTTTCATCAATTTATACGCATTAATTTGATTTATAATTAATTATTTGTTTCAACAATCTTTACATTTTTTTTTTTTTAAAAACCATCTGTCATTTTTTTTAAATATTGGTTATTTTGTAAAAGTCATTCAAGAATAAAATGGCTACATTTACCTTAAAAATGACTTTATTTATTAGAGTATTTACAATATTATGTCTTGATTTTCATCATTAACAACTGCAAAAACATGCCAGTTTCATTCAGTAGAATACATAATCAGAAACATATTTTGATCACATGCAATAACAAAGTGGATTAATAATAAATTTTAAAATGTGTATATTAATCTAAAATTCATTGAGAGCAGTCAAAACTTAAACCAGACCAATATCAATAACAATCTCAGACTTGTCAAGGCAACCATTTTTTAACAATAATGGTGAAAATCCACCTTCGTTTATGGGCTGATGTGTTACTTTCTTTCAATATGTGATTATAAGCTTACATGGTAATAAAATTCATATTTTAGAAGTTATAAACTTTTAGTATTTCAAAATTATAAGCTAGGTTTGATCAATGTTATGTTATTGAACATGTGGGTTTTTAATTAATATATGTGTTCATTATTTTTTTTGTTTATTTTTTCTAAATGTTTTAAATTCATATTTTAGAAATTATAAGCTTTTAGTATTTCGAAATGTATTCATTCTTCCCTTTTTTTTTATTTGCGTATATTAGTCATGTGGTTTGATTAAGCATAGTTGTATGAAATTTGTGCTTTAATTTTTTAATTATTGATGTAAATTGTGATTTAATAATGAATGGTCATATCGCGACAACATGTTGATTATTCGATATTTATCACTTGGATATAGTCAGCGGTAGTTTTGGGCTAACCTTAGAATTCAAAATGGCCATGAGTGCACTCCAAATCAGTACCAAGTGGACTCAACAGAATATAGGATATCTTTAGGCTCTATACGTCTACTAAACACATTTCCAAATAGTAAAAAATGACAGACTTAGTGCAGCAATTAAAAATTATAATATTTTATCTTAAAAGACTAAAACTTAATTATTAAATCTATGATCTTTACACAATTTGATTATTAAAATAAATAAAAATAATAAATAATTTTATTTTACAAAAAAAAAATCATTTTCTTGGGTATAATTTTCATCTATCCATTAATTTCAATAATCTTTAATTATCATAAACTGGGTTTAGGATATTTATTTAAGAATACATAAACAACAAAGTTTTTATTTAGCCATTAAAAAATTGCTTTTCATTTAAATTCAGTGATTTTTCTTAATTACTTTATTCCGTCATAAGCATTGAATTTGATCTTTATTAAGCTGTTATATTTTAATCACCTCCCCTCATCTTATTCAAAAACCTTATTTGATTTAAATTCTTCAATCTATATGTGCAATTCATGAAATCATGAGTTAGCTGTTTCAGTGGCTTGATAATTCTTGGTACTTTCACATAAGGTGCACATAAATATTTAAATAATATATACATATAAAGATTGCAATTTTCCTTTTTAGAAAACTCAACAATGAAATAATATTAATAGGTAGTGTGAATATTTATTTATATAAAAATTCTAAAACTATTGAAGATTATATAGTTTGCATTAGCTATTTTTATTGAGTATTTTATCATATTAAAACATATATAAGAGAAATTGTAATGGAGAATATGATTTCTTCCTATATTGATTATATTAAAGTTTAATGAAAAATGCTTTCATTGCAATTAATAAAGAAAAAAATGCTGATTATTTTTACATTTTTAAAATGAAGTACAACATACTAAAGTTATATCAGAAATAATTGAAAACAAACTAATATTGTTTAATAAAGAAACTGATTAGACCGAAATTTTTTTACAAGACACTGAAGGGAATGAAATCAAAAAAATTAATGATTTTACTCTCCCATATTGTGATAAGTCCATTGTTTTATTTGATAGAAATATACATTTACAAATGAAAGTTATTTACTAATATTGAAGAAATGAATTCGTAATAAGAACAAAGGACACAAATGTCATTCAAGGATTTGCAGCAAAAGTCTTCAGAAAATCAATGAAATTTTTTTTTTTTTAATTATATTTTTAAAATGTGAATATTAATCTCTTGTAAATCTATAAAATTGTACTTTAAAATATTAAAATGGCTTTTTAATTTTTAGAATTAGAATATCTCAAAGATAATGAAGTTATGCAATTAATGAAAATAGGCTTGGTTATTTTACCAGCTGTATTTTTATTTGTTAATATTATTTATCAGAAATTTTTGAATTATTCAGTGACATATACAGAAAATCAAAAGAAATCTTAATGATAAAAAAAAGAAATGTAAATTAGATAAAACAAAATATTGAAATTGATGCAAAATAAAAACTGGGGGAAAATGTAAAAAAAAAACTAAAGGCAAGTAATTTATTTCTTGAATGGAAGGCATTAAGAAATAAAATTAATTCTATGCTGAGGACCGAAAGAAAAGATATTCTATTGAAAAATAATAATAATAATGAAAATAAAGATAATGTTAAAAAAAACTTTGAAAAAAATAAATATTGCTTAGGAAATTTTAAAAAAATTTAAAAATATTTTAATATAAATAATAGTATTTTTATAGCAAACTTTTTATTACCATATTTTTAGGATTGCGTAAACTAAAAAAAAATCTAAATATGATATTAATATTTCAAATGACTATATTAGTCAATTTTATTCAATTTTTGTGCCAAATCTAAATGAAGATGAATTATATGAAATAATAAAAGAATATCAAGTAAATATAAGCCCACGAATAGATAAAATCAAAATTGTATACAAAAATTAATATGAATACTCTATCAGGTATTACAATTTACACAATAAAATAATAGCTAGTAGTGGATTTCTTCTATTATTAAAGATATCTATAGTAAGATCAAGGTTTTAATTTGATAATAAAAATATTTGGGGCAACTACACCAGCTATATTTATATTTATTACAGTTGCTAAAATAGAAAATTATATTCATAAAATAATCAAAAAAATAATTCAAAAAAATTGTAGTTAAAAATAACTTTTAATAAAAAAATTAATATGATTTTTAAAAGAGGAAGAAATACAACTTAGTGTATTTTGCAGGTAAAGTTAACTTTGCATGTCAAGCGTTTGTGGTCGAGTGGTCAGCACAGCCGCCTTACAAGCAGTTATCCCAGGTTAGCGGGTTCGCTTCCCAGCCGATGCTATGACACATGAGAACAAAAAAAGTTAACTTTGCATAAAATGATAAAAAAAATTTAAATAATATATTTTTTAGATTTTTATAAGATTTTTGACATCATTGAACATAAACAATTAATACAAAGTTCAGAAAATTGTGGAATAAGAACAAATTACTCAACATATTCAAAAATTGTTTAAATAGAAATAAAAATAATTGAATAGCTTCTTTGCTCAGGAGTTTGTAAAATGTTTGATTGCCAGAAGGAATGAAGCTGGATGTGTTCCACAAATTTTAAGCACCAGTATGCCAATCTGTGACTACAATAAACAACACTGGGCATTTAAATAATATTTATGGTATTACTAAAATATTAAGTAAATCAAATTATATTGAATTCCTCAGAGTTATGTTCTTAGTATGTTATTGTTTCTAGTTTTGTAAATGACTTGCAAATTCTAACATTAAAGAATCAGAATTTCATTATGCTGATGATAATTATTATAGGTGTGAATCCTTGATGTTGCAGTTAGAATTGCATTGGTGGTCGAGAGGTCAGCACGACTGCCTTGCACTTGCAGGCAGTTGCCCGGGTTGCGGGTTCGCGTCCCGGCCTATGCTATGACATTTAAAAAAAAAAAAAAAAGCTTGGTCCATTGGTACTTTGATAATGAAGGAATTTATATAAATAGAGAAGAAATGAATTATACATTAACATTTTTCTCACATAATATACTCATATTTGCATGTATAGCAGTTTTCTAAGTACTAGCTGATATAATATTACTATTGTAATATATATGTATCTGTGTATATAAATGTATAGGTAAACTATTTTCCCAAATAATTTTAAACAATGCAACCAACAAATTTGCCTGTTATTTAAATGAAAGTTTCGAATTAGCATATAATACTCATCTCTCAGCTGGCTGTGGTTAATTGCCAAACTCCCATTTTATAACAATAGTTCCCCAACCTTTCTAGCTTTGAAAGTGTGAATAAATCATGATATAGTCTTTACCTATTGTCTTATTATGTTATAGCAAATACTCTTAAGGCAGAGTATTCCGTATTAGGAATGTCAAAAAAATTAAGTTGCTAATTAAAATAAGAAATGCCGTTTTTCACCACAAGATTCAGTTCAGGAATTTTTTAATTAGGCTAAAATTGCCTGGAAAGTTGTATTTAAAAATAATATATATTTATCTGACATTATTACATACATATAGCAATAGAGATAACATCAAGGATAATTACTCTACAAATGTTTTCTGGTGATACCTAAGATCTTTCTATTATCATGGGTGTGATATTTTAGTCAAAGATTTTTAAAATGGAAAAATTATGCCTTGGTGAAAAGGAATATGTATATATTTATCATAAAGGCCAGCTTTCTGGTATGAGGATTGTTTTGTTGAAGGTGCCATTAAAAATAAAAGTTAATGCAACTATGTAATTAATTTCATAATAGTTGATATAGTATATTTAAGGCATTGAGGAGAATTGTAGCATGTGATGGTAATTAGGAAACTAGTATTTAAAAAATATAATCTGAAATCGTGGAATTAGACATTAAATGGTGATAAAAAGATTTGCATTATGATTGAGAAAATAAATCAATATTTTTTTTTGTTTGTATGTATTCTCAATAAATTTTATAAGATGTTATTAGTGATAAGTAAATAAAGCACTGGGTAGATTGTGTTTATTTGGGTTATCGAGATCTAGTCGCCTTGGGAATTGACATTATTGTAAATATAAATTATTTTATCTTGTTTAATCCTTGATCGCTTACTCTGCATATTATTTATATTTTAATTATTAATTTTATTAAACTAATTTGCCTCTGATGGTTGTATTATATAATTAAATCTTAGTCTGGCGTGTGCTAAAGATAGTATGTAGAATAATTTATTAATAACTTACATATTAAATATGAAATCGTCTTCATTTATAATAATCGTTAAAAGTCTTATCATTATTACCTTGATAAAATTATTTGCTTACAGCATAAAACAGGTAAATTTAAGTAAGGTCGTAATTTTATTCTATTTCAGAGAAATTAAATTTAAATAAGAAAAAAACTACTTTATAAGGGGGGGGGGGGTGCGCGCTCACGTTTATTCATTTAAAATATTTAAAAAGGGATACAAACAGAATAAAATCTATATAAATAAATTTATGTTTAAATTTTTAAAAAAAGACGAAAAATTTCTCATTGCGATTTTTTTGTTTGTTTGTTTGGCTTAAACAGGAATTTATATTTTTATCATATACATGCCTGTTGTATGTTTATAAATTAAGCTCGTTTTTGATGTTGTTTTCAGAGATATGGATTCTCATTTTGTATAATATATAACAAAAAAATAAGATATTTTAAAAGGAAGACGTTATATGCATGTATATTTATATGCGTATATAGTTAAATTACATTAATTACAATTCTGATCCTATATACTTAGCTATTAAAGCCAAGGATTGATTCCTAGGTCACCTATTTCTCAATCAAAGGGTTATAGAAAGTATTTGAATTTTTTTTCAAACCCAGTTTTAAAATAGACAAAAATGTCTGTTTGTATGTACATATATGCATATAAAATTTTCTGTCAAAAAATAGCTATGAATTTGGATGTGTCCAAGCTCTATTACTTCCGGTGTTCAAACGTACATCACCATTTGGGTATGTATTTTCATTTATGTTGCTAAACAAATTAAAGATGGAAAGGCGATCTTTGTAAAATGTAAATAGGAAAAGTGACAGTAACTTTTTAATATAAAATTTTTCCTTTTATAAAACATTCTGACATTTAAGATAGTGATTATATCTTCATCTTCCATACTTTATTTTCATTTTTTATTGCAGTTAGGATAGAAATAATGTTGACCATTTACTTCTTATCATCAGTATATGTTGGTTGGCTGGCAAAGATATTACGTAAACATTTTTCACATTTTTCAAATATTTATCAGTGCAACTCATCTCAAACTCCATCACCACAAAATTCAAACCATTATTTCTCCTGTACATGCATTTCACAGGCAACCTTCACTCATTAAGTGAGCCAGAGGCATAAACATCTCCATGTCTGCACTCATGCTGACAATTCAATATTTTTCCATTACATTACTTTCTCACCAGGTAGGGACTGGTATATACAGTATTCCTTTTTGACACTTTATGAAAGAGTGGATTATCATAGTGTGGTACAGATATTTTTATATAAATGTTGACATTTTTTCTCAAACACAACGTATTATTTGTAAAATATAAATCTAGAATATACTATATGAAGTGCAAAAATTTAAAAACTTTTGCTTGTATAATTTTCACTCACTTATTTATTGATAGCTGGTAATTGTGTTTCCTATTTCCACTACCCAAATTGCCTTGTGCTATGCAGTGGTATTGTGACTGATTTGAAAACTGAAAGATCAAAATCATTTCTAATGCTCAAATATCACATTATTTTCAAGAAATTTGTCTTCTTCACTCTTTGTTATTTTATCCATCAATATGTAATAATATACTTTCAAGAAACTAATTAATTGATTATTATTAATATTTACCAGACTTCTAAAAAAAATTTAAAAAAAAAAGAGTTCATATCAGTCAATATACAAGATATTCTTAAAACATTATTGTAAAATGTTAAATTAATACATTAGTAGACCAACTTGTGTGGATATAGTCATGTAAAACTCGATTTTTTATTCTGTCTTTATTTCCCTTCCTCATTTTCTGGAACATTTCAAAAAGTAATCATTCATTTATAAGTGGCTGCTAAAGGTGATGAAAACCTGTCAAGCATTGGTGACCTAGTGGTTAGCATAGCTGCCTTCAAAGCAGCTGGCCCGAGTTTGCTTCCCGGTCAATGCATTTGACATATGAAAAAAAAAAAGGATGATGAAAACCAATGATTTTCTAACAAAATGTTATGTTGAAACTTTTCAGTCCAAGTTTAATTATAATTTTTATATGGAGACAATAGCTATAATATTGATATATTAAAACAACAGCACATGTGTATAGAAATGTAATTCCCATCCAATCAATAAAAATATATTAATAAATATACAATTTATAGAAGGCTACATGTATTTTTTTGGGAATAACTAACATTATTTGTGTTTGTGGATAAATATATTTTGTGTGTGTATATTAAGTATGATAAAAAAGGAAATAGCAAAATCCTTTTTAAATCTGCTATCTAAGGTAAGAAGTAGTTTTCTGTTGACTACATAAATGTCTATAATAATTTTTAAAGATTTCATATTTTTGACTTAATTGAACTTATTCTTATATTAAAGTTAGTTTATGAGAAAGGATACATTTTGTTAATGAAAATCTATTTTAAAAAGTGTTTTACAAATGCATATGAAATAATAAATGTTTGGATATCACAGACATCTTTTTTTAGAGTAAGTAAAAGAGTTCATGGATTAATCTTTAACCCTCCAGAACATGAACATATAAAGATAAACTATGGGCTTAGTGAACCATAATAGTAAGACAACTTTCCCACCAGTGAAGAAGGCATCTTGTGACCGTCATATTTTTTACTTTTGCAAGCAGCAACATCCGTCATCTATATTAAACTGGAATTTTTATCCTTAGGCTAAAAATAATGAGATGTCATTATCTGCTCTATTCTGGATAGTCAGCTGAATGGGTTGGGCTAATTACTTGAATGGAAAAAATTAAGTCTGATTGGTGATCTAAAATATTCCATGTTTAATCTGGCATGAACTCAAATCTAGATCCTAACCATGAATGTCAATGGGCTTGCTATGAAGCCCTTTACTTTTTAAAAGTATATTTAAAATTGATCTATTTCACTGGAATAATCCATGAAATTATGAAAAACTCGTATTCTTTCTTATTTGAGTTTTTTATATTGTTTCTAATGTAAAGAACTTTTTTTTATTACAGACCATGCTTCTTCAACATCCTAGCATATTCTCTGGATGTTGCAACTACAACTAAAACTTGTTCCAGATTCCAAAATATTTGTGTGCCTCAATTATAACAAAAATCATTGTTAAACCTCCTTCAAGCTGACTTCATTATTAGATTTAAGTTTAATTTTTTTTTTTTTATCTTTCATGTGTCCCTTGTAATAAATACTTGAGAATATGTTATATTTTTTCTACTCCTGTATATATTTTGCATCCTTAAGACTTCCTCATAAGCACCCAATCTAAAACCGTTGCTAGGCAAAGACATTGAAAATATTGATTTGTACATCTTGATGCTATTAGGACAATGTGAGTTTGTAGTTTTTTAATGAAGATATTCCTTATAATATCTAGAGAAATATGTTAGCAGTGCTATTGCTAGGTATCTCAATAACTATTGACAATACTAAGCTAAAGTTCCTTTTTAAGTAGCCAACCATAGCTTTTTTGTATTTAGTTTTTTTAGAAACAAAAAGAAATCCTTCTTTTATTTCTAACTCAATATGCATTTAAACTCAGATATTTTTATAAATATGAGAACATTGAAGAATCATATCTCCAATATCTTTTAAATATCAGTTCCTCTTTCTTTGAGACTATATATGTTAAGTATTTTTATAGATTAATTATGATGTAAATAAAAAAAAAGAGAAGTTATTCCATGTAATAATTAGAAAAAAAGCTATTGCCAGCTAGCTTTTATTGATAATTATTCTAACCACCATAGCTAAGTCTGTTTCTGGTTATTTCATGAAGCTTTTTTTTTTTTATTTACTCGTAATCCATGAAAATATTTAATAATTATAGCTCTCAAGAGGAGATAAATTGATATTTACAGGATGTCCAAGAAGATGTGATTCTTCAAAGTTCATAATACCTTAGATTAAAAATAAAAGAGGGCTTTCTTTTGTTTCTAAATAAACTTGAGACTAAAGAGCTATTATTGACTACTAAAATAAATAGTTTAGCTTGAGGTTGTCTATAGTATTAACAACTTCTACTGCTTAACATATTTTTCTAAATACTACATTGAATATCTTAACAATTTTTTTGCTTATATAGTTTTTTTGAGAGAGGTGAATTGATATTTACAGAATATCAGAAAAGATGTAATTCTTGAAAATCTTTATAAAATAAGTCTTTGTGTTAGAAATAAAAGAGGGACTTTTTTAAAGTAAATTATTTTTCACTCCTAGATCAAGAAGTAATTAATAGTTACCTATCACCATTGCTAAACATATGTCTCTATTTATAGCGTGGAATAGCCTCACTCATTGCCTTTTTTCATCATCATTAAATCATGAAAATATTTAATTTAATACTTACACATACATAGTAAATATTAATGAAATTGAAAGCATGTTTGTAAATATAAATATTTTTTTATTGGTATCAAAGTTTTTTTTTTTTTTATGCATTTTAAGTTTTCTGTTTGAAGACACTCAGATTACTGTGATCAAGTGTCAATCATTGATCATTATCATGTTATTATGATTTAGTGATAATCCTTAATCACTAACAATTTGCTAATCATTTCATTTGTGGGATTATTTGGTATTTGTGATGATGATCAAATTTAGACTACTAGGAAATAAATATATCCCACAAGCATCAGATTAAGATTTATGCTCTTGTGATAGCTATTGGAGATTGCTTATTACAGTAAATAATATATAGATTTAATATTTTCTGCTAAATATTGTTCTCCTTCAAAGAAATGAATAAAAACAGTAAAAAAAGACAAATGATTCCCAAGCTGCAGTTCTGGTGCCAGTTGGCCCAAATCAACAAACCCTTTCAAATGTCTTCATCATCATTCATTATTTATCTATTGTATTTTGTTACAACTCATGTTTAACTCTTACAGTACAATCTCAGTGATAATTTACTGTCTTTTAAATAAATATATAAATTTAAAAAATAATCAAATTATTTATTGTCAGAAGTTTGAGCGCCAAAAAAGACAGAGGCAGACTACTGTTCGTGGGCCTTAGTAGATCATTCTACCACTATGACAAATATAACCCAGAGTAATAATTCTATCAATATTATTAATAACTATTTGTTAGTGCTACATATTATATTAATATTAGCCCTAGAGTGTAATGTACAAGTACACAGTTTCTGCACACTCTTAAGTGATTTATTACTTTTTAAATAAATATATCAGTGTTATTAACAACTGTTTAGTAGATTAGATATAGTTATGTTAGCTTGAGGCTAAAAGTTGTAAAAGAGATGTACACGTATACATTAAATTGTTGCAAAGTACAACGAATAAACAATGAATGATAATGAAGACATTTGACAGAATCTGATGATCTGGATTAACTGATGAAATGAATACAAACGTGGAAAAAATGAAAGGAAGTCTAAATAGTGTCATGCATGTTTGGAATTTGTAGTAATATATATATTGATTTTTAGTTAAAAACCTATATCTGTGCCAATATCAATATAATAGTATCTAACCTAATACTCTGCATGTTTTGATGCAGTAATAAAGTAGCAGACTGAAGGTCAAGGTTCATAAATCACTCTTAATTGCAGTATTTGAATTTCTTATGAACTTCTGAGTGATCAACTATTCGGTTATTTATTTATCTCATCAATAAAATTGTTATTAATAATATTGATATAATTATCTGGAAGATAGTAAATCATCATTTATGTTTTTTTTAAGAATTCTAGACTTTTAGTTTGTCATAACAAAGCACGATATATAATATATGAATGCATATATTTGTATGTTTGTATACATATATGTGAGACAAATAATAAGTTTACTCATCTATTTCCATAATGCTAAGAATCATGCTGATCTCTTATATAGATAGGTCTCGCATAGAAAATCAAAACTACTGGGGGGAAAAAAATCAAGCTAAATCCTCATAATACACATTTCTGCAAGGAAAACGTCACTAGCTCATCAGTTATGTTAGAAATTTATTGAGTCATTCTGTACAATTAACGTAAAGACAGCAACCTTATGCAATTAAGACATGAACGTGATAAACATTTTCAGAGTGTGAAATGTGTTAAGTCAAACAATTTCAAATTTCATTAACATTTCAGATAAGTGTGTGATAAATATTCTTATTAAGATTAGTGAAAAGATTATTGTAATTGAACCTGCCTTCCTAATGTTTGTCAATACATGACATATTTAAAGCACAATGGGATTGTGAACATCTGTGATGTCAGTAATCATATTATTAAAATGCTATGCAGTTTCATGGCTTACTTATACAATTATTTCCAGTATGTTTGTTATATGGAACTTGTTTATTATAATCCTTATATAACTGGTGTAATGACAGTTATTCTTTTGCACTGTTATTCCAATTTAAAAAAATGAGATTTAGTACTGCAGAGAATGGTGAATGAAAGTTTTTTACCATAATGCAATAAATACAATTTATAAAAATATATTCTAAAAGCAGAGTTAATAAAATAAAATAAAGGCTTATAATTATTTTTATTTTATGTAATATGTTTGGCAACACTTTTTTTTAAAAAGAAGAAAATATTATTTATGATTGTACTAGTTAACATTTTTTATATGATCAAAACGATATGCACGGTCATGACTAAAGTCACCTCCACACTTAATATGATATGAGCTGGAAATTTGAATCATAAATCTATGAGGATTTGTTTTGCTCCTTTCTTAATATAGTTCTAGTTAGGAATTTGAAATTGGTAAATAAAACTTATTTGGCATAAT
Source organism: Epiperipatus broadwayi (assembly GCA_028023455.1). Taxonomy (NCBI): domain Eukaryota; kingdom Metazoa; phylum Onychophora; class Udeonychophora; order Euonychophora; family Peripatidae; genus Epiperipatus; species Epiperipatus broadwayi. Next base: position 3,346,254 of record JAQFVV010006291.1, read on the forward strand.
ATATATAAATGCAAGCAAAACTCTCCATACAGTAGTGCCAGTCAGTGCAACCCAGAATAATCAATGGATGCCAGAAGGCTTATGCATAAAATCCCTATCCAGTTTCTACTCATCCAATATCCCCAGACTAGTTTTAACTTGTGGCTTTTGTCAGTGAGAAGCACTGTACCTACTGTATGAAGAGTTTTGCCTGTTTTAATAACAATTGTAAGCAAGCATAAGAAATGGTTATCATGTGATGTTTAGTGGTTTAATACCAATCCTACCTAATAGGATAGTGATGGCTATGGTTATTAAAGAACCAAAGCCACCAAATGTATGGGTACTGAACTAAGTTCAGACCTATATGACTATATAAGCTAATGAGCTTGGATTGAAAATATTATTGTACTCAATTTATTCTCATAGTTTTGTAATTAAGTAGAGATAAAAAATGGCTGCTGGATGGTTGCATTAGGTCATGAGATCTAAGTGCAGTGCTCTCAGATCCAAGGTTCCTCTCTGACGAAAGCTAGAAACTAGTCTAGGGATATTGGATGTAGGCACTAGATAAGGATTTTATGCACAAGCCTTCTGGCATCCATTGATTACTCTGGCTTGCAGTGAATGGCACTACTGAATGGAGAGTTTTGCCTGTTTTGATAACAGTTATTTGCAAGCATAAGAATGGTGATCATGTGATGTTTAGTGGTTTAATATATAAATGCATATAATTTGCTTCTCAAAACTTTCTAAGCTCTGCCATAATTGTCAGCATTCTTACACATCAGTCAATTGTTCATTATATTTAGGTGTTAAATTTATTTTCTCAATAATATATGTTTAATTAAATTTATTAAGGCAATATATTACATAACTTTAGAAATTATTAGAATACCTGAAACTTAAACTTAATAATCAATTTATTAATAAAATAAAATGATGTGTTTAACATTATTTCAAATACCAAAATTTGAATTCAATAATTTATAAAATTATATTTTATTTTTTAATTTAATTAAGGTGTGTATCATCAATATATTTAAAATTCAAAATGTAAAAAGTAATTGTATAATGTTTGGAATAATATTACGACTATTTAGAGATGAAGAGTGATGGGCTTTGAGAAATAAAACCAATAATTTAAAAAAAAATGTGATTGATCTAAATATTAAAATAGAATAATATTGAAAGAGGATAGAGAATCAAGGTCATCTAAGGAGATTGGTTTAATTGAAATACATTTTGTGGGGATGATTTGCATTTTTCTATTGTTTTATATTGATTCTTTTTGATGCACAATGGTAATTGTTTAATAGCATTATTGATTTTAAACACATTCATGTGCACAAATATACATAAATTGTGATGAAATGACTAATGATTGTGTTACATGTTGAGATTTAAATACAATAATTGAAATTATTGTGAATTAGAGCCATGTTTAAAATGATGAACTGTATATACCTTGATTGGCAGGCACATCCACTATAATGCGATATAGATTGGACACAAAGTATGTTTAAATTATGTGAAGGAATAAAACAAAAAAGGGAGTATATTTAAAATTGTTATGAATTTTATATATTTAAAAACTAATGTAATAAAAAATCTTAGAAAGCTTATGCCATTAGTCATTGTAAATTGCAGTATGTTAGTTTAATGTCTCATTTTAAATAATAAGTACATTTGGTAATGTGTAAAAAATAAATTAAAATATATATTGTAATGGTCAAATTGTCAAATATGTATATTCACATAACAAAACCTAGAACTTTAGTAAATCATCCCAAGGCCAACCAGAATACGGTGGTGCAACCACAAGTCTGATATAGCCCTAGTTCCTTTACTATTGCTCAGAGATTTACCACCTTGCAGATGACACATATGAGGCCACAGCAGTATTCTCCTTCATCACATTCCAGCAGTAGAACAACAGTAGAGCAAAAGACTGGAAGAAAGTTGGCATTCTATCTAGTAAAGCTATATAGATATCATGTAGCTAGTATATGATTATTAAACAATGAAATTATTTGAGTCGGTGAGCAAGACTAAGACATGAAGCAAAGTTAAATTTAAAATTAATTTAATGGAAGTTAAAATATTGAAATAATAAATAAAACAAAATTACAATAGTTAGATGCTTGGTCTCACACGCAGGTGATTAAGGGATGTTTACATTAAAGATCGGGTTCACACGCAAATGATGGTTTTAGATATATGATTCTTCTATGGATGAGTTTTACATAACTTGGTTTACATATATAGGAGGTAGATAAAATCACTCGCAGGTGATTAGAAATTTTGGTTACAAATTATTAGATTTCTTACACATGTGTATATCACTCGTAGGTGATAATTTAGTATTTATGCACTTCCAGTTTATATATAGCATTTTAATCACTCGCAGGTGATTGTAATTTTTAAGTTACAAATATTTAATTTACTTAGCTATATATATGAATCATTCACAGGTGATGATATTATAATACATTTGAATTTACATTTTCATGAGCTTTAATATTGCTTTTATATAATCAAATGAATTTGCTCATGATTATCTATGCCTAGATTATGCTATAATAGGATCTAGATTTGCTTTATAGTTAGTGGAAGTGAATATAAAGATTTATAAAGAATATAACACTTTACTAAGCGCGAATAATTAATATTCTCTATATAGCTAATATACATTTTAAATTGGATTCGAATTCAGATCAAAGCTGAAAATAACAATTAGAATGGCGGGTGAACTGATTTTTGGCAGCCAGACTTCAAATACTAATGCATATAGAAACATACAATTCTGAGTCTTTTGCGTCTCGTATATGTGCCTTATTCATGGGATTCTTACCAAGTAACGGTTCCCTTTGACCGAACTCATTGCTGTGAAATAGGAGACCTTTAGTGCAGATGATCGAGCAATTTATTTAAGTGGGAGTCTTATGCTCCGTGGAGTCTCATGCTCCATTTCTAAGGATGTAGAATGGGGAGGTTCAAATCCATCCACCATCTGGAAAAGATAATTGCCCGAACTAAGAGTAATGGTGCAGCGTGACCACATACAACCATTAAAAAATACAGCAATAAGTGAGTAAGCCGTGGCATTTCTTAAGGACACATACGCACCACAGACAACATTATCATATAATAAAATTTAAGACGCTAAATAAATTTCTTTCATGAAACTACCCTGTATCAGTTGATATTATAGTATTTATAATTATACTATCAAGGAAAATTTATGAATCCAAGTTATAAAGCTATCTATATAGGCTTTTATTTCTTTAAGGAGGATTACAGCATATTGAGGGAAATTACATTATAGAATTATAGATTTATGCTGCATTTTATCACTTCAACTGAATATTGGTTAAGTATTATATTTAAAAGACAAATCTATCTTGGAATAACTGTATGCTTGTAATTATATCCCAATTAAGATATTTTAACTATTTCAAAACAGAGCTTTAGTTTGTGGATCGATATACGCAAAGTTACATATGTATGCGAAATTACATATATATGCGTGAGAATACATATTTACTTCTCAACAATGATTTAATTATGAATAAAACTCGGTTTTAAATACATATAGCATAAACAATAATATAATTAAAATAATAAGATATGGCATAGATTTAATTAAATGAAATGTAGGATTTAAAATATAATAAGATTTTACGTAAGTGAAATCTGAAATTTGGCTTTGTTTAAAAATGAAACTTATGCGACCTTCGCTGAAATATGATTGATTCAGTTTCGGTAATTATAAGTTTATAAGATTAATGACGGCAAATATTATCATTAACTTAAGATATACAAAATGATTTAGAAATTTAATAATTATTTTAAAACAGATCATTTTGTATTATACGTGACGAAAGTTATATTAAAACATTTAAAATATCGATTTTAGCAAGTTAAAATTGAATAGCATTTAATTACTTAGAATAAGATTAATACGTAACTAAATCAATCATAAGTAAATTCAGCAAGTAAACCAACAAATAAAGAAATCATATCAATAAATGAAAGGTGTTATTTATGCAAATAATAACTCAGCTAAAATCATAAAGCAGTTAAATCAGTATTTATCAAATATTAAATTATTAAATTAGTTTTCAAATCATTTTAAATATGAAATCAGTTGATATCATTTTAAATTAGTTTAAATAGGAAATCAGTTTGAATCATGAAATCAGTAAATCAGGCAAGATTTTAAGATTGAAACAAAATAAAATTACATTTAGAAGTAAGTTTAGTTTACATTATTATTATGGCCATTAGATTAAGCTAGCATTTTAGAGTTGAGTTTAGTTGAAAGCTTTAGAATTGAAGAAATATTTACCATTTCTTCTCTCTTCTGCTAATAAGTTATTTCTTCATCGTGGGACTTATTTAGGCGGTACGGTTATTACTTCATCTCTTTCCCCGCATCAGGCAGCTTCTCATCGGAGATGGAAGGCAAGATTTTAGGTCTTTACCCCGACATGATCATCATCAACGCTATTCAAATACTTTATTAAAATTATAATCATAGAGAGTGTCCTTCCAAAATGGCTGCAGCAGCTTATATACCAATACACTCCCCCTCTCCTTCGTTATATTATTTTTACATTCATTTTCTTAGCTTACTCGCTGTTTCAAAATTCAGCAGAATCCCGCTGTGATTATTTTTCACTTAGGTCAATTTAGCCTCTGTGACACGCGGTAATTTATTCAGTTTTCCCAATTTAAATCTAATTTTAACTTGAATTAAAACTGGGTCAATTTTCAGCGAGAGGGATTAATTTTTCTGGCATCACTATTACTAGAAAAACAAATCGAAAATTATGGAAAAACATTTTGTTATATATGTAACTCGACCGTTTAATTTAGCGATATATGCAGAAATATATAATTTCAAATATTACTAATTTAATAAATATTTTAAAATAAAGAAATCTTAATGTTTTAAATTTTATTAACATTATTCTTCTAGCATATATGTAGTCTTAAGTTACACATACAACTCATTTTTCATTTAATTATTATTAGAAATATATGTGCACATTTATAGAGGTTTACGTATATAAATGCAATTTTCTCTCTATATGTAGATATATACGCACACATACACGATTAATATTACTTAGGTTTAAATTTAGCCAGGTTTTTATGATAATATTAGCATGATATACGAGAATTTGGTGGTAGTTACATATAAAAGAATACTACTATAGAATATAGTAGGTGAAACAGTTGGATTGTAAAAGCTGACTGTTTCAATATTCTTATCTGTTTTTGGACTAAGTTCTATAATAAGGTTTAGGTTCCAATTCCAAATGAAAAGTAAGAGATACAAAAACCAATTTTATATCATCTTAAAAAGATTGAAAAGATCTATCTAGTGGTATATATTTCATTAATAAGTCATTAAACACCAAAAAGATATACCGTACTGTTTTGATGCTAAGTTGCTTCGAATTTTATATACTATATATATAATTTGTGTGTGCATGTTAGCTCAAGTAGATGTATTTTGTATAAATTTCTTTTGTGTGGTGATTAAAAAAAGAAGAGAAAAAAAATTAATTAGTGGTGAAAAATCTTTAATTAAGATCTTATGTATGATAATCCAGACATTGATTATAAGGGATTATCATGTTTTTCAGATATAATAATTTTAAGTTTGGTTTGGAATGTAGTCTTTAATAGAGAAGATTGTCATGTTTTTAAATATGATAGTTTTAATTTTGGTCCGCAATGTTACAGAAGATGTGTATAGAGGGGCAGGAACTGTACTATCGAGTCACTGAGTTATGCAAAATATGGCATTAAGTGGTTTAATATTGGAGCATAGTATGGCTACATAAAAATACTCTTTTGTGTGTGACAGATAATTTGACTATGCTTATTAACAATTCATTTGTGATGCTGTTCATTCCTCCTAATATGTGCTAAAATATTCAAAGTGTCTATCTAATTATTGCCTCCATGTTTCTCTGAAAAATGCGATTAAGGCCTTGCTTGTCAGGATAACATGAGATGGTCTGATTATATGGCCTGCTGTTTGCTGATATATTATTTGGAAAGTAATACTGCTTGAATTAAAAGAAAATTCTGTGAACAAGGCTACCTTATCTATTAAATTTATTAAGGAATGCGGGAAGTAACCCGAAGCGGCAAACCCTCAAAGCACTTCAACCTTGATAATTCTGGAGCCAAAGATATTGGTATTGTGTAATAGATTGTATGGGCCCAATAAAATATAATACTACGAATTATTGTAAAATCTTCGGTATAGCATCAATATGTTTATAATATGTTTACTTTTTTTTTTTTGGTCATTTATTATGTTGTTTTATATAAAATATATCTTGACTATTATATGTTATAACAGATATTGGATTGTCAATTAATATATTAAATCATTAGTTAAAATTTTATTTTCTCTCATTTAGATTTATTTGTCCATATTATTTTTGTGTATATTTTTCAGCGAATGAATGTTAATCACTGCATTTGTAATTTTATGATTCTTATTAGTATTTTGTTTCATTATTAGTTAATTAAATAAACTTTGTTATTAATATAATATAAATCAATAAGTCTTCAACCTTTTCACACCTGTGGACCGGCAAAAATAAGGATAAGATTTCGCGGACCAGCAGAAGTCTACAGATAAATTTTCTTAAAGACTTAAACTGCTTAGCTTTAGATGAGCACAATTTTTATAACTGACCAAAACAACACACTATTTACTGTGTATTGTAATGGTGTTGTTTACCTTTACATGCTGAACACTCTTTCTCGAGCTGCGCAGTTATACTGCTACAGAAAACAGTATGTTCTCATTAATCTCATTAATGTGCCTGCATTGCTACATTTATTATTTCATTGTTAAAACATGCAAAAATAAAATGTTATTCACTTGAATGTTGGGAAATATCACAGCTAGTGTAATTATGTGACAATGATTATGATAAATGTAATATCTGTATTTAATGCTAAATATACAAAATGAAGTTATATATATATGGAGTTTATATAATAAATTTTTTTTTTTTTTTAATTTTGAATCTGGTGTTATTTTAATCTCATTTTTATCCAATTAAAAAAAAAGAAACAGAACGAAAAGTTGTTTTTGTAAAGTATCACATAGAAATAAAACAATCATTATAAAGATGTCATTTTGCTAAAAAAAAAAGAGAGAGAGAGAGAGATAATAGATTTATGTTCTCGATGAAGGGAAATCATTATCAATGATCTGTCTCCATTTTGTGAAGTAAAGTCAGACACAAAATAAAAAGATGATCAATAAAAAATTTTGCTATATGTGACCAATAAATGAGCTGACGCAATACAGAAATGCCTACTAGGTATAGATGTGTATGGAGTGGTGCAATTATCATGAGATTGACACTTCGTTTTTTAAAGATTGCATTTTCAGATAAATTCCTTTGATTATTATTTAGTAATTATAGTATTATCTAATAATTTAAATAAAATTTTGATTTATAATTAATTTTATTTAAGCAATTGCGATAAAAAAAAATTATTTATACTAATTAAAAGTTTAAAATCTTATTATTTTGTTATTACAAACTTTCCTGCTAGTCTAGAGTGGACAGGCAGAAAACTTCTGCGGACCGACGCTTGTCTGCGGACTAAGGGTTGAAGACCACTGATATAAATCATTTAGTTATCTCATTCTACAAATTAGTTTAATATTCAAATATATCATCGGAATTATCTTAATCTGAGTCCATTCCTTAAACTGTGACACTGCTGGAATGTTCACAGAGAGGTTATTAAGATTGTAGAACAGATCTGCTTGTTTATGTTTGATAGTGAGTTTTCTGTGATGGAAGATGGCACCCACAGTCCTAGCCATTGCCATAAGTTTTCAAGTTAAATAGCAGTGTGTAGCAATCTTGGGACTGATTATCAGTGAAATTGTTATCAGAAAATAATGACAATCAGGAAATATAGCTTATTTTTATAGTGAATGTATAGGAGGAGTGATAGAGTGAATGACCCTTGCTTGATCATCATCAAATTGGAAACATCAATGATAAGTGAGGAATTGTTCTCAGCCTTGGAGTTTTCCTCAAATATGCATACTAACAGTCAGTTATAGCCATTTCCATGATAATATATATAAAGAAAGAGAGAGAGATAGCTTTATAACAGTTAACTGGACTTTGGAAAGATGGCTAAAATTTTTCAGAAATTTTAGCTTGTCCAATGCATGATTTTTAATCACTGCATTTGCATAAAGACCATGGAAAATGTAGACCTAAATAATAAATCTAAAAAGATATGGCTATCTATTACAGGGATTAATAATAACAATTACATGTAAGTAAAAGATAAATAAAATTGACTATAAGTGAGTCATTAACAATAAAATCTATAAGCAAAGAAAAATCATTCTTAATAAAAAATATTATCTGTTAATAATTGTAAGAATATATTAATCTCTATCAATTACAGGTATAAACGATTACATATTAAATACTAAATTCATTGAGGCACTTTCTTGATCATCATCAAATTGGAAACATCAATGATAAATGAGGAATTGTTCTCAGCCTTGGTGATTTCCTCAAATATGCACATTAACAGTCAGTTATAGCCATTTCCGTGATAATATATATATAAAACACAGAGAGAGCTTTATAACAGTAAACTGGGCTTTCAAACAGGCAAAACTCTCTTTACGTATTGCCACTCAATGCAAGCCAGAGTAATTGATGGATGCCAGAAGACTTGTGCATAAAATCTCCATCTAGTGCCTTACTCATCCAATATCCCCAGACTAGTTTCTGGTTTGTGGCCTTCATCATAGTGGTAGCTATAGTTATTAAATAACCAAAGACACAAAAATGTATAAGTACTGAACTGAGTTCAGACCTATATGACTATATAAGCTAATGAGCCTGGATTGACAATATTATACTGTTTTCAATTTAAGTCTCATAGTTTTGTAATTAAGTAGAGATTAAAGGTGGCTGCTGGAGGGTTACATTAGATCCTAAGATCTAGGTGCAGTGCTCTCAGATCCAAGGCTCCTCACTGACAAAGGCCACAAGCCAGAAACTAGTCTGGGGATATTGGATGAGTAGGCACTAGATGGGGATTTTATTCACAAGCCTTCTGGCATCCCTTGATTACTCTGGCTTTGCACTGAGTGGCAATACATATAGAGAGTTTTGACTGTTTAAATAACAGTTATGTGCAAGCATAAGAAATCGTAATCTTGTAATGTTTATTAACTGGATTTTGGAAAGGTGGCTAAAAAATTTTAGTCTATCCAATAAAAGATTTTTAATTACTGCATTTGCATAAAGACCATGGAAAATGTAGACCTAAATAATAAATATAAAAAGATATGGCTATCTATTATAAGGATTAATAATAACAATTACATGTGAGTAAAATATAAATAAAATTGACTATAAGTGAGTCATTAACAATAAAATCTATAAGCAAAGAAAAATCTTTCTTAATAAAAAATAATATCATCCGTTAATAATTGTAAGAATATATTAATCTATTGATCAATTACAGGTACAAATGATTACATAATAAATGCTAAATTCATTGAGTCCATGTGCAGTTTAGAGCAGCATTTATTTTATTGAGTGTAAGCATTGATAGAAATGAATTTAGGAATGTGAGATATGGTATTTCATTGAGGATATTAGAAAGGCCTTTTTAAAAAATTTTTTGATTGAGAGAAGGCTTTCTTCAAATAAGTAAATACTATTAATATTTTTTATTAGTCAAAACATTTAAATAAAAATAAGTTAAACGTACAAATTCTAATATTTATAAGTTATAATACTGAATAATTTGTAAATAAAATTTATATATTATAACTGTAATGCCAAATAATTCCTTAATCTTAAGAATGTGTACTTTTTAATATATATATTTTGTAAAAAACTATATATTTTAAATATTAGTCATTTGTTTTTGATTGCTCTACTGATCCCATTAACATCTTGCTTCGTAATTCTTACTAAGACATATGAATGTGTTTTTATTCATTACACGCATTAATCCATTCAATATCTTCTACCGCAGAGCCATCTATGTCATCTCCCGAGTAATGACTGGCTATTGTTCTGTATTACTGAAGAGGAGCATTGTATTATAGTCACACATTCAACAGCGATTTTTCATTTTTTATATACTAACCCCACTAATGATCTGAAATACAAAATGATTTTAATCTGAATCATTTTTCTTATATAATTATATAGATATGACAAGGAATATGTTTTTTTTTTTTGTATTTACTGATTTCTCTTTAGCTTATATTAATTAGATTCAAAGAGAATGAATTGGCAGTACAATCATACATATCAATTTTTTCTTTCTGTTTGAATATGGTAATTGATTGGAACAAATTTTCTATCTCTCACCTATTGCTACTGATCTTACTCAGTGCTTATATTGTGGTTCCTGGAGCAAAAATAAAATATCATTGGTATTTTTCCTTGAATGTAACAAACAAAAGCACTTTCTATTAAAACTTTAACATAAGCTTCTTCAGTGATCAGTAATTTCAGATAGTAGTGTGGGTTTTTTAATCCCTATAATCACATCAGTTTCTGGCTTTCACTTTTATTAATGAAGGTTTGGGATGCAAAGCTGGAATCAATGTCATTCATCCTTAACCGTTTTTTATTATCAAGCTAATAGCCTGAGGTTTTAAACCCAAACCGACCTAATTGTATAATTACATAGATCTGTCATAAGTTCAATAATTTTATTTTAGTAATCTTATATTCTAACTGTAATTTTTTTTTCTTAGGAATATTATTTTAATTTTGAATCCCAAGACATCAATAAAAGCAGAAAATATAGAAATAGTATAAAGGTATGGATTGTTAAATTGCACTATAATCTAATAACTAATTATTCATGCTTACAATTTTTGATGCTAAAGTAATAGAGAGAAAAAATTCGCTATCACTTTTGCTGGAGTTATCTGAATTAATCAAGTGATATTGGTTTGTTTGAATATATGGTCCGATGACCTAGATAACTTTATAACAGAATATTTAATAGCTTTTTACTTATCAACAGTCTGAATTAAAATTAGAAACAGCTTGTCAAGTGTTGTTGTTTGTTTTTTTTTACCTGTTTAATGTTAAATCTATTTTTTATCTATTTTAATCTTTTTTTATGTATGTAAATGAAAATAAATGGTTGATAAGAAAACCACAAAAAAATTGTATTATCTGAAAAGATAAAAATTAAAAAATTGATTAAATGAGGTTTAATTTAATTCCATTTTTTTATTCCAGATATTTATATGTGCTTTACATTTTATACGGAAGTGAATGAAAGATATTTGAAACAGTTCTTAAGGCATTTTAATATACTTCATGTACATAGGTAGTCCTCTTCTTAAGTAAACCCAGCTTATATAAATCCAGATTTACCTAATTCCTTGTGTATATTAACCACAAAAAATTTGAAAAATCCAAATCAGTTCGGTCTTTTTGTTCTATAGATGTCATTCTGAGTGAACATCTGCTTTGATAAATTGTAGTACTTATTTTCATTTATTAAAAACTGTAACCAGTAGTAAATGTGTCCTTTAAGTAAATTTCACTTTATAAATGAATCATTTATGATATATATAAATTGCCTTTTTTATAATGATTTGAATATTTTGTCTATGCTTCAATGCTTAATTCTGTTTTAATAAAAAATATACACTGTCGATGAATGTGTTTTTATTTCACTGTATAGCTTACTGCAGTAATAGAATGGTAGATCTGATAATTAAAGGTCCACAAATAACAACTCTCTCATTTTCAATGCTCGATCATCGTGTGATCTCTCAGCAACAAACCATTTGATTATTTATATTTATAATTTGATATATTATTTTAAAAAGGGATACATTTGTTGAATTCAATAACTTTTACATTTTGAAATATACTACAGTAGATACAAAAAAAAAAATGTAAATGTATGATTATGATTTAGATTACGTTTGGGTGTAAATATTATGTATAATTATTTATGTATGTAATGAATAGGAAATAGAAGATTTGTTTTATCTTTGCTATTGTAATACAAAAAGAAAAACACGCCTTCTATGATTCAAACTAATGGCAAAACCCTAATCGGACCACCAATGGTTGATGGTATTAAACAGTACTTCCAAGAACAGCTTCAAAAAGTTTCTGAACCACCTCCTAAGATATGGTGTAGCACAGAAGAGACAAATTCTCATGTCTTTTCAGAACAAAAAAACTAGAATCCCTACCTGATCGCACCCACCCTGGGATCCATGGAATTCCACGATTTCTATTGCTTCACCTCAGCCATTTCTCAATTCCCATCATCACAAAAATGATAGATTTCCTAGAAAATGGCAATAAAAATATCCCAGATCTATACCCAATTGCAATGGTGCCTTTCTTAAAAAAACACAAACCATCCACGGAATATTTCAGTCTTCGTCCCATTTCTGTGACCCCACTAGTAATCAAAGTGATAGAATCAGCAATAAAAGATGCAATTTAAGATAGCTGCCTTGCGCAAATTGCCAACAGCCTATACACAAGGAAAGGACATCCACCACTATAGCCCTATCCCACATCAAGTTACTAGTTGACCATTTTCGGATGCACAGAAAAAATCAAAACCCATAGCTGTGCAGTTAGACATAGCTGCAGCATTCGATTCCGTAAAAACAGACATACTGCTCCAACTTCTGGCAGAAAACCACATACCAAAAACATACATTCAAATTATAGCAAATCTACTCAGAAACTGAAAAATCTGCATTTCACTAAATGGTAATACATCAAACAGTTTCAACCCATTCCTCTCCATTCCACAGTGCTCATCACTCAGCGCCCTGTTGTTCATGATGTACATAAATCCTTTGCTAATAGATCTGGGAAAATAACTGTCTGGAGTCTTTGTCCCAAGACTTAAAAGATCCGTAGGAGCCCTTGCCTACATGGATGACATTCTTTTCATACTCCCATCTCAAAAGTACCCTAGACCACTAAACACAATACTGGATAACTACACTGCTAAATATAAAATGAAATTTAACCTACTAAAGTCATCAGCCTGGAAAATAGCCACCGGGAAAAAATAACCACACAGTTCTTAGGGGAGCCCCAAAACGTCCTTGGTCTTGCTTTTCATAAAGCACCTACAGTAATTGCAAGGGAAGTACAAAATAACTTAGAATCAGCAAGTAAACTGGCTCAATCACTATCAAAAGTATACTTATCACTACATGGCAAGGTAATATTATTAAACATGATTTTATTAGCTAAGATTAGATATTACCTTCCAATTATCAACACAATGAAAAAATTTGAAAGTAAGATCAATTCGTTTTGTTCTGGGTTTTTCTGGAATTGGAAATCAGTTGCCATTAGCATAGCGGGAATGCAGCATCTACATCAGCTCAATGGATTATCACTCCATTCAGTAAACACGATATTCTTCCAGAAAAGCTATAGCTTACTCAGTAAACTTCACGAAAATATTGGATACAAAGAGGTTCAAAAAATTGTTCAGCCCACAGACCAGACCGTCTTCACTCAAGCCTGGCTGGAATCAAGCACTAGACAACCTAATCAAACAACATCACAATATGCACAGACTACAAAAAAAATCAAATACTGGGATACCTACAATATTTTATACCTGCAGACACAGTCACCAAACAGTAAACTTAATGTAACAAATAAAAACCTCATAACAAAATTCAGAAGATGGAGTCTAGAAGCAAAATTTCTTGACTTCATCATCTAACTAAACCTGGACGCTTTACCCACAAGTTGGTTCCTGGCTTTCAAAAGAGGATGTACCAGCATTGATCTGATATGTCAACACTGTAAGAGAGAAAATGACATGATAGACCACATTATACACAGATGTCCAAAAAACGGAAGCATAAGATAATGGATACATTACAGTTGCAAAGTAGATCATCAGATGATGACCTCTATCCGAAGGTGCATTGTGACCAATAACATTCATTTGAATACACTCTCCATTTTCCTCTCCTACACATTCTGGATGACACACTGTAAGCTGAGTATGGAACAGCCAACTCCCAATGCTAAACAAACATACATTAACATGCTTTTGAAAATTAAACAACATGATGAAGCCATTGAACCACATCGCATAATAGAAGACACATGGAATCTACTCGACATGCCTAAATCACATACAATGAGTCAACACAATCCATAACACAGAACTTGATAAATTCGGCCATGCAAGTGCAAATAAACACAGGATTACAAAACAATCATAAAACAACAACAAAACCAACAGCCAAAACCACAGTAGCAAAACGCCTAATCTATTAGACATGAACTTTTTACAAGGCCAAAATGGTATAACCAATATAAATGTTATAATCGATTGAAACATTAGGAGTCAAAGCAAATCTGTTTAATCATTGTAAATATAGTATAATAAATTTCTTTCTAAAAAGTAAAAAAAAAAAAAAAGAAGCCTGTAGGTGGAATTACTGTAGAAAAGAAAGAATTGTAATGTAACTAAGTGTATTTACATTTTGATATGACTCCGTATGGGGGCGAAATCCGGGTTGGTGAAATTAAATATAATATTATTATAAAAGTTGTCTGATAAATAATTTTTTATTGAATTATTATTTTTAATATACTACTGTACATACAGCAAATGCAGTATGATTTAAATATTTATTCTAAAGATGACTTAAAAAGTAATTTGTTTCCCTTCCCCTTATTCTCGAATTTAAAAAAAATATTTACTAAACTAGCATTAACAGTATTTTAACTGATAAATCATTTCATTAAATATATTTATAATCAATCTTGCAGAAATATTTAATCAATTTAATTAGAAGGGATTTGAACTCAGACTTTCAAGCTTCCTACAGTTTTCCACTCTATCTTATACAACTGGTACACATGACCATATATGTAGGGAGTTTGAAAGTCTGAGTTCAAATCCTTCGTAATTACATTAAGTTCAATATAGACAATATATTTGTATTTAAATATTAATCAATTCAACATATTCATACGTTTGTTTATTATGTATTCAATTTTCGGAATTTATAATTAGTCATAAAATGTTTTTTTTTCTTTCGAAAAATAGTGATTATTATTAAATGGATTTATATTATAAATAAATAATCGAGTGATTTTTATTGCTAGGGCGTTTATAAGAAATTCCAATGTTAAACTCCAATAATAAACTGATTATTTATTTTTTAGTAGTTATCTTACTCAAATTTAATTTATAATATAAATTCATTTTATTTATTAATTTTTAAAAATCGTATTTTGTAACCAATTCTATATTCTGAAAGTTGAATATTTAGAATCACAAAAAAATGTATGATATAATTTTTATTACCTCTGCAAGACTGATTATATATATATTTTTATGGAATGATTTTTTTTTTAATTTGAGTGGAAAGAGAGGGGGGGAGATAGATAATTAGGAATCATGTCATTAATATTTAATTTAATCACGAATAGAAAGTTAAAGTTAATGTTTCGCTAATTGAAAAGTCTAAGTGGAATATACATTTAAATCTTAAATGCTTTTGTAATGTACATATCCTAAAGTATAAAACTTACTGAATTCATCAAATCTGCTCCTTTTTTTAATAAATAACAAAACAAATTATAAATATAAACACTCAAAATGTTTGTTGCTGGGAGATAATATGATATTCAAGCATCAAAAGTAAGAATGGCTCTTATAAAATAAATGGAATATTTGTAATTCATAGGGAATTCAAAATAAATTCTAAAATTTTTTTGACAATAACATTTTTGCCCAGACAGCCTGCCCACAGTCAATCCAACTAACCATTCAATATTAGGTCAGTTAATGGGTATCTAGGTATTCTTTAATAAAGATTTAAACAAGAGTAGAAAAACTCATTTTTCACTATTTAGCACTATTATAAGTGGACGTTGGAAAAGGTCTCCTGCACTGGACTATTCTAAGGCTGTTTTTATCTATAGTAAACATTAATGTACAAATGAAGATTAAAAATTGTAAAAGGCCTAGAAAGAGTTCATATGGAAGATGGATGGTTGGAATAAAAAATTTTGCTCGAGTGGATTAAACTTAGAGAAATCATCCTATGATGGATTGATAATGATTATATTGCATTTAATTCCAAATCGTTACCCATATTTATCAACAATGAAATTATTAACATTTTGATTTTTCTCATTTTTTTATTTTACTGCAGAAATTTTTCTAAAATTTGGAATAAAATATTGAGCGTAGTTTAATAGCAGGTATTTTTATTTGTGTAGTGTATGATTGAGTCTTCTTACTCCAAGTATTTAAACATTTTTTCTTCAATTTATGTAATTACATTTATTTTGCAATTCAGTAATTAACTTAGTAAAGGCTGGTAACAACAAAAGTCAATAATTTTTTGAATTGGCATTATCTGAATCCTATAACAACTTGATATCATAGAGTTTGTATTTTAGTAAGCAATCGTGGTTTAAAAACTGGTTTAGATTTTTAACAAGACTGAATGTGAACCCAAGCAGTTGATCCGGATGCAGTAAAGACTGTAATGTATATATTTGAGAGTCTGCTTCATTGGATGTTAGTTTTATAATATATAGATATTAGTTTTATAATATATAGATATAAGTAAACATGAAGGCAGATGGGGTTTGAAGGCAGATGGGGTTATAAATTAACATAATAGAATGAAGGACCAATTAAAGATTGTCTGTTCCATAAGGAAAATCTCAAGTTTATTTTGAAGGAGTTACTGTCTTTAGAAGGTATTGATATTTGGACAGGACCTGATACTGTTTTTCATTAATAATTGGTAAAACATTGTTATCAGTCAATGTGAATAAACTGCTAGAATATAATAATTTATATATCAGAATTTAAAACATTAACCACTCAAAAGTTAGTTTACAATCTGTATTTGTATACCCCCATACATAGTTGATTTTTTGTTAAAAAAAAATAGTTTATTATGCAATGCATGTACAAAGAATTTTTAATATTAAAACATTATGTGATACTGAATATAATTCACAATCTTTCAAAGTTCTTTTCGTTCACTGAATATCCAAGAAGTTTTAACTCATTATTAAAAAATCATGATTAAAATGTGACTCAATACACTGTATAGGCTTACACACTGCACATATAATGTAATAATGGACTCAAACTCAGACTTTCACACGACCCTCAACTCTCCATGCCATCTCATATTGCTGACCCACCTGATCACACACATGTTGAAAAGATAAATCACCAATATACGTATTTCATGCTAAACCAGCACTCATCAATTAGTCCAGATTACCATCTCCATACATATATACAATCAGTGCTCAGCTTTATATTAAGATAACCAATCTTCATACTTTAATGGACAGGCTTCAAACTACTCCAACCCACAACTCTTCAGCCATCCATTTCATGAAAATATGATGACAGAATGTTGAAAAAGGATTGAAACATATTTATTTTTTCCATTTTCAGCTTTGAATCTTAAGTTCTTATTGAAAAGGTAAAAGCCAAAAATCACTCTGGTGAGAGGTATTAAATTGCATTATTATTAAATAGCATTGATTATTCAAGCTTAGAATAGATGGCATTAGTGAGTGAGAGAGAAAGAATCAAAGAATATGTCATTAGTATTTCTATAATAAATATTTGTTGAAGCAACTTCTGAATAAGAAGCTGGATTAATTTAATTATTATTTTTGCAGAAACTACAAGAGAGTTAAAGAAGAATGAACTTTAGATGTTTTTTTTAATGGAAATACTCTAGCATATAATAATGTATTTCCAACAAAAAAGTAAAGCCATGCTATATGTCATACTTTAAATCCAAAATGTAGATTCTTTCTGTTGCCATATATTTAAATAAGAGAACAATGGATAATCCTGAATCAGAATAAAACTTCCTCCAGTAGTTAAGTCAATTAAGATTGAAACTTTTAACAGTAATCCAAGCGTACATATTCTTCTGAAATTATAACTGCTATCCTTTTATTAATTCATCTCTGAAGTTCACCTTGAATTGAACACAACAGCAAGAACATATTCACAATGAGAGTAGAATAGGCAATGACTATGCATGCATTTAAAAAGGATTTAATGGGATTTTGGAATTCTATCATCCGATTTTCAATGGTATAGATGGCTAAGGAGTTGGAGGTTGGGGTGGTTTGAAGCCTGTCCATTAAAATGTAAAGATCTGCTATCTTAATATAAACTGAGCACTGATTATATATGGACCAACTGGTGAGTGCTGTTTTAGCATGAAATACGTGTATTGGTGATTGTTTCTTTTCTGCATGTGTGTGGTCATGTATGTCAGTAGTATGAGAGTGTGGATAGTGAAGGAGCTTGAAAGTCTGAGTTCAAATCCCCTATATTTACAAGATAAATGCTGTATTTTTTGTTTAAATTTGAAATGTAGGAAATCAAAATGGTATAAATCAGTGCAAAGTAGTTCATAATTAATAAATAGATGATGAATATTCAGAATTGTTTTTAATAAAAACAACATTCAAATGTGTACAATATTGTTATAGAGATATCCATATAGTATGGCAGTCATAAATTCAATAGGTATCATAAAGTACAATTATCAGTTTAATTAGCAGAAAAATTTTAAATGATTTAAATTGTAAATTTGCACATTTAAATATTATTGAAGAATTCTGTTGTAGCCATTGCATTCATATTTAATTCCAGTCTATGCCATAAATACTGAAATTCATGAATAATGCCAATCTATGTTATAATATGCAATTTTAACATGTGCGCATTCACATATATGTAGGTATAAAGACATGGAAAAATATCAGCTCCAATCATTATACATTAATATTAATTGTTCGTTTGCCACATGTATATGTGCATATATGTGTTTTTGTTGAAAATGTGTTTAACACACGTTTAGAATTGTATAATATGCATAAAATTAAGATGTAGAAAATTACATTTTTTAATTTTCTAATTTATCACTATTTATTATTGTTCTAATTATGAATAACTGAAACCATGGATGTAAAAAACATGGATACATGGCAATGTAGTCTTTGAACCCTAACCTTCCATTTTACAGTAAAAAAAAAAAAAATTAAATTTCCAATATCATGTTAAGAAAGAAGGTAATTTATGACGTATAGAAGTGCAGAATAAGGAAGAATATTTTTGTAAAATGTGGTGTGTTTATTTTATTAGCAAAATTTATTTTAATAACAGTGAAGTTTGTAAATTTATATCATTAAAAGTAAGATCTTACTTAATGTTAACATTGTTTTTAAAAATCAAGTTAATTCACTTATGCAATCTGACTAGATTAAAGTTATATCAATGTATATTTAGATATATGTTTTTGAATTTGTTTAGTAATTAACAGCTATCCATATACAGGGTCTTCAATTTTTGTGTTTTGCATGATTTATTGTCATGGTAGAATATCAGAATTTGGAATGTAAAGTCCTTGCATCATTTTTTCTAATATACATACATTGTCTTTCCCAATCTGGCATATTTTCTTTTAAATTCTATTTGATGTAGAGTATATAGTGTTATAAATAAGAAAATGATTTGTTTTTTAGAATGTCATATAATGTTCAAGTACTAGAAGGGAAAGACTGAACTTCAGTCTAGAAATCTTTAGTATGCCATTAATGCAGCATTAACCCCAACAGAATTTAGTTAGTATTTATTTAATAACATTTTTGATTGGTTTTTATTTTGCAAACTTTATTGTAATTAGAAGGGATTTGAACTCAGACTTTAAAGTTCCCTACATCTATTCATTCCATCTTATATAACAAAAACCCATGACCACATACATGTGAAAAGATAAATGGTCTCCAATGCTGAACCAGTACTCATCAGTTGGTCCAGATCATTATCTCCTATATATATATATATATTCTAACCTTGTCTTGTGCATCCTCACTTCAGAATAGTATATGATATAAAATAAAACGGGTTCTATCTCAGTTAATAATTAATAAATAAAATATTCAGCATTAAAATTAAAATGTTTCACTAGCTCAAATTTAAAATACCAATAAGGTTCAGTTTATAAAATAAATTAAATAAATATTTAATATTTTCATGAGACTTGAAGTGAAAATACAGGTGACAAGATAGATTACATTGAGCCAATATCCCACAGGATATTACCTCAATGGCATAAGAACACTATCCTCCTTATTACTATTTTAAATAACAAACTCATAGTATTCTTACGACTTTAATAACTTCTACTCACTAAGATTAAGTTAATGATTAAATCTTAATCTCCTATTTGTAATAATCTAGCTCAAATAAAATAATCTCAGGTTCATAAAGTTTATTCTAAGTCAATAAAAATACTGTAGCAAAATATGAGAAGGGATTTTATGTCATAATCTACTACACTGAAACTAATAATAATAAATAATAATAATAATAATATTCTTCATTGTTTAACTACTACTGGATATCTTCTCTTTTCGTTATATTTTTATTACCATAATAAAATAATAAAATAATTTTATATAATCTTTTACCTTCATGTAATAATATAATAAATACGTGGTAGCATATGATAATCTGATAAACAAAGGATGTGTGGCAACTGATATCATATAATTCTGTATACTATTGTGATAACTGATTTATGACCAATAAAACAATGTAAAATTATAATTATTTAATTAAAAGAATACCAATAAAATATTTAAATTCTTAAATATAACTCTCTATTTATCTTTTTGTGCAAAATTATATTTTTGTTTCAATTGTTATGAATATATCGTGATTTCATGCAGTGAAGTGGAGAAATAAACAATCAAGACACAAAAATTTTGAAAAACAAATTTTAACAAAGTTTATTAACAACAACAAAATAAAATAAGCAATTTATGTACACTATTTACAATGGATATCCTTATTTTAATCTTACATTTTTATCTACTAAGTTATATAAAAATAGTTTATAGTTTAGTTATACCTTTATTTATACTTAAGACAAAATATAAAAAAAATGTTACCATTTGGTTTCCCATTATGGTTAACTTATTATAAATATATTTACTTATTAGCAGAATATTTCATCCTTAATATTATTAAACTATCTTATTTTTTTAAAAAAATTCATAGGAAAACATTCTACAGAAAAAAACAAAATTAACTTTATAATGAGTATGGATTTCTCAAAATATTAAAAAAAATTTTCATCTTGCAAAGTCAAAGATGTTACATAAAATATTCATCCAAAATTCAGTACTAGATTTTAGTGTTTTATCACATGATGTTTACTAATCATAATATATTCTATTTAGCCTTACTTTAGTATGATATAAGTGTAATAATCAATATATTCCTGTTATTCAATTTTCTTCAAAAAAAATAAAGCATTCAAAAATAATCAACATTCTAAAGAAAATATCTTGTTTAGATACTCTATTTTAAAATTTATATTTCATTTCCGAAATAAATTCAAAAAATATATTCTATGATTCTTTCCTTTCCTTAGGATACTTTGGACCTTCAGTTTCAAGTTATAAATTCTAGTCCTTCTAAGCAAATAAACCAATCTTATACAAAACGATAGCATAACCTAAGTTCTAAATTATTTATCATTTCTTTTCAAAATATCTTACTGAACGATGCAGTTACATGAAATAAAGATAGCGAAACAGATGTATAGGATTTAAGGAAGAAAGCTAGAGTATCACTCTTAATATATCTCAAAAAATCATGGCACAGTGCAAAGAGGTATGACCTTTACCTGTCTAATAACCTCTAGTACATAAAAGATGTTAAAGCTATTTCTTCAGCTTTATTAAAACATCAAATATTTAAAAAAATATAAAAAACACTGTCCAAATAAAATGTGTATCATTCATAGGGCTTTGTTAACTATGCTGATAACCACATAAAGACTAAATATTATTTCTATTCCTTATCATATCCTATTTTTTTTTAAAATACATCATCTTGGTTTTCTGCTAACTATAGTACTTCCAAGCCACTATCTCAACATTATTTCTCAAGATTTTTCTACATCTTACATCGATAAATAACTATCTGCATTTACAAAACAATAAATAAAATTCATTGATAGTTTAAAACAATTTCACTGTTCCATAAGAAAAGTTTGCTTACTTCATTATTCTATATGTTTAATCATATACAATCTACTTAGACAATATTTGAATATCCAATAACATGAAAGTTCTAAAAGAATCACATAATTATTTGTTATTATGTTGGATTATATCACTAATATATAAATAAATAAAAATCGTTGTATGCATATTTTCAAATCAATCCTATCTCATAATGTTTTTTTTAAAATGTTGTATGAAAATGCGTTACATATAATTAAAACTTTTACACTTCATTCTTAGATTCATAGATGATCTTAAGAAAACAAAAATATACATTATAAATTATTAATAGTTATTATTATTACCAAATAACCCTTTTTATCTGGTCATCATTTTTAGTAGGCTTCTTCCATCCACTGGATATAGAAAAACATTGCATACATAAACGAAAAGACACATCCATATGTTTTATTTAAAAATATTCTTATCTAAATTATTAGATTATATTATAAATTTTATGTTATTAACAAATTAATGTTTTATGTTTTCCTAATCTTATAAATAGAAAAATTTACATTTAACTAAGTTAGTAAAATAAAAATTTAAAACTATAATTACGTCTTCACTTGACCATAGTTCATGATAAAATCCAAAAATGTTTATTATTTTCTCTAGAGTTTTAAAATGTTCTCCTCCAAGCGCGTTAAAGTTTAAAAATAAAAATAATTATTAATCCATTTAGTAAAATTTATAGAAAATAATCCTGGGTCTTTACTGTTCAGAATGAAAATTATTAAACTGTAATATTAAAGAATTATTCCCACAAAGTTTATTCAATATTCTCTGATGCATCACTCTGTTCAATTTAACTTAAGTTATCCGGTAAACTTTTACACAATATTTGTATTTTCATGGATCCATCCTTTATTTATCTACTATATGTTCATTTTTTTTATATAGGTTTTATTTCTTAATAAGTTCTTTTTAATTCTTGTAAAATATATATTTAAAAAAACATGTTTCCTTCAAAAAGGACTAAACATTCTATTTCTTTCATTATATTTTATGATAACTCATACGATATAAATATCTTATTCTTTTTTTAAAAAAAACTCCTGGCTAAGCTTATAAATAATGCGTCACAAATTTTTTTAGACGGCAAATAGTTTTCTGTTTAAGCTTCCAGCATAATGCCCGAATTATTTTTATAGGAGTTAGAATAATCCTCCAGTTGAGCATAAATAAAGCTGTATTATAATTTAAACATTTTATTTCGTAGTATATCCATTTTTCATTGCGAAGTTTAGGTCAAATTTCAGATAAAATAATCCTGGCAAGTACTTTTAAAAATTAGAAAATCATTTCCACGAAGTTTCTAAATATATTATTTTTTTAAAACTCTCTTTTGCAAAATACTTTAAAATTATCAATTAGTTTTTTGCAGATAAAGTTATAAGAAAGTACTAAAAAATTGACTAAAATAAAAATTTAAAAATATTATCTCTTTGATAGCTATAATTTACCTTTCTCTGGTTTCAATACATTATTAATCTCCCCTTATACCCCCGTGCAATTCATATTTATAGTCTGTAAGAATACCTCTTTTGATTGGTTGATTCTTACTTTTAGCTTGAGAACAAATTTACATATATTTTTAGTTTTACAAAATTATATTTGAAAATAAAAATTTATGACGTAATAACTCAAAATATTATTTAAAATATTACTTTCAGATTGATTATTACTTTATCAAAATTATTTAATCATTTAAAATAACTTTTAAAATAACTTTAATAACTTATTACATTCTTAATATTCCATTTATCTAGTTTTATTTAAAATATTTAATTTTTTTTTTATTAACTGTATTCATCTTTATTACATCATTTAAGCATGTTATACGATAGTTAACTTAATATTTATTATTATTTGCTTTTATGATAGGCAATAATTCTATCCAATTCTATAATATAACTTTTAAAATATTTTAAACTTTGTTACTTTAAATACAAACAAGCATGTGTGTGAAAGTATGTAATATACAAGTCACATGATTAATAACTTTGACAGACGATTTTCAATCTATTTCTCTGCCTAGACTAATAAAATTGCTACACTTATTATATTTAATAATATAATTATAAAATTTGGAAGAACAATTTAGAAAATATAGAATTAAATACAATTCTCACCATTATAAAGTTTATTTTTAAAATATATTATATTAATTTTGACTATTAAATATGATTATAAATTTAAACACTGTATTTATTAACTTATCAGTTTTAAACTATTAAAATCGAATTTATTAAATATACTTTTAATATTTATAGCTGTGTTATTTAATATGGCCAGCTTTTACAACCATATGAAACAATATTTTAAGCTTTATTTAACTATTTTTAAATGATTCGTTATAATTTTATATACTACATATTTTCTTTAGCTTCAAATTGTACTTTATATTATAATTGACAAACTATAATTAACATATTAAAATAATATATTCTAAAATTTAAAATTTTTAGTAATTGACTGAGATGGACTATTACTGGCCTATAGAAAAGGGCACAATATATACAATCAGTATTCAGTTTATATTAAGATAGCAATGTGGTCATGTGTTTGGTTGTATAAGATGGAGTGAATCGATGTAGGGAGATTGAAAGTCTGAATTCAAGTCCCTTCTAATCACATTAAGTTCAGTATAGAAAAATACTATTTTATAAAAATTATGTAAATAGGATTTGAACTTAGGATTTTTCAGTCTATATTCATCCTCCACTCTATCTCAAACAGCCGACACACATGACCACATATATGCAAAAATGATCCCCAATATATTTTGTGTAGAATCAGTACTCATCAATTGGGTTAAATCATAATTGCCAATACGTATGTCTAATCAGTGTTCACCTTATATTAAGATAGAAATTCCTTAAACTTTAATGGACGGCTTCGATCTTCTTACCCTTCCAATTACTCAACTTATCAATTTCATTGAAAAACCATTGATGGAACATTCAAAGCCTTTGGTGAAATTGATATTGTAGTCATACCCATGTAGACATCAATCTAATACCTCATATTATTGGACCATTATGTATCCATATATTAATAGAGGAGGGATGGGCTGAACTTATAGATGTAAGGCTGTTTCCAAGACAATGTGTAATTAGCCTATTCATCCAATGTGCTGAATGTTTCTTATATAAGTAAATAGAGGGATTTGAACTTGAAATTTTTTAGTCTATATTTGTTCTCCATTCCATCTCAAACATATAAATAAACCTTTCAACAATCATTAAGTTTGCTGATGACAGCATATGCAGTCTTAACATACATAATGTGAGTATAGATGAGACAATATGGCTGAGTATTAGGCTTTGTTATTATGGGTAGTAGTGTGCCATTGCTTTTCACCTTTATTCAGACAATAGACTTTTTTTTGTTAATTTATTAAACCAGTATGATATTAGGAGCAGTAATTCACTGGTTTTTTGTATGACCACTAATTGAAAATACTATACCCAACATCTTCAGTATTGGCCTTCATTACAAAGGAACATTGCATTCATACATCCAGGACCACTTTTCTTTCTTTTATATCCCAATGCAGGAGTGACAACCTTTTGAAATCCATACATTAACTTTTTTGTGTGTTGATTCAGTTGTACCAAAAAAGTTTTTGCAATACTGTTCAATTTTTATTTTTAAATAGGTTAATAGAGATAAATAATATTCAGCATCAGCCCCCTCCCCAATAATATAATTATTTCTACAAAGATTTAATATTTTTAAATAAATATTGCTCACTTTAATGAGATTTTTGAGTCTGTTTTGCTTTGATCAGACTTTTAAAATGTGGAGGTAAGTTTGATAATTTGAAGAAGTTAATGATGATCTTATTTTGTTTTTTTATTAATTTTATGCATGAAAGTAATTTTCGTAAAGAACAAAACTAAGATTTTTAATGGACAAACAAAGAACAACTCACCAACTTAAGAATGCTATTTACAAAATGAAAGTTAAAAACTATTAATTCACTCTGAATTAATCCCTTCAAGATTCATCATCATTTTCATCCATTATTGATCCACTGCAGGACGATCTCCTTAAGTTCAATCCATCTTCTTCGATCTCTGGATTTTCTTTTCCATCTCATCCCAGCACACTTCCTTCTAGGTCTTTGGTAATCTCTTGAAATCTTGTTTAAGATTTTAATTGACTATTGTTATCATCTCTTCCAGCAATATATCTATCCAGCCCAACTCCACTTCAGTCACAATTCTTTCATTGATGTCATTTACACCTGTTTGGTCTTTCACCCATGTATTTCATTTTTAATCTCTTCTTGTTATTCTAAACATGCATCTCTTCATAGTTCATTGAATGGTCTGAAGTTTCTATTGCTCCTCTGTTAACACATATGTAATCTATTATGTTTCCATCTGTAGTGGTAATCTGACCAAGTTATTTGTAGTTGTTAACTTCATCTAACTCATCATTATCAATTTTCTTCTTTTGAGAAAATTCTTGAACATTAACTTAGTCTTTTTAATATTTAACTTTAGTCCTACTTTCTTACTTTCATCTGATAACTCTTGCAACATTTCCTGAAGCTCTAAAGCATTATTTTCAAAAACAATTACATCATCTTCAAATCTAAATGTCTTAAATAATCTTCATTTACTTTTATTTTCTAAACTTCCCATTTTAATCCACAAAATACTTCTTGTAAAACTGCTTTTGGAGATATGGAGTCACTCTGTCATACACCCTTCTCAATATCCTAATATCATTATGTTGTTACTGTTGCATTTTTTATAAATATTCTTTAGAATATGACAATATCCTGGATCTATACCTTGACGATCCAATGCTTTAAATATTGAAGAAATACTTATAGAATTAAGTGTGTATTTGCAGAAAGAATGCAAGATTATTTTTTCATTTATGAGTACTAATAAAACTTGTTTTTAATTAAAATATTACTTTACAACATCTAGATTTAGTTCTCATTTTTATATTCTAAGCTATGATGTATTATATTCAGTCTTACAATGTGCCATAAATTGACCATCTCTCTCTTAATGTTTAGAACCCAGTTTAATTTGCTTTTTTGATTATACAAATTTGATTTTATCCAGCAACTACACTGTAGTCACTTTTGATTCTATAAAACAAACTGTCAGGCATGACTTTCTGATGCTGCATTTGATATAAGCACATGTATTCTAAAAATCATTAAGTTAAAACTATTAATATTATGTGTATGTAGTTTATCCAAAATTTAAATTTTTCTTAAAAGCTTCAAAAGTGTAATGCACATGGTAATTGTAAGTTATCATAATTCTTCACGCCCTTTGTGATTTTGTGCAGTGATAGAATGAGAAAATCTGGAATTTAAGGTTATCACCTCTGATACCTGAACTTATAAACCTACAATCATTTAAAAGTATTTATATATTTCCACATTCAGATTATAATTTAAAAAAAAAAATTTTTTTCAAAGTTACTTCAATAATTCGTATTTAGAAAAGTTAAAAATTAGCAATTCCACTGAATTAAGAAAAAATATGCTAATTGGCTTCAGTTGATCTCTTAATTAAGTGAAGTCATTGTTTAGTTTAAATATTTAAAATTCTGATCTATATTTAAAAAAATTAAAATGTTAATTATTCAGTTTTTTAAGTAGTTTTTTTATTGTCAATTTTATTTTAAGTTTTTATTGTAAAAAGTTTTTCTGCAGAAGACCAGAAATTATTAATTAAAAAAAGGTCAACTTATCAAAGTAAATATGTGTGTGCGCGCGCATGCGGTTTTATTGTCAATCTTTGAGTTCGATGAACTTTTAGTGGGCTATATATACGTTATATTTTAAAGGAACTTCTTTTGGAACTATTTTCTTAAAGATCAATATGCAGGAATATTTATTATTGCTCTATAGTGGAATTTGTGTATTCTTGATACAAAAAAACGTTTTTTAAATGTCATTTTTAGATTTCGAATAAATACTATTGTTTTTGTAGAAAATTATTTGTTTTTTTATTTAATGCCATTTTGTCATCACAATTCTCAAGATATAATCATTAAAATGTTTGCTAGTTTTTATTGCTACTTTTTAGGTTCAATGAATCTTCAACATCATATGCCGGTTTAATTTTTTGAATGAACTTTTCCTTTTAGCTAGAAAGAACTATTTTTTAAAAAATTGAAAAGTCCAAATGTGACATAATATTTGTATTAACTTCTTAGTATATTTTTAAATTGATTTTTATCCACCTTTTTATTGTTATTAAAATAAATAGCTAAAATAATTTAGTTGTATGTGAGGTAATATGACATTCGAGCATCCGAAGTGACATTGACTGATCCATGAATTTTTAGCTCGGATAATATTAATTATCATAATATTATATTTTTTTGAAATGACTGTTTTAAACAATAAGTTTTCAATGGTTTTTATTATTATTATTCATCTTTTTGCAGTCCAATATTTTGTCTGATTTAATGAAATCCTGAAGAAAACTTTTAGGCAGTAAACATGTTTGGGGAAAAAAAAACCTTTAATAAAAAAATGTTTGAAATTGCTTTTTTTAAAAACAGTGTAATATCTTTTTTTAAAGGGTTTTGAACCTTTTTTTATATATAAGTAAAAAAAAAATTATGCATTTACCTTTATTTATATGCATGCCAGTTCAATAAGTCATTTTTCAGCAGTGCTATGAGAGCTTCATAAAGACCACTACTTTTTTTACGTCTCGTCTATTTTTGATAAATGTTGATAATAGTTTAATTAATGTTTGTACAAGCTATTCATGTTAATGATTCCTAAGAGTATGGCAGCAGTAGTTCATTTCAAATGAGTTACTGTCTTTTGCAAATTTCCCGATTAACCACAAAAGAGTACATTGTTTATTAATGGGCTTATTGTAGATATTATTACCTTATGCAGCTTCTGCAATGGTTGGGTTTCAGTAGTCCTAGAATCATTTCTCTGCTGAATAATGTAAATAAAAACTCAATTCAGTTAAGTAAATGGACCCATTAAATATTTGTCACATGACCTCTTGAGCATCTATTTATATAGTAATTATTATTATTATTATTATATTGAGTTTATATTATTTCCTATTATTTATTACTTTCTTGTCACTTATTATCATTGAGCATATATTTTTCATTTAGCAAGTTATGTATAAAATCTTATTTTGTTGACAGTATCTTTGTTGTGTGTAGACTATATTAATTTGAATAAGTGAATAAAAGAATATATATTGCACACTTTTTATTTTTCATCAAATAATAAATTACAGAGAATGTTCTTTATTTAAAATTGTTAAAACAGTGGCAAAACTCTCCATATAGTAATGTCCTCCAGTGCACACCAGGGTAATCAATGGATGCAAGAAGGTTTGTGCATAAAATCCCTATCTAGTGCCTGCCCATCCAATATCCCCAGACTAATTTCTAGCTTATGGCTTTCATCTGTGAGGAGCCTTGGATTCAAAAGCATTTAGATCTTAGGATGTAATGCAACTTCTGAACTGCCACCTTTTATCTAGGTCCAGTGCTCTCAAATCCAAGGCTCTTCATTGATGAAAGCCACATGCTAGAAACTAGTCTGGAAATACTGTATGGATAGATACAAGATATGGATTTTATGCACAAACCTTGCATCTATTGATTACTTTGGCTTGCACTGTGTGGCACTACTGTATGGAGAGTTTTGCCTCTATTTTAGCAGCTTGTGTAAGCATAGAGAATGGTGATAATGTGATGTTTAGTGATTTAAAATTGTTATTGGATTTTTTTACAGTGTCAATGAAGTACTACTGTCCTTCTCCAACAATGTCATTATTGGAATTTTTAGAGTAATCTGATTTAATCAGTATATTATATCTTCAGAACCCCTCCAATTTGACTTAGTTTTTTTTAACAAGTATCATACAACAGCATGACCAGATAAATATTATTGTTTAAAATAATTGGCACAAAGCTATAGATTTTAATATACAGTAAATGTATTTGTTATATCTATTTTAATATTTAAAAATATATATTATTTATATCCATTACCCAGATAATTATTTAAAGATATGAGACTTACTTATAAGTCTTCATACTTATAAAAATATCTGTCTGGATTTAAATTGATACAACAATTTGGATTAGAAATAGAGAACCTTATTTTATTTCCAGTTAAACTCAATGCAAAAAGGTGGTTATTGGGTAGTAAAGCAAAAGTAGTTTAGCCTTAGGACTGTCAATAATAATCGATGGTTTCCTAGCAATACCATTACTAAAAATATTTTTAGTTATTTGCAATACCCCCTCCCCCCACTTTACATCATAATCAATTCACGAAACGCATATATAATTGAATGAGGTAAATTCATAAGTTTGAACATCATAAATGACAGAATGATCATGATCCCTGGGTCTTGAGTTCTATAGGGTCTGTCATTCTATCACTGCATTAAATCACCCAAGGCAATATATATGTATTACCCAGCATTGGCTTTTCCTTCACTGCTTCTCTATGAAGTTCCTGTGGTGAATTGTTTAAAAGTAAGCCATATAATCTGTGTAAATCACCTTTGGCAACTGCAGTATATGTATGTGTTCACAACTTTAAAAAAAAGTTTTAACATAATAATAAAGTTTGCCTCCAAGATGCAGTAGATTTTAATGGCTTTCAAAAGTCGAGAGTATCCGTTTTAAAGCAATGCTTTTAACTTTTGTTAATTTAATTTATACTTTCTCCTTTAACTTATCGTGAACTGGATTATAATTAATTCATTTAACTACAAGTAGAATTTATCATCTTATGAAGTTTAGCTGTTATATGTCTACTGGCAATAACTAAAATATATATATATTCTTTCTGAATATGTCTAAAGCTAAGAAATGTGTATAACTAGAATGTAAAAGGATTGCAAAAAAGAGAAATTTGATTTTAGTGAAATCAAATACTATAATTGAAGTAGGAAAAACAAGTTATCAGAATTCAAAGGCTAGAGATAAAAAGAAATAAAACTTCAGTGTTGTCAAAATGAAAATGAAAATATGAAATATCTTGTTGTTTTAAAAAATGGAATTCAGGTATTAAAAAAAATTAGAAAAAAAAAATAGTTAAAATTTACGACTGAATTTATTATCAGAAAAATAAGTAATAACTTTTATTTTTAAAGATGAAAATAAATTACTTGTAAATATTAAAGGGGATTTGAACCCAGACTTTTAAGCTCCCTTTAGTCATTCACTCTTTCTAATATAACCGATACACATGACCATTTAAATGATTGCCAATATGCATATTTTGTGCTAAACCAGCACTCATCAATTGGTCCAAATCATCATTTTCCACATATATACATATAATCAGTGCTCGGTTTTATATTAAGATAGAAAACTTTAATGGACAGGTTTCAGTCCTCTCCATTAAAGGGATTTGAAAGTCTGGGTTCAAATCCCCTTTAATTAAATCTAAGATTAAGTATATATACTATACTGGTATTGAAAATAAATTATGAAAATTTAAGATTTTAGACAATTAGTTGGAATTCTTATTTATGAATAAGAATTTTGAACAAAAAAATTCCAAATAGATTTAATTTATTTTTATGTTAGGATCCATTCTGAATTTAGAAAATATAGGGAGCTCCATACAATTGAAGGGACTTTAAGTAAAAGTTTGGTATTTGATTAATTAAGTTATGCATTGAAAAGGAAAATATGTAGAATGGAAGTACATATGAAGATTATTATCTCTGTATGTCAGAGAAAATAAACTGATCTTTAGAAGGAATAAAATAAAATAAAATTGTCTCAGTTTTATTTAATATTTATTATAGGAGAAGATAAGTAAAATATTGTTAAATTAAATAAATATTCAAATGTTTTAATGCTTGAACCAGATTGACTTGGACTTCTTAAGAAATTTGAGCACTGGAAATGTCAAAGGTGTAACCTTGATTTTTCTATGACTACACTAAACTACATGGACCAAAGTAAATAATTAAATGATTTATTGCTTGGGAGTTCATAAGAAGTTGGATGACAGAAAAATCATAAATTTGGACCTTGGGTTCTAAAGCATGTCATTCTGACATTGCATTAAAAGTCAGAAGACAAAATATTGTTTAAAATCAATATTGTTAGGAGAGTTTTAGAATCTGTAGTAGAATGGAACGAATTGGCAGAATTTGTAAAAAATAAGAAAATGACTGTAAGATTAAATCTAATATATTATGTATAATAAAGATCAAAAATTAAACGCTGGAAGAATAAAAGCTGCAGAATGCTTTAATGATTAAAAAGCAGTGGGCTCCTCAGAAATACTCAAGATAGTTGATTAAGAGAGATTTTCTAGTTAGAATCATAATAGTTGATGAAGATATGATGTATTGGTCTGGAAAAGCATCAGTGACATATTATGATATGAGCTAATCAGAATTCTAGTGGTTGATTAAGAAAGATATGATAGACTAATCAAAAATATTCTCAATATCTTATTAAGATACGGGTTCAAGGCCTGTAGGTTAATAATAAAGTCTAAAATCAATTTGTGGACATTCCAAAGTGAATTTTCAAAAAAAGTTTGATAAAATTTTACATGGCTTAATACAGAGGAGAATCTTAAGAAAAGAGAGGAAAAACCAATGCAGAGGTTTGTAGGTTTGAAGGAATATGAAAATATACTGTTTCAAATAATTAGGCATTAAAAAAAAAATAGGAAGAAAGATTAATTACAAAGAAATTGTGTTAAATATATTGCTAGAAGAATAACTGTAAAAAATGAAAGAAAATAAAGAAATATTAGATCATCTTAAGAGATTGAGTGAGAGGCATTTAAAGAATGTGATCCAATAATTGTAAAATAATCTGCTCTTAATCCAATGATGTCATTCACGATAAACTTTGAAAACAAATTTTTTTAAAAAAAGAACCAATGTTTTATTAATTTATTGAAGGTTTTAATTAAGATTTTATTTTTTCCCCTTCTAGATAAGCAATATACATACCTCTACATATATAGCAGCGACGTTTGTTGGTCTAATCCCTACACAAGTTTTGAATGTGTATTTAGGGAGTACTCTACGATCCATGGAGGATGTGTTATCAGATGAGTACAATGCAGTCACAGGTTATCTGGTTTTTATTGTTCAGGTAAAAATATTTTCTGAATGATCATTAGCAATGTTTATGTACATTTGTATTCTGTATTTATTTAACATATATTTTCATTCACCCTTATGCATGTTTGCTTATTTTGTATCATTGATTTTCAAACATTTCTGCAACATTCGTAAATAATCTCTATTACCTAAACAATAGCAACTTTGATCCAGTTAAAATGTCTGCACAATGCTTCTATTAACAGTAACAAATATGTATGAGGACAAACTTGAAATTTATGTTTATATCTTTCCCTGCAAAAGTCTTCATTCTAGTGCCAGGCTTCTTAAACTTTTTTATATAGCGACCCCCTTCAAGCTTAGGAAATTTTAAACGACCCCCTCCTCCATATAATGAAATATATATTAACCGTAGATGTAGATGTAATATCGCACAATTTTACAATGTAAATAAAATAAGGATTAAAGAATACGTACCCATTCATTTCACATATATATAATTGGAAACGTTGACGGGATATCGGTCGTAATAAAACACAATAAATAGAATGACATAAAACTATATATAAATTTATTCAATAGAAAAAATAAACTTTTGTAACAATTTTTTTATAAGAAAACATATTATTAACATCAAACAATATTAATGTGACGGATGTGATTGTTTATTTTTACACAAATAATTAAATCCAGGCTCAATTTGAGTTAGTGCGTCGTAATAAATTTCAACGTTTATTAAAGTTGAACGGTATTTTGATTTTATGTAAGTTAATGTGGAAAGGCTGATTCACATAAATATGTTGTACAAATGGCAGTATTTGTTCATTGCCATTTCGATAGTAGGGGATATTCTGATTTGATTTCTATCCAAAATTCATGCAGGCACTTGAGAAAACTAGTGCAAGGTAGTATCACTTGTTAATTCGGCAAATTCTTCTTGTGCTTTTAAGTTTAAAAAATTAATTTCTTCCATTTCAAGAAAGATTGATCCTTGTTGTGTATCGTATCTGGAAATCCTTGCTTAACCATTTAAATATTACTATTTTGTTATAGGGTTTTTTTGAAATATGTTACTATTATATTCTAAAGAAACGGGTATTTCCATTTCTTCCATATAAGAATTTTTTAACAAAGCCCAATTTATTTTTAATAAACATTACCCTATGATAACATATCATTGATTTTATAAAATCTCCAAAGCTAGAGAATCGTGAAAATATGGCCATTATTTTGTCTTTAGATATAAGAACTCATCTTTTAAAGTTAATATGTTTCAAACTTCCTCTTATAGCCACCTAACTCAGCATGTAGCATAAACTGTCCATCCATATCACTTTTAAACAATCGACTATTAAGTGTCACTTTTAATAAAGTTGATGATTTTGCCACAAAAACATTGTTTATTCGGTCAATTTTTTAAAAAGTGCTCTCGTGAATCATACAATTGTAAATGTAATATGATCATTCAGTTTAAAAATGCTTAAAACAAGATTTGTGTCATTGTGCAGCAGTCCTCACACCCACCATTTTCCAATTTAATCCTTCTTTTTCAAAAACTCATTTACTTTTTTATATATATCTTTTCCAAGTATGACCTTCCAAGGCAAACAGTATATCTTCATAATGTTCCTCATAAATATATCTTACAAAAGTAACAACTGTCCTTTTTGAAATGTCTTTGACCCAGTTGTATTGCAACTTTGAGCTGTCTTTAAGCCTCATAAGAAGCGTTGAAATTGCATTGCTAATGTCTGAAATTCTTTTGGACACAGTGTCATTTGATAATGGAATTTTACTAATTTCAGCAGCATACTGTTTTCCATGAACAATTTCAGACATTCTTATAGCTGCAGGTAGTAAAAGTTGTTCCAATAGTAAAAGGCTTTTCGTTTTGCTATCAAATACAAACTCATAGATGCCAATAGATATTTATCATTCAAAGTAACATACTTCTCCAAAGTGTTCTTTTCTTTATTTGTGTTTGCAAAACCAAAATATTCTATTGGCTTTTTGATATTGCTGTTTAGTATTCAATGTCGTTGCAGTTTTGCGGTTTCATGTTTTCAAAATTCTTTGCAAATTAAGCCACTGGTTGTTCTTCATTGTTGTGAGAAGAGCATGTGAAGCCATACTGCAAATATGATTCGTCATATTTTCTTTTTTTTGTTTTGCTAGAAGTCGGATTTGAAGCACTGCAACTTGGTTGTGCGTGCAGACTTATTAGTTGGATTTTAATTAGCCATTTACCAGATGGTTAAATAATAATAAATAATTAAACAAAATGTAGTTGAACTTTAACGTAATAATTAAAAACACCAACTAAAATTAACAGTAAATAACAATCACTAAAGAAAAGCTACCAAACTGAAGAAAAAGAAAATAACTACACAATCTTTACAGAATGACAACAAACTACATCAGATAACGAGCATGGGTGTTCAAAGTGTGCAGGCACAAAGCATATACAAAGACGCAAAAGAAGCTTTCATTTAATTTTTTTATTATTATTTTATAAAAATAATATGCTTCCCTAGCCTAGCTTGATTATGCTTCGTATTGATGTGTAGTGTAAGGTGAGGGCTGGTACTTATAATCACTAAGTTATCTTGCAAACACTGAGCGCCAGACATCAATGTCGAAGTTCAGTTGAAAATTGAGGAGGCGTTGTATTTATTATTTTAAATGCTACTTCCATATTTTCATTTATAGGCCCTACATAAAGTTTTGCATTGCACTTTTTTCAAAAAATAGTTATAATAAAACTACAATAGTATTTTGTATGATTTTTTATTTGTATTTATATTTGTACGTAGTGTGTATACTAATTTTAAAATTTTATTTATAATGATTGAAAAGTATCAGATCTTTGCGACCCCCTTTCAGTAGTCTCGCGACCCCCCTGGGGGTCGCAACCCACAGTTTAAGAAGCCAGGTTCTAGTGCATGCCTAATAAAAATGAGAAATGGTATTAGGCAAAAAAAAAAATCTCCAGAACAGTAAAAGATAACTAAAATTCACCTTATAAAATTTACTACATCAATATTCTATTTAAATACAAGTATATTTTATCTACCTGGAGTCTAGATGTAATGTAGGAGATTTGAACACAGACTTTCAAGTCACTCTAACTCATACAACCGATATATGATCACACACATGTGAAAAGGATAACTGATCTCCAGTATACCTATTTCATGCTGAACCAGCACTCATCAGTTGATCCAGATCATCATCTCCCACACACATATGTAATCAGAGCTCGGTTTATATTAATATAGCAAATCTTCCCATTTTAATGGACAGGCTTCAATCTACTCCAACCTCCAATCTTTTAACCATCCATACCATTGAAAATCTGATGATGGTTGTATGAGATAGAGTGAATGGCTGAAGAGTGCTTGAAAGTCTAGGTTCAAATCCCCTATATTACATCAATATTAATAACTTATTAAATATTGAGGTACAGATCTGTTATGTTGTAACTGCCATTCCCAACAGCATCTACATTCTAGCTACAGGAACAAAAAGTAAAATGTAGTTGGTGTTATAATATTGAGAATGGTAAAATTACTATGAGTTGAATATAATTTAATGTTAAGCAACTAAATAATCAAACATTGGTTGGGAGTTCATAAGAAGTTCAAACATCAGAAGTCAGAGTTGGAACTGCAGTTTATAGATTTTAAGCTCCCCGAATTTACCAGTCTATTTCAACACTAAACCAAAGTATGCTTAATATTTATCTATCTATCTATCTATATATATAATCCCTATTTTCTCTGATGTCTGATTATTGAATGTATGTTTGTTCATAAAGCTGTCATATATCAAATTCACAGCCAATTAAAAAAAAATATTATGTTTATGCAAAGAAAATAATTCCGCCAATAATAAATAATGTTCAGAAAAAAATCAGTACATGTGCTTTTAACTACAGAGGTATACAAACAAACACACACTTATAAATAAAGTTTACTGGAGAAGATATAATTTAATTAATAAATACAAATAGGCTTAACATTTTCGAGGATCCATGCCTCATAATCATAGCCGTAATAAAACACATATAGGAAAATTTAAAAATATTTAAATTAACGATGTGTTACATAGCCCATTTACATTAAATCTTTAAAAATATTTAAATTAACGATGTGTTACATAGCCCATTTACATTAAATCTTTAAAAATATTTGTTAAAACAATTAATTAAAAAAAAACCATAGCCTATTTTGACAGGATACATCTGGTGTTATTAATATTTAATATATCTTTATATGTGTGATTACTACTGAACTGTAGCATATAGGGTTTGATCTTTATAACAGCAAACAAGAAGGTTAGGTCTTTGATATCCAGTATTTTGTGAGTTTCTATTTTAACTTTTCAGTATTAAATGTCATAGCAATATTTTTATGCACATTGTACTTACTTTTGGGTAAAAATCAAGCTATTGGTGTGTGTATGAATATATGCATTTTATTTTGATAATGGACTGCTAATTAATAATATAGAATAATAATTCTTTCTTCATTCGTATTATTTTTACAAGTAAAAGAATTAAATAACACTAACATTTATAATGACTTCATCAGTTAATGGTAATAATGGTAAAGATGCCTATCGTCATATTACATTGAACACATCAGTTATCATTTGATCACCAAAGTTAAGCAAGATTAAGCCCAATTAATACTGACTGGATATTGGCTGGGATCCTTTGAGTTTTGTAAGCTTGTTTATTTTGCCCTGTTTGCTTTTAGTGAAATAGTAATGTGTCAAATTATGAAATATAACATCCTCAGATCAATTCCTCCCCAGCAGTAAAGCCATTTGATTTATTTGATTTATTTATTTTATTTTATGGTAATTGATAGTAATCCATTAATGATAATAATAGAAACTCATTATAATCCTGCAAAAAAAATCAAATGTAAACACAATCTTGTTTTTTTACATTACTTTAATATATAGGGTATATGAGCACAGACTTTCACACGACCTACCACTCTCCACTCTATCTCATAACACTGATATACTTGAACATATATACATGTAGAAAAGGTAAATAATCACCAATATATGTATTTCATGCTAAACCAGCAATCGTCAGTTGGTCCAGATTATCATCTCTACACATATATGCAATAAGTGCTCAGATATATGTTAAGCTAGCCAATCTTCCTACTTTAATGGACAGGCTTCAATCCACTCCACACTCCAACTCTTCATCCGTCCATCCAATTGAAAATCTGATGATGGAACACTCAAAGGCCATCCTGAGACCTTGATTTTCGTCACACCCATGTTGACCTAAAGTCAATCTGACCCCTCATGTACAGGACATAATCCTATACCTAAAAAAATAAAGACTTCCACAACTGTAATTATAATCCTAGCAGATTGTGAAACAGAGCTTTAATTATTTCAAGTTACTGTTGAATTTCCAATAAGATATAATATTTGCCTTGGTTTAGAAGGATACATTATTAAGCTTTCCGGCATGAAATTATGGAGTGCATTACTATTTAAAATTGGTATAATAAAAAATAAATAGGTATTCATTTATTTTTAAAAAAAACCTTACCTATGTAAATATATATATATTATTGGCAGATTGATTCAGTTAATGAAAATTATAATCAAACTTTCTATAATAAAGGCATAAAAAAAAATGCATGTGAAAAACATAAAGTTTTTCTTTACTGAAAAGCATAACCAAACTTTTCATAATAAAAATGTATAGATAAATATCTAAGTTAAATAGCTTTCTCATTTTATTTTGCCAACTCATGACCAAAATTATATAGCAGAATAATTTATTAAAAAATATTTTCACTTTTAATTACTGTTGAACTAAATAGATAACTGAACCATATTAACTATAACAAAGATTATGACTGAAGCTATAATTAAAGCAGAAATGCTTCAGTATATCATATACGTAAACAAAGGCAAAACTCTCCATACAGTAGTGCCACCCTTTACCAAACAGAGTAATCAATGGATGCCAGGAGGCTTGTGCATAAAATCCCTATCTAGTGCCTACTCATCCAATATCCCCAGACTAGTTTCTGGCTTGTGGCCATCATCAGTGAGGAGCCTTGGATCTGAGAGCACTATACCTAGATCTTAGGTTCTAATGCAACCCTCCAGCAGCCACCTTTTAACTTTACTTTACTACAAAACTATGAGAATGAAATTGAAAACATTGTTAATATCTTCAATCTAAGCTCAATAGCTTATATAGTCATATGGGTCTGAACTCAATTCAGCACCCATACGTTTTGGTGTCTTTGGCTCTTAAACAACCATAGCCATCATTATCCTATTAGGCAGGATTGGTGTTAAACCACTAAACATCACATGATCACCATCTCTATACTAGCACATAATTGTTGTAAACAAAGGCAAAACTCTCCATACAGTAGTGTCACCCTGTGCCAAACAGAGTAATCAATGGATGAGTAGGCACTAGATAGGGATTTTATGCACAAGCCTTCTGGCATCCATTGATTACTCTGTTTGGCATAGGATGGTACTACTGTATGGAGAGTTTTGTCTTTGTTTACAACAATTATGTGCTAGTATAGAGATGGTGATCATGTGATATCATATACGTGTAGCATTTTAGGCAATAACATTTTTTTGTCTTCCTTATAAAATCTGTGTTCATTGTACAATCCTATTTTATTGATAAAAATGTTATAGCATGCCTTATTGTTTATATATATAGCTCTAAATATTTTTTAACAAAGATTGAAAAACTTTTTTTTATAAATATTATTGAGATGATTGTGCTACTAGGAAATAAAGATAATGTATTTCACAAACTAAATAAACTTAAGTGAGTCTAATTATTTTAATTAGGAAACTTAGGCTAGTCTTGTAAGATTATAAATCATCTTTCAGTTAAAATAATTATTGACATGCTGAGTGACTTAATATATAGTGAACATTTTTTACATATACTGTCATCCTTATATTTTTTAGTTTGTGATTTGTCATCATTTCATTCTATGAAAATGGCAGCTTTTTCATTAAATTTCAACCTGTTGGAGTGAGATATTTAAGCAATAATAAGCAGTTTAATATATTTTTATTTAGGCATTTTCTTACAGCTGACCTTTATGGCAGATCTGGTCCTAAACTCTTTTATTTGTCTGCAAGTTGGTATTCAATTGCTGATATTTTATTATTCAAATTCTTCATGAGTTTATTACAATTAACTTCTGTAGGTTTTTTTTTTTTTTGTCTGTTTGTTTTTAATGCTTGAGATGGAAGTTCATTATAATATTCTTAGATATCTCACATTCATTATTAAATTATAGATTTTATCTTACAACTTAGAGTGGTTTACTTTTAAAAAAAAAAAAAAAATCATCTTTAGATTTTTTATTTATTTATATTATTGGACTTTCCAGTGATCTAATTATTGATGTTTTCAAGTGAATATTTATCAAATTTATATTAGTTGCCTTGGAATGTATAATTTATTTTATTAACACAAATTATAAAATCTTTTTCATATAAGTCTAGCCTAGGTAATTTGCTACCCTGTGCTATGTCTTTCACTGCAACTACATTTTTTTGCATAAATCAGTGCCTAACATCGTAAAACCATTGTCTTAGGATTTATATTAAACTGGGACCTGATCATTAGTTTCATCATGAGCTCAAAACTGCATCGTAAATAAGGAGTATATGATATGGGATCCTGAGAATCCTGGAGTACCAAACTGTGGTATATCGAGTGATTATTTATACAGATATTTTATTTGTGATTATTTTTTGTGATCTGCTTCTATATAAATATTATATACTTATGTATAGCAATTATTGCTTTTAATAAATGATTATTTATATGAAATGTAGTAGAGCTAGCTGCTTTGGCAGTATTTTTTTTTTATTTATCTGTAAGACCTCATTGAGCATGCTTGCAGCAAAACCCGCTAGATCTAGTGATTGCCACTGGCTGAAAATCATTTGTGCAAAGCTTTTTTTGTTTCTGATTATTGCATTTTCTTTGCAGTTTCAATTTGTGATGTACTCCTCTAATAGTTGTTGTTTTTTTATTTGAGTGCTAAAAACTGTTTAAACTCCTAATCATTATCTTTTATTAATAAGTCTAGCAATAATAGATGAACAATTGAAATTTTAAATGGAACTCCAAGAGATTATAAACGACCTAGAAAGAGACCATACATGATATTGATGAATGAAATAAGGGAGTTTTCTGATGATTTTTTTTTATTATAAGAAAAGCTGGGAATTGGAGAAACTTAATTAAATTTGAAGAGGCCCTCATTCTGCAGTGGATCAATAATGATTGAAAATATTCATGATGAATAATTGGAACATTATATGTCTATAAAACAAACACACATACATATATATAAGAATTGTAATCTTAACTATAAACACTTTTTTTTGCTGTGATAAAAGAATGTTTTTAACTAAGTGTCTTAGCTTTCAGGGTATGTTGAAAATAAAAGCATTTTCTGATAAACAAATTAGGATTTGTCACATGTAATGGTAACATTTTAGGTATAATTTCAAATGTAACAAACTTATATTTTAAATAATTGGTTACAATTTGTAAATGACTAAATGAAAATGTGTCGGTTTTTAAATTATTTATTGATATAGGTTTTTATAATTTTCTGTTCCTAAATCTTGTCATTACGTGCAATGTGCTTAATAAAACAGCCATATTGTCAAATGTCGTTAGCCGAGAGGTCAGCGCAGGAGCAAGTTGGTTGCAGACGGTTGTTGGGGTTCGCCTCCCGGTCGATGCTATGACATATGGAAAAAAAAAACAGCCATATTTTCATCTGTCTTACTTTTGCTTTTTCTCATTTTTAAAAAATTATTGGTAACTTTGATTTAATACAGGCAAAACTCACTATACGGATTGCCACACACAGCAAGTTAGAGTAATACGTATAGTGAGTTTTGCCTGTTTTAACAACAGTTATACACAAACATAAGAAGAGGTGGTCATGTGATGTTTATTAACTTTGATTTCAATGCTTACTCTAGTTTTGATTAAAGTCCTACTAATAATGCAGATGCTCTATAAGTAAGCAAATAGTGGTCATTTAAGCCAGTCCCTTTCATTTTTTAATCTTTAATTATTGTTCTTGCAGCTGTCTCCATTGATCTATGCTGAATTCTAAAGGTTATGTAGATATTAAATTAGTGGCCAATTTATTTGAAGATGTAGTTTGCTAATAACATCTAGTGTTCCTATTTAGAAGCCTTTCATTATTTGAAAAGAAAAAGAACTGAAGGATTTAGAATTAAACAGTTTTATTATTATATGAAGTAGGACATTTGTGAAATAATAAAGTATTGATCATTTTGAGGCAGTTTATTTAAGGAAACCGTTTTTCTAATGAGTATTAAAAATCATTCAATTTCTTTTGATGTAATCAGAAGTTGTTCAAGGTTAAAAGAAAGTTTAAAAGGTTCGTAATTGCCTTTTAAAAGTCAGAAATAAAAATTTGTAATTTTTAAACTGATATGTGTGTTTTGAGTCTAATTATTTACATAATTTAGTCTTTTTTAAGATACATTGGATTTAATATTTGTTTTATTTTTTAAAAAATTCAGTTTATGTAAAGAAATAAAGCTTTAACAATCATAATGGATTAAACAGTAAAAGAGATCGTTTAAAAAGCTAAAAATAATATCTTTTTTTAACTACAATTTAAATGAAACTTATTGATTGGCTTTACTGTCGATTTTGTATATGAGATAGATATATATATTATGCATTTGTTAATATTTAAGCATGAATGAATCAACAATTAATATATACACACACGTTTGTTAAAATATATACACCATATTCAGTCTATCTATTGTATATACAACTTTTAAATATTAATTATTTTATTAGCCACAAGAGGATTATGAGAATGGGTTAGAGAAAATAGCAAAACTGAATTTATTAAGATGAATTATGACTAAAAATTGAATCAGGGCTAGAAGAATGATTTGTTAATAAACCGTAACTGTTTCAGAAGGAGGGAATATTTAACTTGGCTAACAAGTTTTCTAGGTTCAGTTTATGCATAGAAATTTCTGATTTTGTCTAAGGGTAAGTCATTTTATATCACATCATTAACTACGTAGTAGAGATATTGATTGGAATATCCAAAAGGCAAGACTTTGTCGAGATCTGTCTTCAGTCGATTTGTTTGGCTTTTAATTGGTTATGCAATCAAGTTTCTTGATTGCCCACTATCAAGAATAGACAACGTTTGCAAAAGAAATCAAGAATAAAACTTTCCTCATAAAAAAGGGGCTTATAATCTGTTTAACAAGATTTGTGAAATTGTCATAATTTATCTCAATCTGTCAGAATCTTTATAAAAGTTCATATTATCTATGCAGATTATTGAAGCTTTGCCCTGCTTGGTTTAGAGCCTTGGTACAATAGTAGATTGGAGATCAAGATTCATGGATCATGCCCTAGTTATCAGTTTTGATACTCAGACTTTTCATTAATTCTCAAGCAATAAGCTATTTGTTTATTTATTGAAGTCTTTAGTGAAAAGACTTAACTATTGGTAACCCAGATCATTAGCAGTAATGCTGAGAAGAAGAAAAAAGTATTTATGAAGATACTATTACAAAAAACTGAAGTCATTTAACTGGAGTAGACTTACAATGTCTCAAATCTTTTACACTCTTCCATAAACTCATAGCAGTCAGAACTATATCTCCAAACTTGCTTTAAAGAGATTATGAGTGTGGTCAATTTCAAGCTGACTATCACTAAATGTAAAGATCTACTTGATCATGTGAGAGGAAGAAAGATATTTAATTTTATATAAGTCACACACATTATGTAAGTAAATGCAGTTTATTTTGTTATCATATTTTTGTTTACATGTTTTATTATTCTGACACAGAAGTGGAGAACCTTCAGCCTGCAGGTCATTTCTAACCCTCGAAAGCTTTCAATGCATCC
Organism: Epiperipatus broadwayi; assembly: GCA_028023455.1. NCBI lineage: Eukaryota > Metazoa > Onychophora > Udeonychophora > Euonychophora > Peripatidae > Epiperipatus > Epiperipatus broadwayi. The sequence continues at coordinate 3,390,470 of JAQFVV010006291.1, forward strand.
CTTGGACATTTTCAAAAACTTATGTAAAATGATCTTATATAAAACTTCTATTTAAAAGCATGTTGCAAATATTAACTTAAAAGTCAAATAAAAACATTTTTTCAACTACATTTTTTTCTTCAACTTTTATAATAGTTCTAGTTCATTCTATCAAAAATGCAATATTCCAACAAATTGTATTGTGTGATCTATCTGACTATGAACTTAAGCTTTAACATTGAGGGCATTTTGTTTATTTTTATAGTGATTTTTGCAGATAAATGAATGTATTGTTTTATTATTATTATTTTGCATTTAATTTTTTTTTTTTATTAGGATGGCTATTCTGTGTAAGATAAGAGCAATTGGCACAGAAAATCATGTGTTTCAAAAGAAATGGACCAATGCATTTTTTTTTTTATAGAAATAGTAAATTGATGTGCCTGATATGTCTGAAAAGTAATTCACTTATAAAGAATAGAATATTAAAATGCACTATTGAAAATAAAACCCACTTTCTGATTAATTACTGTCAATACCAAAAAAGAAGTTATTCAAGTATCATTTTTAAATTTAGTATTTAAATAATATTACTTTTGATATCTATACACTAACAAAAACAATTCACTTTCTGATTCATTACTGTCAACAACAAAAAAGCAAAACAGTCTGGTATCATTTTTAAATATATTTAAAGAATGGTACTTTTTATATATACACACTAACAAAAAGAACCCACTTTCTGATTAATTACTGTCGAAAAAAAAAAAGCAAACTACTCTGGTATCATTTTTAAATTTATCGTGAATGTAGAAATTTTGTGTAAATTGAAAAATGTATAATTGCGTGTATTATTTTTTATTAAAAAAATACCGTAACTTTTTATAGATACACACAAACAAAAACAACACATTTTATGATTAATTACTGTCCAAAAAACGTCAATTATTCGAGTATCATTTTTAAATTTAATGTGAATTTCTAAATTTTTGTTTTTTAAATAGTAATATTATTTACTATTAGTTCCTCTAATTTCCTATTACAAAACTAAAAAAGCCGATATTTATATAGAATCATAGGCTCGGCCCAGAATCGTGATATGTATGTGTTTTTGATTAGCATCAATGCCATCAAATGGCTGACATGAGAGAATAGAAAACAAATCAAAAAAATTAAAAGATTGACCAATGCAAGCACCAAGCCACACACAGGCCAGAAAGGAAAACATCCGGACCCTTAGGATCAGTGACGTCATTTTCATGGATCCATAAAATTTTGTGATAAGGTAGGCTTAATACTATAAAAAGAGAAAGTTATTGAATTCATTAGTTGTTGTTATGTTAATCTGACTATTAATATTGCCGCTGTATTGCAGACTCTGTGATGTAGGGGTCTTCCAATAAAATTAGTTTCCTTTGCATGCATCAGCTGAGGCCTCCTGATGACAGTTCCTGATCAAATGAATGGCTTGTAGCGATTATGTCACCTAAGAAACTTTAGCAAATAATATGATCAACAAGGGATTTCTCATGGAAAGTATGAACTTTTATCAGTTGAACTTTTTTTAAATATATCTCTGCAATAAATAGTCAATTCATAAGAAAATATAACTTTTAAATGAACTCTTATCTGACTATTAAAAGAATTCTAAATCAGTTAATAATTTATTTATTTTTTATATATAAGTTTGCAAATTAATCATTTCCATTTCTGTTTTTTTTTTATTATTATTATTAAATTTAAAGTTGGGTGTAGATGGCCGCATAGAGCCGTTAAATTTGGGGTTAGGTCATTGGGGTTAATTTCAGACTATTTGTTTCACAGTTAAGCTGGTCGAAGGATATATGGGTGTTTATCAATGTAATGTGAAGCGTGTTAGCACACAGGTCAACGTGTCCAAATGAATACATGGCCCAAAGGTGTAGCCCTATTGTTGCAATGGACTTGGAGTACTTATCCGCTATTGATTTCTCTTTTTGCTTTATGGATAGGGACTATAAGTCGGCAAAGACTGCTCACCCTCCATACATAGCACTTCTCCTTAATGTTTTATATACATGATTCCTTCATCAGACAGATGTACATTCCTGTACTGGACAAGCATCATCTCCTTTAAATAATATCACGCTGCAGACGCACATTCCTGTCAGTGTGGTTTTATGCTAACATCTTCATATTGTACTGGTTGCATCTGTATATCAGGAAGTGAATGTTGGTTTAGCTATGAACCTTTAGCCTGAGGTTGGATGTTTTGAAAAGTTTTAATTGCATAATCTATGTAGCATATCTATACTCAACATTCTAAAATAAAAATATCATATAAACTGTCCATCTATGCGGACTTTAACTAAAGTATAAAATAATAACATATTAAAGTGAGATTAATTTATTCCTCAAATTTAAATTCATATATGTGCGACAATAAATGTTTTTGTGTGTTATTACTGGCAGTGGCTTTTTTTATTTTAATATTGAAATACATTTAATAAGTTATATATTAAATCTCTGCGTCTCCTTGAACTAGTGGCATGGGCTAACGGTCAATAACAAAATAAAATTAGATCTTAACATGAAATATCTGCCTACATTATAAATATTCTAGGTTCAAATAGCCTAGTGGCACCCTGTATGGAAGATAGGTTAAGTGCTTATATACCCCGACCGTTATAATAGGTTAAAAATTACAAGGAAATATATTATAAATTACTTCAAAGTTCTTGATAAAGCATTTTCAACGTATACTAAAACACCCTAGCTGTTGCCTACATTTAAGCAAAAGTATCTTTCATCAGATGAAGTAGCTGACTATCATTAAAATATAAACAAAATATAAGATTATCCTTACTTGCTAGTATTAAACTTTAAAGCATTGTGGGAATTAATAATATAAATTTTGATGCTTTAATTCTTTTTAAGTCTCCTGCTTTAAAAAAGGGTATTAGTGCACACATTTATACCTACTAATTATCTGGAAAAGATAGGCTAGAAGAAATATCTGCTGGGACTAATAAAGTAAAGGAAATTAGAACCTTTTATGATGAAGATTCGCATCTATTAAAAAATTATCTTTTTGTCGGTTAATTCTAGATTTTAGTTTTCAGAGTTAATAAAAATTAAATAATCACTTCTGCTCAAGATTGTTGTTCTCTTAAAAAAACCTTCACTAAAATTTTTTATAATTTGTTAGAAACATTTTTTTACAAAAAAAAAAAAAAAATAGAGTGCTGATTGATGAAATTAAATTTTTTTTTTTTTACAAAACTATCGCGCAGTATTATAAAAAAATTAATCAAGAATGTTTAATTATTTTTTTTATCTTGGCGTAAAATTAAAAATTATTCGTAAATGCAATTATATATTTTAAATGACAACATTCAATTGATGAAATATTGTAATTGAATATTAGAAAAAAATATTGACAATTTCTGTAATGTATTTCTTATAAGATCAAAAAAATTGGGGCAAATTTTTTTAAAATTGTTGAAGTGTTTAACTTAATTGATATTTTAAAATTTTGTTTACAGAAATTAAACAATTATAAAGAGGTTACATTATCTCAAATCAAAAATTCAGTATCAATATCATTAATAGTAGAAAAATTAGATACAAAATATTAAATAAATATATTAAACCTCAATCGATTATTTTTTAAAGTTTCAAAGAAAATAAACAAAAACTAGAAAAAAACTATCATATCGAGAACCTATTAAAAATTACAGATAAAACAATTTATAGATATATTAAACAACCTCTATATTTCTCCATTCTTTTTCAATTCATATAAATAAAGATACAATAAACGGCAAATGACCCCCTAAGTTGCATTTCGTGCTAAGCCAATACTCATCAGTTGGTCTAGGTCATTATCTCCCATATATATCTATTATATGAAGAATATTTATCTATAGTAAATTGTTACATTTTTATTTACCATTGTCAAACTCACTCCACTCACAACTTTGACACTATCCACCTCAGATAAATACAATAATGATTATTATTAATCATTTTCTAAACTAGAGATTATCTCTTATGAGTGCTGTTTCAGCATGAAATGTATGAATTTAAAAAGAATGGGGAAGTATGGAGATTGTTTAATATATCTATAAAGATATTATACATGGGAAAGAGGAAGGTGAATAACTCCATATGTGGGTATGTTTAAAATTTAAAAATCAGATATATTAATCTTTACCTGAGGTTTAAGGTTTATATCTAATCTAGTTTAGAAAATGATTAGTAATAATCATTATTGTATTTATCTGAGGTGGATAGTGTCAAAGTTGTGAGTAGAGTGAGTTTGACAATGGTAAATAAAAATGTAACAATTTACTATAGATAAATACTCTTCATATAATAGCGATATATATGGGAGATAGTGACCTGGGCCAACTGATGAGTGCTGGTTCAGCACGAAATGTATCTTGGGGGTCATTTGTCTTTTATTGTATCTTTATTTATATGAATTTAAAAAGAATGGGGTAGTATGGAGGTTGTTTAATATATGTATAAAGATATTATACACGAGAAAGAGGAAGGTGAATAACTCCGTGTGTGTGTGTATGTTTAAAATTAAAACATCAGATATATTAATCTTTAACTGAGGCTTAAGGCTTATATCTGTGCTAGAGATAATCTCTAGTTTAGAAAATGATTAGTAGTAATTATTATTGTATTTGTCTGAGGTGGAGGGTGTCAAAGTTGTGAGTGGAGGAAGTTTGACAATGGTAAATAAAACTAACAATAAAACAATTTATTGATTATTCATTAAAATACTTGTAAATTTCAAGGTGTGACAATTTAATTCCCATAATAGCCATGTGGTATCACCTGTGACCTAATTGTATCGAACTCACACGAGTATTCGTGTTTGAACATGTTTAATCTAACATGTATAAATTTTAAATTGATAGAGCTAGTTGCTAGTTAGCCATTGAGAATATAATAAATATCCACATGTGTACACTTTGGCATAAAAATGGGTGATTGAATTTTTGAACAATGTATTAATATCAAATTTTGTACGAAAATCAGAAAATGTGCTGCTGAAACATTACAACTGTTATAAGTGGGATATGGTGAAAATGCTATGAGAAATCAAGTATGTTTGAATGGTATAAGAGGTTCACAGATGAGCAAGAAAATGTAACAGATGATTCCAGAAGCAATCAGCCGAAAACAATGACTGTCATTAATATTAACAAAATGCAAGATGCAATATGGTCTTACAAATGATTATGGGTGAGATTGATAGCTGGAGAATTTATCAAGAAACAATTAAGCTAATTTTAAATAAAGAATTAGGCATGAGAAAGATTTCTACAAAGTCTGTGTTATAGTGTACTTATTGTGAGAAACTTTTTGACCTAAAAATCAATTACACAACAAGACCATCCTGCCTATTCACCTAACTTAGCTTCCTGTGGTTTTTATTTCCACAATTAAAAAACTGCTCTAAAAGGATTCAACAGGATGTAGGAGAACTGCTCATCTGTAGTCCTGAAAATGAGTTCCAAATGTGCTTCCAGAAATGAGAATGTATGATGTACAAGGAAACTACTTAGAAGCTGACAGTAGATACTAGTGTACACTTCCATGTGTATATTTTATAAAGATACATTCCGGGAATTAAATTGTCATACCTCGTATATCTCAAACGTTATAATTCAGAACATTCCACAACTTTTTTTTTTTTTTAAATAATTTAATGATTATTCATCTCAAATTTTATAATTCAGAACATTCCATAATGTGTATGTATACATCATTTTACTATTATAATATTTATATAATGTTTTTTTAAAAAAAAAACAAGATTGATGTAAAGTACCATATAGTGATTAGATATTTTCAGGTCTTTATATTCCATAGCAATTTTGATTTTAGTTTTATAAAAAGCAAAACATAAATAAAAAAATCTTAACAAAAAGTTTAATTTTTACTACTTTCTGGAAAATAGCTTTGATTGACTTTTGTTTTACTAAAACTTTAAAAATCAAAGCAAAATATAGTCTTCCTATAATTAAATTACCTCACAGTTGTTGTGTTGATACATGTTAGCATATTGTACTGCTGGAAATAGAAGCTTAAAAAAGTGGCCAGCCAGCAATACAGAGACCATAGAGTAGCTTGTAGTGGATTATTCCAAATTGTTTTACTGATAATAATTGGGTTTTTTAAAGAGACATGCAATGATGAAATAATATTTTTAATGTGTATATAGGTTTTGAATAGGTAGAGATATATAAATATTTATTTAAATAAATATCAGTATTACATTTCAGGTGCCAGGAAGATTGCAATAGAAAAATAGGAGTATCCAAAATTAGTTAAGAAAGCATTTTCTGATTAACCATGGACTTAGTGTAAATTTTTAATTTCTGTGAAAATATTGATGTAAAGATTAAACTGAATTATCCAGTTAGTAAACAGACATTATTTGGAATTTAGTATTTTAATATTTATTTCTATATTGTTTAGTTTCATATGGAGATGAGGGTTAAGTAGTGTGAAGTGAAAGCTTAAAATAATAATGAAAATGAATAAACTTAGGATACTTACAAAAATATAATGAACAAGATTTCAAGATAAGGTTATTCCAAAAGTATCTCTTTAGAAATAACATTTGAAAAAATATCTTGGTATGAATCATATGAAGTTTCAGCGATATTAGAACAGTTTTTTTTTGGAGGGGAGGGGGGGATATTCTTCAGTTGTCAACTTTTATTGAAATTAATTCTTATTATTTTGGCACTATTTTGAGCCTAGTGCATAAGTCTATTGTTAAATGAAATGTTTATAGTTTGAAGAGGTTGATTTTTGATTATATATGAAATTTTTTGAATGTCAGTTGACTTGATGAATTTTTTTCCACAAATTTATGTGCTCATTTTCCTTCTATTCTTTCTTTTAACCAAGAACATTTGAAGTTTTTTTTTTTTTGATAAGGTGTGTCTTCTTATTGGTTTTTGGGTTTAATTATAAAGTCTATAGTGTTCCATGTTTGATTTATTTATTTCAGGATATCTACTATTTGTGTGAATTATTGATGTTTTTTTTATATATATTGTGATTTGATTATATTAATTTGATTTTCCTTTATAGATTAGTTTTGAGAATTAAATATGGATATTATAGAATACTGGTGAACTTTTTGAATTGTTTTAGATCATTAAATTTATCATATCATTCTGGCTAGTCTTTAATAATATATTGTCCAAGATTTGATGTAAATGCACTGTAGGAAAGTATCTCTAAAAGTATTGATAAGTTTGAGAAATTTCTTTTGCATTTAGAGTTGATATGGTCAAATGATGATTTGTTTTTTTTATAAAAATGAAGGTGAAGGTAGTTATTGTTGATTGGCACAAGTCCTAGTGAAGCTATTGGAATTGTATGTCTTTATTATATTCTTTTATTAAAGAATCCAAATTAGTGGAAGTGAAATCTATGTGACATTTTGTAATTTGATTGGTCATGATATTTAAAAAATGAACAGTTTTTTAAAAAATATCTCTCCATATATTATTAAGAAATTCTAAAATTAAGTATTCCATTTGGATCATCTAAGATTTTATAAATCATGCCTTATAGTTTCTTATTAGTTAATTTATAACATTCCTCTGTAGAGAATTGCTATAATAGATATTTATTATAGACTTTTGTGAAAGATTTCATATTATTGAGGGGGGGACCTTGCATTGATCTTTTAACATATTTTTGAATATTTATCATTATTAGTTGACATGAGTGATTACTATTAAAAATATTGTCTAATACTTATATATCTACCTTTTCTTGCGTCAAATTTGAATTTTTGCTTTCTGTATTATATTTAAGAACATTTGCATAACTATTTGAGACTATTGACTAATCCATGTTTCTTTTGTGTGAATTTTACTGAAATAGATTTTTTATCAGTACATTTAATTATAGACTCCTTTTTTATAATTTCCTATTGTCTGTGATTTTATATGCAGAATTATTTATTATGTTGTGTTTCTCCCTTAAGTCTCAAACAACTGCAAATTATAATCACCACTTATTGAGTATTTTTAATTTTAAGCCAGTAAACATCACATGATCACTATTTTCTATGCTTGCTTTTAACTTATTAAAACAGGCACAGAGTTGCATTAGATCCTAAGATCTAGGTGCAGTGCTCTCAGATCCAAGGCTCCTCACTGATGAAGGCCACAAGCCAGAAACTAATCTCAGAATATTGGACGAGTAGGCACTAGATGTGGATTTTATGCACAAGCCTTCTGGCATCCATTGATTACTCTAGCTTGCACCAAGTGGCAATACTGTATGGAGAGTTTTGCCTATTTTTAATTTCTATAAAAATTTAGATTATTAATTTATTATTTATATCTTGTAATGAATGAGGGCTTAAAATTATTTCCAGTGTTTGTTATACTGAGAACTAACAATTGGATATGTAATGGAAATGTACTCTATTTTAGCAACAAAGTGTTATTATATTGAAAGAAGTGTTTCACTCTCAAACTAATTGAAAATCTAACAAATTTAGCAATGACCAAACACAGATTCTCAGTTTTAATTTTAAAAGAATATGAAATAGAATATTTTTCTGAAAGGAGAAGAAATTATGAATATGTGATTTTATGTTATGAAAATATTACAGTTACTTTTTAGTTTATGTGTTTTTTAAAATGTTGGATGTGCTTAGTATTTACATAGGAGTGGATATGCTTTAATAGTGAATTGTGTGCAATAGTCTACTTTTTGGGATAGTAAACATGCAAGTACTAGTTACTATTTATTTACTTGCTTTAAATGCATTTGTTTAGCAAAATATGTGGATTTTTATTTAGAATATTAGTTGTGATTATAAATTAAAAGGATATATATGTTTTATGTTTGTGCTTTTGCATTTCTGTAATATTACTTCTTATTTATTTATATCTATTTTTTATTTTTTGTAGATATTGATTAGCATTGGTTTAATGATTTATGTAATACGTCGTGCACGAATAGAACTTCGAAAAGCTGTTGAAGAAGAATTGCAACACTGTAATGATTTGAAAGATGATAGTCTAAAAGAAATAATTGAATATACTTACTCTCTCAATAGTCCAATTGCCACTTCAACCAAAGATAATCAGGGAAATGATTCTTATATGAGATGAAACTGGTTTATTTATTATAATTCATTAAAATGCCATTTTTACAAATAAATTTATTATTTTTAAAAAAAATTAGTTCTTCATTTATTTTATTGATATTTATGAAATCTATTTATTTGATAATAGATTTCTTTTCATGAGGATGAAACAATAGAAGTATACTTTGAGTTATGTGTTAAGATTTATTAAACAATTTATAAATACATATAAGGTTTTAACCTTAATACTATGCACCTTGAGTGCTTAATTTTACCATGAAAGGGACCTCTACAAATCTTAACACAAGATTACAAATTTATAAAGATAAGAGTGGCCATCTTATCTCCAATCTACTTTCTAATTATATAGGCAAATCTAAAGCATTTATGTGCTGAGCATGCACTTAGTAAGAATTAATGTTTACAACTTTAAATGGATTCAAAATATTCCTAATTATAAAACCTTAACATTAACTCGCTGTGGATCAAAAGATTTCACGAATGTTGATTTCTAAACAAGGTAGTGGACTTAATTAATGAAGAATTTACTAGCTTCACACTCTCAGAATGCTTTAGATTTGCCTATATAACTAGAAAGTAGGTCGAAGATAAGATGGCCACTGTTATCTTTATAAAGTCGTAATCTTGTGTTAAGATTTGTAGAGGTACCTCTTGTGGTAAAATTAAGCAATCAAGGCACATAGTATTAAGGTTAAAGCCTTATATGTATTTATGTGCTGACCATACACTTATTAAGAATTAATGTTTAAACAATTTGTAACTATTTTAATAGAACCAGAGTTTCATAGTATTTTTTTAAAAGAAACCCGTTAGGTATTTGAGAAATTATGTGCCATTTAAACAAGCTAGTGATAGATTGAAGTAACAGCTGCATTTTATTGACCAAACATTTTTTTTTACTTATCTGAAGCTTAATCATGAAACTTTTAGTTCCAAGTTTACTGTTTTACTAAACTGCACATGGAAATAATGGATAGAAATAATTCTTCATTAAACTGAAAAATTTGTGGATTTATACTTTGTACAACATTAAATATTCCTGAATATATATCATTAAAGTACAGTTGGATTGCTTTTTTGAAATATCAAACTTTTTTTTTTACTTTAATAAATAATACATAAATTATTCAACTAAAGGTATTACGTTATATCAATTTAAAAAAGTTTATTTTAATACCATTTCAATATGAACAGTTTCATATATATGCATATTTTTTTCTGTATAAATGGATATTTATATATACATAAGTACTTATTATAATTGATGAAAATTTAATGATATGCATGAGTGGTTATGTATGCACAATATATAGGTTTACAGGTAAGATATATATTAAGACAGACTCTCACTACTATAACACTAGATGAATAACCTTGATAGTATTTGTGTGCATATGTATTTAAAGTTAAAGGAAAAGAAGAAATGGATTCAAACAAACTTTATTTATATAAATATTAAAATAAAGTCTAGAATGGCTTAAATATTAATTAAGTATATCATAATATTTTTGATCATTTGAAATAAAATATTTATTTCTGATTCTGATAAGAATCCATATTGTTAATGTAATAAATAAAAGATTTTTTTTATATAAACAGTTTTTTTAATGAGTATGTAGTTATAAAAACTGTTTTAATATATTTATACTTAAAGGATTAAGAAAAAAAAATAATTAAGAAAATATTTTGAATCTATTTTATTTAATGAAAGTTAATGAAAAACAAAATTTTATTATAGTTATAATCACATTTTTATTAATAAAAAATATTTAACTTTATGCATACATTATTTAGCACATGTTTTAAGTAATAACTTTTTTTTAACTTAAAAAGCTTGCAATCACAAAAAAGTTGTTGCTAACACAATTTCACACTGTGTACAATTTGAATTTTATATAAACATTTATTTTTATAACGTCTTGCGTGCGATTGCTCATTTATAAACATTTGAGTCGTAAGGGTAAGAGGATTCCTTTTTACTCTTATACAAATACTATATCATGTGGTTGTTCGAAGGTATTCATTTATTTATAACATTCTCACAGCGTCTGCGCAATTAGCTTAACAGGCTGTCATTCTATTGTAATTGTATATAAAGTAAATCTGTGTTGAAGGCTATTAGCATTTATTTTGGCTATCTATAATAAAGTAAACATACATATCCATATATGAGAGTAATCTAAGATGTTTCTATAAAGCTAGCTATACATGAGGACAATATGCACATATATTGTAATAGTCTGTGGAGGAACTGCAGTTTGACGAGTATCAATCATGAGAGGGTACCACTAGAATTTAAAATTTTCTCTTTATGCTTGTAACTGGTAGAATTTTCAATAAAATCATTTTTCATTGGATGTTTAGTGTACTGATATCTATAGAAATTTAATCTGACTTAAAGCTATCCAATCATAAGTCAGATTCCTCGAGCATTGCCAGTATTTTATAAATGTCCCTTAAAATCTGGGAGAACCTTGAGACTATGAATGTTTGTTAACCATTGTATAACACTATCATTGCCCTAGTGATAGGTAATAGAGAAACTCTAGGCCAAAATAAGTCAATAATAAATATTAATTAAAAATTCATTTCTATCATAACATAAATACTAAATATTATTGTGATTATATTTATAAGTGACTTTTATTATTTGACATTCATGAAATCTAGAACAATCTAAAGTGCTATAATTATGAAAAGAAACTAACGACTTGATGTTTCTACATGGATATAATGTTTCTATATCTGTTTTCATATACCATCATAGACCATATCATATTTATAGATATAATGTTTCTATATCTGTTTTCACATACCATCATAGACCATATCATATTTATAATCTCCCAATAAATAACTATCAAATAATATAAATTATTGTGCATGTACAAAATGTGACACCCAGAGTAAAATTCAATAAATTATTTTGCCAAGCACTTTCAGTACCATGTACCAGACTCATGGTGATATATTGGTAACTGAATAAATATTCCATTGCATGCTCAATGGAACACATGTTATGCTGATTGATAATGTTATTTGATTTAACAATAAACCAAGCCTCTTTCAACTTCCTCTTTCTATCGTTCGATTCATTACAAACAGTACTGATATTTTAATGATAAAACTTGTACCCACAAATACTTTCATGATTTAAAAAAACAATTAACCTGTGAATCAATTTTAGATTTTTTATATTGAAAAACATGCTGTTGCAATCGCATTAATAGATTAGCCTTCATTTCACCATAATAAATAGCATTACAACCAATTTCTCTGCAAGCAATTGAATAAAACACTTTATACTTATTCATTTCTTCCACACTATTATCTGAAATATTTATTAGTCTAGTTAAACACAAAGTTGATCGGAATCCTATATTATAATCTTTATCAATTATACTTTTTAACTTCATACTTATAGATAGCATATAAGCCAAAGAAATTCACTTTTTGTCTATTTTATTTTTTACACCCACTTTATGTTTAAACTTTATCATAAAAATCCTCAATTGCCTGTGTAACATAGTTTTTGTGTTTCCCACGCTTATTAAGTCATCGAAATATTTCAATATTCCTTTTTCTATCTGCCTCAAATTTACAAAGATACAAAAAACATTTTAATTTAGCCATTTTATAATTTAAAGGAATATTTGATGATAGGTGTATAAAATCTCTTATATTTAATGGTTTGACAATCATTTTATACCCAAAGATATTACAGAATATATATATATATTCACATCTAAATATTTTAAAACTCCATACTCATAGTCCATGACCAACCAGAATTCACATTTAAATTATCGAACATATTCTCTACCATATTTTTTGATCCATACACAAAAACATCATCAATGTATCTTCTATACACTAAGTCATAATTACTGGTTCTGTAACATTTTTCCATGTCTGAAACATATATATCACTTATTGCCAACCCCATTGGTCAATCATTCTTCATTTGATAATAATCCTTCCCATATATTGCAGTAATATCACCATTAATCCATTCCAACACTTCCATAATAAATCTTGCTTTATAAATATCCACATTATAATGTAACAAAAATTTTTAATTATTTTTATTGATTTATTACAGTCCACCGATCCATATAACACATCCGATGAGGCCATATAAAAAATGTTAACAACCTTGGCAGACTTCATTATCTAAATAAGTTCAAATATAGATTTAATTGTAAATTTGCCGAATCCTATCAACTCCTGTATCCCCACTTTACAACCAATTGTGACACTTTCTGATAATAACCACCAAAATTTTCCTTCATTAATCTTAATGGAGCATTCTCTTTATGAACTTTTAACATTTGCAAATAAATGGAATAATCGCAGCTGATGGATAAATTATCAGATATCTCCTAAATATTTTGCCAACATAAGAATGCAAAACATTACAAACAAATTTGTCCTTACACACCTTTAACTTATAATTCCCCACTTTTTCAAATTAATAATTTGCTGAGAAAAATTTTTCTTTTTATATATTCAAGCATTAACACAAACCTATTTCCTTTATCTTCCTTCATACAAATAATGATTTTCTTTATTAACAGCAATCTAAACATTAATCGTTTTATACCAATCCTTACTCTTTGTAAAAATAATAACTATCCTTTAACAATGGAACAATTTGCTTAATCATCTCTTCCTTCTCAGTAAACTCATACGATGTCTCAATATCTGCAATAATCTCCATATTTGGATTTTTCCAACCACCAAACAACATACTTAGGACCATATTCCAATAAAGATTTAAATTCCATTGATAAATTTACATATGATAAATTCACAAAATTATTTTGCACTTCATTATAAATTAAAACATTTGTAATCCTTTATATCTATTAACTATATCATCCGATGACTAATAAAAGTTCAACATTCTTCTTTTCCTTGCAATATTTAAGTATAATTGTAAAGGATTACAAATATTTTTTACAGTGTAAATTTGATAATAAACTTAAGTTTTTAGCGAAGAAGCAAAATGTAATAATATGAAGTGCAAGATAATTTTGTTAATTTATCAAATGTAAATTTGTCAATGGAATTTAAATCTTTATTGGAATATGGTCCTAAATTTATTATTGGTGGTTGGAAAGATCCAAATATGGAGATTATTGCAGATATTGAGACACTGTATGAGTTTTCTGAGGAGAAGGAATATATATATAAGCAAATTGCTCTATTGTTAAAGGATAGTTATTTTTTTTACAAAGAGTAAGGATTGGTATAAAACGATTAATAAGTTTAGATTGTTGTTAATAGAGAAATTCGTTATTTGTATGAAGGAAGATAAAGGCAATAGATTTGTGTTAATGGATGGACATATATGTAAAGAAAAAAATTTCTCTGCAAATTGTTAATTTGAAAAAGTGGGGAATTATAAGTTAAAAATGTGTAAGGACAAGTTTGTAATGTTTTGTGTCCATATGTTGGTAAAATATTTAGGAGAGATTAATATCTGATGATTTATCTGTCAGCTGTGATTGTCCTGCGTTTATTTGCAAATGTTAAAGTTCATTAAGAGGATGCTCCATTAAGATTAATGATGAATTTTGGGGGTTGTTATTATCAGAAAGCATCGCAATTGTTTGCCAAGTGATTACAGGAGTTGATAGGCTTTGGCAAATTTACAATTAAATCTGTTTGAATTTATTCTGATATTGAAGTCTGCCAAAATGGTTAGCAATTTTTTATGCATGTGAGTTATATGGGTCCGTGGATCATAATAAATCGATAAATATAATTTAAAAACTTTTGTTAGTTTATAATGTAGATGTTTATAAAGTCAGATTTATTATGGAAGTGTTGGGATGGATTAATAGTGATATTATTGCAAGATATGGGAAGAATTATTATCAAATGAAGAATGGTTGACTGATGGGGTTGGCAGTAAGTGGTATAGTGTGTAGTTTTATGTTTCGTAAATGGAAAAATATAGAGTCATTTATAAGGAGTAATTATGATTTTGTGTATAAAAGATATATTGATGATGTTTTGGGGTATTAATCAAAAGATATAGAGAATATGTTCGATATGTTAAATGTGAATTCTGGTTCGTCATGGAGTTTTAAATATTTAGATATGAATATATATGTATAGATTCTGTAATGTCTTTGGGTAGAAAATGATTGTTAAAGCATTAAATGTAAGGGGTTTTATACACCCATCATTGAATATTCTTTTAAATTATAAAATGGCTATATTAAAATGTTTTTTGTATCGTAATTTATATCTTTGTAAATTTGAGGCAGATAGAAAAGGGAATATTGAGATATATTGATGATTTAATAAGTGTGGGAAACAAGAAAACTATGTTATGCAGGCAATTGAGGTTGTTTTATGATAAAATAAAGTTTAAATATAAAGTGTACATAAAAAATAAAATAGACAAAAAGTGAATTTCTTTGACTTATGTGCCATCTATAAGTATGAAGTTTGAAAGTATAATTGATAAAGATTACAATATAGGATTCCCATCACTTTTGGGTTTAAATAGACTAATAAATAATTCAAAGGACAGTGTGGAAGAAATGAATAAGTATAAAGTGTTTTATTTAATTGCTTGCAGAGAAATTGGTTGTAATGCTATTTATTATGGTGAAATGAAGGTTAATCTATTAATGCAATTGCAACAGCATGTTTTTCAATATAAAAAATCTAAAATTGATTCGCAGGTTAATTCTGTTTTTTCAAAAAGTATTTGTTGGTATGAGTTTTATCATCAAAATATCAGTACTATTTGTAATGAATCAAACGATAGAAAGGGGAAGTTGAAAGAGGGTTGGTTTATTGCTAAGTCAAATAATGTTGTCAATCAGTGTAACACTAGTGTTCCACTGAGCATGCACTGGAATATTAACCATTCAGTTCCAATATGTCACCATGAGTCTGGTACATGGTACCAAAAGCGCTTGGCAAAATAATATTAGTGGTTAATATTTTTTGATTTTTTTCTACTTCGGATGTCACATTTTAATCTGCCAATAATATATTTAATTTTACTTATGCAAATCTTTTGCTATACATATTAAAACTAAGTCATGTATGCGTACATATATATTATTAGGTATTCCATATTGTCACAGATGACATTAACACAGATTTAATCAAATAAACTTATATTAATCACCTACTAGGTTTTAAAGTCTTGGAATCATCCTGATATGCATTCAAACACTGCATTGAAAGATCGTATAAATAAATAACTAAATGCATTATTAAATTTTGGGAAACATTTCAAAATTTATATAACAAAGCATACAAATAATTAAGAACTTTACCAAAATTCTACTTTAAATATAAGGTTGATTGCGTAAATCATTACTATTCTATGTATGAAATATGTTACAAATTTATTTTAATATTTACAAGTTATATAGACAAACTACATATACTAAAAATTGAATCCCATTTAAAACAATACATTCAAGTAAATTCACAAGAGAAATGCACATCCTAAATATTAGCTCCAATAGGTTGCCAAATAATTATTAAGCTTTCCCACTTTTTTTCAATATTCGATCTGGTTCTAGTTGGTGAGGTATACTGTGGCCGCCATGCAACGCTGCAGCATCATCAAAAAACCTGCAAATGATAAATTTCTATCCAAAAATCGCTGAAATTAAAACGCCTAAGACGAAATAAATCGAACAAATCCTTCTAAAATACAAACAAATAAATAAAATCTAAGAAAACACTAAAAAATTCGAATTACAAAAACAGAAAAACTATAATACTAAATGTCAAAAAAATTAGCAAAGCTTCTTTTCACCATTGCCTGCATTTTAGCGCATTAATACGTATTACTTGTTTAATTGGGAAATTATGTTTTTATTCTTAAATAATTTTAGCAAAAAAATAAATACATGACCTTAAACTTAGAATGATGAGTGATTCTTGCAGGTTAACTAGTGCTGGTTACTAAATAATTTTAAGGAATAATGATATGGGAAATTCAGCTGCAACAATTTACTTTCTCATCTTAAAACGTTTGAGACTTTGATAAGCAAATTAAAATAACTAAATTTTACCTATACATGATCATTCTAATGAAAGGTTTAAAAAAACGATACAATAAAATAATATCAAGTCTTTAGATAGAAAAGAAAGTTCATCTTATAATTCCAAATGAATAGCAATTTGGTTGTCAACGTTTTTACAGTAGTTTAAATATTCGTTTTACTTCAGGTTTTATTTTTGAGCTCTTATATTATATAAAGTTCATAAATTTAAATTTGTGATAAGAATCATGGGAATTTTCTTATTTATGTTTAATTATTTTTATTGTAATAGGTTTTACACATTTGAAGAGTTGACTTTCTTATGATCAGTTTTTCAATTGGCGATAGTTATTTATACTAAATACATAAACTCAGGGCCGGATTTAGATGAAAAGAGGCCCTAGGCTATTCCACATATGAGGCCCTTTCACCTCCCATATACATCATTACTGTGATATATATCAATATGTTAAATGAAACATGTTATTGGTAAACCCCCCCCCCCTTGATCTTGAGGCCCTAGGCTGAAGCCTAGTTAGCCTATAGGAAAATCCGGCCCTGCATATACTGTACAGTTAATTAAATACTGCTAAAAACATTCCTACTAAGATCAATTCAATGTCCAGGGGAGACTTGGATAAAGTAGTCTATCCTAGGAAAGCTTGGTAGACTAAAAAGGTTTATATCTTCTCTCTGACACAACATGAATAAAATAAGATGAAGTTACCATTTTCTTACAGTATTTAATCTTTATCAATGAAATGTTGATATCTTAATTACTAAAAGTCATTGTAATAAAATTTCTATTTCTGGACTAGTGAAATATTTGTAATAAATATATACATCAAAATTAACATTAATAACTTTTCTTTTGACATCACAATATACAAATTTTTGATTTCTCTAAATTTTAATTATGTTATGATAAACCTTGATTAAATTGAATGATTATATCCTGTCTAGTTTTACTTTGGAATTCATTAATTAAAACTTTTTAAATAAATCTTTGTCGTTTTTTTTTTAATTAAAAAAAATATTTTACTAAATAAAATTTAAAGTAAATTTTTTATACTTACATTGCATGTGGCCATGTTTATTTATTTTTAGAATCCAAATCTAGTGTATTAAAATCTTACTTTATATACGAGATTTGGATTCTAAAAATAAATAAACATAGCCACATGCAAAGTAAGTATAAAAAATTTACTTTACATTTTATTTAGTAAAGTAGTTTTACATCTAACTGGCTAAAATTATCTTTTAATGTTAATGTATAACATCCAATTAGTTTCTACTCTCCTGCTAACTATCTGAAATGGCTATTTCTTTTTAGTGTTTTGTAACTGTTTGATATTTATATTTTAAAAAAGCTAGTTTCCCTTATGACCATTAGAAACTGGAAATATTAAAGCAGAAAGAGGTTACAAGTTTTTATGTTTATCTTGTATTGAGTTAACTTTTGTTAACTCAGATTTTACTTGAGATGATATATTCTTATTCCACATTATCAAATCAAATAATGATAAATAATTACTTTTGAATGCCTCTTATCTTTTTTTCATTTCAGTTCCACAATCAAATTTCCAATATATGTCAGGAGATGATCTAAATATTGAATGAAACACCAATAAGAAGCACAGGAAATAAATATAATAAATGTATTTATTCATAACGATGTTTACAAAACCATTAGTTGATGATTAGATATTTTGACATTTATCTCCATCTAAATACTAAAATGAGCTTTACCTTATTTTTATATCTTCTAAATGATTTCCATTTTCTAAGTACATTATCCTCAAATTTAAATATTCCCTTTTTCTATTATTAATGATATGTTGTCTTTAATGTCATATAAATGATATCGTGAGCACATTTAACATTAATACAATATTTATTATTTAAACATCAGGTTCATGATATAGGGCTTAGTTAACTCCACGTGAAAACTAAATAAAGGAATTAACTCAGCAGTCATTACTTTTTTGAAATCATGAATGGACATCGCTAATAGAAAATTGATTTCTTAACTATAAATAACAATGATTATATCAATTTATATTGCCCATAACAGAAATAATATGCAACTTTGCATTCATTTACTCAAAATTAGTCTTTAGGTATTCAAGAATATACTATTTTTACCATATGCACAATAATAAGAAAAAATAAATTAATAACACTCTCATTTTTCAATTTCTTCTTTATTATATTTAAATAAGCATGATTCTAAACAGTTACGGGAATTCATATAACTTCAAAACTGAATATTTCATTTACAAAATTAAGAGATCTAAGTGGCATAATTAAAATTCACATATGCATTCATGTACTACTGTTAAATAAATTTTATTTTTGGAATTGAGAAATCAATTAAATTCTAAGTAAATTTTTTTAAATATAAACCTCATTTCGATTTTACCCTTGATACTTCTTTTTATGTAAAACATTATTTATTGTTGAAATCAATAATTTCGACATGAATTTTCATAATACTAAATTCAAATATAATTTAAGAAATATGCCTTGATCCTTTTTTTTCTCTATAAATTACAGTTTTATTATTTGTCTCTTCAACTGCAATTAAATTATTGTGTTGAGTGGCATACTTACTTATTTTGATTCCTCCCTCCCATCTTAGTGTATATTCTTAAGGATCTTGTAATGTATTTTAATCTTAAAAGAAAATATAATAAATATATATAATAAGAAACCAAGATTATATAAAAAGAAAACTTTCCTTTAAAAAAAATTAAGACATAAAATAAATGCACATTTGGGAATGTTTTATCGAATCTTTAATTTTGCTTTTCTAAAGTTTTTTGGTACATATGTATTATCAGTCAAGCTTGGTTGCTATGTTTTTTTAAAAAAAACACACATTTTCAGGGGTGTACAAGGATTTATTTATGGTTTTTTCTCAATATTATTTTACTGAATATGTGTTTTTAATTTTAAAAAATATTAATAAATTGATTATAAATTCCATTAAGTTTAAAAAATATTAAATCTATTATAAATTCCATTTACAACATTGAATTACTTTTATTATATATACATTATAATGTATAAATGTTAACATGTTCCAAATGTTATGTGTTTTTTTTTTTACATTCGGCATAAGATTGTCATGCATTTATGTTCAAGTGTTTTTGCTTTTTTTAGAAACATTTTCACAAAATGATTAAAAATTGAGATCTTCCATTCACAGAAGACTATGCAGTGGATTATTTCTAAAGATATGGTATTCTGCCCTCCTGAAAGTCTGTTTATGCACAAAGAAGATGCATTTGTGGCAATTTTTCAGGCCATTGAGGATTTCAGGCTGCCAACATATTTTGGTTTACTGCAGTTTAAATTATTAAATTTATCTTAATTACAATTGTCATACTTTTATCTAATTCACTTTTATAATAATAAAAAGCAAAAATAAATATTGTACCGTTAACATGTATTGACATTCAATGAAAAAAGTCGAGATTGCTGAAAGAAAGAAAATGTATACATAAGTCATATTTTTATTAATAATTGAGCAAAATATTCTCTTAACTGCTCAAATAGAAAACAAATATGTGTAATTAAAATATATGTTTAATCTAATTACTTGCAATAGCAAAAGCAGGTATGTGTTATCTCTCAATATAACTTTTGCCAGTTAAATATGGCCAATCGGAATGTCAGACCACAATAAGTATAATTAAAAGACTAATTTAACTTTTGAATTATTGAGAGTTTTTGTGTTATTTATTTAAGAAAAGAAGTATAAATAAATTGTGGTGGTGTTTTTTTAAAAAAAAAAAACTTTTTTTTTCTTTGTAAAGTATACATTTTGTTGAGTTTTCCTGAAGGTTTGTGATGATGGGGTTTTGATTGTATTTATATATTGTACTATTTTCATCATCTAATATGAGTATTGAATGTCTTTAAAAAAATTTAACTTTATTTAAATATTCCAAGTACATTCAACTGTTAGTAATAGCACAGGTTAGTTTATGCACAACATTTTGAGAGATATTCTCTCCTCTTCTTCGTGTGTTTCTGACCTGACCAGTGACAATACTAGCATAGGAATCAAATTGAATCCTTAGATTTTTTTAGTATTGAATTTTAAGATAATACTCTAACCAAATGAGCCATCCTGACAAAAGCAACAATAGAAATTTCATACTTATCTATGAGGTTCCTCCTGATTTCTCCACTTTTTTCTAAGAGTAATGTTGATTAGTGACTTTCCATATATTATGTATGGAATTGTTTGCCATTATCATGAGAGCAGATTCTTTAATTTTTTTTCTTTGTACCTTTTCTCTATCTGATATTTTGTATTTTCCCAATTAAACATATGTTCATTGGTACATACACAATCTGCTACCATAGACACATCTATTTTTCTCTTTTAATCATCAGTTTGTGTTCTTGCAAGTGATTTTCAATGGGACAACTGGTCTCACCAATATTCTTCCACATTCACATGGTATTTCATAGATGCAGTTTTTACTTTTTAGTATTTCAAGTTTAGGTTTTGCAGATTCTACAATTCCTTGTAGTGTGGCATGGCTCTGGAAAGCTGTTCCAATGTTATACTGAGTGCAGATTTTCCTAAATTTGTCTGCTATTTTTGGAATATTTAAATAAGGTTTAATTTTTCTAAAAACATTCAATACTCATATTAGATTATGGAAATAGACCAATATATAAATACACGCTTCAATCTGTTGTAAATATTATGTTATTACACAGCATGAGAGGCATACTATGCTTCAAACAGAAAATTTGTTTATATTGTAAATATTTTAGAAAATAAATGGCAGGAAAATACCTATGAACATAACTATTGTGTGGGGTTAAAATTGTTAGAAGAATGATGGAAGAAAAAACAGATGCATGTGTGGAAGACTGGTGAGGGATATATAAAGTGTGACACAAGGATATTGAAAAGATATAGTAGTAAAAGAAAAAGAAGCAAATAGTTGCATGAGTTATTGCTTTATCTTTTCATTGAAAAACACATATAAATAGATCCAGAGTATGTAAGAAAAATGCTTTATCAAAAAAACTCACCTACCTAAGAGAAAAAACAATGTGTTGTTAAAGCCCCACATACATACATTGATGCCATATTCTGGTCCTACTGCTCCAAAGAAACTTTGATTCCAGCCAACTTTCATATATTACACTGAGGACCCCAGCCAGTTTACGTTTAACAACAGGGGCAATAAATAGTAGATACAAGAATTGGATAAGAGAAACCTTAAAATCCATGGTCATTGTAATGTATTCTACATTTAAAAAGATATTGTGGTAAGATAAGTATTTTTTTTATTTAAGTCATAGATATGTCTAACTATATCAACTATCAAAGAACTAAATAAAACTGAATTGTAATATCTATCAAAGGAACGTTATTATTGTTGTTAAGACCATAAATTACTATTATATTTTGTATAAATCTAGAATTTATTATCAATTGTGCATACTATTAAAATTTAATATGATTATGTAAAGAGAATTAGAAATTTATCATTTTATTATTTGTTTCATTAAATGTTATTTTAAAACTTCTATTTCTGCAATCTCGACTGTTTTTTTTTTCTAATTATTATTATTACCTGGGTAAATGAATGTGAATATACTTAGCTTATTATACCACGTAAAAGAATAATAACATTGAGATGGTGCATTCAGTGAAATGCTGGCGCTTAAGAAAAAAAATAAAAGCTGTCAAATGTTAAAAGATAACACTAGTTACAATAAGAAATACAGTTGTATTTTTAAATATATATATAATTCGGTCTTTGAATGACCAAGAAAGATAATCTGTTCTTCTAAGTAATTCATTAGATAGTTATTTGTTTGAAGATATGATGTTGTCATTCTCTGTTATTAACCAGGAGTATATCTACTTTTGACAATAATCAAAATATAGGTGTAGCAATTAATTATATATATATATATTTGTTAACATCCCATAGAACTTGGGTCATGAAAAGTTTATATGTATAGAAAAAGCAGTTCAATGATGGACGAAAGTAAGGTTAAGAAAATAACAAGTCCATGACCTGAGAGAAATTGCCATAAAAGTCAGTAAAACAAAAAGAGATTTTTTTTTTATAAAATGATTTTCTGCTCACAGACGTACATACATATATATATATCATCATCATCATTATCAACCATTATCAATCCACTGCAGGATGAAGGTCTCTCCAAGTTTAATCCATCTTCTCCGATCTTTAGCTTTTCTTCTCCACATCACCCCTACACATTTTCTTATTTCATCCATCCATCTTACATGTGGTCTCCTTCTGGGTCTTTTACAATCTCTTGGAATCCAGTTTAAAATTTCAATTGTCCATCTATTATTATCTCTTCTAGCAATATGTCCAGCCCAACTCCACTTCAATCTTTTAATTTTTTCAATGAGGTCAGTAACACCTGTTTGTTCTCTTACCCATACATTGCGTTTTCGATCTCTTCTTGTTACTCCCAACATACATCTCTCCATACTTCTTTGAGTGGTCTGAAGTCTCTGTATTGATCTTCTATTAAGTGTCCAAGTCTCAGATCCATAAGTAAGAACTGGTAAAACACATTTGTTAAAAACCTTTCTTTTCAAACACATAGGCATATTTCCTTTTAATATCAAGTTATTTCTACCAAAAGCACTCCAACCAAGTTTATTTCTATGATTAATTTCCTCTATTATGTTTCCATCTGTATTAATAATCTGACCAAGGTATTTGTAACTCTTAACTTCTTCTAATTCATCATAATCAATCTTTATTTTCATATTTTGAGCAAATCGATTAAACATTACTTTAGTCTTTTTAACATTTATCTTTAGTCCTACTTTCCTACTTTCATCTGATAACTCCTGCAACATTTCCTGCAGCTCGGAAGCATTATTTGCAAAAACAACTACATCATCTGTGAAATCTAAATGACTTAAATAATCCCCATTTACTTTCACTCCTTTAGTTTCCCATTTTAATCCACAAAATACTTCTTGCAGCACTGCTGTAAAAAGTTTTGGAGATATGGAGTCACCTTGTCTTACACCTTTCTCAATGTTGACTTTCCCAGTATCATTATGTAATCTAATTGTTGCTGTTGCATTTTTATAAATATTCTTTAAAATATGACAATATCCTGGATCTATACCTTGATGATCCAATGCTTTAATCACTGAAGAAATGTTTATAGAATCAAATGCCTTTTCATAATCTACAAATCCAAAACATAATGACAACTCATATTCATTTGTCCTTTCTATAACTTCTCTCAATACTTGAATATGATCTACTGTACTAAAACCACTTTTAAATCCAGCTTGTTCTCTTGGTTGGTGAAAATCCAAGGTTCTCTGTTAGAGTCGGAAGATCTTGGTAAAAATTTTATATAAAACTGATAAAAGGCTGATAGGTCTGTAATTTCTAATATCTTCTTTATCACCTTTTTTAAATATTAATATTATTACTGCATTCTTCCAATCATCCGGTACATCTTTATCATTTAGACATTTGGTATATAACTTTGCTAATATTTTTTCCGTTTCTTCACCTGCTTCTTTTAATATATCAATTATAATTCCATCATTACCTGGAGCCTTTCCTTTTTTCATACATTTAATTGCATTTCTCACTTCTTCATTTAAAATTCTGGGCAATTCGGAAGATGTAATAGATATAGGAAGTACTTGTTCTTTATTACTATATAATTCTTGATAAAAATCTTCTACCAATTTCATAATGTCATCCCTCTTTTTAGTAATAATTCCATCTTTTTTCCTTATTGCAGATATAAATTTCCTACCAATACCAAAATGTTGTTTTACATTCTTAAGACTTTTATTTTCTTCTACAGCTTTTCTTGCTAGTTCACAGTTATACTTTCTTATATCATTTTCAACTCTTTTCCGCACCATTTTACAAAATTCGAGATATTCAATTCTTTTTAATGCATCATTCTTGCATATCTTCATATTCCTTCTTTTCTTCATAAGTTCTCTAGTCTCAGTAGAAATTTTATTAGTCAATTGCTGCTTTTTTCTACCAGCTATCTTTGTTGCAGTTTTTAAAAGTGTATCAGTTATTTTCATATTAATTTCATTCAAATCTGAATCATGTTCAAAATCTACTAATACTTGAAACCGATTTGTAAGTTCTAATTTAAATTCATTAGAATGTTTCTGAAGATTAGGAATATCAACTGTAAATAAAGTTTTTCTTAATAATTTTCGTCTCTCTAGTTTTACATTAACATGTATCTTACCCCTTACTAATCGATGATCACTTCCTGTGTTAAATTTATTAAGAACATTACAATCTTGAAATATGTATTTCCTGTTAGTCAAAATATAATCCAATTCTGCTGTACCTTCATTTGGATGCTTCCATGTCCATTTCCTTCTAACATTTTTCTCAAAAAAAGAATTCATAATATAAAGTTTTTCCTTCTCTGCAAACTCCACAAGTCTATGTCCTCTCTCATTTCTATTACCATAACCAAAATTACCTACAACACTTTCATCTTTCATTTGTTTACCAATTCTAGCATTAAAATCTCCCATAACAATTTTAAAACGTTGTTTACTCTGATCAAAAGCCTTTTGTACATCCATATAAAAATCTTCTAATACTTCATCACTGTGAGAACTTGTTGGGGCATAAACCTGAATTATCTGCATTTGATATCTGCTATTAAGTTGTATAACTAATCTTGCCACTCTGTCTGATACACCATCAATCTCCACAATATTGTTCTTCCACTTTTTATTTATAATGAATCCTACTCCACTTGTATTTCCAATATTTGTGCCTTTATAATAGAGCATATGTCCACTTTTTAAATCAATTGTCTCTTCACCTTTTCTTCTAACTTCACAAAGTCCAATAATATCCCATTTAATATAAGAGAGTTCTTCTTCTAATTCTTGCAATCTTCCTTCACTTGAAAGTGATCTGCAGTTGTAAGTACCTAAATAAAAAGTCGTCATCAAATGGCAGCCTGGGTCCACCTCCAGGATATTCTTAGCACCCTCCGCCTTCGGCCACCAACCGCTGCCTTGGTTGGTGACTTTACAGCCTCCTGGGATTAAGGGCCATGCTTTATTTTTGTCTGTCATAATTGTATAATTGGGAAAAATCTTTATCATTTACACAAACATTCATTCTGCCTTATCAGGCACTGAGAAGAAAGACCATGGTGTTTCTTGATCTTAAACTCAGAGGTAAAAAGCCAATAAACTCACCACGCTGGCTAATGCGTGTTGATGAGCAGCCCATCCATGTTCGTATACTATATGAATAAACATATAGTAATAACAGCTGCAACAACAAGAACATATGGAGTGGACATTAGGAATTTGCCCTGCTCGGTTCCTTTAAGGCCTCCAAGAGGAATCAAAGGGTCTCCTTTCAGTTAATAGCAAACTCCTTTCTGCAGCCATATATATATATATAGAGAGAGAGAGAGAGATAAATAAATGGGGATAGGTATAGGCAGAAAAGTGGTGAGATTAGGTCATCAAAGAGCAAATAAGGGACTAGGAGAGATATTTGATGAATGTAGCAGTAAATGTTAGGTATTAATTGTAAGAAATAAAATAACACATTATTAAATATAATTGCAGGAAATAAAATTGATGAACGTAGTATTAAGTATTGTGAAAAATAAAATAACAAATTGTTAGATATAATTACAAGAAATAAAATTGACAAAAGTAGTATTAATTTAAAAAAATATAAAGAAAATGTATTATTGTTAGTAATTGGAATTAATGACAAATAGAAAGCATATTATATATATGAAATTAAAAAACAGTAAGTTAAGGACAATAAAACAATCAGCAAAATGGAGGCAAATAAGAATATTGCTCAATTAGATGCTGAGACAGTGAAAGACATTATGAAGGAATCCTAGGCTCAATTGATAATGATTGGTGAAAGTAAAGAAATGGCCAAAGAGATAAAGAAAAGTCAAAAATATTTAAAGAAAGAAATAGAAAAATTGTTCAAGAAGTGGCACAAAGATTAGATGAGAGAATAGATATCCTTAATTGCAAGATTGAATAAATGAAAATGTAAATTAATGATCATATATATATAAATATTGGAAAAGAAAAATACCCAGTTCAATCAATATTAAATACACCAGTTTCTAATCAACCATTTTTTTTTATATATTTATTGGAGGCTCCTGAAAATGTATATTAAAAAAAAACATGGCTGTCAATGTTGACTGATGACATAAGTACATTTTTTTTTACATAAAAATCTATGTATAATATATATGATTTAAAGTTTAGGATCCTTAGCTTTTCCCCCAGATAGTATGTGAGTACTCTTCATTACTGTATTTCTGAATCTGCAGTGTTGAATGTATTGTTGGCAATATTTATTATGGCACAATGTAATGTATATTCTATAAATATTAAAATCAGATATATTTTCCTATGTCAGTTAACTCTCATAGTTTGGGGATGGTGCGCTATAAACAAGCATGGGAGATTATATTACTTTGGCTGGTGCAGACAATCTGAGAGAAATCCTAGATTTTTTTATCTACTCATTCATGGATTTCTTTTCATAGCGTAGTCATTTTGATTAGCATTAGAATTTTGATAGTGTTTCACAAAGTTTCTTCCAAGAGAGAAATTTTGGAAAACTAATATAGTTTGACTATCTCTTAAAGCTAATAGCAGAGTGTATAATAATAATAATAATAATAATAATAATAATAATAATAATAATAATAATAATAATAATAATAATAATAATAATAATAATAATAATAATAATAATAATAATAATAATAATAATAATAATAATAATAATAATAATAATAATAATAATAATAATAATAATAATAATAATAATAATAATAATAATAATAATAATAATAATAATAATAATAATAATAATAATAATAATAATAATAATAATAATAATAATAATAATAATAATAATAATAATAATAATAATAATAATAATAATAATAATAATAATAATAATAATAATAATAATAATAATAATAATAATAATAATAATAATAATAATAATAATAATAATAATAAAAGACTATTTTTGGTCTTTACATAACTTTATAATAATTGTCATGCTTTTCTGTTCTTGTAAGGAATTTAACAAACAAGTATAGATCATTTACCAAGTACACATTCCAACTTAGATTAAAATATAATTAAAATAATTACACTGCCCTTCCAAAAAAAACACATAATTATTAAGATCATTTAATTAAAAACATCTAATCAAAATTATTTAATAAAAAAAACTTTGGTCTTGAACATAAAATAATCGCATGTTCTTCAGAAACATATTTAATGACATATTTAATTAAATCCTGATTTTTAATCTTTCTTAATTAAATCTCTTATCAAGAATATAAAAAAAAAATAGATTTAATCACAAGAATTGCCATTGTCTTTTAATTGTTTAAACTAATATTGAAAATGTTTAACATTGACGCATGCCAACATGTTCACATAATGTGATCTGTCTGTGTTAAACTAATAAATTGAATTTTAAAATTATCCTAAAGTTTTACTGAAGCAACACTTATGACCAAAAATAAACTATCAACCTCTGACTAACTCTATTCTTTTTCAACCTGTTTTTTTTCAACTGGCCAACGATACCAATTAAGTATCCACTTCAATATATATATATATGTAAGCACTGATGAAAGAAACCTAGTGTTAAGAATAAAACTAATATATATATATATTAAGTTAAAAATAATTTTGGTGCTAATGAAAAAGAAAAATGTATTTCTTTATAACAAGAAGACTATAACTTTGGATAGCTGATCAATGCAAAAAAGATGATAATAGAAACTAGTTCAGAAATTCTACATTTAATGAAGAAAGAGAAATGAACACAAGAGAAATGAACACATTTCTATTATTCAAATCTGAATTTGGCTGCTCAGCTGATGAGTTCATATCAAATCTATTAATTCAATTTTTACTTAAATATTTTCAATGCTCAATTTGATACTAAAATTTGATTGGAATTTTAGCAATAATTTAAGTAAAACCTCCGTTGTGTTGGCTTAATGTTAATAGATCGAATATATCACAGAAAAAATATATTATTGTGATCATCATTAACTTTGAGTTCATTTGTAATGCCTATACACATATACTGATACCCAAATAGTGTTATTATTAACACACAGTTCCTTTGTAATGCTCATTCATGTATCATAATGAGATCCAAATATTATCATTGTTACTCTATGTCTTATTGTATTTGTTCTTAATAAATTATGTATATTTATGTTTATACATTGGTCATGTCTTTCCCTGGTTCACCACATCCACCCAATTACATCCACACTTAGATAACTGATCTATGTATGAGTTTACTCAAAACCCCTGAAGTATATATAAAAATGGTGTTCTAAGCATTGTCAAAGTATTAGGTTCTTATGGGAGCTGATGAGTATCTAATCAATTAGTTCGAATCTGTAGAGTCCTTGTTTCACCCTGATCACCAGGACCAAAGGAAAGTGATTACTATTAGTAGCATCAGAATCGTTGGTCAGATAGTGGAGATTTTGGAGCACTTGCAAATAGGTTAAAGCTTAGTAGATTTCTGCAACTACTATATCCCAAACATGCTGGGTTTGAAGTACTTTTTCTAGATCTCTGAATCTTGATGGCTGAACACATGATTCTGACCATTACGATAGTAACTATATATAATAACTTCCATAATTAAAAAGGATTTGAACCCAGACTTTCAAGCTCCCTACAGTCAGCCACTCTATCCAATATAACCAATACACATTACCACATTCATGTGAAAAAGATAAATGATCTCCAATATACATATTTCATGCTGAACCAGCACTCATCACATGGTCCAGAACATCATCTCCCACACTAGTCTATTGGAGATTATTTATCTTTTTCACATGTATGTGATTATGTGTATCGGTTATATTGCATAGAGTGGATGACTATAGTGAGCTTGAAAGTCTGGGTCCAAATCCCCTTTAATTACACCTAGGTTAAGTATGGAAAATGTGTAAAGATATATGCAAATATTGTAAGTAGTAATACTTCAAAAAAGAAACTGGGATTTTTTTTTAATTTTTAATTTGTGTATTACTGAAAAGCGTATATGTATACGATAATTAAAAAATATTGAGTGGAAGCATTGTTTATATCTGTGCCAGAGATAATCTCTAGTTTAGAAAATGATTAGTGATAATCATTACTGTATTTATCTGAGGTGGATAGTGTCAAAGTTGTGTGGAGTGAGTTTGACAATGGTAAATATAAATGTAACATTATTATGAAGTGTTATTGTTTTGGTTTATGTGATAAGTAGTTATTCATTAATTCCAGCAACATTTGGACAATATAATAATTTTGACTATTATTACAGTCTTATGCAATCATTTGTATTTTGCCGTATAAAACAGATAAAAGGGGTGGGGTGGGGGGGAAGACCGCTAGAGAGAGAGAGAGAGAGAGAGAGAGTGCAGAATGCATTCAGTAAATTCTTGGAGAGGATCTGTTGCAAAGAAACAGTGTGGGAATTGCGAATCGCTCTATGTTGAGGATGAAGCGAATTAAGACAGAGAAGCTATATATATATGTTTGTTTATAGTGCGAGTATTCATTATTGTACATACATAGTATACTTTTCTAATACAGTTCGGCAGGAACCAGAACTGTTTTACTTTGTGATGTGTTGTACTGTGACTTCTTCTTAAACGGAGTCAGAAATCTCTCAGCAACTATGCCCAAAGAAACCTGTTAGCCGCCTTACCCCCCCCTCCATTCCTCACCCTAAGCCTTCCCATAATCTGCTCCATCCCATTTCCACAACATAATCTTTGTCAACTCTATGGCCTTTATATCTAAATCCCCCTTATCTTTTCACAAACCCAGCATAAAAACCAATACCCCACTTTCTGTATAATCACTTTGTTCATATTTATTCTTCCATAACTTCATTATTTGTACCCTTTCAAGCATTTACATTCAATCAACAAATGCCTAATATTTTCTATGCCTTCCTTACACAATTTGCAGACTAAATTATGCATATTTTTCTATTTACATCATGTTCGAGCCTTAAACAATAAACTACTTTCCTTACTATTATCATAAATTAACTCACACACAATGTTCCGTTTACTTGTATATATATTTAAACTCTTTTTACTCCCCATACTAGTTCTTCATCTCTCCAACTCCCTATTCTTTATTAATGCATCTATTCTTTTATCCCATTCCTTACCACTATAACACTCAACAATTCTCTTAACCCAATCATTCCAACTTTTTATACAACTATACTGATATAAATTCTTTATCCAAATCTTTTGCATACTGCCTTACCTTTCTCATTCATCTTGTTGCCTGCCCTTTACTCATAACCCAATTAAATACTATTTTGGCTATTCTTTTATTATCCATAAACTGCAACCTACCAAACATTTTCATTTTACTTTTTGCATCTCTCATATAAAAACTTGACCATCCCATTTTCTCCTTGAATTGCCTCCTTTGCTGTCCACACATCTGCATCTAATGCATGTTTTCCTACTTCCCTTTGTACTTTCTCTAAGTAATCTAATACTCCTTTACTAACACATAATGGATCATTACCATATGTTAACCCTGCTACTGCAACTCCCATAAAATTCTAGCTACATCATATTTATTATATGAAAACACTGTTAATTTCTTTACCAAACCCTTTCTTTTCTTTGCTTCATTTACCAATTTTTTCTCCCATTCCATCTAAGCAATTTCCCCGATTACTTAAGATGATTCCCAAATAACTATATCTAGCCACCACATTTAGCTTTATATCCCCCAATAAAAATTCTACATCTTCTCTTTCCCCAGTATTAACCATCATTATATTTGATTTTTCTTAACTAAATTTAATTTCCATATCTTTACCCACCCTTGCACATGTCCTCAGCATAGCTCCCATATCTTCTCTTTTTTCTTCACACAAAAAGATATCCACAAAAAAAAAAAAACCCAGACAAAATAAATACTCTCTTGCCACCTATTAATGGTATCTCTATCCCTCTTCCTAGTCTTTCTATTGCTTTTCTCATTTCACTCAAATACAACACAAAACAGGTGACATAGGGTATCCTTACCTTAGTCCCACCCCATTTTTAACTTTAACTGATTCTATATCCCCTAATTGATAAGTATAGTAATTATTTTCATATAATTTCTTAATAATATTTACTAAAGCTTCATCCATTCCCAAATTTGCTAAACTTATCCATAATCTATTTCTATTTACTCTATCATAGGCCTTCTCTATATCTATAAAACTCATATATGATGATCTACCTGAATTCCTACTCATATCCATAAGTTGTGCAACTACAAATAAACTATCTCCTATATGCCTATCTGATCTAAAACCTCCTTGCATTTCCCCCAGTACATTATTTTCTTCCATCCATTTTACAACTCATTCAGCCACCATATATGAGAAAACTTTATATAAAACTGATGTTACCACTATCGGTCTATAATTATTTTAACTTTCTATAATCCTTACCCTTTCCTTTAAATAATACATCAATCTCTTGTCATGCCCTTAACTTGGAACAGTTGAGAACTTTGTCCAAACTATAAACTAGTTAGCGAATTAAACCACTTTGTGAATTGAATTCTAAACTAGTTTGTGTATTAATATTTGTGCTGTATTAAAAGCATGAAACTAGATGGTAATAATAAAATTGTGTCATTCTATGTAGAAGAGTTATACTGCTCAGTGCCCAGAACAGAATCAATCAAGATGATTAGTCAATTGCTAAGTAACAACAATTATGACCATCACAAAAGGGAATTCATATTAGAGGTTTTGAAATGAATGGATAAAACCCCCACAGCGACAGTAAATGGAAATATTATAAAATGAATAATGGTTGACCAATGAGGCTCCCCATCAGTGGTATCATAGGTAATCTATTCTAGCAAAAATCAAAAAATATATTATACCTAAACACGGGTATTTAAACCCAAGTTTAATATATGCAAGATATGTGGATGAGATATTTATACATGCTACAGACACACAGATTGATGAAATATAACTGGAATCAGAGTGAGCATCGACACTGTCATGGACCTTGGAGAAAGAAGACAGTAATAGAGGAATAAAAGTTTGACTTATATATACAGAGACAGTGCCACATGTTAGATTAAAAAATGATGACCAAACCCCTAAATATGTAAAATAACTCCAATATCATATAAATATGCAAGATTAAAAGGTTTTTTGCACAAAAATCATACACTATGCAAGTTAAAATAAGATAAAAAGAACACCACCTTTGAAATATGAGATATAATAATGATAAAATCATAAACACCATAAAGAGATTTTTTAACAAAATAAGAAATCCTTGCCCCAATCAAAAACTGGAACCTGAAAAATAAATAAGCCTACCTTATATTCCAGATTACATCAAAATTTAAAAATATATATAAATATAATACAAGCTTTCAAACCTTTCCATCATTTGATCAGTTAGTTAAACTCTAGAGATGCTTAATTGATGGCCAACCTGTCAATGATATTTGCCCAACACAGATATTTTTATATAATAGAGCCCTCAGAGACAAAGAATACACATCAATATTTACAGACCGTGAGCAGAAAACTGGCAATAGATTCAAGCTAACAAAAGCAGAGATAGTGTACACATGAGGATAGAAAACAGATAATCAAAGAAGCATGTGTAATAGCTAGTGACTGTTTTTCTATTAACAAAAAAAAAAAAAAAACTAAACAAAAAAAACATACCCATTTCAAAGAAATGGACTATTTGAATATTCAAATTTAAATTGAATATGTGAACAGTTAATTAAACATTAAATAAACACTGATCACAAGACTATATACCACGAATGTGATATAGTAAATGTATTGAGAGTATGCTAAGCAGTAATAAAGCTAAATACAAAAAACTACCTTTTCTGTTAGTATATTCATTAATCACAAGATATTAATTTATTATCATTATCTTGGATTTTTTGATATGGCTGCTCTAATAAGAAGTTTTGAATGCAACAGGATGATCATTTATTAGGTGCCCATAAAAATTTATTGATATTTGGAGAAGCTATAAGACCTATATTGAAAACACTAAGTGACAAAAAAGATTTAAAAAATACTAATCAGTCATACAAATACGTGTTTACTTGTACAAAGCAATAATTAATATAAAATTTAATAGTTTAATGAACAGTACTAGATTTCCCCCCTCCTCTTAATAATATTAATAAAGTAGTGTATGTTAGGTGAACAAAATTAAAGTAAAATATGTTGTGTGTGCTTTTTTCAGAATTGATACTGCAATTAATAGACATCACACCACATATTGGATGAGTAGGCATTAGATAGAGAATTTATGCACAAATCTTCTTGCATCCATTGATTATTAAGGCTTGCACTGGGTGGCATTACTGTATGAAAAGTTATGGATGGGAAAGGAGGCAATTCAATGAGAAATGGGGTTGTCAAGTTTTTATATAAATGCAAAAAGAAAAATGAAAATGCTCGATAGATTGCAATTTATGAGTAAAAAAAGGAAACAAGATGGGTGAGAAAGATAGTACAGTAAAGATAGTAAAATGAATGGTAATAATGCAAATTAAAAGATATTATAAGATGTATATATAGAATGTAAATTATATGTTCATGTATATTTATATTCATATGTTTGTATTATGTTGTAGTTCTGAAGAAGATTGCTGGAGCAAACGAAACTGTAAAAAAGGATGGTAAATAAAGCATTGTGTAACAGTAGTAAAATGAATGGACAATTTAGTATTATATAATACAATTTACAGAAGATTTGGATAAAGACTTTATGACAGTATACTTATACAAAAGGTGGGATGATTGTGATAGAAGAATTGTCGAGTATTATAATGGCAAAGAATGGGATAGAAAAATAGGTGCATTAATAAAAAAATAGAGAGTTGGAGAGATGGATAACTAATATGGATAGTAAAAAAAGTTTAAATATATATAGAAGTAAACAGAATACTGGGTGTGAGTTAATTTATGATAATAAGAAGGAAAGTAGTTTACTGTTTAAGGCTTGAACAGGGTCATTAGCAACAAGGGAATATACACATAATTGGAGAAATATGGGTGATTTAGTCTGCAAGTTATGTAAAGAAGGCATGAAAAAAATTAGGCATCTGTTAATTGAATGTAAATTCTTACAAGCAGAAAGAGTACAAATAATGTGGGAGAAGAAATTAGAAATAATGTGATTATACAAAGGGAGTTTTTTGTTTTTTATGCTGGGTTTGGAATAAAGGCCAGATACAAAGGCCATAACATGGACAAAGATATTGTTGTGGAAATGTGATGGAGCAGATAGAGAAGAATATGGGGAAAACTTAGGGTGGGGAATAGAAAGAGAAGGTAAGATGGCTATCAGGTTTCTCTGAGCAGATTCCTGACTCCAATAATGAAAAACCATAGTGCATTGCACCACACAACAAACAACAAGAATTAGTTTGTAAATACTAATTTATTTATACAAGATAATATAAAACTGCTTTAATAAACAAGTAATAGAATCTCTTCATATTGACAATATTAATATAAAACTTAATAGTTAAAAAAAATAGAGGTTACATATAAATGGGAAGAAAAAATACGAATTTAATAGTACAAAGTAAATTGTTTAAATAAAATAAAAAGTTCAATTTTGATAAGTCTAAAACAAATTAGGTATAAATTGAAATTTGTTCATCTAGAGAGAGGAAGATTATATGGATCAGAATTTAATTGAATGGTTTATAATAAAATTTAGTCTAGACAGTTGATATGACCCATAGAGAAAAACTGAATTTAATGTTATTAACAGAGAAAACTGTAATTTAAAAAATGTAATAGAAATACTCAATATTACCTTTATGTAATTCTATCATTGTGTTATATATTATGATTGAAATTTTGTAATTGATATGCATATTTTGCAAATCCGTTGGGGTGTGAATAGTCTAATTTTGAAAGTAAAATAAAAAGTTACTGCAATGCTATTTATCGTTGTTACTTGTATGAGTTTTATTTTTTAAGGATTTAGAACGCAGATTTTTCCGTATACTTGCATAGGTACCTAATATCGCAAATTGGTATGCGACAGATTTATGTGCCATTGCAGCGGGAAGTAAACCATACCCCCCCCCCCCAATATTTTTTTTTACCAAAATAAAATAATAATTTTCTGCGTGTTTGAATTGAGACTATTATATTGGAAAGGTGGCATTTAAAGTAATAATAGGATCTATCTTGGCTATAAAGAAACATAAAAAAAAAAAGATAATGAGCGTTAAGTGTAGTTGTTTAACAACAAAATGAAATTAAAATAATCATTTTGTGTGTGGGTTTTCTCAAAATAATACGATAGGCAATTTTAAAAAGCTTTATGCAATCCGAATAATAAAACGCTACCACTCAATGCCTTAGTAAATTCATGTTTGTACAACTAATTGCTCGTTTCATTAAAGCTACTAAAGTTTTATATTAATTTTGTTAGGGTGGGGGAAGATAAAATTTATATTAACAATTACAATTTACAAGTACTGTAATGTAAATTTTTAATGTACAACTGATTCGGATTTATCGCTTGGTATTTTCAGTAGTGGTTTCATAGCTCCCCCAAGTGTCACTAAATATCCCTTAGTGCCTACTAAATAATTCCCATTTAACTATTAATATCACAGAAT
The DNA here is from genome assembly GCA_028023455.1 of Epiperipatus broadwayi. Classification (NCBI taxonomy): domain Eukaryota; kingdom Metazoa; phylum Onychophora; class Udeonychophora; order Euonychophora; family Peripatidae; genus Epiperipatus; species Epiperipatus broadwayi. Next base: position 3,427,392 of record JAQFVV010006291.1, read on the forward strand.
ATATATAACTCATAATTATTATTTAAATAATGGAAAATACAAATGATTAAAAATATACATAGATATAAAATGAAAAGATTTTTTAAACTGAAAATTATTTATCGATTTCTCATTTAATTAAGATTATTTAATAAATCCGTTATTGATTTTACGGTACTTATATATGAATAAATAAGAAAATAGATGTCACTAGCTGTCTACTGAATTTTGATTTTTTTTTGTGTATGTGTGGTAGGCTAGTTATGTCTGGATATTAAATGACTGGTGTTTCAATTTTCTTTTGTTTATTTTTTGTTAAAAACAACAATTAATTACTTAAGCAGTTCTGCGATTAATATTTTTTAATTTTATCTTTAATCGTATATATTTATATTTTTATTTGAATTTTTCTGAGTAGAGAAATAAACAATAGATAAAACATTGCTTTGAAAAGTTTATCCTGCTCTGTGAATATATATATTTTTAATAATTGGTAAGGTTTTTACTGTATTACAAAAATGTAAAGCTATTGATAGAAAATATTGTTTGTGGAATTACGTAAAACGATTGCAAGATAAATTTCAGATATATAAATTGTGTATAATTTTAATGTAAATAATATTGATATACATATGTATTATTTATAAATGATTTGTTTATAAAGTGATAGCCTGCTAAATGTTCGACAATAGTTGAATATATACATATACCTTGTAATAAATCTGATTATATCGGGAATTTGCTAATCTGAGGTCCGAATGATTAAGAAAAATTTATTTAAAATCTTATTCACCATATTCTTATAAAAATGGTAGACATTTTATTTAACGTTAACTTTCACAGTTACACTTTGAAATTAGGATATAGTGATTTATTTTAGCTGAAAAGTTAGTAATATAATTGTAAATGTGTCAATGTAGTACTCCTGTTTTTAGTTGTTTGATCTTTAAACCACAGTTATTTTAATACTATAATCGTATGTTGTATAACATTACATTTAATAAAATAGAAAAAATATATTTATATACATTTCACAAAATGTTAATAACAGATAATTTTTTTGTGTGACAATTGGATATTTCAGATTTAGTAAATTATTATTAATCTGAAATATATATATACAATGAATTTTTAATCACAAATATAGCCAATCACACTCTTTGAGATGTAACAACAGAGCATTAATCAGTAACCAAGTGAAAAAATAACTTCAGAAATCATAAAAAGCACTGAAGTTAGAGCAAAAATCAAACAACAATTTACTGAAATTAAATTTACAATTAGCTCTTTTTGAATTCTTGATTTTAAATGCTTCATAAGTTATATTGACAATCATTTGGCTGCTCTTTGTTGTCATTGATGACAATTTAAGTGGAACATAATCTCGTTGAGTCGTTCCGAATACTTAATATAACTGATCCATATATATCTAGGATCTTTGGTAGTTATTTATTAGGATGCCCAGTAAATTGCAAGCAGAGATTTATTAATTTGATAGTCTGAATTTATAGAAATTATTTTTACCGTTAATTAATTGTTTTGTTGCTGGTGATTTGATCTCTTGAATTTATTAATTGGTGCCTCCCCCTCAATATTATAGTGTTACAGCAGAATAAGGTGAAAATGCTTTTTGCAGCCCAATTTGTTTCATGTAATGTATCTATTGTTAATTTTATATGTGCTCTACTCTTTAACTCCATATACTCTTTAACTCCATACATGTGATTCTGGGAATGGTGTGAAAATTTTGATATGAAGTGCAAATGGGGATATAAAGGAAGTCATAAAAGTAATAAGACATCTAATAATCAACCTGATTAACTTTTTTTGGTGACTTGTTTGAAATTGCATTATATAATACGTGGACTAAATCCCTTATCAACTGAAAGGGGAGAAAAGAGCCAAAGTTACAATTCCAGGAAATAACAAGAAAATCATTTAAGCAAAGGACAGGGTTTTTTTTTTCAAATTGTTCAGTTATATTAAAAATGACTTTGTTTTGTTTTCTGTAATTTTATGTTTCAATTTGTAAACATAGAGAATGTGCATAAGCAATCTAATATACACAATGTGATTCAGTGAAAAGATGATTGACCCTTTTTCCAAGCTGTCTGTAGCTCTATCTCAGAATAACACATATGTAGTGATAGTTTGCATAAAAATATGGCTAGTAAATGGTTTTCTCTCCCAGTTGCCTGCAGCAAAAATCTCTGAATCAATACATGTTGCATAGTGATGTAGTTTAGTTATTTACATAAATTGTAAAGCACTAGAATGTCTGGATTATGAGTTATGACATGAAAGAGGACAATGTTTTTCGTATCGTAACCCATGATGGAAAGATGCATTTATATTAAATTTGGTTTTAAATTTGACAAAACTACTACTGAAATATTTGGAATGATTAAAAAGCAATGAGCCATAAATTCTCAAGATTTCATGAAAAATATGGATCTCAAAAAAATGTATACATTTTTCAAAAATATGTAAAACTACAAAACTTGTACTGTTTAAGTTAAAATGAAAAGATAAGCAAAACACCAAATAAATTGTCCCATTTCATGTCATAAATCACGATCGAAATTTGCTATCACCTTAAAATTTTTGTGGGGAAAACTGTCATTACATAATATTTGTTTGATTCAGAGGTGGTACTTATTTTTATATGATTGTTAAATATTATAATAATTATTACCATCTATTATAAAATGATTACATTTTCGTAAAGGAATAAATTCAGTCTTCTTGTATTAAAACTGCTATTGAGCCTTGAAGTAAATTAGTTTGAATAAATAAATAAAAGTTATGCCATTCATGGTTAGAACTAAGGACTGGGAAGTTGATCTTTCTATCAATATTGAACATATGGCACTAGCATTAAACTAAAAAGTTATCTGTATCATAATAATATAAGAATAATGCTAACAGAATAAGCCACTTAACAATTTTTAAATCTTCAGTGCCATTTTTTTTTTTTACTTTCCTACAACTAGTGATCAAATTTTCATCTATTACCAAGAAAACAATTCTAGATGCTATTAGAACATCCTTAGGCAGGACTATTTGTTTCTCGACATTCGACTTCCTATTCTAAAATGCAATGTCTGAGAATGGGGATTTAAATACTATGGATAGAGATTTTTATAATTACTCAACGTTATACTAGATGACTAGGCAAAGAACAGATTTTGTTCTTATATTGTTTAAACTGGAAGTTTAGTCATCATTGTTATTATTAACTTCAGGGAAAGGACATGAGTTAAAAAAATGGAACCAAAAATAAAAGCCAAAAAGATTAAAATAATGTTGAATGGCTTTTTAAAAATAAAGAAAACAAAAAATTGGCTGTTGTGAATCGGAGAAGATACCAATTATAAATACCTTGTTCACTTTATTAATATAGATGGAAACCTAATGGATGAAGTTTATTATAGAATTAAACGTGGATGGAATGCTTTTAATAAAGTAATTTAATATTAAACGGAAGTATAACTATGTCCTTGAAAAGTTTTTTAATAAATGTTTTACCAGCGTTTATTTAAGAATGTGAAACTTGAACATTTAATGGAAGAACTATATAGAGATCTCACATTACATAGCGACATATTGGCTATATATTGGGACTAACAAATGCAAACTGAAAGTGAAATATATGAATGAAAATGCATAGATATTACTGAAATATATTGGGACCAGCAAATACAAAATGAAAGTGAAATCTACGAATGAAAAAGCATGGACATTACTGGAATAATTGAATGAATCAAGATATTGAAATGGTTGGAATTATTGCTGAAAGAAACAATACATGGACAACTGAAATGTTAATCTGGTTTCCAAGACATTATGAAAGACTTAAAAGAATGCAGTGAAAGGATGAATGAGATAAGGAGATAGCTGGAATAATGTTGAAAAGAGAATCTATCAGATAAACTGGATTAAACTCAGAGAGACCATTATCCTGAAAGAAATTGATAATGTTTCAATACTACAGAAACATATGTAACTATTCAAATCTCTAGACTTGTAATGAGAGAAACTGGTCTGGGACTTTAATACTGGTGAATAGTGACTTTAAAATAAGTGTATGCTGTTAAATTATGAGATTTGATTGATTACATATGTTTTTTACAATAGAATAGTTAACAATTCCATACATTTTAGGCAATGATATATTTATGTGGATGAAAATTGTTCCTATTTTTGAAATGTGTGTTTTCACATCAATGGATTAAAATACCTTATATATGCATATTTAATTGTAAACAAAATTCAAACTTTGATGTTAAGTCTCAATTTTGATATATATATATATATAAAGGACTATCATTTATGGTATGTAGTTCTAGGCAAATAAAGATTCACTTGGAAATACATGTATAATGAAAAAAAAATCTGGGATTTTTACATCAAGTAGATAGGCACTTTATGATGAATTTCTAAATATGAATTTGCTGATAAATCAAGAGATTTGATTGATTACATATGTATGTATGTCATAGATAATGTAATGCAAAAATCTCATTTTTTAGAGTATATTCATTTCTATATTTGTTTCAAGAATCTTAATTTGATATTATTTAGTATCTTTATCATTATATGGCTTGAGCTTATTAACTTTCTAAGTAGAATTTCCAATGCATCTAATTCATATTTTTCCTGTATAGCAATTTCCTCAATGCCCAAAATTAGGCCATATTCAATTTTGCAAAATTGCTGACATGGTGTTTCCTACAAGACAGATCCTCAATAACACCAGCAATGATACAGTTCCAGATGAGTGTGAGTTACCTTTTACCATGATGAATTTGAGGATGTGAAACTCATCAATTCTTTCACAGTACTTTCACCATAAAGTGCTACTTTTTTCCTGTTGCATTTATATAAATGTTGTTCCAGGAAACTAAATCTTAAGAGTTTATTGTTGATTTTGCTGATTATTAATTAAAATCTTTTTATATAAAACAGATATTGTGATTAATAATCTTGTGATCTAATCAGGCAATCATAGGGCTTCTACTTATAAGTTAATTAATGCAATCTAGAACAGTGTTTTTTCTTTTGAGAATCAGGAAATATATTTAATTAAATAAGTGTTCTATTAGTCAAAGAGTTTTCAGTTTTTTTTCTAATCAATTATGTATATTAAAAAATTATGTTTCTTTGAATTGTCACATGCTAATTAGAGAGAACACAAAGGAGACATCTAATCAAACCAAATGAGAAACATTTATTATAATCAAAATGTCATTTGTACTCTTTCTATTATTTATCAAGACATTTTATATATATAGTCATATATTTTGGGTTCATTCATTTATTTTACTCCTTGTTAATATCAGTGATGTACTGATGTTTTGATTGAATTCCATCTGCCCTTATCCACTTAGTAGAGATCATTTATATGGTTGTTAAGCCTCTTGAGGTCAGAGGTTTTACCCACCTGAAATTCATTTCACCTACAGCATATAAATTCGCAGGTTTAAACACATTTTTATTTAGGAATCAAAATTTGTGTAAATTTGAGGTTGATAGGAAGACTAATATTGCATGCTATATACAAGATTTATTAAGTGTCGGCTTCAGCTACAGATTAATTACAAAGAAAATAGATCAATTTTACAGAAAATCAATAACTAACCACATAAGTAAAGATAAACCTCAAATTATCCTTCCTTATATTCCCAAATTATCACAACAGATGATAAAGACTTTGGCTGGTGAATTTAAGGTTGGCTTCCGCCCTCCCCCTAATACTAACAGACATTAATAATTCGAAGGATAGAGTGGATCCATCTCAGACATCCCAAGTCGTATACAGTATTTCATGCCCTCAATCTGGATGCAGTGCCACATACTACGGGGAAACCAAGGCCACTGTTCATAATAGAGCTGCTCAACACATTTATACTTACAGAAGAGCAAAAAAGAACAACGATAACTTCTCAATATTCTTTGAACATGAGAAGCAGACTGGCCATGTGTTTGAACCCGGCAACCCCAAGATAGTATGCTCTGAAGCCAATGACTGCAAAAGAAAAATCAAGGAGGCATATTTTGTTATCAGTGATAACAATGCCATCAATAGATGCGACACGTGTTTTTCTAAGAAAAATGGACAAATTAATTTGCATTCTCATTTGCATATTGTATTAGTGAGCAACATTATATAAACGATTTATAACTTATGTTGGCCATGAATATGAGGGAAAACCTCGAAAGTACTCGGGCCCATTTAATTGTTTTGGTTTTTGCAGCTTCTTCATCAGCGGGTAAATCGCTTTTATATGCTATGGTTATTATAGAAATACTGAAAGTAGAAAATTATTTGTCTAATTTATATAATTAATCTTTAATACAATGGCACTACATTAACAATAAGTAACCTATACGTAGACAAACCTGAAACATATGAAAATCTTTTTTTAATGTATATATATAATCATTAATTTTTACAATAAATTTAGAGTAAGCTCTTTTTCCACAAAGTCACTGTCATATTATTGCTCTTGATGATTTAAAAACTGTTATCATTGAATTGTTAATATTTGAACTGATACCCTGTGATATGTAAAGAATCTACTATTTTTATTTTAGATTCAATGTCTGAAGCTAAGAAACCTAAAATTATTGCTCTCAAAAATGAACCTCTTAACCTTGATTGTGAGTGGGAGACATGTAGTTTTAATTCAACATCTATGGGTTCTTTTTTGGATCATATAACATCACATTTACAAGGATTTCAAAATGACGAAACAGAAGGTAAGAGAAAATGGATGCTCATAATTCATGATTATCTTTCATTTTTTATATAGTAGTTATAATTTTACAGTTTGTTTAAATACTTACATTCATCATGGGCAAATTAATAATCATTGTAGAATATAACTTTTGATTTTAAACTATTCTTTATCAAGTAAAAGTAGAAGAAATAGAAACAGGTTTGATCGGTGACTTATCAATGTGAGTGATATAATTAGTTCTTTTAGGTATAAAAGATACTATTCTTTGTAACATCATTTTACCTTACTACTGTTAAATCAGTATGGCTGGTTAACAACTTTAGCATTATTATTGACTATTTGGGTTGAAAATAAGAATACAAACATATCTGTTTTTTATACTGATTGCATAGATGTTTAACATATCAGATTAGAGTTTTACATACTAGTTGTACTGCAGATATTAATAAAATAAATAAATAAATTCAAACAGTTTTTCTTCTTTTTAGAATTTGCAATTAAAAAAAAAAAATTCACTATTTATTATATTTTTTGAAACAAGTTTTCAAACTAATCGTTTTTGATATGAATTTGAATTGACAATATGAATATTTTCACACAATTTCACAATCGGATACTACTTATCACTCATCAAGAAAAATACCTTGTTGTGTCGAATGTAATTGTAAAATTTAATTTAATTAATTGAACAAAGAGAAAAAGATATAAATAAAAATTCAAAGAAGCTGCTCACATGACAATGGCAAATAAATTCTATAAGTCAATCCAGTGTGGCAATAAACATCACATGATCACCATTTTTTATAATTGCTTATAACTGTTATTAAACAGGCAAAGCTCTTTATAGAGTAATCAATGGATGCCAGAAAGGTTGTGCATTAGATCCTAAGATCTAGGTGCAGGGCTCTCAAATCCAAGGTTCCTCACTGACGAAGGCCACAAGCCAGAAACTAGACTGGGGATATTGGATGAGTAGGCACTAGATGGGGATTTTGTGCACAAGCCTTCTGGAATCCATTGATTATTCTGGTTTGCACTGAGTGGCATTGCGTATAGAGAGTTTTGCGTGTTCTAATAACAGTGTGATAATACATGGATGGAAGTCTCTAATTAACTTTGTTCTTAAGAAAAAGTGGAGAACTGAAGAAACTTTATAGATAATTATATGAAATTTCTATGGACTGTTGTTTTAAGAGAATAGATCACTTGATTAAAGCATCATTTTAAAATTCAATATTCAAAAATCTACAGGTCCAGGTTTGATTCCCATATTAGTACTGTCAATGATCAGACCGGCAACACCTGAAGAAGAGATGAGAATAATATCACTCAAAACATTGTGTATATACGAATCTGTGCGTTATTACTAACAGTTGAATATAATTGAAAAATTTAAATAAAGTTTATAAAAATGATTTTTAGAGAGATTCAATATTTAATGTTAAGTAATGGAATAATAGTCCAACATATAAATATCACTTAATTTGCCATCATTATTAACCTTTCAGCACACAATTTTCATTTATGAATCTATAATCAAGAAAATTTTTAAAAGTTATTCTGCATAACTTGAAAAAGAACAAATCTATAAAAGGTGATTATAAATATACATATATCTGTTTTTTGGAAAGAAAATCAGGGCAAACCTGGAGAAGGGAGTTATGCAAGAGATTATTTTCAGAATTTTATGCTATATATATATATATATTAGAATGTACTATACATGTGTAAAACATATCACTTATACATTAACTCATATATATATATATATTTCAGATCCTGGGGATTATCGTTGCAGTTGGACTGATTGTGGACATGTTGCAAGCTCTCATAATGAGATAGTTCGCCATATATATTTCCATGCATTTCACGTTAAGATTAAATGTATAGGATCTAATTTACTGGAACGTTATAATCTGGAGGGTTGTTCATTTGGTAATCAGACACGCAACATGATTCCTGAGTTACCGGAACGTTTGCAGTGTGGTTGGGAAGAGTGTGAGGTGCGGTTTGTTTTAAGTTATTTTATATCAACATTAGGGAAAGCAACACATAGTTGTACATTTATAATTCATTTTGTATTCAAATTTATATATACTAAAAATATTATAACTAAAAACAAGTTTACAGCTTATATAATAATTTTTAAATTATCTTAATTTTATGATACTTTTTTGTAACAAATATCATTTGATGTAAAATGGCTTTTTCTTAAACGAAGTTAGGAGTTTCTTTGCATAGACCATATGCTCAGAAACCTTGTTAGCCAAGTTAAACATTCCATTTTTTTTTAAAACTTATTTTTTATTATGAAGTAATCCACCTCTGATTCATTTTTAAAAAAATTTTTTTTAATCCATTGTCAAGGAAAAATTCTTTAAAGGTTCCTACCTAATCTCACATTCCCCATTTTCATTAAATACCTAAATGAAAAAATTGTAAAATCTCTACCTCTTTCAATTCCTTTTATCTATATGTCTTATTCTGATCCTTTTTTAACATTCTACACTCTTAAAAACAAATGTTCAATGCTCTCTCTCCTATTTTCACCTAAATTATAACTATAATCCTGTCCTAATTCCATCTTTGTCTTTTTTCTCCAGCACTCAAAAATTGTGTTTTCACACCAAATAATAATAAATTCTTTATAGTGTTACATAAAATACTTTAATATGCTACATATTTTTTATTTTTATGGCTACAAACTTTTTTTTATATTTATGTTCATTTGTCAATTATTTTATCTGACCTCTTTTCCCACCCATCACATTTATATACCTATAACAAAATCTAACATTTGTCTCATATATAAATATTTAGAAAGAAATTATCTATCGACTATCTTTACCTATAGTAAAATCTTTTTTGCTCAATGTGTTGTCCTCTCCATATAATCCACTTATATATTATTTTTACTAATTTATGTTTATATATTAAACTTTCCAAACAATTTTAAATTTTCCTTAATAAAAAGAAGTTTTGTTCTATTTCTTTTTGAATAGCATTATTTGCTGTCCCCAATTTATCATTCAGTGCATATTTATATAATTCTTTTTTGTATTATTCTAAATTTTTCTGCATACTTATAGTCATTATATGAAAAACATGCCAGATTTTAGTAGGTTCCATTCTTATTTTATGATTTTCTTTTAAATTCTAATTCACATCTATCAATATAATAAATTATCTAAATATTTCTTTAATGCAATTATTTCCCAATTTTCATCCAGTCTTACTTTTCCTGTTAAATAATACTATTTTAAATTTTTTATTTCAATTTTATAATTTTTTCAATTTTTGTCTGTTTTTCTAATAATAACACCACATATTTTATAATATTCATATAAAATGCTATATCACATACCAAAAAGAGAGACCATATTTTGTACTTTTTTGATTCTGACTATAGCAATTCCCACTTTTTAATCTTTCTATTTTAATCTCTTCTTTTAGAAAAACAAAAACAACATATAATAGTAATTTCAAGTCTATTCTACATTTAACTTCCACTGACTCTTAGTCTCCTAATTGATATTTATAACAATTTTTTTCAGAAATACTTCCTCTGGGATTATTTTGTATATATCATAAACTCTCAAACATGCAGAGCTAATATTTGGAGGTTATAAAAATAAAAAATTGTAAATGTACTGCAACTAAATAACAGTAATAAAAACATAGTATTTTCTATAATATGAGAGGAAAAAATGTTTTTGAATAAGGTCAATCAGTTTATGCAATGAATCTTAACTATAAAAATATATACACAAGTCCATTTCTACATTATCCCTGTCAAGAAATTAAAACTATATTCACACACCCATATTCAACCGTAATGTCTCCCAATGAAAAAGGGATTAGTGACTGTTGTCTCCCAAGTTGTCTGCAGTCATTACTGAATCAATGCATGGGCTGGATAGCAACTTAGTTTAAACTTTTCTCCACAAAATTTTTAAGGTGCTATCATGTTTGGATTACGAATTATGATGTGAAGTGTGACAGTTTTTTTCATACCTTAATCATAATGGATAATGCACTGTTGTTAATTTTTGCTTTAATTTCAGTAAAACTGCTAGTGAAATCTTTGAAATAAGTCAAACTGTACATAGTAGTGAAACTGTGAATGGCAAGAATATTTTCCAATGGTTTGCAATATTTCATGATGGCAGGGAGAGCATTGAAGATGATCAATGATTTAGAGATAGTGCTGCAGGGAGCTTGGAGAAAAAAACCAGTTATCTTTTTATTAGAACACATTGTATATTTATTTAAACAGAGCAAAACTCTCCATAGAGTATTGCCACCTGTGCTAAACAGAGTAATCAATGGATGCCAGAAGGCTTGTGCATAAAATCCCTATCTAATGCCTACTCATCCAATATCCCCAGACTAGTTTCTGGCTTGTGGCCTTCGTCAGTGAGGAGCTTTGGATCTGAGAGCACTGCATCTAGATCTTAGGATCTAATGCAACCCTCTAGCAAACACCTTTTATCTCTACTTAACTACAAAACTATGAGAATGAAATTGAAAACACAAAAAATATTTTCAATCTAAGCTCAATAGCTTATATAGTCATATGGGTCTGAACTCAGTTCAGCACCCATACATTTTGGTGTCTTTGGCTCTTTTACAACCATAGCCACCACTATCCTATTAGGCAGGATTGGTGTTAAACCATTAAGCATCTCATGATCACATTTCCTATACTAACACATTAATTGTTGATAAACAGAGCAAAACTCTCCATACAGTATTGCCACCTGTGCTAAACAGAGTAATCAATGGATTCCAAAAGGCTTGTGCATTAAATCCCTATCTAATGCCTACTCATCCAATATCCCCAGACTAGTTTCTGGCTTGTGGCCTTCGTCAGTGAGGAGCTTTGGATCTGAGAGCACTGCATCTAGATCTTAGGATCTAATGCAACCCTCTAGCAACTACCTTTTATCTCTACTTAACTACAAAACTATGAGAATGAAATTGAAAACACAAAAAATATTTTCAATCTAAGCTCAATAGCTTATATAGTCATATGGGTGCTGAACTGAGTTCAGCATCCATACATTTTGGTGTCTTTGGCTCTTTTACAACCATAGCACCACTATCCTATTAGGCAGGATTGGTGTTAAACCATTAAGCATCACATGATCACATTTCCTACACTAGCACATTAATTACTTGATAAACAGAGCAATACTCTCCATGGACAGTATTGCTCTGTTTACAACAGAGTAATCAATGTGATTCAGAAGGCTTGTGCATAAATCCTATCTAATGCCTACTCATCCAATATCCCTGACTAGTTTCTGGCTTGTGGCCTTCGTCAGTGAGGAGCTTTGGATCTGAGAGCACTGCATCTAGATCTTAGGATCTAATGCAACCCTCTAGCATCCACCTTTTATCTCTACTTAACTACAAAACTATGAGAATGAAATTGAAAACACAAAAAATATTTCCAGTTTTGTAGTTAAGTAGAGATAAAAGGTGGTTGCTAGAGGGTTGCATTAGATCCTAAGATCTAGATGCAGTGCTCTCAGATCCAAAGCTCCTCACTGACGAAGGCCACAAGCCAGAAACTAGTCTGGGGATATTGGATGAGTAGGCATTAGATAGGGATTTTATGCACAAGCCTTCTGGCATCCATTGATTACTCTGTTTAGCACAGGTGGCAATACTATAAGGAGAGTTTTGCTCTGTTTATCAACAATTAATGTGCTAGTATAGGAAATGTGATCATGTGATGTATATTTATTTAATATATAAGTATGAATACACACATGTTCATCATTATTATTTTTAAATATCATTTATATACTTCAGAATAAACTTCAAGTTTAATCCACTTTGCCCAATTTCTAGCTTCTTCATCCTATTTCAAAAAATTTTCTTATACCATTCATCTATCTCATATGATATTTTTCTAGATCTTTTATAATCTCTTGAGATTCAGTTTAAGATGTCAACTGTCAACTTATTATCTTTTTTTAACAATATATCAAACCCAGTATTATTTGAGCCTCTTAATACTCTCAATGATCTGCTGTTCTCTGATTTATTTCTCTATTGATCTCCCTTATTACTTTTATGATATGTCTCTTCACATTTTATTGTTTAGTCTGAAGTTTTTATTACTGTTCTGTTAAGTATCTGCATTCATACATAATAATTCCAAAGCATAACATTACATGAAATAAATATCAAATCACCTCAAATGTTAAGAATTTTTTTTGAATTAGCTGTTTTGAAATTGGAACTCTTAATGCATTTATTCACAGAGGGCGTAACTTATAAAAGTATTCATAGTTATATATTTAAAAACATAAACATAGTATATATATATACACTTAACATATAAATATTTCCACATTAGCCAATAAATATTAAATATTTATACAAATATAGGTAATTAAATTTTATAAAAATATATGCATGGCTACATGAAATAAATAAGCACACATAAACAGATGGCATATACAATCATGTACATGTATACACACACACACACACACATATATATTGTAACAATATAAAATAAGGGGTAAGTAATATGAGATGGTAAACCATCATCATCCCCGCATTTAATAATCAAATTAAAATATAAAAGAATGAAGGAATGAGATTAGCAAAGAAATGACTATAAGTTCACCCAGCATTAAACAAAAATAATAATCATTAATCATCAGCATTATTCAATCAACAAAGCAAAGAACAGTTACGAATCATAAACTCAACATTATAAAATCATGAATGATCAATAAAGAACAGTCAAAAATTAACAGTCAACTTTGTGATTGAATTTGAAAGGATCCATTAGGAATAAAAGAACAGGCTACTTATCTAGCCACTGACAAAACTTGGGGCAGATTATATACACAATGATTTGAATGCACAGACTTGTGCTAATCCATCAGAATGTAACAAAAAATAATGCTGGAATACAGAAACATGCTGATCATCATTAATATTTTGGCTATATAGTACTATTAATGTACTGGCCAACTATAAACTTAATTTCTAATAAAATAAAAATGTAGTGCATGGACTTTAAAGGATATATCTTTGCACCATCCAGGGTTATTATCTGAATGTCCAAAACATTAACATAAACTCCTAATCTCTATAAGTAACTATTCTGCTCTAATTTAGCTCAGGTAGCAAGAACTTTAAACTATTACTGTGAGCAAGAGATAAACAAATATAACAGCTTATTCTAATAATTTTAAATAATTTGTAGGTTCAATATGCTGTCAGTAAATAGCTTTACTGGCATAATTTAAAAATCCTAGAATACTAAACTGTTTTGAAATCAAGTCATACATACTGCCATTCATATAAGATTGCTGGAGGAATAAAGACATTAACTCTAGAATCCTATTTTTAAAACAATTATTTAATAACTAATTGATTAGCAATAAACAAAAATTTAAAAAATGACATGATAGTATGAAAATTTAAACATTCATTTTATTAAAAAAAATATAGTTTCATAAAAATTATATTAACCAGTTGATTTCTATTCATTAGATTAATTAATTTTTAATTCATTAAGTTATTTCTTTAAATAACCAAAAGTTGGGAATACAACATTTTTTAAATCAGAGATAACAATCTTTAAATTAGCTTAACTAATCCTTTATTAAATTTTGGAGGGAAAATAAATCAGTGAAAAAAAAAAACATTTCAGAAAGAAAAATTTAAATTTAGTAAAGTAAAATTTTCTTAAAAAAACATCTTTCATAATTTTGAAGAGAAAAATTGAAGAAATTTAAAAAAAAAACATGTTTCACTAGAAAATATTAAATTAATGAAATTATTCAAAATTATTAATTCTTACATATATAAATATTACTTTTATATAAAAAAATATTTTTTTTTCTGTAAATGAAAAATGTATCCATACAAAAATACCTTTAACTATGGTTTTATTCTTCTGTGGAGTTCTTTGTAGTTATAATTTCCAGTTTTGTCAGGTGTTTGCTTCTTGAAGGCTTCTACACATGTACATGATTAATTTGTCATTTTCTTGGTGTGTAGTATTTCTAAATTAACAAACAACAAAATTTTATCCATTTTCTTTCCACTAAAATTTTCAGGTGAGACTAACACATACAGAGACTCCTACTCTTGGTTAAAGACAAGGTTTGTTGCAGATTACTGCAGGGGGTAACTTTTTTACATTTTGTTAGAGAAACAGGTTACATGGAGGAAGATGGGGTTAATTTTTAGTTGACTTTAGCACATGGTTTTTATTGTGGAAACCATTATTATAATTAAACTCATAGTATGCCAACAGCTTGGTTAAATCTTTAACAGCTTAAATAAGACTTCTGTTTTTTCTTCTTTAGCAGCTGTGTCAGCAACTTCTTTTCTTCTACTGTCTTCAGCAGCTGGATTAAGACCAATTACCTCTCACAAGACACCTAAGTCTTTGACTAATCCATATCCCTTTTTTATAATTTTAGAACAACTCTGGCTTCAAGCCAATCACAATTCTGTCTTTAACATGACACAATTAGTAATAACCAATTGGATCAATTTTTACAAATACAATGGGTCAGTTTAAATTAGAATCATAAAATTTTTGATATTTTTTTTTAATTAATTTTTTTTTGCAAAAATGAGAACAAAATAATCAGATTAATTAAGCTGATTTCTAAACACTATCTTTTATTTTGGAGAAAGATAAAGAGAAAAGAAAGAAAGAAGAAAATAAAACAGCTCTGATCAATTAAAGTAAAATTAAAAAAAAAAGTTAGAATCTTATTTATTTATTTTTTCTTTTCATTTTAAAAGTACTACTAAACATAAAACTTTTCTCTTTTATTTTCTTTCAAGAGTTAAAATCAAAAGTTTCAATAAACTTTTCAAAATCTAAACTGGTAAATAGTTAACAATTATTGAAGAGAGAGAACAAAAGAAATTATTTATTTGATTTTATACTTCTCTCTTTCTTTTACAAACATTTACTATTTATTAAAATATTCATCTTCTTATATAAAAAAATAATGTTTGAGAATTATTAAAGAAAATTGTCTAGAATTTCCACATTATCATTTGGGGAAAAAATAAAACATTTAATTAAATGACCCATTATTATAATAATAAAAAAATATATAGAAAATTAAATACTTTTTTCCTATTAATTAAATCTAAATGTAAACTTAAGGAGCTTGCAGTATTAGTGCCCACAATGTTATATATATATAGTGATGATCGCACATACAGTGATCACACATGTATATATTTGATATTAAATAATATTAAATACTATAGTTTTTTTTTTTTTTTTAAATATACAAATAATTAAAATGGTTAAAATCACTTAAGAAAGGAATGCATTAATTACTGTAATGAAATAAAAGAGAGGGAAATGGGATCGAACAAGATTCTTATCTTTCACCCTTCAAAGTTTATATTTTGGAAAAATAGAAATATTAAAAGTTAGAAATAGTAGAATCGTATATTAAGTTTAGGATGAAAACATAAAAAGGAGATATAAATAAAAGGGGAATCAAATGATTTAAAAAGGTGACATTTAGGAGTTTTAAATGAAAGTATAAGTAGAGATGCATTAGTTAGTTACATAACTTAATATAGAGAATGGAATTTTGAAATATTTTAATCAATGCCATAGCTATCATGAAGAAGTCCAAGATATTGCATACGGATATTTTGACTGTTGATCATTAAAGAGTGGTAATAAAAGTATTAAGGCATTACTATAAATATTAAAAAGGGTTTTTTTTAAAAAAAAATTTACATAGAGGCTCAAAAATTCTAACTATACCTCTGATTTAAAATGTATGTAGTTAACATGCAAATAATTCAGAAAAGTGTAGGTAAATACTATTTGTTTGGGTCTTTTAATTGCTTAAATTTGTTTAGTTTTATATAAAGTTGCTTTATATATATATAATTTAATTTTTTTATTTTGTTGTTGGTTGTTTTTTGTTTTGTCTTTATGGATATATATATTTTAACCTTATGTTATTTCATTTTTTTTGTTTTCTCATTTTTACTATATTTCATATTTTTCCTTTTTCTTATTTAATCATATTATTTTATAGTCTGTCTATGATAATCCAGAACTTTTTTATCGGCATGTTTATAATCATGCTGAAATCTTTCCTGAGGGAAATCATCCAGAAGGTGGTATTTATTGCACCTGGAATGGTATGTATATTTTATATATTTCTAATGTTTATATCATTGATAATACAGTTGCTAAGACACTTTAAACAGTCAGTTTAATGTGTATATTACTAATGATAGTAGGATAAGATTTATAAATGAGCTTTTAATTTTTATTAATTTTTTATTAACATGCTATTAAAAAGCGAAATTTAATAATAGTAAAACAGTAACAATACAGAAGTTTTAATGCAAGCAATCGTTAAAAAACATTTGTTGCATATGCCAATTTCCAATATGTTTTAGTACTTTCCATTTCTTTCACTTAAAAGTTTCTGCAGAAAAAAACTTATTATAAAGAAAGATGAGGATCTTTTGAGATTTTGATAGTAGTGAATTTGAAAAAGATAATATTGAATATTGTTTTTACTTTGCCTGAATATGGTTCAAAAAGTTTTCTATTTATATTTCCAGTAGAAAATGCTCAAGAAGAAATTGATAATTTCAAAAGAAAATAGGCCAAACTTGTTTTTAGATTTAAAGCTGAAGAGATATTTTGTCATGACAGCTATATAAAAATTAATTCCAAGAAAACCATCAATTTAATGTCCTGATTCTATGTTTTGGAGATGATAATATATAGCATCAAGATTAGAAGAGAGTTTAAGATAATCTTAAGGAAGGAACAATTTGAAATACAGAGGATTCGTGCAATTGATGGATCACAGTATTAGTAAAGAAGTCTCATATTTTTGAAAAAGATAATTTATAAGAAAGTGAATTCATACAATTTCCAAGTTTTTTTTCATTGCAAAAATTGCACTCTCATGGAAGAATATGATCACAAATTAATTACTTTTTATCAAAACAATGAAAGTTTTTTTATCAATCAAGCATAAAGTATAATTTTCATATGATTAGTCATAAATGTTTTTGAAAACTTACAATAGTTCATTTTAAGGCTTCATTAATCACTCTTAAGAACTGTATAATTAACAAGAAACTATAACTTAGAATTAATTTTAGAAGAGATATTGTCTTGTAAAGACATTTCTCATCTAAAGATTAGAATGATTATTATGTAATTGGTCAAATTAAATCTTATTTGGAATTCAAAAGTGAAAGTAGTTATCAAGTAGATCATAATCACCACTTTAATGATCAACATTTTTATAGAATTTGTAAAAAAAAAAAAAATTACATTTGATACTAGTATTGCTTTCCAGTAGACAAATAGGGTAAAAATTCTCATTACAAAGGACAATTTTAATTATCCTGATCAAAATCTTATTGACAAAATAAATAAAAAATTAGACCTGTATGATGATGAGGGAATGACTTTTACTTATCAGTTAACTCAAAGTGAAAAGATGTAAAAGGAGAATTTAATTATTTGAAAAGAAAAAAAATCTGTTGAAAGCAATAAGGAATTAAAAAGATTTTGTAGAGGATTTTCATAGGGAATATAGCCTAACGGCATTAATCAAAGACCATTAAAGTGTTAGAAGAAACTGAGAAAATTAATATTAAGATTAGTAAAATGTTTGAAAAAATAAACATTGCTTATAACAAAATATTTTAAATGTAGTTGAATTATATATTTAAATATCATGATTATCTGAGAGTTTATGATAGTGGCATTTTTCTTGTTCCATATTGAACTATTTCCATCTAATTAAATTATTATATTTTTGAAAAATTCGAATTTTATTTACATTTTTTCCAAATATATTTAACTATTGATAATAGTACATGAGGTTAGTATAGAACACAATGTTTTGAATGATATTTTACTCCTCCCTTCTTCAGGTGTTTCTGGCCTGATCAATGATAATAGCTAGTATGAGAATTAAACTGCTAACCTTTAGATTCAAGAATATGTAATTTAAGGTAATGCTCTAACAAACTAGACTATTCTCCCAAAAGCAATAGAAATTTAATATAGAAATCTATGATAATTCTTCTGAATTTTTTATTTTTTATCGATAAGATTAATGAATGTTTCCAATTATTATGGCTTATCATATTATTTAAGTTTTCATTAATCTTGTTTTTAAATGGAAAATCAGATGGGATCCTCACAGGTAGGTATATAAAATGTCTACTGATTACTGCTTTTGACAGAATTACCTAATTGTTTAAGGTATCATCTTAAATTCAATATTCACAAGTTTAAAGGTCATTGGTTCAATTCTTTATGCAGCTGTCATTGGTCAGACAAACAACAACTGAAGCAGAGAAGAGATGAGTTCCACTCATAATGTTGCGGTTAATGTAAGACTGTGTGATATTATTAACAGTTGAATGTATTTAGAAAAATGTAAAAATTAAAATTTGAATTTTTCTAAGAATATATAACTACAATATTAAAATGATTTTATGGTCCCCTCTAAGTCAGATAGATATTAATGATAATTTAAAAGTAATGGATGTGATAACTTAGCAAAAAAGGTTGAATGCATTGCAGGGTAATTGGATCTTTTGATTAAAATTATAATATTAAGATTTTTGGCTGTGGTGCAGATTTTTATTAGGATGGAATAGAATTTTGTTTATTGAATGAATCCTAATTATATAGTTTCATTTAATTTTATGGTAGTTTTAAACATTTAAATGAACAGATTCAATTCATTAGTCTATCATGCTATACTTTATTAACATTTTTTATGTGAATTGGATTTAGTCCTATTTTTTATTTTATAATAAAGTAAGTTCATATTTAATATTTGTAGTATACAAATAATGGTGCTTGTCTTATAGATAAAGACGTCGTTCGTTTTCACGCTAAAACTATAAAATACGATCATTCCTGGGCCGTTAATTATAATAATTGTAACGTGTTTTTTGTAATGCGAAAATAAAAACAAAAGAAAATGTAAAATAAAATAAACAAATTACAATTTGATTTGTGTTTTTTAGTTTGCTTTATTAGAAAAATCAATTTTCTATCGGTGATTTTTTTACTGGGGTTATGGCTTTTTTTTTCTTGTTGTTTAAAAACTCATAATTGGAATAAAAAGTAAAATTTCTTAGTCTTCCTTTTACATTTTATTTCTACAGAGAAACAGATATTATTGTGTTATTGCTATTTTTTAGTTTTTTAGTCTTTGTTTTAATTTTTTTTTTTTTTTTACAGACAAACAGATATTACTGCTATTTTTTATTTCAAATAGAATGACAACAAAAAGTAAAAGTTGTTACGGTTAAGTTTAGGGTTAGGTTTAGGATTAGTTTTAGGGTTAGTTTTAGGGTTAGGTTTAGGGTTAGTTTTAGGGTTAGGTTTAGAGTTAGTTTTAGGGTTAGGTTTAGGGTTAGTTTTAGGGTTAGGTTTACGTTTAGTGTTCTGTTGTTTGTAATGCTAAAATAAAAAATATCAAAATCGTATTTTTGTAAATATTTTTTTTTAGTAACATCTATAAAATAAATGATAACAATAAACGTAAACTATATTCAACAAAGTATAACCGTAGTCGGAGAAAAGAAAGAAAGTAAAACTTTTTTAAACAACAACAAAAATGTCTTCTTTACTTATTAATCATGTTTATAATATATGCTTTTTATGAAATTTACAAAAAAACCGTGCATAATTGTACTTTTCTTACTGGATATTTTTGTGTTAACGTTCCTTTTTACTTGTTTGTCTTGTGGAATGTTACGAACAGTACGTTACTTGATGCGTTACCTAATTCCAACTCACTTTACACATATATCTTGTCAACATTTTCCCAATTAAAACTTCAATACAGTATGGTGTAAAAAGTATGATAATTATTACTTTACAAAATCTGAACATTTCAATACTTAAAAAAAAAAAAAAAAAAATCCAATGAAAACAACATTTCCATCCAATTCAAAAAACATCCCCTCTCACCAAGCCATAACCATTTTATAAACTGTGCAAATTCGGAAAATGTATTTGCTGCGATGCGACACACATGCTGTACTGTGACGCGACATAGCGGCCTGCAATCTGTAGCACAACAAAAAAGTTGTATTATAGAAAACGCGGGTTCGAACATGTCGGCCACGGAAATGGCATTTTTATGTGTTTTAGCACAAAAACGGTTCCATAGAGCGGCATCTTTAGCTATAAGACTAGTACTCAAATAATAAATAACTAAAGGGAACCTGTTATTACTTTATAGAACTGTTGAAGATTGGCTTGAATCTGTAATCTCAAAGCTAAGATAACATCATGATAAATATGATGTATGAGTGAATGGATATTTTTCACAAATCAACATTTAGAGCAAACTTATTTTCATATTAGATAATTACTTACCTTTTATCTAAATTTTTTTAAAATAACCTTTTAAATTTTTTTGATCCATGTCTCATATGATATGATATGATATTCAAATGGTTTATTGCTATGGGGTTCACAGGAAGTTTTGGCATTTGAAATGCTGGAACTGGGATTGATCCAAGGACTTTACACTCTACTACTACATTGAACCACAGCCTATCACTTTGGTGCTGATATTTTCCTAGTCAATTGATCGTATGACTTTTTTTTTTCCATCAAAACCTCAAATTCTGTTTTTCGTCACTTACTTCAAACTAAGAATGAGATAAATTATGAAGTTACTCCAATTCATTACTATTTCCAGAAATAGTGAAACACCATATTTGAAAAATCAACTTCACCTATTACTATTTTATAAAGCTTAAAACAAATAATTTTATGCTGATTCTAAAATAGTGTAATTAATAAAGTTAAAATACTTTGCATGAAAATGATTTTAGCTATGATATCTCTAAAATCATCTTTATATTGTACCTATAGTGACACTTTAACTTTTGTCAAATGGTTATTGATGGCCTTGCTTTTGGCAGAGTGCAAAATATTAAAGAATGTTTATACTTAAATAAATTAATCGTTGAAAAGAAATGTTTTCAATTAAACATAGTTTAAAGAAACATAAATGCATATATATATATATTGATTAATGGAATTGAGCTTATAAATTACCTTATATGGAAAGGAATTCCTAAAACATTAAATTAATTGTATAGATCTAAAACCTTACAGATATGGAAATAAATTCCTAAGAAAGTAATTAATTGTGTAATTAAAAAGCTAAGGAATTTCATTGATGATAACAAACTAAATAATAAACCATTAAGCATCACATGATGTGGCAATACTGTATGGAGACTTTTGTTCTGTTTATCAACAATGTGCTCGTATAGGAGATGTGATCATGTGATGCTTAATGGTTTAACACCAATCCTGCCTAGTAGGATAGTGGTGGCTATGGTTGTAAAAGAACCAAAGACACCCAAATGTATAGGTGCTGAACTGAGTTCAGACCTATATGACTATATAAGCTATTGAGCTTAGATTGAAAATATTTTTTATGTTTTCAATTTCATTCTCATAGTTTTGTAGTTAAGTAGAGATAAAAGGTGGTTGCTAGAGGGTTGCATTAGATCCTAAGATCTAGATGCAGTGCTCTCAGATCCAAAGCTCTTCACTGATGAAGGCCACAAGCCAGAAACTAGTCTGGGGATATTGGATGAGTAGGCATTAGATAGGGATTTTATGTACAAGCCTTCTGGTATCCATTGGTTACTCTGTTTAGCACAGATGGCAATACTGTATGGAGAGTTTTGCTCTGTTTATCAAAAACTAAGTAATACAAATTGATTAAAGCCAAAGTATTTATTCCAGAAAAGATAAGAAAAACAAAGGAAGAGATAAAAGAACTGCTGGCTTTTTCTGTGGTGGCTGCTACTGTTAGTGTGTCTGTGAGTTGAAGAGCAGTAGATCATCATCAGAGGATTCCCCCCCCCCCAAGATTTGGTCCTATAGGTCACTAAGCTGACTAGTGCTTTTAACAGACTGTCTCAGTCTTATTATTTTGAAACACCTCAAGAGGTTCTTTGAGAGTTATATTATAAAGCCTATAGACAGTAGTGAAGATAAAGATATTTAATGGCTTTTCCTTAATTGTATAAACAGTATTCGCTATTCAATAATTAACTTGCTCAAATGCAGACTTTATATTAGTGTTAAAGATCAGTATAGTAATTATTTTTCCAAATTGTTAATAATTTACTATTGCTAAGTATATGTGCTATTATTCTGTCAAGTTTTGTTGTATATTTGTTTGCTGGTCGCCAAGTTATAGTTGGGGACACAGCACAGAGAACTTAACATTTATTTGGATTTGTTATTGTCATGAGTCATTAGTATGAAAAGTAAAAATAAACAAATGCTAAGTTGGTGACTTTATCCTTATTCCAGAACTTCATTTTGCAATGCCTATCATTATGCCCATTATTGGAAGTATAATAAAGACAAGTTTCATCTTACCATAAGTGTAAAGGAAAAAAAGCTGTGAAACTTGAAAGAAAAAAATTGGAAATATTACTTGGAAGATATATCGTGCAATAAAATCTTGAAAATTTTTATTTTAAATATCCTTCATTTATATTTAGTGTTTTTAAACAAATAAGCAATTTTTCTGCTGTAACAAAATATTTATGATAGTCAATCCATGTATTGTACATAAATTTAATATTAATGAATCATTTGAATTTACAGCCTCAATATCATTATTTCCAATAACTTTTGGTCAAAATCTACTATTTGTACAAAATATACATTAAAGTCTCCAAGAAGAAAAATTTGGTCTTTTAATGAAATTGCTGTAAAAATGCGATCCAACTAGGAATAAAAAATTTTCTTCCCTGAATTATCTGAATCTAAGGTTGGAGCAGAGACATTGATAAAATGAGCTCTAATACCATTATTCAAGGCAAGTTTGAAGATCCTTAATCTTTCATTGATACAATGAGGAATTCCATCAATTTGATACTAAATTAGATTTTACAGCAAATCCAACACTAGATATTCTTCTTTCATTGACTTACTTGCCTTTCTATTCTCAAAACAATGGCATTTAATTGATTATATTATTGTTAGAATTCAGAATACAAGAGAAGTTCACATTACATGAGCATTCACAAGCTCAGGTTGGTGGACAGATCGTAGATTAGTACAGTCTAAGGTTAAAATGATAGTTTCATTAAAAAATAAGTATTATTCCAATCATATTCCAAAAAAAAATTGTTGTTCATTCTTATATACATAATAAATTTCAATAACTATTAAATACTAAAATGGCTAATTTGGATCTTCAAAACTGTCATATTATCGAAGCGTGAAATTTTCTTAAGGAATATGTTATGGATACAAGTAAATCTATTTTTGGGTTCACAAAAAAAAAGAATCATGACTTGTTTTCTGACAATGATCATATTATTGGTGATTTAATTAAAAAGAAACGTGGCATCCATCTGCTTGGAAAATAATAGATTAAATGTGGAACTTTATAATAAATATAAAAATCTGATAAGCAGAGATTCAACAATTGACAAAGAAGGCTTAAAAATGATTGGTGGATTTAAAACTACAAAGAAGATACAGACATTTGTTGATCATGGTCATTATAGATCCTTTTTTTTTTTTTGACGCATTGAAAGCAACATATGGATCTGAGAAACAATATCACAGTCCTATTAAATCCAGCAATGACCTTCTCTTACATGATGATAATGATATTTTGAGAAGGTGGAAAGAGTATTTTGATCATCTTTTAAATAATGATACAAGAATTGATATGACGACTTTTAATGATAAATCCATTCTACCTACTTATTTAGATTTGGACAAAGACATTGAGCTTAATGAAGTCAAAACAGCTCTTTGTAATTTTAAAAATGGAAATGTTGCAGGTCCTGATGAAATAACTGAGAAGTTTTAAAATATGGTGATGATTTATTAGCTTCAAAAATATGGAATTTTTTAGGAATATCTGGATTCATGAAATTGTGCCATCTGATTTTAAGAATGTTTTAATTGTTCCAATTTTTAAAATCAAAGGGAATAGGCAAGATTGTGGTAATTATCATGGAATATCATTATATTAAAACAGGCAAAACTCTCTATACTTATTGGTACTCGGTGCAAGCCAGAGTAATCAATGGATGCCAGAAGGCTTGTGCATAAAATCCCCATCTAGTGCCTACTCATTCAATATCCCCAGACTAGTTTTTGCCTTGTGGTCTTCATCAGTGAAGAGCCTTGGATCTGAGAGCACTGCACCTAGATCTTAGGATCTAATGCAACCTCCCAGCAGCCACCTTTTATCTCTACTTAACTATGAGACTTAAATTGAAAACACCATAATATTTTCAATCCAAGCTCATCAGCTTATATAGTATATAGGTCTGAACTCAGTTCAATACCCATACATTTTGATGTCATTGGTTCTTTAATAACCATAGCCACCACTATCCTATTAATAACAGTTAAGAACAAGCACAAGAAATAGTGATCATGTGATTATATCCATTACAACAAAGATATTTTCTAGAATTTTGTTGAATAGATTGCTTCCAGCTATAGATGAACAGTTACTAGAGATTTATTGTAGTTTTAGGAATCAAGAAGTACTATAGATATGATTTTTGTTGCCAGGCAAATGTAAGAAAATTATCAGGTACAAAGAAATGATTTATATATTGGTTTTTATTGATTTGGTCAAAGCATTTGATTCAATTAATAGAACAGATATATGGCGTTGTTTGAAATTAATTGGTTGTACACCAAAATTTATTTGTATTATAAAGATGGGAAAATCTGAGACATTTGAAATGAGAACTGATGTTAAACAAGGATGTGTGCTTGCTCCAACTTTGTTTTCAATTTTTATGACATAGTCTTTGGAATTGTTTATAGGTGGTTTAATCAGGCAGAGTCAGTTGAAAGCAAAAACAAGAACTTCATCTTTTTGGAATTCTGGTTTTACAATACATTAGTGATTGTACTATTTTTTCCAGTTCAAAAGATATCTTAATGTTTTAAATATAATTATAAATATCTTGATTTATTAATAATATTCAAAAAACTCTTTATCAGCCAATGACAGAAGGAAAATGCTCAGCCACTTTCAGTTTGGACAGTTATCAACTTGAGAATATAAACCAGTTTGAATATCTTGGCAGTTTTATAAGTAGATGGGTAGACTTAAGTGTTGAGATCCAACACAGATTGCAATGTGCTGCTACTGTTTTTAATAAGTTAAGAGATAGAATATTTCATGAAAGGGAAATAACTACTGCAACTAAGCTGTATATAAAGCTGTTATTTTATCTAATTTATTGTATGGATATGTAGCTTGGCCACCATATCAGTGTAATATAATGGCATTAGTAAAGAATTTCATATCAGGATGCTCCGTACAATTTTAAAAATACAATGATTAGATTGTAAAACCAATCAATATGTTATTCAGCTTGCAGGATGTATTATAAATTTCATCATGTATAATACTAAATCATCCCTGCACTTTACTACTGTTACACAATGCTTTATTTACCACCCTCTTTTACAGTTTACAGTTTCGATTGCCCCAGCAATCTTCTTCAGAACTTTTATATCTCCTAACTGCTAAATTTAAAAAAAATCATCTTCATTGGAATGGGGTCATATGAAATGAATAAACAATACAAGACTTCCCAAAAAGGTGTTTTATAATGAACATGGGTTTTTAGAAGAGGTAGACCCAATTATGTTATAAGGATCACCTCAAAGACATTATTAAGAAGTGCAATGTCATTTGTATCCATTGGGTAGGCAGAGAATAGAATACATTGGAGAGCTAAAATTAGATAAAGTGATGAAGTATTTCTGAAAAATAAATAAAAGGCATCAACAAGAAAACAGAAAATTGAATTAGTATGTTCTATATGTAGACGTATTTGTAACTCACAGATTGGTTCGTATAATCATTGCAAAACATTTTTAGAGGAATTTGTTTCTTCCCCCCCCCTCCCCCCTTTTTTTTGAAGCTGGAATAACCATATTTTTTGTTGAGTGATTGTTTATTATTGTTATTATTTTTTAACAAATAAGATAATAATCACTTTTGGAAATTATTCATTTAATAAAAGGAAATCAAAAAGAAATATCTAATATTAAAGAAATTATATTGTTTCCAATTGTGTCAGCAGATGGTTTTGCAATTGAATTTGTAACAATTCAAACTCATTTATAGTTACATTATGATTACTTCTAATTTTTCCAAAAGATGATGTAAATTTTTCTTGACAAAGTTGCTTCTTAAAAAGTTTTTTTTTGTAAGAATAAAAATTATTCCCGAATATTACCAATCCACCACTTCCTTTATTTTGCTGTAAAGTAAGGTGGATAAATTGCAATAAAAATTATTGTTATCATCTGTAAGTTATTGTTTAACTTTATGTTGATTATTGATCTTTTGATCATTTTTTCATCCAGGCTTTTCCAATCATCTTTATCACAGACATTAATCTCCTGGATCTAGAGGCAATCATTTGTCAATACAAACATACTCTAGTGCTAAAGTGTTTTCCTTTTTTGTGTCCAAAAAGGCACTCAGGGTGTTGATATTATTCTTCATTTAGTTAAAGTTAGTTTTCACTATAATGACTGTTGTTGTAAGATGCCCCCTCTGTAAAAAAGCCTTAAATGAATTTTTTAAACTATTCTAAACCTTCTCCACTGCTTAAATGAAATATTTTTCTAAAAATAAATTGAAAGAATACTATCTAGATAATGTAGAAACATTTTAGAATTCTTAAATTATTAACCAAAATTGCTAAAAGCTGAATTTATTTACACATCACATGTAACTTCTTTATATTTTAGGTTGCTCCAGTCATGTCCGCAGCAAGCACAAATTAAAAGATCACCTGAGAAGCCATACCCAAGAGAAACTAACTGCATGTCCAACTTGTGGAGGATTGTTTGCCACTCGTATTAAATTTTTTGATCATGTTAAAAGACAGGCGTCTACAGAATGTATGTTATTTTTTTGTTTCTACATGCATTTTAGTTTTATTATGTATAAAATTATTTTAAATGTAGGATTGGGTTGTGTGTTACACACACATCCTTGAGTAGGCTTTGCATGTCTACTGAAATAAACATGCACTTGTCGTAAAAAATGAAATTGAATAATTTTTTTTTTAAAAAAAAAACCTTATAGGGTCTGCTTGTTGACTGCATTAAATACCTATTTAGCAAATTACTATCAGTAATCATTATATTCAAAATAATATGTTTGGGATAATTTTAACTGCTTTTTCTTATTGGTAAATATATTCATGGACAAAAATAGATTATTTTGAATATTAAGTATGCGTGGAAAGATTATGTGTAATTAGTTAAATAGAAATTTAAAAAAAAGTAGAAAAATTAGAGTTTGGTTCTGAGAAGTTTAAACTTCTTAACATATTTAGCCTTTACCAGCTATATTTATAACTATATAACAATTATTAATAAGACACATTTTGTGTTAATGTGCAACCCCCCCCCCCCTCATATCACTATAATATTTAGATTTTTAGCATATGGAATAATTCTTTAACTCCTACTTTAAATTAACTCAATATTATCAATGCAGTCATTATATACACATTTTTAATAACTCTTGTAAAAGATTATATCTTTCTCACTCTGCAATAAATATTACACAATATATTTGGAACACTCATATCCTTCTCATTCTGCAATAATATGTTTGAAACACTCGTAACACCATATATTTAATCTTCCAATATTAATTCCTATACTGCTGAGTAATCAAAAATGATACACTATTATCTACAGCTTAAATTTTTGTATTAAAAATGAATTTATACAATGAGAAAATTAGCTGAGTCAATTTACAATCGAAGTTCAATATATCCACTTTGAATGGAATTTTTTTCTCATATTTATTATTGTAAAAATTCACTTCCCATAAGTATTGAGATTGCAGATAAGAATATATCATTTTTGTATGCTTAGTGATTCACATTTAGGTGTTCTTGTTGCAAGACTTAAAATATAAAAGATGTTATAAGAGGTGTGAATGTTTTGAATACACTATGAAAAAAATGTATCATTTACATTTATCAGTTTAGTGAGTTTCAAAAATACTTTTATAGGCCAAACGATATTAACCTTTTTAACCCATCATATTGAGTTTGAAAATAACTTTTGTATATATTCTAGTCAGCAAATTAAATCAGCAAGTTTAAATGGCTGGCAAGAGAACAAGACAGTACTTGATTAAAAAAGTAGTTGGTAATTTATATTACCTGGCAATGGATTCGTTCCTATCAATTAAAAATATTAATAATATGAAATTAATATATTGTCAGAATCTATTCCACAATTCTTTCCTCAGTTTATAGTGTTAGATCATTTGATTTTGACCTAAAAGCTGCCTAGATAAAATCGTTTACAATGCAGATAGAATTGAAAATTTTTAAAACTAATAAATTACTTACTAGATGAGAATTAGGAAGTTTAAATCAAAGAGAATTAAATAGAAAACAATTCATATTAGTTCAATTCCAATAAAAAAATTTTAAAAAATGAATAAGAAAATACTAAAATTATTTCAGCAGTCTTTTCTAAAAACAAATCTAAAATAATAGTAATAATAATAATGTTGAATTTAGAAAATATAATGAAATACAGAATGTTACAAAAAATTATTGCTTAGAAAATGCAGATTATATATTAAAGTATCACATGACTTCCTTGCTCTATTTACTTTCAACATCTGCATTAGGAGTAATTTATTTTGTTTACTCTACTCTAATGCCATCTACAGGAAGATTGAATAATCAATGGTCAATTGATAGAGAAAATAAAGTGAATCACTATTTCTAATGCAGGGCAAAAACACACCTTGGATAAAACTTCAACATTCTCTGAAGAATAATGGCAATTAACACTACAATTAAAGTCATAATGAAAAATCCTCTTTATATTCAGCTTTTTATGTACCCCAAAATGTAGTCCAAAGGATTTTACAATATTAATGAGTGAAACACATGATAAAAAAACGCAAGATTAAAGAATCATATATTATACAAAATTCATCTTGTGCTATGAATTCAAAATTAACCAGCTTTCCGATTAGTTGTTCCTGGCCAATACAATGAAATGTTAGATTCATCACCTAGGAGAAAATAGAATTGTTTACACTGCCTTGATAAGGACTCGTAAGAGTTGAAAGCGCTTGTTTTTATTTATTTATATTAAACTCTGTATTAACAATTGACACAAATTGTTATTTATATTATTTTTATATTATTTCTCTTGATGAAGATACATACAATAGTGTTTGTATTTTGTTCTGATAACAGTTTTTTATAATGTATGTACAACTTGAGTATACAATATGGCTACTCTTTTGATGTTTGAGGATAATGATTCTCTGCTTTGAAGTATCATTGTCAGAGAAAAGTCATGCCCTTGTTTAATTTTAAAATGTTATTTCATTAATTTGTCATAGATTGTTAATCTTGATATGATCATTTTGTATTCTTTTATTATTATTTTTTGGATTAATTCTTTCACTAAAGATATTTTTTATAAAACTTCTGGACAGAATAAAATCTAATTAAATCACTTTATCAACGCAAATTCTTAGAATAAAATTAACTCTTTTTATCTTTGATAGAGGTTCACATTTCCTTTCTGGAACTAATTATTTTTGTAAGCATTATTCTTTTATTTGGAATATATAATACTTCTTGATAAGAAAACAAATATAAGGAATAGTTTGTTTTTGTGTTGAAATCCTAAAGATTACACATATAGCAAAATATAAAGAAAATATTTAGGAATTAAAGAAAAAGCTATTGATATGCAAATAAAGGGCAAATACTCATTTATGAAAAAAACCCAAGTAACTCATGTTGGTACCAAACAACTAACATAATATAAAGTATAGATACATATGTCAGCCTAAACACAAATATTTTGTTAGTTTATAATTCATTTCATTAAAGAAATAGTCAGGATGCAACACACGTAGAGCAAATTAAGTTTATGAGAACAAAAAAGAGATGGACTATAATCAGATTCTGTGAATTGCTTTACATTTCATTCTGAATTTTATTATTTTTTGAATTTTACTATTTATAACAATAATGCAGCTTTGCATGTTAATTTAAACCCTGGTTCAATGTCAAGCTGACATTGAGAGAATATACAAATACTAAACTTATTTTAGTAATTTGATTTGGGAAAAATTGGAATATTTTTATTTATTACTATTAGACCTTTTTGTTCATTTTTGGCTATAGCTTTTTCATTTTACATTATTGGTAGAGCAACAGACTTGAAAGCCCTGGATTGAAGCTCACCCCATAATTCCAGTTCTCACATGTCACAATGACTTCCCAAGCAATTAATGATTGAATTGTTAACAGCTTTCTGTAATTAATGCATTGGCGGAATGATAGACCCAAGAGCTAAAACTTCCTGGTCCAAAACTCACTCTGTCACTTTTGGTATTCGATCACATGATTTCCTAAACAGTGAATCATTTGATTATTATTTTTAATTTTTAATCATAGCCATCAATGTTGCTTTTTAATTTTTATATAAGTTGAATGATAAATTTTATTTTCTGTTGCTTAACATTATAATTTACTACTAAACACATTTTTAAAGTAAAATATTTTAATCTCAAAGAAGGACTATTATGTCAGATGAATGCAGCTCACCTGAAGTATCTGTGAGTATTACAAATTTGAAAAAAATATAAAATTCCTTTCATCATTGTTATTGGCACAAATAATTCAGCCCTCAGTGAATTTGTTCTTTCAATCATCTGTCCATTTCAAAGTTCATTTTATAATTACCCAGAAGAAGACAAGAATTTTAAAATAAATACAAATAAATTTTACTTTCGTATGATGTTTGCATGATGTTAAATTAGGACACTGTATTTTTTCTGATGCAACTTTTATTCATCATGTTTGTTTTATATATGCAAGCATACAGATGTGTTAATATGTATATGTTATTGATATTTCATTCATTAACTTTTATTTTTAAAATCAGTCGACTGTAGATTTATAAATGTTTTATTCCAAAAGTTAAGCTTGTAAAAATTATTTTGCTACTATAAAAATAAATCTAGAAATAATTAAGGACTGAGTTTATTTAATAATCACTTTTTTCTTTATACATTGTTTAACTTTTCCTAAACAATTATAATTGACATAAGCACTAAGAATGCTGAGTAAGAAAAGCTTTTCTTATTTAGCATTCCTAATGCTTATATTATTGACTTTTTTGTTTATTTTGTATATAAATTACATTCATTATTATTTAACATGTTTATTTATTTATTTTTTTCCAGTACAGAGTTTCCAGTGTTCTCATTGTAGTAAAAAGTTTCCTTCAGAACGGCTTCTACGAAATCACATGAGACAACATGGTAAAGTTTTATGTTGTATTTTATTGTTGTTGTTTTTTAAAAAAGTTAGTTTAAATATAGTGTTTGTTGTTGTTTGAATCTACAGTAACATCACATGACTTTATATACTTCCATAAGTGGTTATTTCTACTCTACTGTGGAATCATCCATATAAACTTGAATAATCATGGGATATCAGATAGTAGTGCTATAAAATAGTTCAAGAATAGAATTCAGATAACTGTTTTTGGAATTGTATGAGTTATATGAAAGGTGTCATTTTTAGTAATGTTTCTAGCTAAAGGATTGAAGGGGCTTACAGTTATTATAGAACTGATGTCTCTAAAATATATAGAAATTGACCTAGTACAAGATCATCTATACAATTATGCACATGAATTAACCTGCATTTCCAGGTTTGAATCATAGTCTTTATCGACTGAGGCAAAAACTGGAAATTTTGTAAGTACTTGAAAAAACTATTTAAGCAAGGAAGTCATTGGTAGTGAATTATTTAATTGTCACTAGTGATTTAATTGTAAAGTATTATACTTGTTATAAACAAAGGCAAAACTCTCCATACAGTAGTGCCACCCTGTGCCAAACAGAGTAATCAATGGATGCCAGAAGGCTTGTGCATAAAATCCCTAACTAGTGCCTACTCATCCAATATCCCCAGACTAGTTTCTGGCTTGTGGCCATCATCAGTGAGGAGCCTTGGATCTGAGAGCACTGCACCTAGATCTTAGGCTCCTCACTGATGATGGCCACAAGCCAGAAACTAGTCTGGGGATATTGGATGAGTAGGCACTAGATAGGGATTTTATGCACAAGCCTTCTGGCATCCATTGATTACTCTGTTTGGCACAGGGTGGCACTACTGTATGGAGAGTTTTGCCTTTGTTTACAACAATTATGTGCTAGTATAGAGAAGGTGATCATGTGATATTATACTTGTTGTAATATGCATACAAATTGTTTGCTTGTTTTTTTTGTTTATTATTGTATTAAGTAAATAATATAATATAAAATACTATTGATTATATATTGTAATGGTATGCACCCTATTTAAACAATTAGTAATGAATTCAAGTAACAATTAAATAATAATAACAATTATTTGGCAATTAAATTTTCATCTAGGAGAATCTAGAGACATCTAACGGGTGACTGTGTACATGGTGGAGTGAACGAATACAATTTATTTTCAATATGACATGTAATTTCTAATCATGAATAATGATCAAATTGAGCCTATATAAAAACAAATTTCCATGCAGATCCTCTTATAGTTCCTGATCATTATCCCTCTCCATCTAATAAGTTATTACATTAGCAGATAAATAATCAGCTTGGTTTGAATGAGGAATGACAAACACAATAATAACTTTAATGAAAAAATAATATTATATGATAATAATAATAAAAAAATCTATTTATATATTTACAATTAAGAAACATGACGATCATGTGTGAGAGGGAAAAATTTTTTTGTAACTTATAATCTTTTTGAAGATATTTATAGAAAGTTCATTTGATTTATTTTAACGTCTTCATGATCTCACATGTACATTTTGTATCTGTAAATGTGAGAACATAACCATTAATAAATTGAATGTTTTCTGGCAATATAAGATTTTAGCTTTTTTTTGGTTTTTTCTGAAGTAGTTTTCTTATGAGTTTCCATTGCAGTTTTCTTCTGAGTATTTAAAATAAGTAGATTCACAGATTAATTTATAGAAGTACATATCTATGAGATAATCACTTTAGATGGCTAGTTTTACTCTTATAGCAAGTAACTGTCCAATATTTTTTTAGCATTCAATAGTGATGAATAAATTGGTAGAATCAAAGCCAAATTTTAAAGCATTTGTTTGTCTACAGTTTCAGACTCAGGTAAAGTCCTGGAAAGATCAGAGAAAGCATTCTAAAGGGTTCTCTACTCCATAAAGTGCATGATATTAATTTTGAAATCTATAAAATTTCATTGACTTCTTGGAAGTGCGTTACAATTTTCTTCCTGGTTTCTTGAAAAGCAGATGAGTTTTTGAAAGCTTTTGTTAGTTTTCCTAGCATCCCCCCCCCCCCAAGTCATTTGCGACTGTTTCCCATAGCAATGTTTCTTTTACTTAAAATCGTAATATTAGTTTTTAAAATAAAAAAATAATAACACATTTTATCTTTACACATATTTTTAACATTTTAAAACACATATAAAATTTAATTTATATACATGACCTTTAGTATTTTGCTATACATAATAGCGAAAATATTAGAAATGTTAGCACAACAGCAGTGCCTGTAAACTCAGATCTGAGGTTTACAATATATTATATTATAAGTATGTATATACATACATATACACCACATTTTCAAATATATAAGGATTCATATGCTCACAGATTTTTATTTTATGTTTCTATATATACATTCATTCTCATTCTTACTGTAAATAAGTCTACTCTTTCATAATATCAATGGCATTCTATTTTATCAGACAAAGGTATATTGTTTTTAGCTGTCCTTCGGTTTATTATATTGTAAATAAATTAAACATTGACACCCAAAAAAGGATGAAACTTCATATTAGCAAGGTTAGATAAAAGAGATATCCTTTTGTCTGACAAAAAAAGCTTGGCATTGATATTATAAAAGACTAAGCATATTTATCATTTATTTTAGAAAATAATTCATTAGAATCTGTTGTATATTCTAGTAGCATATTTGCTTATGTTTGTTCCATGATTTAGATATATATACTCCTAATGTTATATTTGATCAGCCATAAAAATCATTTATATGTTGATCAAAATCATTAGCATATATAAAGATAAATAATTATATTGAATTAAATGTTTATATGGATTTTATTTTATAGAAATGAGGAGATAATATCCATTATTAAATAGAGAAACAATTTACCTTTTGATGTTACTAAGAAGCTATCAATTACTACTAATTAACAATTCCTGAGGCAACACTAGTTTTTCTAACAAAAGAACTATTGTAAGTGTAGTATTTTGTAAAATTGGCAGACATGTTTGTGCACTCCAGAAAAACTAGAATGTATTCGAGAGGTTGTTTTTAGATCATGCTCTGATAACTGAGGAATTTAATTAAGGCATTGACATAATGGCGACCGACAATTCCAAGAAATATTTGCTGATTGCAAATATTTCTAGATAAGAGATGTTACCTTATTGGACAGTGTATTAATTGCTGCAGTTATCAGAGAGCCATAGAAAATGGTATAACAACTACGCAGAATAGTATAGAGACTATTGGAGTAACAACTATCTGAGGCCAGTGTACAGTGCTCAGTGGAAATGTAGTCCACAGGTATAGCTGAAAGGGCCCACAGAGTAAGAGAGCAGTAGCAGCAGTATAGAGAGTATTAGAGGCAGTTATTTGAGTACAACTCCAGTATAGATATCTGCATCAGTGCTTGCGGTTAATGACCAGTGCCCAGTGGAAATGTAGTCCACGGGTGTAGCTGAAAGAGCCCACAGAGATGGGGAGACCACAGCGGAGATATTGAGAGCATTCCTTGCAGAGCATTCATAGCAAAGCATT
The DNA here is from genome assembly GCA_028023455.1 of Epiperipatus broadwayi. NCBI lineage: Eukaryota > Metazoa > Onychophora > Udeonychophora > Euonychophora > Peripatidae > Epiperipatus > Epiperipatus broadwayi. The sequence goes on from JAQFVV010006291.1 coordinate 3,463,078, forward strand.
CGTTGCAGAGCATTCATTGCAGAGCATTCGTTGCAGAGCATTCGTTGCAGAGCATTCGTTGCAGAGCATTCGTAGCAGAGCATTTGTTGCAGAGCATTCGTTGCGGAGCATCCGTTGCAAGAGAACAGCATGAGAATTGAACATTAGCGAACTGTTGCAGACTATTCGCTATTCAGACTATGTAAAATATTGTGTCTTATTGTGTATATTTATTTGATGACTGCACAGACATTCTTGCGGATAGAACATTGGCACAGTCACATTTGGAACCTGTGAGTAGTGAATAAGTTTTGCATTAGAACAAGTTATCTATAGACGGAGAAACCTGGTGAAAATGGAAATCCGAGTTCGTAACGTTTATAATGGAAGTGAATAGCAAGTCTACGTGATATAACAATGCTGTAAATTTGGAAATAAAATGCTTGCGCAATCAACATCAGAAGCTGAGTTCCACCACACTTGCGCAGTCACCATTGAACGCAACTGGCAAAGAAGTTCGCAGCAGTTTCGAATGGAATATCTCTGAGTGAAATAACAGGAAATATGTTTCCTCCAAGTACTAAAAAAAAAAAACAACAACAAAACACCAAGGAATCGCAACAAGGGTTTTTCTGGAGTGGAGGGAGGTGTAGTATTTTGTAAAATTGGCAGACATGTTTGTGCACTCCAGAAAAACTAGAATGTATTCGAGAAATTGTTTTTAGATCGTGCTCTGATAACTGAGGAATTTGATTAAGGCATTGATGTAATGGCGATCAACAATTCCAAGAAATATTTGCTGATTGCAAATATTTCTAGATAAGAGACGTTACCTTATTGGACAGTGATATTAATTGCTGCAGTTATCAGAGAGCCATAGAAAGACGGTATAACAACTACGCAGAGTAGTATAGAGACTATTGGAGTAACAACTATCTGAGGCCAGTGTACAGCGCTCAGTGGAAATGTAGTCCACGGGTATAGCTGAAAGGGACCGCAGAGTAAGAGAGTAGTAGCAGCAATATAGAGAGTACTAGAGACAGTTATTTGAGTACAACTCCAGTATAGATATCTCGCATCAGTGCTTGCAGTTAATGACCAGCACCCAGTGGAAATGTAGCCCATGGGTGTAGCTGAAAGAGCCCACAGAGATGAGGAGACCGCAGTGATATTGAGAGCATTCGTTGCAGAACATTCATTGCAGAGTATTTGTTGCAGAGCATTCGTTGCAGAGCATCCATTGCAAGAGAACAGCGTGGGAATTGAACATTAGCGAACTGTAGAGTTAAAGTCTTGCAGACTATTCGCTATTCAGACTATGTAAAATATTGTGAGTCTTATTGTGTATATTTATTTGATGACCGCACAGACATTCTTGCGGATAGAACAATAAGAAAAACTTGTTTTGCCCCAGGAATCGTTAATTAGTAGTAATTGATAGTTTCTTCCTAACATCAAAAGTTAAAATTCTCTATTTAATGGATATTATCTCCTCATTTTTTACATAATTATATATATATATACTATGCATTATCTTTTTATGTGTATTTATAATATATGTATTTAAAATTAAGAAAACCATTTTATGAAAAAAAAAAAAAGGCTTTATTGCTTAGTAAAAGTTTGAACATTGGAAGTAATGGAATTAATCCAAGGACCTTTCATCCAGAGACTGACAGTGTGCAATTCTTTATGCCATATAAGGCAATTATGAATATATATGAATGAATATATCATTTGTATATGCTTATCTAGATGTGTAACAATGTGTGTATGTGTATATAGATATAAGTACAAAGTGAGTATATATAAATACATCTAGATCAATATATATGTGTATAATAGTTAGAATACTAAGCAAAAAAAAATCAAAACAATTTGGATGTATATTAAAAAAGTATATATATATGTAAAAAATAAAAGAAGCTATGCTAATATACAAATACAAACATAACTTAATTAACAGATAGGCAAACATTGGCATCATGGATTTGTGGAAAGGTTAGCCTTTCAAAATGTTAGTTGACAAAGACTACGAGGATAGTCGAAAGCGCTACTAAGTGGATAAAATTTTAAAAATATATCTGATTACTGTATTTGTAAATATTCAATTATGTAATTACGTATATTGCTTTAAAGAAATACAGACATCGAATTATTATATGTAGGGATTTGTATATGACTGATATAAAATATATTTATATATAAATAGTAGCAATTCTCTCCATACAATAGCTTGTACAAGAAAAAAAAAGTTGGCCATGTGATGTTCTATTGCTTTAATTCATTTATATATGAGGTATAACTAGGTAATATATTTTTGATAAATACAGCTCAGAAGAAGACCTTTGAACAGTTAAAAGTATAAGAAATAAGGTATTAATAATAAAAGCATTGTGCAAAAATAAATTACAAGAAAAAAAAAAAAGAGACTTTAATATAATTAAAAGTCATGAAAAAAAGATTGAATAGGTAACAGAAATTTTAATATTATATATTGCTGCTATTATATTGTCAATGCCAAAGTTACTTAGTGATTGATACTTTTGATAACCATGGGTAGGTGCTCAGTCGAAAAGATGGAATGAGATAGATTTAGTTTCTTTCTCTCTCTCTCTTGCTTTTGATAGAAGTAAAGGAGGAGATAAATGAATTATCTATCAAGTTAAAACTATACAATAAGTGTAACTTTATAACTATTTTAATTTATTAAAAATGAAAAAAAATCGCTCTTTAATTCTTATCTTTAATACAATGCCCAGTATCTTCCCTATTAACTAGTAAAAACTGCTAGAGATAAACAGAACTCTGTAAAAGAACTGCCAAGAAGATTTGTTTAAGAAGAATTAAAATACTAACACTACATATAATTGCATTTAAAATTCTGTTTGATGATACTTAAAGGAAGAAGAAAGACTTTCCAAGTAGACTATAAGATAATCTAAAGGAAGAATTCTTAATGTGTTTATGTTGTTTTCTTTTGAATATTCAAATAGGCAAAAAAGAAATATGGAACTCTCAAAAAAAAAAAAGGGGGGATAAACTGAAATTTGAAATGGTTAAAAAATGACATTATCTTTTATTTAGGAATGAACTAGAAGTATAAAACATTTAGAATTTAAACGGTTCACTGAACAAATTATATTGTGATTCACCCAGAATAAAGTGGATGAAACTATTTCTAGTAAGTTACATAGAAATTAATGATAATATTTTTTTTATATATCTGAGGAGTTATTATGTAAAGTCACAGAAAAAAAAGACTTAAACTTGTGTTATAATCCCCATCTTAAAAAGTATTCAAGAAAAAAATCTCTAAAGAAGATGCTATTAATTTGTTTCATTATTTACTTAATTTTTTTTTCATTAATAAATTAGTTCATTATTTACTAAGTTGCTTATTTTATGCCCATTATGAAACAAATATAGAATAAAATATCTTGTTACTTCATAAAATACACAAATTAGTTATACTTAATCAGCATGTATTGCTATAATACTTTTCATGACATAAATAACACTTGCTATTAATAATTAATGCTAAACACATAACTCATAGAAAGAAATCCCTCCTCTTTTTAGCTCTGAGAACATGCTCTCCAATTTGTGACATTCGGAATGTGCGACAATAGAAGCAAGTGAGTGTGTATAGGGTGAGCCTTAGTTAATCAACTACTCCATCTTTTATTCCATTTTGCTTCATCCATTTCCCTAGATTTAAGTACCGTTAAGTAAATTAGCGCCAGTAATATGTAGGCTCAGAAATCTTATTTAGATAAAGAAAAAGACAAATGTGTGCGGTACATATATGTATAAAATAAGAATGGAATTTTTTTTTTGTTTGGAAAAATCAAAAACTGAAACAAGTTTGAGATTGAAGGAGGGAAGATCTGGATAATATTGTACTGGGATGGGGACTGATGGTGGTACTAGTAATTTATAAAATAATAGTAAAAAAAGAATGAATTGAAGAAGGTGCTAAATGTTTATATAGAGATTAATGTTAATATGGTTGGAAAAAAAAACCCTGATCAATAAATAAATATAGATTCACCTAATATTGTAGAATTGCAACCAAGATAGGCTGAACTTGTAATAGATCCCAAGGAAAATTTGACTGCACAAAAGCCTGGAGAGCAAAAGTCTGTTACACTCATATTGGAAATGTTATTAGTAATCATGGAAGCAAAAATGAATCAAAACAAAGAAGCCATGAAAGAAGAAAATAATAAAAGGGATAAAGTCATGAAAGAAGAAATGCTAGCAGCAATGAAAGAAGAAAATGAAAGAAGAGATAAAGCAATGAAAGAAGAAATACTCAAAAATGGACCAAAATCAAGAAAAAATGCAGACAGAAATCAAAGAAATGCATAATAAAATGGAACAAAATCAGGAAGTAATAAAAGAAATACATATTCAAAATACAGTAGAAATGAAGAACATCAAAAAGAAATGTATGTCCAAATTTAAAGAAGAAATGAAAGGAAAATTTCAGGACATGGAAAATAATATAATCCCTCTGAAGGAAGAGATTATAAAGTAAACAGATGAACAAAGTCCAGGAAATATAGAAGACATCTATAGGTTTTCAGAATATGATCTAGGAAGCTGTTAGAATCTACCAAGATCAGATATAAGAAAGTTTTAAGCTTGGGAGAAAAGAGTATAGAAGCTGGAAGTGAAGGATGAAAAAAACATAAAGACACTTCAAATGGAGGATTCTTCATTAAAGGAAATGGTTGTCACTATTAATGACATAAAAGCCAATTATGATAAACTCAAGGAGGAAAATAATTTCAAGAAAATCAAGAAGATATATTATTTAAATACCAATATGGACCTTATGAAAATATTAAAAGTATCAATCAATTTTTGAGAATAAAAACCTTTTGAGGCAATGCAGGAGAAATGTCAACCAAGTATCTAGATAGTTTAGAAAGCTATTTTGAGCTAAATTCATTGATTAAAAGATCATATAATAATTTAAATGGACTGGCTAAGATGGTGGAATTTGTTGATAAGTAAACCAACTACTTATCTGGAATATAAAAAACAAATCTTAAGCAACTTTTAGTCAGATGAAAAACAAGAAGCTATAAAGTACCAGATCATGCAAGAGAAATTTTGGATAAAAAGATGTGAAACATATATACAATTCTCCAGAAGGGTGGTGCCAAATTATGAACACTCTGTATGTGAATGACTGAAATTTAAATAATAAGGACATTTCAGGATTGAACCGATGGTTATTAGTACTGACAGAAAGACTTGAAGAGGTGGCAGATTTCTTGAATGCCATAGATATGAGTTACAATAATCAGAGTGAAAAAAGTAAGCTTCTTATGGTAGACCAACTATCATTAAAAAAAATAATGCATTTATTGGTAGTATTAATGTCAACTATAATTCAAGAGACAAACCTTATAGATGGCAGCTGAGAAGTAAAAGAAATAATAGAAGAACCATAGTGATACAATGCTCAAGGAGTCAATCTAGGTCATGAATAGAAGTTTCTGTGAAGCAATCATTACCATCTTTCCCAGGTGCAAGTGAGACAACTACAAAAAAAGATAGATCCAAACAGAAAAGAGAAGGGAATATATATCAACAGAAGGCAATTAATAATGTCCAAGATGAAAGAAAAACAAGTGAAATACAAGAAGTTGCCAACTCCATCTCCATTTCGGACATATTTCGGAAGATGTGGAAGCTGATACTAAATAAAGATAAAGGATAGCTTGCTCCCTGTCAACTTTAGATTTGTTAAAAATAATCAATGATTATGGATAATGAAAAAAATATACAATGGTTTTTGTTTAATAAAAAAATGCAAAACCTGAATATGACTCATCTCAAAAATATCTGAATCCAGCAAACCATGCGTAATAGATAAATACCAGCTTGTGATTAAAGCAAGAATATTTTTCATTTTAAACTTTATTTGCCAAAAATGTCAAGAGAATAATTATATAAAAAACTAATGGAATTTGATTTAAGAAGAGAAATGGAATGTTTCATAGTCCCATTGTGTTTTCTTGATGGGAGGGGATATGTAACTATTATATTGGCAATGCCAAGGTTACATAGTGATACTTTTGGTAACCAATGCATGAGTGCTCATATATACACACATATATATATACTCTACATACATTTAGGATTGAAATAAAGAAGGGAGGAATGAAATACACCTGGGTCTCGTTTTATGCGATAGATAGGTTCCTCAGAAAATGCACAAATGAAATCGTGCAAAAATAGACGTAACTTACCTTGAAAAAGGGGGGATACGGACTGTGATTTTTCAAAACTCGCATAAAAGCAAAGCACCAACGTAAAATTTACTTTAAAATTCGTGCAAAAAAAAAATAAGGAAATAAAATATGACTAATAAAAAATTTCAAATTTGAAAAAAATTGATACAAGACAAACTTTTTTTAACTATAATATTTAATTTTATTCAAAACAATATACTTTTATGCATAATTTATAGTAATTTATATTTTTTTATACACGTTTTAATTATTATCGCTATTTGCCGGTAAATAAGTTCGTTTGCAAACTGATAAAAAAATCAGATTCTTCACAAGATGAAATACAACTAGCGCCAACGTCACTCTCATGTTGTGTTAATTAATGGTTTTCTGGTGACAACGTAATTAGTAATTAATCGAACAACTAAAAATTAAATTCTTATTTTTGTCTTTAATTTTCAATTTTAATTGTGCCCACTGCTATTACTCATCTTTTAAAAATAAACTTGCGGACACTAAATGATTAATAATTGATTAAACATTCTTTTTTAAAAAGCAAAAACAGAATGTGATTTAAAATGCAAAATTAACACGCACAATGTTTGAACAAATTTACATTATAATCTTGTAAAATTTAATGTGTGTATACATAAAATGTGGAAATCATGATTTTAATTTCATTATTGCATAAAATCTTACTGCTATAAAGCACTGAAAATATTGAAATTACAAGTTGAAAGTCGAATTTCAATAATGTGCTATTACTTTCAATATAACGTGAGTGCGCAAAATTTATTATTTAAAGTAATAGCGCAATATCGGAGTTCGTCTTCCGGTGAAACACGAATTGCGTAACTTCAAAATCGTGTTAAATAAGTCCGTGTAAAAAGAGACCCAAGTGTATACATGATTTGCTATATTCATTTATTTATTTTTTCCTTTATTTCAAAACAAATAGTCTTTATATATTTATTGCAGAGATGATCCCCAAAAATTTATAAATAAAAGTCTTTTTTTATGGAAATGAAGTATTAAAAGATGGCAATGAATTTTTTTTTTTTTTCACCCTTGATAGAAGTAGAGGAGATAAAATGATAAATTTATCAAGTTAAAACTACAATAAATGTAACTTTATAACTACTTTAATTTATTAAAAGTAATAAAAATACTTTTTACATTTGGATTTTTATGTAATATGGAGTGCTAGATGAAAGCAAATAGCTCATTAGTTCATATCCTTAATGCAATGCCCAGTATCTTTTCTATCGACTAGTAAAATGTGCTAGAGATAAACAGAACTCCATAAAAGAACTGACAAGATCTGTTTAAGAAGAAATAAAATACTAACTATGTGTAATTGCATTTAATATTTTGTTCAATGATACTTAAAAGAAGAAAGATTTTTCAAATAGTCGGTAAGATAACCTAAAGCAAGAACTTTTAATGTGTTTATATTGTTTTCTTTTGACTATTCAAATAGATAACAAAAAAAATTTTGAACTCTCAAAAAAAAAAAAAAGTGACAATCTGAAATTTGAAATGGTTAAAAATAACATTATCTTATATTCACGAATGAACTAGAAGAATAAAACATTTTGAATTTAAATGGTTCACTGAACAAGTTACGTGGTGATTCACCAAGAATAAAGTTGATGAAACTTTTTAGAAAAGTTATATAGAAATTAATGATAATATTTTTTTTTATATCTGACAAGTTATTATGTAAAGTCACAGAAAGGAAAAGACTTAAACTTGTGTTATAATCTCTATTTTAAAAAGTATTCAAAAAGAAAGTCTCTAAAGAAGATGCACTTATTTTTTTTTCTTTAATAAATTAGTTCATTATTTACTAAGTTGTTTATTATTTTATGCCTATCATGAAACAAGTATAGGATAAAATATCTTGTTATTTCATAAAATACACAAATTAGTTATATTTAATCACTGTATTGCTATAATACTTTTCATGATATAAATAACACTTGCTATTAAAAATACATAATGCCACACATACAACCAATAGAAAGACCCCCCCACCCTTTAGCTCTGAGAACATGCTCTCTGATGTGTGACATTCAGAATGTGCAACAATAGAAGCAAAGGAGTGTGTATAGAATGAGATTTAGTTAATCAACTATTCATTTCAATGTTTCCATTCTGCTTCATCCACTTCCCTGGTTTTAAGTATCATTACAATATATATGTTTATGAAAAAATACTTAATATATATATATTATGTGCAAGTCGTTGCAGAGTTGGTGATTGGTTCATGGGAAATTGACCATCTCCCATTTCAACTACTCAGTTAAATTTTTTTGGTGATCAGGATTTAATACATATGATTTATTTATGAGTAAAATACATGTAATATACGAATAACAATGCAGAATAAAATAATTATATTTTAATCTGTATTAATTTTTTAAGAATCTTCTTTAAAATAGTAATATTTTATGCTAAAGGAATTTCCTTAATTTTTTTTATAATATAAATTTTCTTTACCAAATTATCTTTCTTTTGGCCAACCATAATGTTTAAGAAAGCAATACAGTTGTAACATAATCAATGCTATATAAACGACTGGGATAAGTTTAATGTTTATGAAACATAAAATCAAATTTTAGATTGAAATAGAAGACTAGTGGAGAATAAAATTTAGCTCAGAAGTGAGGCTTCCCCACTGTCAGTTTGATTTACTTACATTTCATTCTGCAGTTTGGTATTGGATTGTAAAATCAATGAATGGATACAGTGGGGGATTTTGATCGCAATGGAAAACCTCTTTATCAGTTTCAATTAAGCAATTTTAATTATAAAAGAATAGATAGTGCAACTCTAAATTTTGAAATAGTTCTAGTTGTTGATTTTACAGTATAATAACAAATCGCTAATGCAAATGATGTATTATGTATGATTATATTTTACATTATATTATATTTCTATGCATTATTAAATTAAACAGGCAAAACCCTCCATACAGTAGTGCCACCCTGTGCCAACCAAAATAATCAATGGATACCAGAAGGCTTATGCATAAAATTCCCATCTAGTGCCTACTCATCCAATATCCCCAGACTAGTTTCTGGCTTGTGGCCTTCGTCAGTGAGGAGTCTTGGATCTGAGAGCACTGCACCTAGATCTTAGGATCTAATGCAACTCTCCAGTATCCACCCTTTTATCTCTACTTAACTGCAAAACTATGAGAATTAAATTGAAAACACAATAATATTTTCAATCTAAGCTCAATAGCTTATATAGTCATATGGGTCTGAACTCAGTTCAGCACCTATGCTCTCAGATCCAAGGCTTCTCACTGACGAAGGCCACAAGCCAGAAACTAGTCTGGGGATATTGGATGAGTAGGCACTAGATGGGGATTTTATGCACAAGCCTTCTGGCATCCATTGATTACTCTGGTTATCATAGGGTGGCACTACTGTATGGAGAGTTTTGCTTGTTGAATAACAGTTATGTGCTAGCATAAGAGATGGTGATCATGTGATGTTTAATGGTTTAAGATTATTAAATTATATATGTATTCAAATAATTAATGTCTTTTTTTTTGTGGGCAATAATTATTCCTCTCTTACTAAAGTAAAAAGAATTTGAGCGTTAAATACTTACTAAAGTTTGCAGTAATACTGATGTTTCTCCCTTATTTGAATTCAACTAATGATCATGAATTATACATACTTTCTACAAAATAATAATAATAATAATAATAATAATAATAATAATAATAATAATAATAATAATAATAATAAATATTCTAATTTTTAAATTTAAAGATATGATAAATTGAAACAATAATTTATAAGAAAATTTGATTGGTTTATTTAAAAAAATAAATAATAAATAAGAGTTTAATTACTATATTGGATAATAAAATTAATTATTTTTCTGTCTAGTGAACCATTATAAATGTCAATACTGTGAAATGACATGTCCATCACCCTACTCATTACAGAATCATATCAAATATCGACACTCTGATGAGAAGCCATATCCCTGTGAATACTGTGAATATAGGTGAGTAATCTTTCAGTTTTTAAATATTCTTTTATTGTTAAGAATATAATAAGAGAAATACTTCAGATTGATAATGGTAGGATTATCAAATAATGCCAATATCTTAGATTTATAATGGAAAAGATATACAAAATACCATGATTCTAGTTTTATCTTTACGAATTTGATATAGTGAGTATTCTATGATTACAGATATATTTTAATATAAATGCATATTACATCATTCTACTCAAAAGTTAGTCATGTAAGCATGAGTAATCATTGTCTACCAGGTAATAACACCCAGACAAGTTTTGGCAATTAATAATCCATCTTTTACTTAAATTTTGAACCTGTGTATATTTTCCTTGATTTATTATTTATGTAGTTTAGTGGCTTCCGCTATGAGCTATTTATAAGCATCTTTGATCATTTGGTATTCATCACTTTCATAGATGTCTATCTAGCAGAGTGATGAGAGATTATTTATTACTTTGTCAAATAAAGAATATATTCTAAGATATATGAGTTAGTGTTATTTAATTAAAATAAATTTTGATATTTTAAAATGACATTTTTGTGATTAGAATGGAAACATTCTGTATATTCTTATTACATCTTAAAAACTTATTCATCAAGCGTTGGTGGCCGAGTGGTTAGAATATCTGCCTTACAAGCAGTTGTCCCGGGATTCACTTCCTGGCCGATGCTTTCACACATAAAAAAAAACCAACTTATTTTAAAAAAAGTTATTAGAATATTCTATCATATTAGGATGAATCAGCAGAAATAAAGTTTGGAGTATGGTAGTTAAAAGATTTCCATATTTTTCATTAGAAAATATCTTAATAGAGTTATAGTTCTTATGTTAAGTAAAAGACATCTTTCACTTTTCTTTAATAAGTATTAATGAAGTGATAGATTTTTAGAAAATCAACTAACATATTAAGGGATAATCATCTGTGACATGATAATCACTGTACTCCAATACTGGAATATCTTTACTTTGGATACTCAACATATAATTCCAAAATAGCAGCATTTCAATATTCCTTACGAATTTCTAAATGATAAATTATAAGTACCAAATTGATGTCTAGCTTATGAGGCAATGCTCTGTCTATTTTAAAATGTATAACAAAATTCATAGAAAAGGACTAACAATCTGCTTATTATAAGATATAATATTTTGATTTTTTCTATTGTATTATTTTGTCCATAGTCAAAACTAATTATTATCATCATTTCTGTTAATGAGATAACTTGCTGTCTTTTTTTAGCTGCAAATCTAATGGTGATTTACAAAGGCACCTAGATACTCATAATGATGACTTGGCTTATTCATGTCATATTGAAGGTTGTTCGTTTAGTGCTCGAGCATTTTCTTCTTTGAGCAAACATTTCCGCCAAGTGCATGAGGTAAGCATTAGCAATAAGTTTTGGTTCTTGTGTTCCCCTTGTAATGCGGCCGTAAGAGGCGCTGTTTTCCGTGACCACCACAGAAATATTCAGATTAGGGGCCCAAAAGCAGATGACGCAAGTTCCAGCCGCTAGATGGCGCTGTTCACCATACGTACGCACAGAAACATTATGCCAAGTAGCAGCCAGCACTACTGCCCACTGTTAGCCATAGGTAAACCGATCCAGCTTACATCGTCTGCTAAACAGCAAGTAGCCTGCAATCTAGCCCACTAGGTGGCGCTGTTTCTCCACGTTATGTAAGGGAAAACGGCACCGTTTAGAAGCGATATTTACACTCACTTTGTAGGGTTGTTTTATACGCACATTCTTAAAAAAAACATAGCTTATAATGTGAAGGTGTGATTAATATATAAACCACAATTATTTAAATATGCGTTCAGACTTATTACGGTTACATTGAATTACACTCTTTGATAAATCTATGTATTTTTAAATTATTTTCTTTTAAAAATCGATCTTTTTTTTTTCTGTAAAAGTGTTTTTTATTTTTTTAAAAAAGTAATTTTTACGACTTCTTTTTTACTTCAATCTTTCAAAACTGCGGCCGCATTACAAGGGGAACACAAGAACCTAAGTTTTTAATAATTTATACTTTATATGAAAGAAGTAATTTAATAATCTGATATTAGCATTGATATATGTTAGAGTTATGTTAATTAGACAACAAAAACATGTGACTATTTATCATCAGTGATAGTTTGTCATTGCTTCTCTGCCTCTTAATGTAATTTTTTAGCATCTTAATTTTAAAGCTTTATCATAAATTTTAAACATGCCTATATCATTAAGATGCATATGTAAAATATTAAAGATCCCATCTTTTCACTATATTTCTTTGTTTGTGAATAGAAAATAATCAAAATAGTTTCTGAAACATTTGGCTATTGAGAATACTCTTATTTTTGCAAAGGATAAAAAAAAATTGATTACATATTATCACACATTTAATTATGCTAATTAGTTTGCAAACACACAGAGGTTAAACTCTTCATACAGTAGCGCCACTAATGCAAACCAGAGTAACCAATGGATGCAAGAGAGTTTGTGCATCAAATCCCTGTTTAGTACCAACTCATCCAATATCTCCAAACTACTTTCTAGCTTGTGGCTTTCATCAGTGAGGAGCCTTGGAACTGAGAGCACTGCACTTAGATCTTAGGATCTAATGCAACCCTACAGCAGCTGCCTTTTATCTTATTAGCTAACTATAAAGCTTTGAATGCAAAATGAAAACACTGTAATGTTTTCGCTTCAAGCTCATTAGCTTGTATAATTGTATAAATCTGAATTCAGTTTAGCATCCAACTTTTTGGAACCTTTGGTTCTTTAATAACCATAGTCACCATAATCCTATTGGGCAGGATGAACACTATTTCTTATGCTTACACAAACTGTTTACACAGAGACTAAACTCCATACAGTAGTGCCACCAATGCAAGCCAGTGTGAATAAGTTAATGAGCTTGAATTGAAAGCATTATTGTTTTTTCATTTTGCACTCAAAGCTTTATAGTTAGCTAATAAGGTAAAAGATGGCTGCTGGAGGGTTGCATTAAATCCTAAGATCTAGGTGCAGTGCTCTCAGATCCAAAGCTCCTCACTGATGAAAGCCATAAGCTAAAACCTGGTCAGGGATATTGGACGAGTAGGCACTAGATAGGGATTTTATGCACAAACCTTCTTGCATTCATTGATTACTCTGGCTTGCACTGGTGGCGCTACTTTATGAAGAGTTTAATCTCTGTTTAAACAGCTTGTGTAAGCATGAGAAATGGTGATCGTGTGATGTTTAGTGGTTAGGTTTCAAACGTATTTTAAATTTTCTCTTTTTTTCTGGAACTCTGTACATATATGTTATAGCATTTCAACAACATTAGTTTAACTTTCTTTAATGTTAAATCTACTTCTGGATTGTTCATTCTGAGTAGTCATAAGGAAAAACTTATTTATATGATTTCAGTCATCTTTTTCAGATGGATTGAAGCGAATTAAATCCATAGACTTATTTTGATCTCAGGAGCTTTAGCCTTTAAATTGATTATGCTAAATAATGCAGAGTTTATTAAATGTGGAAATCAATCAAAGATATCAAACGCTGATGAAAGTTTTCTCATATGGTGGGCATAAAGAGATATCCTTCAGATCCAAGAGCTGACATTCAAGAAGGTGGATTTATTCTTTGAGACTTAATTATTCAGTTTAAAATTATTGAAGGAAGTTGATAGCTATAAAATCTGTGGCATTCTTCATATATATTAACTAAGAAATGAGGTTCAATATTTACGTATATCTGAAGTCAAAGGGTATAAATTTTAAATATAATTAAAATAAATAATACTAAATGATTGATGTTCAGTTTAGAATGGTAATAACAAAAAATATGTGACTGTGAATAATGTGAAATTGACTGTTATGAATTTATAAGTGTGTAAAAATCATTCAATGTTATTTACAACGTGATGATAAATAAAAATGAAAATGGATGATGTTAATCTGAAACAATTTTTGTAACATTTAATTCATGAAATAGCTACACAAGTTTTGATAAATAAATGTGGTAGTAAAGTTTTTCAGGATCTAAGAGAAAATTCTTACATAAATTAACAAACAAAAGGATGCAATAATCTCCCCATAGCAGAAATTTTATATAATAGTAAAATCCTTTAGTTAATTCTCGTAATTAAAACATAAAGAATATATATTAACTATGTAACATTTACACATTATATTGTGTGTGCACATAAATATATAAATAAATGATAACCTTTTATCTTTGAAAATTCTAAAAAGAAAAATATGCATGCTTAGTAAAAAAAAAAAAAAAAAGTAAAATTTTTATTATTGATGATAAAATTCTTGAACAATCAGTTCTTTTTTTGAGATTCTATAATTATTAAAGCTTATTGCACTTAATAGATAAATTGGCTTTAAGCAGTGATTTCTTTGTATTACGTTGACCATCTTTTAGCTAACAATATGATGTAATTTTATTTAGTTCTTTAAGTCATAAAGAATTAACCAAAAGTATTCTGGTTTGGTGATTATATAAACAACTTATTTTAAAATGACATAAATTCCTTATTTCACTGTTTCTTAAGTTTGGATTCCACGAAGTATATTTTATAATTAGAGTTCTAAAAGAACATTTATAGATGGGATTTTCTCAAGAAAACTGATGATGAAATTTATAAATGCATGTTGGTGACTATCACTAAATATATATATATATGCAGGAGGTGGAAGGATCAAAGACATTAGATCCTTTTCTACTTGGATTCCTAGCAAGACATTCTGCTATTTGAAAAACAACTAAAATTTTTCATAGAAATATGTCCAATGTTATCATTTCAAGATTTAGAATTGAAGTAAATGATTTTATTCTATATTATTCTCTTTTGTTATCCTTTATTTTTGTCTCGTAGCTTAATATCACATTGTTATAGAGATTCACAAATAGGTTAATTAATGATGATTTGATATAAATTTTGGTATAGTTGTACACATACTTAAAATTAGTGTTTTAGAATTTTCAGAAATTAATAAAGTATAAATTATTTACTATTTTATAAAATTAAGAAATAGAGCATTCAGCATTTAAATATTGATTACTAAATTTAATTAAACCCATGTATACAAGTGTCATAATTAGAATTTAATTAAACTTTAAATGATAATAGGTTTTCCTTTTTTGAGCATTTATTTATAGCTTGGAATGTTTTTTTTTTTAAAAAATAAACATTTCCAAAGTAAAAGAAATATATGTATAACATGTTTAAAATAATCTCTACGTGAATGAAATATAAATACATAAATACGAATAAATGGCTTCATGCAAAGTTAAAATAAATAATGAAACATAAACATTTTTTTATATATAAATATGTAGCTTAGGAATAGGTATCTTACTAAATACCTTCTCGCTTAGGAAAAAAAAATGTTTACTATACATTTCTTATAGCTTAATTTTTCTTTATATAATTTTCCTATAATGAGTGCCCTAAACTTGAATAATTCTTGAATTTATCTTTCTTTTATTTTAAGTAAAACTTTTTTTTTTTTTGTATATTTTATGTTTTTTTGAGTAAATTTAAAATTATCAACCTAGAATCTGGTCTAGATTTTATTAATTATTTATATTAATGATATAATTTTCAATTAAGTAATTTGATAACTGGATCATCTTAATTGACTATATTATCATTTGTTGGTTAAATTTTGAATAAATCTATAAGTAAATTGTATTTCATAATGTTATATTAGATATAGCGTCTTTTGATTTATAGGATCCTCTAAGTCTGTCTGGAGTATTGACCATAAATGCATTTTCGCCTCTTTTATCTGTACATCCTTTTGTTTGGAGTTTATTCACTTGATGAGACCTCTGACTGTATGGCCTATGTTGATTGGACTCTCTATATGAATTATGTCTTCTTATCTGGTAATTATTTCTATTCCTATTTCACTTCGGTATTGGCTTTTGTTCTTTATCACCCCAGTTTGTATTAGATATTCTATAATCAGAATTTTCTTTTTTTAATTTCGCCATTCTTTCATTTGGATTATTGCCTATTTCTAACATTCCCAAAATATTTGATATTTCTTCCACTGTACGACAATTGTTTCCAACTAATATGGTTTCGATGTAATGTGATAAATTCTGCCTGACTATTCTTATTATATCCTTTTATGATAAATGAAGGGCAGTTAAGGTCTTCATATTCGCAACTTATTGCCTAAAGAATTGAGTCATGCTGCCTTTGTTAAAGTTATATTTTTTTTGGCCCGTCGTCTGTCATATAGAGTTTTGTCGATCTTCATCCCAAAAATAAGTAATTAATTTTTCTTTAAATTCAGAGTAAGTTCTGGGTAATTCAAATGACATCCACCAAGCTCTAGCAGCTATGCCTAAATGATGTCTGGCTATTGCTATTTTCTCTCTTTCAGTCATTTCATTTAATGCAAATAGTTCTTCTAAAGTGGTCAAATATTGAATGGGGTTCTCCTTAGTCTCCTTTAAACATTTTTATGCTAACTAGATGAGATATATATGAAATCTTATGATGAATTCGTTCATAATTTTGTACCATGTTTAATGTAGAATTATCATTAATAGTCTTCTTTAGGGTGTCTACACCCCCATTTTTCTTTTGTGGATAAATTTGACTGTTATCTTTTGTTCACCATATTGAATTTCTGTAAGCATATTATCAATGTGATATCTTACCATTTGTCCTTCTAATCTATCTGTGAATTTATCTTTATTTTGTATTGTTGACTTCAATTCTTGGATTTTATTATTAATCACCAATATGTCTTTATTTATGTTACATAATGGTTATGAGTTTTGATTTCACTGTCTTTTATTTCTTGTATGCTTTGCTTCAATTCTATTTCTGTTTTATTATGTTGCGCCAATCGTTTTCCACTATCTGTTTTAATTTGTTATGAATAATTTTATTATCTACTTCATTAATTTTAGTTTTCAGTTCTTTCAATTAATATTTTATTTCACGAAATTGATTTACAACTGTATCTGATGTCATTTGGATTCTTTCATGTATTTCTTTTAATTCTTTTTCTTTCATCTCATTGGTAATTTGTATACAATATTCCTGTGTGGACTTCATTATTTTATTCTTTGGATTCTAACAATATTTTCTAATTTCATCTCCCATTCTTGATGTAAGGTTTGGACTGCACACTCTAAAGTGTTTAAATTCATATCTTTTAAACTTTTATTGTCTTCCATAATTTGCATTTGAATCCCTTAACATTCTTCTTGAGATTCCTGTAGTTTTTTATTCATCTTTTGAATCTCTATTTTCACTTCTTCCCTTGACTCGTCAATCTTTCCTTTTAGAGCTGTAGATTCTATCTTAATCTCTTCTCTTAAGGTCATATTTTCAGCTCATACTTCTAACTTTGTTTTAATTTCTGAAAGTTATTTTCTAACTCTGCTTTCATTAAATTAAACATTTCTTGAAAACCAAGATTAGTCCTGCCTTATAAATCTAGATTAGTTTTATTGATAACTAATTTGTTAGTAAAACAATGTTATCCAATAATAATTAAGCTCTACAAATATAAATAAGTATATATTACTGTAATATAGTTAGTAGTCCAGAATCTGCCTCCCTTCTTTACACTGCTTATAAATAAAATTATTAACATCCATTTATATAAAAGAAAACCCTATTTACCTTCCTTTAAAAATAAATAATTAAAATATGATTATTTGTTTTGCCTTAGTAAGAGGAGTATTTTTTTTTTTTTTAAATTATAAAAGAAAAAATTTCTCTATAGTGTGTGAATAATTCATTCATCGATCACGTTATAAAGTAACTTCTTTAGTACAGTTATTTTTAATCCATTAGTTTAACATACCCAAAAATTTGTAGTGAGCACAATACTATCAACATAAGTCTAAAGTTTAATCTTGCCCCATGTTGGCTGCACCAAAGTACGTAACGGTAAGTGCCGGGCATGAGGTGGTGTCCTTCAGATTCAGGAACTGACCTTCAAGAAGGTTGATTTATTCTTTGAGACTTAATTATTCAGTTAAATTTATTAAATAAAGTTAACAGCTATAAAATCTGTGGCAGTCTTTATATATATTAACTAAGAAATGAGGTTCAACATTTACATATCTGAAGTCAAATGATATTTTTTTTAACTTCAAATGTAATTAAAATAAATACTAAATGTTTGACGATCTCAGGGTTTAGAATGGTAATAATAATAAAAGTATATGACTGTGAATAATGTGAAATAAATGAATGACACAAATTTATAAGAAGATAAAAATCATTCAATTTTATTTACAATGCTATGATAAATAATAATGAAAATGGATGACATTAATCTTGAAACAACTTTAATTAATTTGTAATATTTAATTTATGAAATAGTTATACAAGTTTTGATAAATAAATGCTGTATTAAAACTTTTCAGGATCTAAAAGAAAATCCTTACATAAATGAACAAACCCAAGATTACAATATTCTCGCCATATCAAAAATTTTATATAATAGTAAAATCCTTTAGTTTATTATTTCAATTAAAACATAAAGAATATAATATATATTAACTACTTAACATTTACATATTGAATTGTGTATGCTCATAAATATATAAATAAATGATATTATTAGAATGGTTTTACCTAGCCAGTAAATCTTTTATCTCCAAAAATTCTAAAAAGAAAAATATGCATGCATAGTATAAAAAAAAAAAAAGTAAAATTTTATTATTGATGATAAAGTTATTTTTTTAAAAAGTTCTTGAACAATCAGTCCTTTATTTGAGATCCTATAATTATTGAAGCTTATCACGCTTAATGGAAGAATTGGCTTTAGGCGGTGATTTCTTCATATTAGGACGACCATCTTTTAGCTAGCAATATGATATAATTTCCAGGAAAATTTTATTTAGTTCTTTAGATCATAAATAATTAACCAAAGGAATTCTGGTATGGTGATTATATAAACAACTTATTTTAAAATGACGTAAATTTCTTATTTCACTGTTCCTCAAGATTAGTTTCCATGAAGTATATTTTATAATTATAATTCTAAAGGAATGTTTATAGATTAGATTTTCTCAAGAAAACTAATGATGAAATTTATAAATGCATATTAGCAACTATCACTAAATATATATATAGGCAGGAACTGGAAGGATCAGTGACTTTAGATCCTTTTCTACTTGGTTTCATAGCAAGACATTCTGCTATTCGATAAACAATTATAAATTTGTAATAAGAATATCTCTGATGCTATCACTTCAACATTTAGTATTCAGGTAAGTGATTTTATTCTATATTATTCTCTTTTGCTATTCTTTTTGTCTTATAGCTTAATATAACATTGTTATAGAGATTCTCGAATAGGTTAATTAATGATGATTTGATATAAATTTTGGTATAGTTGTAAATTAGTATTTTAAAATTTTCAGAGATTAATAAAATATAAATTATTTGATATTTTATAAAATTAAGGAATAGAGCATTCCACATTTAAATATTGATTAATGAATGTAATTAAACTCATGCATACAAATGTCATAATTAGATTTGATTTAATTAAACTTTAAACGATAATATGTTGTTGTTGTTTTTTTGAGCATTTATTTATAGTTTGGAATTTATTTATTTTTTAATAAAAAAAAATATTCTAAAGTAAAAGAAATATATGTATGACTTGTTTAAAATAATCTCTATGCAAATAAAATTTAAATACGTAAATATGAATAAATCAGCTTTGTGCAAAGTTAAAATAAATAACAAAACATATAAATACGTAGCTTAGGAATAGATAAATTACTACAATAAGGAAAACTTATATAGTTAATTTTTGGTATGATCTTCCATAAAAATCACCTCAAGTTAATTTTGGATCTATCAGAAAGAGAAAGATGAATGCCCGTATAGCATGAAACATATTACATAATGCATTAATTTGTGTAATTAGTAATGAAATTTTTGTTTATTTAATGATAAAACTTCACACGAAGTGATGCGTACATGATCGGGTAGCATAATATGTTGCAAAGTCACTCACTAGGATTTCGCTTAATAAAGATATTTATTGTGTAAATTGCACAAGTCTCAGAAAATTTAAATTTTTTTCAATTATTTTTTTCTTTCTAAGATGAATAACAAAAGAAAAAAATCATTTACAAAAGAAAGTGTAAGTAATAAAAAATATAGTACTAACTTCACATATAATTATGTTCTACTATATTCATTACATTACATCATTTTAAAACATTAAGAAAAGTATGAAAATATTTGATATAAACTCTAAAACTTTTTTTTTTTTTTAAAAAAAAAAAAGAAGACTATTATTGTATCTTAGTAGCTTTTAATCACATTTTGTAACATTTAATAAAAATAATAAAGTCATACATGCAAAATAGACTCCGCAAATATTACTTTATCACTATTTAAAGAGTTCTGCTGGAAATAATGATAACATTACAGTGGAGCTGTGAACTATGCTAAATTTTGTTCCAAGCCCCCTCGCTGAAAGGAAATAGTGTATAATAGCTCACTTTTTGTTGATAAACATTGATTACAATAGAATACATATTGTTTATTGAAATGCAAGTGTATAGTGCTTTTTGTATGTATATTATTTATAAATAAATCAAAATTATAGTATAAACAAAATTTAAAAGATAGTTATTAATAGAAAATAGAGAGGATATTTAATTTATTTTACTAAGTATGCATTCATTTATTCAGTACCTGTTGAAGCAATGAAAATAAGAGAGAGAAAAAACTAACTACTACTGTATTTTTATCTTTAAAATAAAATAAACAGCAGAATATAATTTGGGCAATATTCGTCTTTTTTTTCCCCAAGAAATTACTATCTCTAATTATGTTAATGTAAAATATTTTATTGAGCAAGATACTGTACATCAAAGTCAGAAAGGATAATAAAGGAAGAGTAAAATTTATGTGCTTTCAACATAATATGAAGATATTTTATTAATATATATAATTTGTACACATTCGAGTCACATAAAAAAATGGCAGCCAAGCATTAAAATAAAATTTTAATGTTTTTTTTTTTTTTGTGATTTATTTATATTTTTGTTTCTTTGTTTACATTTTACTTTGGATGGCGTGTAATTGAAATCGCATAGTTCATGACTTCACTGTAGTTTTATTGTAATAAATAATGGAGAAGATAATGATAGAAATGAAAACAATATTAAAGATGAATGAGTTTGTTTTTTTTTTTAATTTTGAAAATGATAATGAATCAGATATTAAAAAAAAAAAAAAAATGGGGATAATCAGTTAAAGATAACTAAATAAATGAAGCAAAGGAAGCGTGAGAATAGGTAAAAAGAGAAGTTTGAGTAGATTTTATAAAAGTGTTTGGTCATCTGCATTGATTAAATTAATTTGCATAAGAATTCTTGGTAAACATCAAAGACAGCTTTGAAATTCTGAAAAAGGCAAATGTATATAGAGAGAATAAATTAAGATGTAAAGCAAGATTGTAAGGAAATAAAACACACCTAGGATAAATAAATTCACAGAAGTGGTTTTTGAAACAAAGGATGATTTTAAGAAGCAAGTTATGTTGAAAATGACAAATGTAACAAGTCTTTTATCTTTATTATTAGAAAACGAAATTGTTCAGAATAAAATAATTTGTTTAAAATCAGATCATAAATGTCTGTGGAAAAGAGATTTTGAGAGAATTAATTGTTATAGTGGTAGGGAAAATATGAAGTGTTGATGAAGGAGATATATTACTTCACCTGTAGATAGAATATTCCACATATTTGATAGCTATGTTCTAATCTGAAAGACAAAACAATAAGAAATGCAGTTTCAGATTACTTGATCTTGAAAAAATGGTAAACAAACTCGGTTCTTTTGCTAGGTATTTTAAATAGACAACGAGTAATTTGGAAAGATTGTTAATAGTTTTGTTTATAAGATAATCATAAGAAACAATTTGTAACTTTATTGATGTCAGTTGCTATTTTGACAAAGATAGATTAGTCCTGGGGAAGGATTTCTCCTTCCTATTGGTAAGCCATTCTTCTATCAGATATGGCTGCAATTGCTGATAATGAGGCCTAAGTAGAAGCAGAATTAAATTTGTAAGAAGTTTGGAATGAAAGAAATAGAAAATTAAAAATATGAAAGAATAAAAATTTAAGATTGTTAATTAGACAGGGAACTTGAAGTTCTCTTTTAGGATACTAGTTGAAGTACTGCTTCATTTGCATTTAATCATCATCAGTGACAGTATTTAAATATTTAGTAAGTTTAATAACTGCTTATAGAGATTGCTATCCCAGGTCGTAGACCATTAGATATTAGACTGAAGGTTGTTAAGGAGAACTTCTGATGAAGAAAAAAAAAAACTTTTGACCAAATGAAAAAATATAACTTAAGATTAAAATATATTTAACATAAACAGGGTTCTAAAAGCAAATCTGTAAGGACTAGTATTTTACATTTTAATACATTCTTTTTTAATTGTGGTTATGTAATTGTTAAATTAAGGTAAATGATCAACCTTCTAGATTGAAGGAACTATCTTTTACAACTCTGCAATAATTATAATTTTAATTTGGTGGAATTCTTTGTTATTCTAATTATAACATGATTTTGTGAAAAATTTCAAGTAGTTATTATTATTCAATAAAAATATATTTAATTACAACTTTCGTTTTAGGGAGAGAACTCTCATCGCTATCTTTGTCATTTATGTGATATAGGCTACCTCAGAGGAAATTTTCTTACAAAACATTTGATGAATGTCCATAAGTTTGTTTGGCCACCAGGACATACAAGATTCAGGTTAATTTTAAATATTACATTAATTAAATAATTTATTGATTTATTTTTTGATAAATATTTTTGTTAATCATATTAAAATGCTAATAATAATAAAATAGTTATTAAATAATCTTTATATCAGAAGAACTGTAAATAACAGTCGCTCTAGTTAAGACCATGAAATCCCATGTATTTAAGAAAATTCCAATTTAGTTTTATCAATACTGCATTCTCAAAATATAACAAAAATGAAACATTTCTTATATTTATCATAAAATGCAGTTTTAAATTTAAATTTAAGATGGAGTTCAGACATTTAAAATATGGTAATTTAATTATTTAAATTATCTGCATTTATAAATAATTTAAATAGTGTTCTTCTTTTTGCTAACATTCACATTATTCAATATTTAGTAAATTATCTCCTTTTAATACTTATTTTTTGAAAAGTCAAATTTTATTTATTAATTTTTTGTTTTGATTGTTTAACAATCTTCTTCAAAATAGAAGAAAAGGAGCTCTTTGAAGAAGTTTGTGAAACAATTGAAATGTTACTATTATTAATTAATGCTACAAGAGAAAGTACCTGAAGCCTTTATTTATGCTGGTCCCCATCCCCTGTCCAGTTTTGAGCTATGGCTCTCATCAGTAAGAAGCCATAGCTCAAAACTGGCCTGGGGATAGGGACCATCATAGATAAAGGCTTCAGGTACTTTCTCTTGTAGCATTTATCATTAAAAAAATAAATAAATAAGCTCGTCTAGAGCTATTAGCAGGCTCTTTATATATTACCTATTGGTAATGCAACCTATATAAGTCATGTGACTAATTTTTACTAATATTATTAATTAATAAAATTTGAACATTGCAAAAAATTAATTGTAAAAAGATGATTTACTAATTATTAAATAACTATTGCATTCAGAAAGGCCTCTTGCCAAAAAGTCAAGCATTTTCTTTAAAGATTTGTAATTAATTTTACATTTTATTTATTTTTTCCTTATAGCAAACTTAACTGACAACAAATTTCAAAAGGTCTAATAGAAACAACTATAATTTTCAAATCTCCACATTATCTTGCAAGAGATTAAGGAAAAATTTGAAATTACTGACAGACATTTGTTGTTTTTTTGAAGATTAATTTAATACGAAGTAATGTTTATTTAAAAAAAAATAAATTAAAATATGTTGATTCTAAAATTAAAATGTTTCACTTCAAATGAAAAAGATTAGCATGTTAAAATCTGAGGTTTTTTTTCCATGTATTTTAATTTTAAATGAAAATATGTATATATTTTTTCTGTTAACAGGTATAAATTACATGACGATGGCTATTATCGTTTACAGACAGTTCGTTATGAAAGCGTAGTATTAACAGAACTATTAGAAGATGGCAATCAAAGTAAAGAAAATGAAACATCAAAAGAATGTACCCTTCCCTCAGAGGATTCCACAGATTTAGCCAATGATACAGGAACAGCTATTCAGGAAGATACAGATTCCTAAAAAAAAAAAAACATCATTTACACGCACAATTGTGAAAAGTAGGAGTTTTTTTAAAGCTCTGGTGAATCATCATTAAAAACTATTATTATTTTTTTTTTACTGCTTACATTTTATACCAATAAGTGTTCACATCTAATGCTCATTGATGATTCAAGTTCAAGACCTCTTTTCCTGGCCGGATATGTACAATTCAGCACTTTTCTTTCATGAAGACCAATAGCTAGAAATTAATTTGGGGTTTAGTCGGTACTACTATCTGGTATTGCAATAATTATTCATGCTTACCTAAATGTTCCTCATTACATAAAATTCTTAAGTTGAATGATATAGAATAATTTATTACTGTTAATGCAAATATTTAAATTGCATCTATAAGAATAATAATATGTAAACAAGATGGCTAATTAAAGGAAGATTGATTATTTTTAATAATCATGTACATATAATGCAGTTTCATTTCATTAAGATATAATATTTATGAATAAAAAGTATAAAGTTTCGATAAACAAGGTTAAAAAGGAATAAATTATTCATTATTAATAGTAATAATCTATTATGCCATTACACCGTAGAGCCATCTAAATATAATAATGGATATAAATGGTAGTACCAACCAGATTCCTTAAATTTTTTTCACAGTTTGCATTTGAGGAGTGAAGAACATTTGAATGAATAAATATCTTTATTTCTTTTATACTATCGAAGCTGATGGTATGAAAGCTATAACAATTTTAAGACTTTGAACTCAAGCCAACTTGTGTATAAAACTACAATCTGAGAGTTAATTATCAACCAGTTATATGTTAATTATGGCATAACTGATTTTTGATTAAAAGAATTGTACACATATATCACACATTTGTGTTATTAACTTAGTGTCTATATTAATAATAGTAATTCATTACTGTAGAGTCATTCTCGCATGCATAAGTAATCAATGATTACCAGATGACTGTTTCAATCAAATCCCAGATTTAAGTTTTTGACTATTGTCCTCCAATATAAGAATAAAGATGGCTGCTGGATGCCTACGTGCTACTCATCGCTCTTCATTGATGAAGGCCAACAGCCAAAAACTAATCTGAGGATTAGTTTGAACTGCCTTCAGGTGTAAGTTTCTTATATTTACATAGATGATGCAACAATAATTAATTACTGATATTAATTTAGATATTGGTTGACTAAATAAAAATGAAATGATAACTAATAAAAGACTTCATTACAGAAAATACAGTCTGTTCTAATATATTAACTTCACTACAGAAAATACAGTTTGATCTAATATAATTAATAGATTTGTAAACATGTCTAAATTATATAATAAATTTGGAATAAAAATTATGATCATACATTGTGTTTGAGGTATCTATTTTAGCTTATTGCTACTGTTGTAAGTCTTAAATAAAATGTTAAAGTATAGTATTATTTATAAATTATGTTAAATTAAAATCTTATATTATTTAAAGCAGTATTTATTACAGTTTTATATATAAGATTTCATATTGTTTGAAGGACAAAAAAAAAGAAGACTATTAAGAGATTTCTATATGAAGCAAATATAGCTGGAAGATTAAATAAGTAAAATCCTAAATTAATATTTTGGCAGAAGGTGAGTATGGAAGAAAAGAGGGTTCACTTCAGTTGGGCAAAAATGAAAATAACAATGATATTTATGAAGTTAATGCAAATAAAACTATAGTGACAGAGATGAAGAGATTAAAGATTTGAAAGTGATAAATGACCAAGAAGTCCTACAGAAAGTTAGAGCTTTTAAATATTTAGAAGGCTTATTAAAATTGAAGATTGAGCATGTGGGAAAAAAAAAGGAAGTTCTATGACTAATTAGGCTTTTAATAATAAAAAAATGTTATACATGAAGCAGTGAAGTTGGTTACACCCATAAGGCTAAACAAAGGTTTTGGTAGTTTCACATAGTGCAGAAACATTGTTAACGAAAGCATTTGGAGAAAGAGTTTAAGTTAAATGGATAAAGTTACAAATATCTTAGATTTTCTTAATAGAATCAAATGAAGAAAAAAAAAGAAATTGGATTGGGTAATGTTCCTAAAGAATTTCCAAAAAATTTGGATTTAATAGGTGTTAATGTGGAATTGAACCTGAGATTGATTCATTATGAGTTTCATGTCAAAAATCTGTAAAGTATCGAACATACCAAACATTTTCAAGTATAAGCAATGAGGATTGCCAATTCCTCAACAAGCGTTGTGATAAATGCATAGCTAGAGAAAGCATTTAAAATATTTCTGTCCGGATCCCCCCCCCCCAAACCTCTGACCATGGTTTTGTGCTCTGGCACTCCTCAGAGAGGTACTAGGGTAGGTTCAGACACTAGACAGAAGTATTTTAAATGCTTTCTCTAGCTAAGCATTTATCACAAAGCTTGTTGAGGAGTTGGCAATCCTCATTGTTTATAACTTACAAGCTTAAGAGTATAGGGTCATGTGATCTATGACTCCTATTTTGACTATTTATTTTCAAGTATAATTTCTGTTAATTCATCTTGCCTATCTTATTTGCTTTTAACAGAATTAATTCCCTACTAAAGGCAATTCTATTACTTCTGTATAATTTATCCGAGGGGTTGGAATAACAAGTGTTAAAAATCAGCAGTCTTCTATAGCATCTTTTTATAATTCATCAACTGGTTAATGTTCAATTACTATACTATTTATTTTTACAGTTAATTAGCAATATAACTACAGTGAACACTATTGGTCTTGTAAATAGTCTTTTCAAAACACCCTATTTGGATGACCAAGTTTAACATTTTTATTTCTGTGAAATGTTTTGGCAAACTTTACATATGAGTAATTATTTATTTTAATATATCCAGTATTCATGAATATAACATCTTTTCATAATTAGTAAACATTTGAAATAAATGTATGATCTTTGGTTCTTCATCATAGTTAATACAGAAGTGTTTAGTCATTATACTATGATTACTATTAATAAAGTCTAAATATTTGTTTATTTATTTTAAACCATATCTAAAATGACATGAGATATTTATTAAAATAATAATAATTATTTTTAGCATAATCATTAAACAATTACAAATTATAATCATTATTTAAAATACATCTTAATTCTATATTCACTTTGTTACATTATCAAACTGGTCCGTTCAGAGAGTAATAAGATTTATTAACTTTACTAAAATTTACTTACACATACACCTAATTCTCTTTTTACATGATAGATTGATTCTCAAAAATTGCATATAAAAAAAATTGTACATATGGAAAATAAGGAGATTGGTTCCAGACCTAAGAAATCAATAAGCATAATTAAATAAACCATATGAAAAATTTTATTAGTATGTTATATTTTTTGTATGCTATCAAATTTTACTTTATACACATTGCACAAAAATAAAAAATGTGTTTTAGGAACAAAAATTTCGTTTGAAAAATTAAAAAAAACTTGCAAGTGATAACACAATGAAACATTCACTGGTTTCTCTACACAAGCCACCGAAAACTTTAAAGTTCAGAGTATACCATCACTTCCATATTATAAGTAAAAAAAAAAATCAAAAAGTTGAAATAAAGATTATTAATATAATTTATTGAATTTATTATTATTTCAATTAACTTATTAATTTTTTTTAATTTAACAATTAACATTCAAATATGAGAAATTGTAGAGCCCTGGAACTATATACTTATCAAAAATATGGGTGCCCTCTTTCTTGCCCGTAAAACAAATAAGTCCAAAATTTTATTCGCTGTCACTTTCTGACAATAAACGCATATATTTGTGTGTGATTGAAATACCATTGCTATCATTAAAATTTGCAATGTATAATTTTGCATTTATTGATTTTTGGCAAAATTAATAAATTAAATTTAAACCAATTAATCAATTAAATTTTTTTAACATCCACATCAACAAGGATTTTTTTTTTTTTAAAACCGAATGTCAAAATGCAAACAAAGCATCAATACCAAAATAGTAATTCCCTTTCAAAACAAAATATCAATAACATTACAACGCAGACCAATTAATTTCCTTATTAGTAGGAATATTGCTGAAAAAGCTATTTTTGTTTTTAAATTAATGGGAAATAATGAGATGAAACGTTTTTTTAATTAGATGATAATAACAGAATTTTTTTTTTTAGTTTTGTGACATAATCATGATGAACTCGACCTCTGAAACAAATTGTAAATAAACACTGAATTAAAAACATTTATAATCTTCTAAAAAATAAAATAAATTATTTTATACTACATGAAATTATTTAGAATTTTTTAAAACGGTTTAAACAACTTAAGACATTCTAAGAATTACTTTGAGAATGTAAGATGATTTTTAAAGCCTTCCAAACAATAAAGTTCATTTTATTCCAATCATGAATACGTTACAGCAATTCTAATCCCAAAGTATTATTGTTTTTTTTTTTTTACTGATCGTATTATTTTAAAACAACTCTTGTAGAAACAGAAATACATTTTTTTTTTAAATTTGTGTTATTTCAAAATTATGCAAAAAAAAATTCATGAAAAAAGAATTAGGTGTATTTGCATTGCCATATATTTTTTATTCACTATCCAAGATTGGTTCGTTTTGAATCGTGTGCTTCACATGTTATCATCTCATTGCATTACTTAAAAATGGTTTCCTAATATGCAACTTGATAAATCTATACCCTGAGATAAAATATAGAATATAAATTATGCTCCCGAGGTGAAGTGTAGGGCCACAATAAATCCATACCCCTGAAATAAAATATGGGATCACTGAGGTCAATATAAGTTTAGAGAAATGTGATGATCCATGAATAATCCAGTATTTTAAAGAATTCTAATTTATTGTTGATGTTAGATGTGCTCATTGCATTTGTGGAAAGGTTGCTAAGTATGTTTGCTTTATGGTCACATACATTTATACTGTACGAGGTATAATTCCTGACTTTTCAAGTATTATCATTTTATCAGAGGCTATTCATGATTATTATATATTTATGTTTAAACAGAGTTACTGTATGTGGAATTCAGATTTTTATATTTTAAATGATTATTCTTAATGAATCCAGATAGTGGCCAGAGTATTCTGGTAGGCATATATCAGAGAAAGTCCACTAGAAATCTAAGTTTCAAAAGGTACTGACAAAACAACTTCAACATCTTTATATATGGTTTTCCATTGATGAATATGATATAGAATCTATTGGATTTAACAGAAAAATAAAAGAAAGAGTCTTGCCATGAGACAACTTTTATGAAGGGAAGGTCTAACAGAATTCAAGAAATAATTTGACAAATAATAAATTTTAGTTAACAGTGCTTTAAAAAAAAATAATTTAAAAAAAATATATGTAAAGTTCTTGGAGGAAACTGATTGATCTAAAATGTCATGCTAAAGAAGTTAGTAAAAAAAAATAAAATATGGGGAAAAAATAAGAGCAGAATTAGAACCAGTACTCAACAAGATAAAGCCCAAATAGAAAATCCATTACTAATGACATATGACATGGCCATATAATAAAAATATTAATGCAAATAGAATAAAGGATAACTAGATTTAATAAAATATGATTTAAAATGAAATTAAATGACAACATAATTTCAAAAATAAAACTTGAAAAGAGCTAAAAATACACACAAAAAATGATAAAATAGAATTTCACATAACACTAGAATACTAGCCAAAGCAACAAAATTTTAGTAAAATTCTTGCACAACCATGGTTTCATTTATTAACAAATAGACCTCAAGTAAAATTCAACTAAACATGAAAATATATACATAAAAGATTTCACTTCAACAACCAACTTCCTTTAACATCAAAGGATGTCTTCAAGAGATTGATGACCTCAGATTTACTGATGATAAAATTTTTTGAATCTGAGGCCATCAATCTCATGAAGGCATCCTTTGATATGAAATTCAAGAATAAAAGAAACTGATTTTTTTTTAATGTGAGGTCATCAATCTTATGAAGACATCCTTTGATGTTAAAGGAAGTTGGTTGTTGAAGTGAATGATGGGAAGGCTATTATTTTTGTATATATATGCTGTGTGTTTAGTTGAATTTCACTTGAGGTCTATTTGTTAATAGATGAAACCATGGTTGTGTAATAATTTTAGTAAAATTTTGTTTTGATAATATTGTAGGGTTATATGAATTTCTATTTTATTTTTAATTGCTAGTATAACATTAGGCAGTATTTAGAAAAGAAATAATAGATAAAATGAAAAGTTTGATAAACTGGAAAAGAGATACCAAAATAGGACAAAAATAAATGGTAAAGAAAATTATAAGATGACAGCCAGAGATGATTAAAAAAATAAAATGGTTTCCAAGACATGACTATCAAATTAAATATAAGTATTGAAAAATCTAATGTTGAATGCAATGCTATAGAAAAATTTAAAGAAGATATAAATAATATAAGTCAATATAAAATTGACTTACTTAGCGTAGAAGATAGAATGGAGAAAGCAATCTGAAATAAGTGTTGTAACTGATTAATTATTGGAGAGATAGAAATGACAAAATTTGAGAAACTAATGTTAGAGGTGAATTAAAGATCAATGAATTTGAAGGAAAGATGATAGAAATATATCGAGTTGATAGTGACATGTTAAAATATAGAACTATATTGTATTAAAAACACTAGAAAATGCCAAAAACTAATGTGAACACAGAAATATTTAAAAATAGATTGAATTATACAGAAATAAATGAGAATTTCACATTAAGCTAATTGACTTTTCTCATGAGGATGGGAGATTGTTGAAATAAACTATGGATGTTTGTAAGGTAAAAATATATTTAATCATCTGAGACTGAAATGAAATTAGAAAAATATACAAAGTGGAAGAATTGTGAATAGACTTTCTAATGTGCAACTTAAAATAGAGCCCTAAAGAGACCAAATGTCTCAATAGAAATTCCATTCATTCATGAAATTTACAGAACAACATTTTAATGTAGACAATATCATATGCACAACAAATATTTTTATTTAACTATTAAAGATTTGGAATTTATAATTTAATTGTCAAGGAAACTGCTGATTCATCAATGTTTAGATGACTTAATAACCAGAGGAACCATTTGAAAGAACTTATATAGTAATTGAAAAATATCTGTTCTGAGGTGTGATACATATTTATATTAGATATAAATGTTTATTTTATTATGATGCACTAATGGCAGCAGGATAATACATGAAAAAGTTTGGAATCTAAATTTGTGTAAAAAGTATATATGTTTATTTAACGATTGTTAGTAACACTATTTTGTACATCAAAATGATGGTAGTTAGACTGGGTACTCTATGAGTATAATAAAAATATTTTGTTGCATGGCAAATGATTTCTTATATAGAAATATTATTATTAAATAATTATAACTATATTTTGAGAAACTTAATTTATATGTTTAGTTTGGAAAGAGAAAAGACAAAAAGTGTTACTATTAGAAATAAGAAATGCATAGAATAGAAATTGATGAAAAAAGGAGCAAATTTGAACAAGAAAACTTGATTGTTTAGTAGAAGTTTTTGCAAGAGAATTATGTTTTTATTTTTGTATTAAAAAAGGAATTGAGGCATCCTGCTCAAGATGATTATTCTAGTAAAATAAGAGAAAGAAAGAAAGAAATCATTAATAAGACATCATATTAATTTTCTTTAAAATAGGCAACTCACAAAACTTATACATGTCTGTATAGTTACTGAGTTGTTCCAACAAAAAACATGAAATGGAAAATTATGAGTTAAGAGAAATTACTACAACGAAATACTGAATGAGATTGAAAGAAAGCAATAAATCATACAGATTACTAATAAACTAAAATAGAATTTTATTGTATTTAAAATGTCACTAGATTATAAAACAATAACTATAAATATCTAATGTGAATTACTAATACAAAATTTTTTTTGATTTGATTTGCTTTAGGATTTTTAAAATATACTGTATATAATTAAGATTTCTTTAATGTTAATAGAAAATTGTTTAAAGGAGTTGTGACTAAAATCTACTTATCACTCAAGTTCATTTATATACCAGTATGACTTGTAAAGTCTGTGCAACAGCAACAAACGCACATTGAACCTACATAATAATCATTCCTCGTAATCATTTACTTTTCACAAATGCCATACATTGATTGTTTGACATGTTTTAAATGAATTCACAACTTAAATCTACACTATTTGATAATATTAATTTTACTTCAATTTATAAATATAAAGAAACTACCATTTCATTACTTTGCATAATATTTGCTTCTGTCATGCGCTAATTAAATTCTAATAATTTAAAAGGAAACACATTTTTATAATGCTGTGAATAAAATACAGTTCACAAGGATCTTGTTTTTCATGTCAGATATACACTTTAATGCAGGAATTTTTTTAATGATTTATTTTCCTGATAGTTTTGACTGTCCTGCAGTCTTCATCAGAGCGATCTTAATTTCCTCTATCTTTTAAAAGGTAGAGGACATTAAGATCACTCTGATGAAGACTGCAGGACTAAAAGGTAGAGGAAATTAAGATCACACTGATGAAGACTGCAGGAAAATAAAGAAATTAAAAAAATTAAAAAGTAGAGGAAATTAAGATTGCTCTGAGGAAGACTGCAGGACAGTCAAAACTGTCAGGAAAATAAAGAAATCATTATAAAATGTTCTGCATTAGAGTGTATATGAGGGAAGTTAAAGCAATATATATAAGAATATATAAAGAAATTGAAAGAAAATAAAAGGAGAAAAATAAAAATATACTTCTAAAATGAGATTAGTATACACCACTATTATATAAGTATGATACCTAAGTCTTCAGGCTTATATAGTGTACTTCATTTAAGTTATAATATTCAGGATATCTACCATCAAAGATGGAAAAGACACACAACTATATCAACAGTAAATATCTGTCCTCAAATTATTACAAAAAGAATATGGAATGCCAGCTAAATATATCTAACTAATTAAAATCTGCCCAGTTTCATAATAGATATTTTCTTTATGTAATACTACTAATATTATATCATTTTTAATATATGCATGCCTATTTGACATGGATTAATATATGCAAGAAAACTAAGCTTTTACATGCATATCCACTACTATTTATCTGTATTTTCTTAGAAACCTAAATAAAAATTTGTCACACTAGCCAATGGGTACATGCTTATAAAATGTTAAAAGTTTATGTCATCATCATCATCATCAACCATTATCAATCCACTGCAGGATGAAGGTCTCTCCAAGTTTAATCCATCTTCTCCGATCTTTAGCTTCTCTTCTCCACAACACCCCTGCACATTTTCTTATTTCATCCATCCATCTCACATGTGGTCTCTTTCTGGGTCTTTTACAATCTCTTGGAATCCAGTTTAAAATTTCAATTGTCCATCTATTATCATCTCTTCTAGCAATATGTCCAGCCCAACTCCATTTCAATCTTTTAATTTTTTCAATAAGGTCAGTAACACCTGTTTGTTGTCTTACCCATACATTGCGTTTTCGATCTCTTCTTGTTACTCCCAACATACATCTCTCCATACTCCTTTGAGTGGTCTGAAGTCTCTGTATTGCTCTTCTATTAAGTGTCCAAGTCTCAGATCCATAAGTAAGAACTGGTAAAACACATTTGTTAAAAACCATCCTTTTCAAACACATAGGCATATTTCCTTTTAGTATCAAGTTATTTCTACCAAAAGCACTCCAACCAAGTTTAATTCTATGATTAATTTCCTCCATTATGTTTCCATCTGTATTAATAATCTGACCAAGGTATTTGTAACTGTTAACTTCTTCTAATTCTTCATAATCAATCTTTATTTTCATATTTTGAGCAAATCGATTAAACATTACTTTAGTCTTTTTTAACATTTATCTTTAGTCCTATTTTTCTACTTTCATCTTCTACCTCCTGCAACATTTCCTGCAGCTCTGAAGCATTATTTGCAAAAACAACTACATCATCTGCGAAATCTAAATGACTTAAATACTCTCCATTTACTTTCACTCCTTTAGTTTCCCATTTTAATCCACAAAATACTTCTTGCAGCACTGCTGTAAAGAGTTTTTGAGATATGGAGTCACCTTGTCTTACACCTTTCTCAATGTTGATTTTTCCAGTATCATTATGTAATCTAATTGTTGCTGTTGCATTTTTATAAATATTCTTTAAAATATGACAATATCCTGGATCTATACCTTGATGATCCAATGCTTTAATCACTGAAGAAATGTGTATAGAATTGAATGCCTTTTCATAATCTACAAATCCAAAACATAATGACAACTCATATTCGTTTGTCCTTTCTAAGACTTCTCTCAATACTTGGATATGATCTATTGTACTAAAACCACTTTTAAATCCAGCTTGTTCTCTTGGTTGGTGGAAATCCAAAGTTCTCTGTAGACGAGTTGTAATTATCTTGGTAAAAATTTTATATAAAACTGATAAAAGGCTGATAGGTCTGTAATTTCTAATATCTTCTTTATCACCTTTTTTAAATATTAATATTATTACTGCATTCTTCCAATCTTCCGTACATCTTTATCATTTAGACATTTGGTATATAACTTTGCTAAAATTATTTCTATTTCTTCACCTGCTTCTTTTAATATATCAATTATAATTCCATCATTTCCTGGAGCCTTTCCTTTCTTCATACACTTAATTGCATGACTCACTTCTTCATTTAAAATTCTGGGCAATTCGGAAGATGTAATAGATATAGGAAGTACTTGTTCTTTATTACTATATAATTCTTGATAAAAATCTTCTACCAATTTCAAGATGTCATCTCTCTTTTTAGTAATAATTCCATCTTTTTTCTTATTGCAGATATAAATTTCCTACTAATACCAAAATGTTGTTTAACATTTTTGAGACTTTTATTTTCTTCTACAGCTTCCTTGCTATTTCACAGTTATACTTTCTATATCATTTTCAACTCTTTTCCGTAATTTTAAAAATTGAGATATTCAATTCTTTTTAATACATCATTTTTGTATATCTTCATATTCCTTCTTTTCTTCATAAATTCTCTAGTCTCAGTAGAAATTTTATTAGTCAATTGTGTTTTTCTACCAGCTATGTTTGTTGCAGTTTGTAAAAGTGTATCAGTTATTTTCATATTAATTTCATTCAAATCTGTATCATGTTCAGAATCTCCTAACACTTGAAACCTATTTGTAAGTTCTAATTTAAATTCATTAGAATGTTTCTGAAGATTAGGAATATCAACTGTAAATATTGTTTTTCTTAATAATTTTTGTCTCTCTAGTTTTACATTAACACGTAACTTACACTTTACTAATCGATAATCACTTCCTGTGTTAAATTTATTAAGAACATTACAATCTTGAAATATGTATTTTCTGTTAGTCAAAATATAATCCAATTCTGCTGTACCTTCATTTGGATGCTTCCATGTCCATTTCCTTTTAACATTTTTCTCAAAAAATGAATTCATAATATAAAGTTTTTCTTTTTCTGCAAACTCCAAAGTCTATATCCTCTCTCATTTCTATTACCCACAACCAAAATTACCTACAGCACTTTCATCTTTCATTTGTTTACCAATTCTAGATTAAAGTCTCCCATAACAATTTTAAAATGTTGTTTACTCTGATCAAAAGTCTTTTGTACATCCATATAAAAATCTTCTACTACTTCATCACTATGAGAACTTGTTGGGGCATAAACCTGAATTATCTGCATTTGGTATCTGCTATTAAGTTGTATAACTAATCTTGCCACTCTGTCCGATACACCATCAATCTCCACAATATTGTTCTTCCACTTTTTATTTATAATGAATCCTACTCCACTTGTATTTCCAATATGTGGTTTATAATAGAGTATATGTCCACTTTTTAAATAATTGTTTCTTCTCTTTTCTTCTAACTTCACAAAGTCAATAATGTCCCATTTAATATAAGAATTTTTCTAATTTTGAATCTTTTACATGAAAGTGATCTGAGTTTAATATAAATAAAATATAATAATAAAAAAGTTTATGTACATTTTCATAAGTATGAATGTTGAGTTAATCAAAAATATTTTAAATTTAACATTGAAAAAATTTTCACAACTGAATTTTTTTACAATGAAACAGCTTAATTTAACAACTTTAAATTTAAAGCTGTATTAATTGTCTACATACTATTGCAGAATATAATTTTACTTTCATTATGGTTTAAGTATTTTTGTTACAAAACAAAAATTTACCATCACAATAAATTATCATTTTTTTGCATATATTTATGATAAACATTAAGCTAGCAAGATAAAAACATAAAGAATAAAATTATATTAATGTTATTTTTTATTATAATTTTTTTTATTTTTTTCAAAATCCAAGCTTCCTTTTTTTCAGACTTTTTGGGATCCAGAAGCAATGGTTTATTTTACATTGTTTTATAAATGATTCATTTTGAATATGTGGTCATTGTGTTAATATAAAAATGGTAATTAGAGGCAAGTTTTCATTATTTATCCAATCCATCCAATTCTTTGAGGAATCTATTTGATGCGAAAAGGATTTTCCTCTTTTTCTTTTCCAATTTTCTAACAATATATTGTAATTTGAAAATATTTATTATAATTTTCTTTTAATTAAAGAATTTATCCCTTTTAATAATAATTGCAAAGTCTATGTATATATTTTAACATTCTTCGGCCAATATTTGTCATTTAAAGAACATAATTATTATGAAATAAATAAATTTTATACTTTTTTTCTTCCTTTAAATAAACTTAGTATGACTCAGAAATTCATAAATGCTTTAATGATGTCATATATATATAAAATAATAATATTATTCGATGTCTGTATTTTTAAAGCAATATATGTAATTATATAACTGAATATTTGTAAATACAGTAAATAAATAATTAAAAATTTTATCCACTTAGGAGCGCTTTCAATTATCTCAGTAATCTGTGTCAACTAAAGCTTTGAAATGCTAACTTTCCCACAATTCCGTGATCTTAACGTTTGCTGCTTGTCTGTTAATTAAGTCATGTTTATATTTGTATATTAGCATAACTTCCTTTATTTTTCTTTTATTGTTATTTTTTTCAATTTGCAATATTTTTACACTGTTAAAATTAAAGTCAAAACCATAAATACACAATTTATTATGGCCGTAAAAAATGGATGCTGAAATATTATTATCCACTATGCAATTTTGTTTTGATTTCTGAACTCGTTTTAATAATAGCAAGTGTTTTTTAGTTCTTTTTTCCAATGTACATCTAGTTTCACCTATACATCCACTGCCACACCTACATATCCATTTATAAATGACACAATTTTTATTTATAAATGAAGTTTTATCTTTGGAGTTATTTATTAATTTGTTTAACGTAGGAGGTGTGTAAAATGCAATATCACATATTCCTTTATAAATTTTCCTTATAAAATTTACTTGATCATTTGAAATATATGGGATTGATATCCATATTTTTTTATTAGCAGGAGAATCAATATTATTAAAATTTTTATTTTTATATTTTGTATTAAAATCTCTAATAACATTATATACGATTATAACTGTAACCAACATTTAACAATTCAATTGAAAATATTTCAATATTTTTGCCTTTATTCGATGAATATTTACACACCTCCTACATTAAACAAATTAATAAATAACTCCAAAGATAAAACTTCATTTATAAATAAAAATTGTGTCATTTATAAATGGATATGTAGGTGTGGCAGTGGAAGTATAGGTGAATCTAGATGTACATTGGAAAAAAAAACTAAAGAACACTTGCTATTATTAAAACGAGTTCAGAAATCGAAACAAAATTGCATAGTGGATAATAATATTTCAGCATCCATTTTTTACGACCATAATAAATTGTGTATTTATGGTTTTGACTTCAATTTTAACAATGTAAAAATATTGCAAATTGAAAAAAATAACAATAAAAGAAAAATAAAGGAAGTTATGCTAATATACAAATATAAACATGACTTAATTAACAGACAAGCAGCAAATGTTAAGATCACAGAATTGTGGGAAAGTTAGCATTTCAAAGCTTTAGTTGACACAGATTACTGAGATAATCAAAAGCACTCCTAAGTGGATAAAATTTTTAATTATTTATTTACTGTATTTACAAATATTCAGTTATATAATTACGTATATATATATAGGAAGCTTACCAATAGATCAAACAAGCTCTTATTCAAAAAGTGCGGTAAGAGAAAATATTTAAAATCTCTATCTAGAATATTCTTATCCCCAGACCAATTGGTTTCGAATTTATGGCTTACCTCAGTGAGGAGCTAGAGCATTCAGATGCTAGATCTAAAATATCAACTCAAAAACCAGCACTTATTTAATATGTAACTATTGAGAAAAAAATCTAAAATTTTCAGACACAAAAATTTCTTTAAATCCAGCTATCTAACTCAAATAGCCACATGGAACTGAAACAAAAACAGATCTACTATATATTAATAGCCTTAGCATTGCCAAAGCTTTAAAAGTAAAATTATAATAATCAATAAAAAACTTTTTTCAATCAAATATTGTCTGCAGGCTGTTTATTGGTTGATTTTTCTCACTTCTTTGATTCTATATTTAATGAGTTGTTAGCATTTGATCTATTTTTAAAACAAGATTTTCAGTTTTAAAATATTTCTCGGTAAAAGCCTGAAATCCGGGCAAAGCCGCTTGGAGCGTTGATGCTAGAAAAAATCAATGAAATATAATGTTACTGGGCCACCGCAATTTTTTCTTTTTTTAGACAACAAGGTTTTTTTTTCTTCTAATATTGATTAAACGAATAATTTTTATTTCATTTAGAACATGATTTCTTTATTATTAAACAAATTTTGATATTCATTTTCGTTACTTTTTGTGGGTTTTTTTTGGAACCTGACTGACATTTTTTCAACAAATTTTGTTAATTGTATTTTTTTTTCTTTTTATCATTTGAAAAATTCGGACTGTTTCACGACGTCAAAAAAATTGTTTGAATTCCACCACCGAAAAAATAGAATACAATTATTTGCGACTTGTTTAGAACTTAATTCTACCTTTCTTTTTTTTTTTTTGGCTTGACTAAATGGTTTTTCTTATTATTATTAATTTTACTTTTTTTTAAAAAAAACACAACTTGTTTTCACTTTGATTTAGATTATGTTTGAATTAGCCTTTTTTTGGGGGGGGGGGGGGCTACTACAAGAAACAGCTTTTTGAGCGGGGGACGAGGGGGGGATTCGTACTGTTATTATTAACAAAAAGGCAACAAAAATAGTCAATTATTTTAACAGCGCTGAAAAAAGAGAATCAACTTTGGGACTTGTTTCGAATTTTGATTTCTTTTTGGTTGACGTAATTGTTTTTCTTAATATTAAATCAAAATTTACTTTTGTGTTTTTGCCAATTAAAAAATTGTTTTCAAACACCCACCCCCACACACTCGGAAAAAGAATTGTAACCGAAAAGTCAAGAATTTAACTTTTTTTTCTTTTTTTTTTAAAAAACTTTTTCTCACTTTTTACTTTGATTTCTATTTCGTTCGAATTACCTTTTTTTTTTTTTAGCCTTCTACAATAAACTGCTTGTGGGGGTGGGGGTATTTCATAATTTGTTATTCTTAACAAAAAGTCAATCAAAGTCGTCATTTATTTTAACCCCGCTGCAAAAAATTGAATCCAAATACTTGTCAATTTCTAATGAAATAAAAAAACAATAAAAAAGGACACAAACTTTGGACTTTTTACAATTATTTATTTGATTTTATTGCTGTAATAAAAAGTGGACATTATATGTGCCTGACAAAAAAAAACAAACACAATCTCACACCCTTTCTGTACTCAGCAATTCTGAAGAAAAGTTTTAAAATTGCATGTTCGTCTCAGATCTTTTAATGGCCTCGAATATTTCCCCCCATGCTGAAATGTGACTTAGCGCGTGAGCTTTGTCGAAGCCTGTGCGAAGATGCACTTTGCCAATTTTTTACATATTAACCTTTTTTTCGGGAAGGGTGGGGACCATATGACAATTATTAATAATTAACAACATTTTTTAAATCAAAATGACATTACTCTATTATGGAGATTTGAAAAAGTCGTACCGCCTTGAAATTTAAACACCCTCAAACGATACGGTAATCAGTTATGAATAGAATGAATACGCGTAAATAGCTTCGAAGCACAAAACAGGCCGTAATATTTTTGTGCAATGTCATGTAAAGTGGCCTAGCTCAATGGGTTAATACAATACGTAAATGTTGTATTAGCCTGTAAGGCCGCGGCCACTGAAACAGTATTTTTATGTGTTTTGACACGTAAACAATGCCCCAAGTGGCCGTGTCCAGATTTCAGGCTTTTACCTATTTCTCAATAAAAATAATTCCTTTTGGAAACTGAATAAAATACAATTTACTTTAGATCATTCTGGTTTTATTTTTTATAGAAACTAAATTCGATATTACTTTTATGATTTTTTTTAATCATGAAATTTGTAGAATAAATCTTAATTATTTATTTTAAACATAATTTAAGATTTAACTAGAAATAATAATTGCTTTTATAATATTAAATGTGCACAGACAATAATTATCTATCTATATAATGCATATTTGTTTAGAAGATTAGATTTGAACTTCACTAAAATTTTAAGTGATATCAAATGTTTAATTATTTGTAGCTATAATAAATTTAGTTTATTATTTTATCTTTTATGTACATTTGTAACAAACTAGTTTACCCAGCATTTATATGATTTTAAATTGACTAAACCTAAGTTCAAACCTTATGATAATTAAAATGACAATTACGTTTCTTAGCTTAATAATTACCTATCTTTTTGATTTACTAAAATTTAAAAGTATGCATCTAAAAATTTTTATTCCCAATTTTTTTATAATGGAGTGTACCAATATAAAGAGCACAATATATATAAATTATAACCTTTAGCTTTGGCAGAAGCTAAATGCCAAGTCAAGTTTTGTGTCAAGACATCTAAAAAAAAATTATATAGTTCTATTCTGTCATGAATAAATTTTTATCAATGTTTTGTAATGCCACAATTTTTACATAGAAAAGTTACTATAGAAATATTTTGTAGATTGTACAACTGCAAAATAATTTTTATATAGCTTAAATTATAATAGCTTTAAGCCTAAATAATTGTTTAAAATGCTAAAGTCTTTAAATAGCTGATAATTTAGATGATAAATAATGTATTTTAAGTTAATAATGCTAATTTATCTTAATTTAATCATTTAAAATGTTTTAAAAAGCTTGTACTTATTTTTAAGATTGAAAAACCAGGTTCAAACCCTATATTTTGGTTTACTGGTACTTTACATCTATATTTTAATTCATTTTAATTTTAACACATAATATTCTAGTTAAATCATTTAAATTTATTTGTATAGAAGAATTTAATAAAGTTAATAATTAAAGATAGAATTTTGAAGTGATAAATGAATATTGAATGAATGAATAAATATATTTATTTTAACATTATTTATTTTAAAATATTCTTAAAGATAGTGTTAAAATTTATATTCTGAGACTTGTCTAGATTAAATTTGTTGATAAATAAATGTATCAAATATCTAATATTTATTATGATTTTTTAATACAATGTAAAGTTTCATTATATATTTTATTTTGTCCTGGTGTCTGTAATTTTTAAGTAATTATTTTATTTGCAACCAAGAAGTGTTTTTAATTAATTTTTTTTAATTGCCTAGACAAAAGTTGGATTTGTTTAAAAATATAAATAAATAATTGATTTTTACTTGACAACCTTCCCTAGTTATATTAGATCAGGGATTCGAACTAATCAGGGAAGAGGTTATAGGTTAAAAGATTAATCAAGTATTGTAAAGTGGTCACATGACTACTATAAATAGGTGAGATTGCCACCTGCTCAAAGTCCTCAGTCAGTTTTAAGGTTTTTTTATTTATAGCAATTGAATTTCAAAAACTCCAGTTAAATTTTTAAGTAATTTTCTTTAAACTTTATTAATTTTTGAGCTTAAATATGTTAGACAGAACTACAATATCTAGGCACAATTATCTGAACTGAAACACCAAAGAAACTGAAATCTTCATATGAGCTTGTCATTTAGTTATTACAATGTTTAGAATGTTATCTTAAATATTCTGCATTGGAGAACTTCCAACAGACATTATTGTTATTGTCATTATAATGATGCAAGAGCTATTGTCAATTTCAAGGCATGCAAAACATGTTTTAAATTTAAAGTTGCCACAAAATATTTAAAATTTTTACTGGCAATAATAACACCAAAGTGTTAATAATTTCCTGATATTTTATCTAAAATACTCATTTCATATTAAATATTATCCAGAATTTATTTACTTCTAGTAAAGAACTTTTAATTCATAGGATAAAAACTATATTTTATTATGACAAGTATTTTATCAGACATTTACAAAGTTATTTTAAGTCTACAAAACATAATGTTTAATTTTATCATAAAATACTTCAATGAATAGTTTATTTGTGCTATTATTCTAATAAAAGACATATTATTAATTGAAAAATGGCAGAAAATAATTTATTTATTATGACTGTTTCTATTTTCTCCCCTTGGTAGGAAGAAATTATTTTCAAAATAGAGTGGTATAAAAAATCAATTTGCATTAAACTATTTAAAATTATTCAAACGAAAGTCAATCTCTGATAATGCACTATTTCTTAAATATTATAAATCTCCACACACTCTGCCACCAGTAAGAATTTAAAAAGCTTAAGTGAATCATGTAAGTTTAGAGTGTACATTCTATATACACTAACTCCTATAGACTATGCTTAAATCGAGGCTTGAGTCTGTAAGAGTTGGTATATATAGAATGTATACTCTAAACTTAAGTGATTCACTTAAGTTTTTTAAATTCTTACCCATGGGAGAGTGCATGGAGATTTATATTTAAGAAATTGCGCATTGGAGATTGATTCCATTTGAATAATTTCAAAGTTTTCAGCACTTTATAGTAATAGGTTTACATTAAACTATTTAATAAATATTATGAAAAATTTAAGTTTTTCACTTTATAAAATGGAAATGAAATATACCTACAAAAATGATATATTTAAATGAACTTAAATGATTTTGATGGATTATTTTATAATACCTGCAAAAATATTTAAATCCTGCAAGTTCTTTTTCTCCCCAAGCATTACTATGGAACTATTATGGTCATAAGTATGACATTCAAAAATATTTTTCTCCTGCGAATGGATTAGTATGGTGAATTAATTTGTAAACTTGAATTTAAATATTAGTGAACTATTATTTATTGCAATTTAGTAAACATATAATTTAAATTCATGAATACTTGTTTGAATGATCATATTTAGCTTATTATTTGCTAATATATTTTCTGAAATTTTTATTAAGGATATCCAGAAGCAC
This sequence comes from Epiperipatus broadwayi, assembly GCA_028023455.1. Lineage (NCBI taxonomy): Eukaryota > Metazoa > Onychophora > Udeonychophora > Euonychophora > Peripatidae > Epiperipatus > Epiperipatus broadwayi. Next base: position 3,507,038 of record JAQFVV010006291.1, read on the forward strand.
TTTCATATTGTTTATATTCTAAATTTTGGTATTGCATTTTATATATTTGCTGTCCACAAGACTTTATTTGCCAAATTTACCTATTCGCATTCCAGTGTAATGATTATTGAATGAAATCTAAAGGAGTTTATTTAATTTATTGGTAAAGGTTAAATTTTCTTGTATTTATGATTTTTGCATACCTGGTTTTATTTCAAGTGCATATTATGTGCTATATTTTGAAATTTTTAAGTTAAAGTTCTCAGAATAGTAATTTATATTTTAAAATGTTTCCCTTTTTACATATAAATTATTTATTAAAAGGTAAGTTGAATAAGTGCTTATTTATTGCCTAATATTAATGGAGCCATATTTGGCCTTAGTTATCATCATTCACATTTGTTAGAGATGTAGCTTTAGTCTCTCTCTATTTAGGAATGCTTATGTATGCCAATATATTTAAAAATGGAAGTGTTAGTCTCAATCATTATTTTGCTAGTTTATTTTTCAAAAGACAGTAGCATTGTCTCTCATCTTGCTAGCAGATGTATGCTTATATATATATATATTGGAGATAGTCACTTAGGCTCTATTTTAAGGCAATTTCTATTTAATATTTTGTCCTGATGCAGATTCTCATTATTTTTCTGACTAGTGACAAAGTCTTAGATTCTTTAGTAGCCCTCAAAAGTAGATGCATGTTTGAGCTGTGCCATCATACTTTTCACTTTGCCTTAATTATTTGAAGGGATTTTGTTTGTAGTATGTTTAGTAAAACATGTGTAATATTTTACCATTGCTTTACCTGACATTTTTAATGGTTTTTATCAAGATATTGAGAAATTCTACCTTATCTCTATAACATTCTTGGTTGGCTTAGATGTGAATAATTCATTGTAAATATATAAGTTCTATATTAGAGCTTTGCTAATAATGAGAACAAAATATAATTAATTTTAAAATCTTACTATAGGTATAAACAATATACATGTTTTATCACTCCTTTATTGCTGGATTGATAAGCTACTATTATTATGTTAAATATTCATAAAAGGGTTACTACTCATAAAAGGTGTACTACTTATATGAAGATTATCATTGTATGAATGCATTGATAAGTGAGAACTTTTTGATAATTAAACAATAGGAACTTTATTTTAATCTGGTGAATTATTTTTGTTTAATCCAATTGAATTTTTTTTATAAAATATGATCTAAATTTTTAATCTTTGTCATAAATTTTGAAGAAATAAAGTTGTGAAAGCCTTTGGCTCTGTGGGACTCAAATATGGAATATTTGTAATTTTGTATTTGTTTTTCTGTGGAATAAATATTTGTTTTTGTTATTTAACAAATTTCTCATAGTTGTTTGTTCACATCATTCCACTTATGAATAAAATTTAAGTACTTATAAAATATTATAAATTATTTTAAGTGTCACTTTCTTGAATTATTTAAGCATTAGTAGAACATCTAAGAAAGATATATTTTGCTTCATAAAGAATTATAATTTGATTTATTACTTTGAATCACTTTAACTAATATGATTTCCTTATTTCAAATCTCTTTAAATCATTTTCATATTTATTATTCTATGATAAAATTTAATTTTACAAGAACCCAGTTCATATTTATAAGATGTTTAAGTAGATTTATTTTAGAATATTTAGAATGGCTATGAAATCCCTTACTCGTTCTTAATATCTGAGTGTAATCATAGATTATTCATTATCTTATTCTAAAATTAAGAGATCATGTTTTAGTTTATTGCAATAGTATTGTTAGTATCATAATTGTGATAAGACATTAGCTTAAGGAAAGTGTATGTCTTATTTATTTTATTAACTAGGATTTCATTTAATATTGAATAGATCTAAAGAATTAAAAAGAATTTATTTTATGATTAAAATAAGATATTGCCCTGAGATACCCTGGTTTGAAGAACCATATTATTTGAATTTATTTTGATAGTGAAGAAATTATATTCAAAAGACTTGTTTTAAGTGGCATAGATTTTCAAAGAACATTTAAAATTTTATAAGGATTAAATAATAATTTATTTGATCAAAGCAATGAGATCTTTAGAAGATACTGAAGAGATGGATTAAGTGGTAGTAGACATTTGTGAAGAAATTTAGATGTAACCACAACAACATATGCTCACAATATTAAGAGTCTTTTTATGTGTGCTAGAGTGAGTTGAGAGTTCTTCTCCTCTGGAGTTATTGGTCATATTGCTTTGGATTTTATAATAAATGCTCACCCCTATGTATATCTTATTATAGCATAAGGCAGTGGTGCCCAACCTTTAACTTGACGCGAGCCAGTTGAGAATTTAAAAAAATTTGGGGAGCCACAATTATATATTACATTTTTCATATTACATTTATAAACATGGTACTTGGGTACTAAACCTGCAATGTAGGGAGATAGGTGGGGGACGGGACGGCCTATTCACATTGGTATCAATCCGCCGTTTCTAATGTGGCCAAAATAACGTGTACACGGATCTTTCTCGATGAAAACATCAATATATACAGCAAAATATATATGTGTACACGAATCTATCTCGATAAAAACAACTATTTACAGCACTAAACATCAATATATATATATATACAGCAAAATATATACGTGTACACGGATAAAAACAACTGTTTACAGCACTAAACATCGATATATACAGCAAAATATATACGTGTACATGGATCTATCTCGATAAAAACTATTTCCAGCACTAAACACAATATATATACAGCACCAAACCAAACGTCTACAAGGATCTTTCTCGATAAAAACAACAATATATACAAGAGCACTAAACACAATATATATATAGCACCAAACCAAACATGTACAGCAAAAAAAAAAAAATGGTGTAATATGTTAAAAAGAAAAAAAAATGTAAATACATTTTATTTATTAAAAATTTGGTAACATACATATAAATTACAATTACAGGAAAAATATATTTTATTTAATGTGAAACCTGACACTGCATATCATTATTGTTTGTATTGTAAAAATGTTTACTTTTTTGAAGAGTGCAATTCGAGCCACATTAAACAGTTACGCGAGCCACATGTGACTCGTGAGCTACGGGTTGGGCATCCCTGGCATAAGGCATTGATTTTATAAGCCCATTGAGCTTAGCTATACTGAATGACATTTTAGTTTATGCATTGTGCAGCCTTGTTGTTACTGCTGTTCGTTTCATTAGCCCATCTTTATAGGTTACAATTTATATATTATTATTACTACTTTCTATTATGATTATTATAAAACTAATGCCAGTTTAATATGAATGTTTACACTTATTTCACATTTATGCAAACATTTTAAAACTCCTCGTGAAATATTTTCTGTTGGTAGTTAGAATAAAATCAGATTGATATAGTGTCTTATTTAAATAAATAAATATACATATAGTGTAATGGTCCTGCCATTTGGTAAAAAAGATCATCAAAGTTAATTTAGCACAAATTATAATAATCATATATATATATAAAGTTAGTGTTTAATAATTAAAATAATCTTTTGAGATTTCATACTTAAAAGATAGGAGTAAAATATAATTTAATTCAATCATAAATCATACTAATGGTCAGACACAGCCAATAATAATAAAATTACAAACTATGTCACCTTTCCAGACCATTAATCACTCCTAAATGACTGAAGAAAAATTATATCTTCTATAGATTACAAATTTATATTAGGTTAAAAACCAGAGCGACATTCCAAAGCTGGGAAATCCATAGGGATATACCACACCATCAGTCTTATAAAAAATATTACCATGACTAATTCAGTAGAATATGAAATCTTACCTCCCTAGCTATTATAAATTTAAATTATAATTTAAATGGTAGAACTTATGAGAAGAGAAACAGAAGGTCAGATTAATAACTAATGAAAAAAAAAAAAAATTATACAATAAGACATATAAAATATTTAAAACATCATTATATTAAATTATAAAATAAGTATTTAAACATTATCATTCTTCAATGGATCATCCTTTAACACTAAAGTTTTATCAACGTCTTCAGTTTTAAATCTCTTTTATGATAAGCTTAATATTTTTTCCTTTGTTTGTTTGCTTTTCATTATGGAGTGTATTTCAGTATTTAAGATGCTGAAAATCCATCCTTGAGAATGTAGAAACATTTTTTTTTTTTAACTCTTTAGCTGTTTCAAGTTTTAATTTATTCAGATCATATCTCCTTAAATCATATTTTTTTCACTTCTCCAAAAAAAAAAATACTCTGTAGGAGAGGACTCAGTTAACGATCACTTTGCAAACACATTTTTACCATAGGTTTAGCAGAACTCAGAAATGGCAGATCAAGTTTGATCACATATCAGGCTGAAGATAAATAATTAATCCAGGCTACATCGATCCAGTGTAAATAATACACACACAGGAATTATTCTGCCGTGATCCATAACATCCATTTTATAATATTTATCATTGTTCATAACCTGGCTGCTAATAAAAATAAATTTAAAGTTTTTACAAGCTGTTAATGATGATTATAAAACAAAGACATACTAGAAGCATTGGAAAGCTTCCAATAAAAATTTTAAATCACATTTAATTAAAACTGTCATTGATTAAAAAAAATAAATAATCGTATTCTAATATTTTTCTAGTCATATTTCTTTTAGTTTTATTATTCAGAAAACAAAATACTTATTACAACATAAATCTTTTATAAATTGATATTTCACAAAATAAAATTTAAATCCCACTTTTTTTTGTAAAAGAAGAAAAACATCGATTTCAATTATTTAAACTTTTAATAATTGACCTTTGAACTTTAATCTTAGCGACAACAGAAGCTAGTTTAAATTTATAAACAAAATAATTTTTTTCCCTTTTTAACTTATTTGACTACTCCTTTTTTTTTAAATATCATTTTTATTAAAATTGTTATCCAAAGATAACCAGCACTTAACTATTCTTGTAGTCAATTATGTATCTTACTTCGCAACCGATACAATATATATATATGTAAAAGTATTATAAATTGACTATGATAAAGAAAATAATCTGATTGCTCAAACTAATTTTGTTTTCTTTCAGTTTTTTTTTCTTTATCTTTCCTAGAATGGCCATCTAGATTTGACTGCCTCATATAGGAGTTTTTAACTTTTGGGGAAAAATACAAAACTAAATTAGTTGCACTGCTATCTACTTAAGATATATGTAGAATTGCAGAATGAAGGAAGGAACATCATTACTATCAGATTAAACTTTAAATTGAGGGAGTTAAATCATGTTGCCATTTCTTTATGATTAGCTGTACTATTATATTCATCCATCTTTCTAATTTACCAAATGTGATATAATTTATATTAACTTACAATTTAATTTGCAATGATATTAACAATTTCTCAGAAACATTTTCTCAGTATAAAAACAAAGAAAAACATATTTAAAAAATAGAACTCAAAAATTATCAATAGGTATATATTTATGATTGCAGATAATTTTTGCATCTTTAATTAAAAATAATGAAATAATTAAACTAAAAAAAATGAACCATTCACTTGAAAACATTATCTATCAAGAATTACTTTTCTGATTCTTATACAAATAAATTTGTTTTTCAATAAATCTTATTATAGAATCAAATTCACATATATAATTATAAATGATAATTATAAAAATATCAAATGTCCTCTTATATTATTCATACAAGATCCAATTAGACGATTTCTTAAGCTATCACCTAGTTATTCGATTGGCATATACAACAGTCAGTCCAGTATGCAGCAGATGTATATTTTTAATCCATAAAATGTCTTACTAATCACAATCAGATTCTACAGCAGGGGTCCCCAACCTTTTTTGCACTTAAGAGCACATTCTATAATACCGGCCAGGTGGCGGGCACCATTTATTTTTGCAATATAAATTTTTAGTTAGATATTGTTAATAATACACATAATGTACAAAAAAATATTTATTTATGCTGTAAAAGTATAGTATGCCCTACAATTTGATTACAATATAATACAATAATTTATAAGAAATTTTAAAAATTAAATTTATTTGTATCAGATAAATAATTTTTTATCGTGTTAGGATAGCGGTGGGCACACATAAAATGGTCTGTGGGCGCCATGGTGCCCGCGGGCATAGAGTTGGGGATTCCTGCCCACAGTATCATAGATTTAACTGTTTTAGAGAAATTATTATGAATCTAATGAAACTTCTATCCAGTATAATGTTGAAGATAATTATGATACATTTACTTCTTTGAAAAAAATACCAGATAAATAAAGAATATATCCTGGATTCAGTTTCATCCAATACAGATTCACAATGAATCATATGTGATTGGTATCTTTGAAAGTCACATTTTTATAATGTAGTCTCAGTAAATGCAAATTGCATTATATTCCACTTCAATAACTCCAAATAGTAGTAAGTAATAGAAATTAATTTTGTTGATAACAGAAACTGTCGTGAGAAAAATAGAAAATTTATATGCCTGTTATAAGAAAAGATTTGCTAATATTTTTCCAATTAACTTATATAAAAATCACAATTGGCAAATTTCATATCAATGCTCATACTAAGTAATAAAAAAAATTAAGAGAAAGCAAATTGTTTTTTTTTATATGTTTTTATTAAAAATGAATAAATAATTTGTTCCCATGTTATACTTGTCTATACAATCCCTTGATACTAAACAAACGTTTGAAAATATAATTAAACAAAATATGTGATTCCCTTACAAAAGTTCATTCAAAGATGCTAGAAATGACTGAAATTTGAGTTGCATAATTTAGCAAATAAATACAGAGAGTTCTATTTAAATCAATGTGAGGATTGAGTTCTAAATTATCCCAGCTATTTAAATTTAAGCATAAGGAGAGCCTATTATCTGTAGGTTTATATCTAAATTAATTTTACTAACACTAATTTCTTTATTTGATCAGAAGATTAACTAATCTTTATCAATTTATTTTTTTGCAATAGATTAGGGCACTTAACCTTTCTTCTAAAATTTCCCAATTAATATAATAATGTCACTAAAATAACGAAATGGCTTTATTGCCCAAAGTTCGAGCACTAGAGATGCCAGAAGCGGAATCGATCTGAGGATTTAAAACTCCAGCATCTGACCCTCTACCAATGCACTTTTAAGTATACAGGACAATAATGCAAACATAAAAGACAATGATAAAAATTAATCTATTAATAATAAATTACTTCATAATTATTTAGCCGATCACGAAAATATAACTTCATTTATTTTTACAATGATTAAACATGAATGAATATGAAACTTATCTTACAATATGAAAAATAAATACTTTAAAATGAGTCTTCTATAAAGAATATAAAAACAGAAATTTCGCATACAATTAAAAACCAAAAAATAATGACGCCCTCTTCTTGTTAAATTCTCTGTCTTCTATTTACAATTTGATCGCTATTAATAACACCTGATTGGCTAATAAGCGCAAGAGGTTTGCAGTCTCAGTTCAATAATAGCATTAACTTAATTCAAGAATAATTAGTTTCTTTACTTAATTAATAGCAAATTAAATAATACAGTGTCTGATGCACGAAAACACTAATCCAAAAAAAATTATTTTTGAAAAATAAAAAAATTATTATGATTTAATTATATAAATTTCTGACAACATAGAAAAATCATAATTGTTTATTTTAATCAAGATTTGCTAGATATTAAACTTTTTTATAATAAAAAGACTATTTGTTAGTGGGATAATTTTTTACTTATTAATTAATGATAATATAATGTAGCTGATTATAAATTTCTATAAAACCTTTTTGTTGTCACAAAGCTTAATTCATTGTCTCAGTTTACACCCGATGTAAAATTTGTATATTTCAAAATGTATTACTTAAGAACTCACTGTACATTAAATTTGTTATAATCATGATAACTCTATCAATTTATTTACAGTCTTTTGTTTCTATTAATAAATATTACTTTTTAAAAAATTTGTCACTCATCCCATAGACATTGCTGTTTCTGCTTAACGTAATATTCAAAAACTCTACATTTTCGACACGTTTTAATACCACATCGATAACTGATTACTTTTCCAGATGAATCTTTGCCTTTGCAATATTTCAATCCACAGGGGTACCAACCGATACAAATTTCAAAACGACACAAACATGGCTTCCACCAATCAGGGCTATCTTTACAGCGAGCAAGTTTGGAGGGAGAATATTTTCGAATAGTTGCCATCACTCCACTAGCATCTTTTGTGGTCCCTGAAAAACAATTGGAATAATTTAGTATATAAATAAAAAGATCAAATAACTTTAAAAAATTCATCAAAAATTCATTTACAGAGAAAAAGCAAAGAAAAAGATATTAGTTGCTAGACTAGTCTATTCAGGCCTAAAAAGAATTCTAAACTTATTTGTATCAGTTACCTTAAAAAATTTCCAGTTTTTATTTAGATTTGAACTCAGGTCATAAGTTTGGAAGGTAGATATGCTAACTTTATGCTAAAAAGTTTTTTAGAGTAATTGTAAATGATATTGATATTGTTTACGTGTTAATTGCTTTCATGTATTTACATCGAATACCTATCCAGTCTTGAGTATTATTAGGCTTATTATATAAGTAATGCATGGTTGGAGTGCAATTTGAAAATTATAATAGCAGTTTGAAAGGTATAATTGACTATCTGTTAGTCTGCTTTCGGAACAGGATACATTTACTTGTTTAATGAGATTTAAACTTCTTTGTATTAATAATTTAATTCTTTGTAGTCAAGTTGCAACTTTTAGTGTTTGTTTAAACCTATTAGACCACAGATAAAGGTAGATTTCTATCTTTATTGATTAAAAGAGATTGTCTTGACAATAGATTGAGATTGTTAATTGCTAATGATATAGGTATTATTTAAGTGTTGACTGCTTTCGTGTATTTATATTGAATACTATCTAGCCTTGAGCATTATTAGGTTTAATATATATATATATGTCTCACCACCTATAAGTCTATGTAACATACATGACTCACTGTGAGTCTTTATTTCAGATAAAAATTAAGAGAAGTTTGTTATACTTCACATTCTCAAATTTATCTAGTTTAAATGCCTCACTATAAATTCATTTAAGAACTTGTATACTATCCAAAAGCAATCTGACATTTGATTAAAAAGTAACTTAAATAATGTACTATTATTTCAACTTTGCATAACTAGTTTTAAATGGGTGTTGCCTTGGAAACACTATGGTTTGACATTTTAACTAGATTTGAAAAACGGAATTCTCATTTATTAAAAATGTTTCATCATATTATAATAGTAACTTACAGTTGTTATTATTAGTCTAGCGTGTTTTATCTCTTGTGAAATTATTTATAAATATAAATTTTTATTTGACTATTTTATTATGTAACATATATGTACTATTTATATATACATTTAAGTGTTAAATAATATATACCTTAAGCTTTTGAGTAAAATGCCAGATTTGAAGTTAAGAATAAATACTTATATATTTTTTTTATTTTATTATTAAATCTTAATGTCAGTGGAACAATTGATAGTTGAATTAAACATGAACTTATATAACACAGGCGTTGTTCCGTCTGGAAAAAAAAAAGAAGAAAGAATTTTTCTTTAAAATATCATTTTTCTTCTATCAATACTACTATTTAGTGATTGGAATTTAAATATTAACTTTTTTAAATTAAAATAATTTGTGGATTCAAAGTCTGCAAGGAAAATATATTTAATTTTCTACTTAATCTTAAAGGAATAGCAATATAAAGGAAAAGAACGTCTGTTTAAGTTTTGAAACTACGTTGTTTTAACTCTTCCATTATTCTTCGGATATATATAAATTTAAGATAATTATATATATTAAGGATAAAACAATGTGCACTGAGTAGTACACTCATTATATCGTAAAAGGTTTCGAAACCAACCTTGCATGCTATTTTAAAATATTTTGAAATATTGAAAATATAGAACGTCTAGTGATAATAGAGAAATGAAGATTAAGAACATCTACATTCGAAGAATATTTATTTTATTTCACATTGATCCGGTCATTGGATGTTATTAACAGTTTATCGTTTAAGGATAAATGGAATCATCATTGTACAAATGGATTGGTGATATGCTTCGTAAGAGATCTTCATTGGGATGATGAACTATAGACTTCAATATCTACTCTCAACTCTCTTATAATTAAGTTTCCTTATTATTTATTTACATATATTATAATAATGCTTATATTATTTTAATATGTTTATTATTATTATTATTATCTTTATTTCAAATTTGGCATCGCATCATATATATCTTAAAAGGAAAATTATATTTATTATTAAATATAATTAATTGAAAGCTTAACATAATTCATTAAATTAGATGAGGGATATAAAAAATAGTTATTATTTGACAGATATCTTAAACAGGATTGTATTGTGTTTACTACGTAATATTGTAAACGTTTAATGTATTTTTATTTATTAAAAATACATATAATATATAAGTTATACAATGGCAAATAATACTTATATATGGGTAATTGTGAAGCATATAAATAAGAACGATAAATAAATTAATAAGTTACATAAATTATTAATTTTTGAACCCAGATATTGTTTTTATATATCTGTTAATTTAAGCTATTTTCTTTAATTTTTGAAAGTTTATTATAGTATTGAGTTTTATCATAGGGTATTAAATAAAAATATCATTTATTAATATTCTTTTAAAATGATAAATCCGTATTTTTTATTAATATTTTATTCTATTCTATTATTTTTTATTGTTTATTAAATATTGTTTGTTAAGTGTTCTTTGTCTATCTTATTGAATATATTATATATATGCATATTATAAAGTCTATGAATATAGTTATAATTATGCTTATATAGGGCTATGAATAAATTTTGAAATTATTCCGAAAAGAGGTTGCAAGTGTTTAAATATCGGGCAATGGTGAGGAGGGATGAAAGTGGTGCCGGTCTAAATTGATTTAAACTTATTTAAGTTAATGGCTACAATAGAGGTTATATAATCATGGATTGGTATTTCATCGATTCATTTCTAGCTCTACTTAGACAAAGTCCGTTGTAGTGAAATATCCTCTTTCTAAGGAATTTAATCTCTCTTTATATTTAACAAGACAACTTAATTTTAAATATAATCCATTCTGTTATATTTGGCAACCAACTATGAAGCTAAGTTAATGTTTCTAAAATTAAATATATTGTTATATTACATATATATGGGTTTAAATTCCATATTTGATCCTCACATATATAGCCGTATTTAAACATATATTAGTTGAAATACCCCTACCTGAAAGATCTATATCTGCAACAACTAGGCTCAAATAGCTATTAGAGTTGAAATACCATCTGAGAGTGTGTATATATTTATTGTATGAGTGTATAGTTTAAAGAAAATTTTCATTTGAGTTATAAAGATATTGTTATATCTACCCAAAATTTTTACTTAATTGAATTATATTGAAAATTTATTAATTTAAGTTTTTTTGGTGTGGTTTTAGTTGTTTATTTATTTTTTTGGTTTTTATTGAGTTATTAAAAAAAAATTAATTTATATGTTTATATTTGATATATTATTGATTATGTTTTAAAAAGAGTTGGTGGTTTTAAGGTTTAAAATATTATTTTGATAGTATTTATAGTGGTTTTTATTTTTGTTTTTTTTAATTTTGTTTTTGGATTTATTTAATTTATAGTATATTTATTTTTTTTTTTTTTTTTTTTTTTTTTTATTTTTTTATTTTTTGAATAAAAAGAAATTTTTTTTTAAATTTTTTTTTTTTTATGTTAATTTAAATATTATTTTAAATTAAAATAATTTTTTTTAAAATATATTTATTTTTATTATTTAAAATATATAAAAAAATTGTTTAGTTTGAAATTTTTTATTTATTATTTTGGTTTTAATTTAGTATTATATTATGTAAAAATTGAGTAATTTATATTAAAATTTATTTGTATTTTAAATATTTTAAATATTGAAATATATAGTGTATAGGAAAGAGTTATTTAAGAATATTTATTTTATTTTTGATTTTGGATGTTATTAATTTATTTTAGGATAAATGGTATATTGTAAAATGGATTGGTGTATGTTCTAGAGTTTATTGGGTGATATATTTATTTTTTCTTATATTATTTCTTATTATTTATTTTATTTTATATTATATTATTTTAATATTTTATTATTATTTTATTTTTTATTTTATGATTATTTTAAAAGGAAAATTATATTATTATTAAATATATTAATTGTATATTTTAATTAATGAGGGTTAAAATATTATTATTTAGATATTTAAAAGGATTGTGTTTTTATATTTATGTATTATTATTTTTAATATATATATTATAAAATATATTGTATTGATATAATAGAGGTAAATAAATTATAATTATAAATTATTATTGAAGATATTTTTTATTTTTATTGTATTTTTTTAATTTTTGAAGTTATTATAATTGAGTTTTATTATTAAATAAAAATATATTTATTATATTTTTAAAATGTAAAATATTATTATTATTATATTTTATTATTATTTATTATATTTTTATTTTTATTAAATATTGATTTTTATGTTCTTTTCTATTTTTGATTTATTTATATATGTATATTATAATTGAATATATTAATTATGTTATATAATATAAATAATTTTGAAATTATTTAAAAGATGTTGAATGAGTTAAATATGGATAATGGTGTGAAGGGATGAAGATGGTTTGGTAATTGTATTTAATATTAAAGATTAATGAGTAATATAGTATTAATTGTTGGTATTTGATCTTTTAGATTCTTGAGTGATTGTAGTGAAGTTTTCTAGAATTTAATTTTTTATAAGATTAGATTTTAAATATAATATTTGTTATTGATATATGAATTTTATGATTTAAATATATATTGTTATTTATTGGGTGTTTGTTGAAACCATCATATATATATATTATATATAATTATTAAGCTGCAGAAGCCTTGTAATCTATAGCTTGGAGTCATATTATAAGTCATGTTAGAGAATCACTTATTTAGGATTGATAAATTCCCCTTGAACATTCAATAAAAGATATATCGAATTCAAGTTCATTCTATTGAATATGCATTGTAGTAGCACAAAATAGATAAATTTATTAAATGAAAACAATTCTGAGTAATATCAAGTCTAAATACTTTGCTCAGAATTGTTTTCATTTAATAAATTGATCTATTTTGCATTATTACAACAATAAATAATTATTTTTAATTTAATAAATTTTAATGAATAACTAAAATACATCTAATAAAAATCGAAAGTAATATTTATTGAAGTTATTCCTATATACAAATTCCAAAAACAGATTTTGTCAGATGTAATCGGATATGTTTAATTAGTTCATTCAATAATGCAAGTCACAACTTATCTATGTTATAAACTATACATTATAGTTTGTTTGAACAGTTTCCACATATTACACCACTTTTTGACAACTGTTTTAATGTATCAAGAATATTAGTTAAAACTCACTGGATTAATTGATGGGTTTAATAATGACATTTTGTAAATATATATAATTATTTTACTTAATAAAACCATCAAAAAGAAATCATACTATTTGGAAAGATTTTTTTAAAAAACATTCTTAATTTAACATTTTTGCTATTGGTGGAACTTTAACGCTTTTTTTAAATCAGTGATTGTAGCGCCTCTACAACCATCTTTCTATTTTTTATCACCCAGTGGATGACTTGTGTGATCAAGTCGAAACGTCGGTATTTTAATATTTAAAATTTTTTAACACGGATGAACCCGCAAAACATGTCTTTTATATATGCAATCCGTGAAAATCTTCGTATCAACATTATTTTATCTAATATGAATACACATAGATTTTACCAATTATTTTAATCAAAATCTTTTTCTATATCACAATTATAATAATCAGAAAATATACATACTCTATCCACTAACTCACAAAATTTTAAATAAATTATTTTCAATATAATATACTTAAAAAATAAGCTTACTTTAACATACTGAATATTTTTTTTTAATTTAAATACACTTTCAAATAAAATATAATAAAATTGTTATTAATTTTTTTTTTCATATTAGAAAAATTATTTGAGAATCTCTTCTATATAATTTGAACATTTCATCATCTTCATTCTCTTCAAATAATTTCTTGAATACAACAATTTATTTTTCCTTAAAATTCTCAATTCCCTTCACTACATTAGCTAGAATATGTTTAGATCATTTTTATTGATACCAATAAAACAGAAATTAAAAACTGAATTAAACTTTCAAAAAAATTTAATCTTCTTTTGATATTACAATATAACTTACAGTTAAACTGCCCCTATGCTAATAAATTTCTCTAAATTTTGAAAATATTTTAAATCTCTATTTATGTAAGACTGACAGCTAATGTTATTAAGATAATAAAGAACATTAGAAATTCAATTTTGATGTTTGCATAAAACATTTACCTTTGTGCCCTGCCCATAATTTTAAATCCATTTCTCTTGCATATGTTGAACTTCTTGCTTCTGAACACAGGTTATAAATGTGATTGCTGATTATAGATGCTTTATCAAGATCTATAAAAACATCGAGAGAGAACTGTTCTCTTACTTTTTCTTCCTCTGGATGTCTGACAGTTCCAGGATTTTTCTTTTAAAAAATAAAAAGTAAAATATTAAAAAATAAATAAATAATAAAAGTAATCTAAATAAAACACAAATTTTCAAAATGATTTGCTTTTATTGTTTAAATAGTAATGCTATATAACAAAATATAATAAGACACAATTTTTAACTGGTCTTTAAAATTAGACATGCTTGAAAGAACATTATAGATTGATAATTTAAACAACTTTTTCCCTTGAGTAGTGATTTCTAAAATATCTGATGCATGATTAAATGACAGCTTTCACTTCTTTATAGTTCCAGGAAATGGAGATGTTTTACAAGTCTGCCATTGGATAATACTTATCACAAGGAAATATCATATGTAATAATGATGATCAATCATTTCTTTGCTAACCATGGTTCTTTTCTCATACATTCAAGATTGGTGTTAACATATAATTATTAAAAACAGGTGAATATTATGTAAAAAGATTTGTTTTAATAATCCACATAATAATAATAAATAAAAAAATGCCATTAATGTATTGCATAAACTTTAGTAAATTTTAATTGCGCTTTATGCAAAAAAATGAAGCTTAGTATTATTAGAAAAGAATCATAAGGCTTAGTGCTTTCGGGGAATTTAGGTCTCCATATTCATAGCCTATCTTGGGAGTGTTGGCTTACAATGGAGATTTTAAGCGAAGCTTGGCAGTAATTTATGCAAAATTATAGACCACTTTCTGGAGATTGCAAAAGCAAAATCTGAATAAATTTTGCATAAATTACTGCCAAGCTTCGCTTAAAATCTCAATGTAAACCGACACTCCCAAGATAGGCTATAAATATGGAGACCTAAGTTCCCCGAAATCGCTAAGCCTTATAATTCTTTTCTAATAATACTAAGCTTCACTTTTTTGTGTAAAGTGCAATTAAAACTTACCACTCGAAGGTGACGTAAAAACAAGAGTTTATTTCAAGCTTTAGTAAAATAAATTGTATTAAGAGAATTATAAGGTGATAATCAAGTTTTATCATCGACTAGTTAAAATGTTTATGCCTTCTGCATGTTCAGAAATATAAATGAAGTGAAAGGAAAAATATTATACGTATATAATACATAATCTTATAGATAATTAATTTCTCTTTAAAATGATAATTTCAAAATAGTGGCAAGATGTAAAGTTTTTTTTTTACGACTTTTTTCCAAAGAGAATTCAAGTGTAGGCATTTTAAAAATAAACTGAGAGAAATTTGCAGGATAAAGAAAATATTAATAATCATATTTTTTTATATACTATACAATTCAGTATAAAATTACTTTTTATTATAAAAATAAAATTAAATTTATCAACAATTTGTAGAAGAAATTGGTAACAAATATATATATTTTTGCATGAGAATATATAAATACATGTGTTGTCTATAAATTATTCAAATGTATATTTGCACTTACAAATTATATTTCAATGATATTATTAAACAAATATTTGGAAGAAAAAAAATTCATAATCTACTATTTATTCTACTAGAAAAAAAAAATAAAAAAATTCTTAATGGACCTTACTTGGGTTAAAAATGAAATAATAAAATGTTCCAAGTTTAACAAATAATAAAAAAAAAAACTGGTAGTATAATAATTGATAAATACTATCACGTTATTTCAATCAAATTAAATTTCCTATTTTAGAATTTATACATAAAAATTCATGATTTACGAATAAATTTAAAATGAATAATTTCAAAAATGTTTACAATCTTCATTTTGTGATATTTTTTAAATTTTACTATCTTGTGTACTATATTAGTTTTATGGAACATATAGTATTTAATCTTTATATGAAATTTCCAACTTCAATGTATAAAAAGTCAATATATATCAGAGACAGATTATTAATGCATAGAACACTTAAACATCAAATAAGTTACTGCTGTTATCAAGAAATGATATTAAAGTATTCTTCATAAGCAAATTGGTTAATTATAATTTTTCTAATAAATGTGAAAATTCTTTTCCTAATTCTGTTTTATCTAATTTATACCATAAACCTTCCAAGATTATTTAGTCATAGACCTTTTAACAGCAATGGTATGGATCCATTGAAGCCATACTGGGATATGTAATTAATAAATTTTAGATTCAGCATACTTTGCATATGTACATATAAACATAAATCATTGAAAAAAATTGATCAGATGATAAAATTAGAAAAAAACTAAAATTGAAACATTTTCCTGTATTATATTAAATAGTTTTTTATTTTTTTACAAATTAATCTAAAAATAAACCTTAAGTTTTTCACTTATAGCCTTACAATATATATATTTTAATTATTATAAAAAAAAATTAAAAATAAACTGTGTTCTGCTAACCATTTTTATATGAAGTTATTCACTTTATGAATTGTATATCGTTCTTTAAAATAATTGTCAATCCAATGACTGGAGTAAACATCTAGGTCATTGAATGTTCATGGGTTGAAACCAAACTCAAAATTCTGAACAAAGTAAGAGGCTTATACTTTGAACTATTGCAGTCTAATCTAGATCATAAATACTGGAAAATGTCTTTGTAAAACAGCGAGAAACAGGATCTCTTTCTAGCCTTTCTTGGTGATATTCAGTTTATCACCAGTAAACAAAATAAAACTATTTTCATTTTATCCTTCTTTTTATTAATTGTTACAAAGCCAGTTCATTTTTATTATTTTCTTGTAATTTGTATTGAATAATAAAAAAATAAAAAATTTGAAAAACAAATAATAAAAGTTTGAAACAAACATATTAATTAGGTAGTCGTGGAGGGACCATACTTCCGCCGTCAGATGGTTTTTTTTTATAATTTGTACTTTCGATGTATTTCTTGGATATATATATCCTCAGGCATTTTTATTTTTTCAATTTGTGAAAAAATTTTGATTTTAGGGAGGGGGGGTCTTTCTCATATTTTCATGGAATTTTTTTTTTTTAATTTGAATTTTATAGCATTTTCTTGGGTTTTTTTTTTTATAATTTATACTTTCGATGTAGTTCTTGGATATATATTGCCTCAGGCATTTTTATTTGTCAATTTTCAGCCACTTTCATATATAAATTTATCACTTGCAGGCTTCAGGCCAGTTGTTGATGGTGTCGCAGCACCATCTGACGGTGGCAGTAAGGTCCCTCCACGACTACCCCATTTAAAAATAAATTAGGGCTAATAGCACATAACCCTGTTCATATTGACTTAATGGAAAAATTAAACATTATTATCTATAAAGCCAGGAAGATACCATTGGCACAAAATAAATAGGTGAAAAAATCAGATCATTGGTTAGCAAGAGCGTATTAACGCAGAATGAATCAACAGATTGGGCAATGCCAATAGTAATAATCACAAAGCCAAATGGGCAAATTAGAATTTGTAGGAATTAAAAAGTCATGGTGAACAAATATTTAAATAAAGGAGTATAGCCAGTTCCCAACGTAAGAGAAGTACCAGCTGCGTTAACAGAGGCAAAATTTTTTGCGAAATTATATCCAAATTCAGCATTTCATCAGATCGAGGTAACTGAAAAAACAGCCCAAATTTTAATTCTAACACAACGCCGTTCAGGCTGTTCAGTTGTAATAGATTTCCATTTGGAATCACCACAGCTCCCAACATTTTCCAAGCAAAAATGAATCATATTTAAAATGGATTAACAGGAGTCATACTGTATTTTGATAACATTCTCATCATGGCAGTGACAGTAAAAGATTTAAGAGACAGAGTATTAAGAGTGTGCGAAAGACTAAGTAAGGCTGGGGTCAAGTTGAACGAGAAAAAATGTGTGTGGCAAACTCAAGAATTAGTTTTTTTAGGTGTCATTTCAGACAGAGGGGAAAAGCCATGCCCGAATAAAGTAATAGCAATAAAAAAATGCAAATAAACCACAGAACATAAAACAATTGCAAGCGTTTTTGGGTTTAGTAAAATTTTATGAACTGTTTCTAAATAACAAGGCAATGGTAGCTAAACCATTATATGATTTGCTTAGAAAAGATCACAAATGGCAGTGAACACAAATGCAAGAAGTAGCTTTTGAAAAAACAAAAGCACTGTTAATGTCAGACAGGTTATTGGTGCAATATGAATGGAAAAAAACTGCAAACAATAACTGATGCATTCAAATATGGGTAGGGGCAGTATTAACGCATTCTAGCAAAAAGAATGAATGGCCTGTAGCGTATGCATCATACATTCTTTCAAATGCAGAAAAAAATTACAGCCAAATTGATAAAGAAGCTCTAGCCATCGTATTTGCAATTAAAAAATTTCACCATTATATATGGGGTGGAAGTTTTGAAGTATTCACAGACCATAAGCCATTATTAATATTTTTGCCCAAGGCAAAGTAATGCCTGAGCAGATATGTCCGAGGATGTTACACTGCTAGAATATTTTGGCTGCATATGATTATAAGTTATATTACAAGAAAGGAAAAGATATCACACACATGGATGCTTTATCTAGATGCCCAAATAGACTGGAACCTATATTTTCAGAAACAGAGGTAAATTATATTGATAGCATAAAATCAAGTGTGTTAAACAGTGAAACAGTAGGGAAATGGACAAAAGAAAATCAGAAATATCAGATACTAAGCAAATGGGTAAGAGAAGGATGGCCTAAAACAAAAATGAGTTATTTAAATCAATGGTTTTGGATAAACAGAGAAAGGTTGTCAGTTTGTAGAGGATGTCTAATAATGGGGGATAAAACAGTAATACCGCCTGCAGGCTGTAATTGTGTATTAGAACTGTGACATAAAGATCACCCAGGAATAGTGAGAGCAAAAGCATTGGTGTGTAGTTATATCTGAAATGCAGAAATTTAAAAATACATAAAGATGTGTGATACTTGCCAGACAGATATGGCACTCCCGGCAAAAAATTATACTGCGTGGCCTAAAACAACCAGACCATGGGTGAGATTGCACATCGATCATGGAGGGCCGATTACAGGGAAAATAATTCTAATAAAAATAGACACATTCTCAAAGTGATAGAATGCCATGAAGTAAAAAATACAAGTTCAGGTGAAACAATAAAGGGTTTAAACAAAGTTTTCTAAAATTCATGGATTACCAGACACCATACTTTCAGATAATGAGACTGGTTTCACAAGTCATATTATGAAAAAATATTTGAAAGAAATTGAAATTCTACACATTAGTACCTTCCCATATCATCCCGAATCAAATGGCATGGCAGAAAAAAACAGTGCAACAAATGAAAAAAACTTTAAAGAAACGTAATTATGTACAATTACAAAATATGCTACATGAAATAATGCTTGTGCAACATTCAAGACCTTGCACAGTTACCAGCATCTCACCTGCAGAACTATTACTTGGAAGGAGACTAAGAATAAAAATTTGTCGTTAATCCATCCAAAGGAAAATAGAGCAAGCCAAGGCAATTATCACAGTGCAAAGTTCACAATTGGAGCAGCAGTATGGTTTCACGATGTGCTAAGTAGTGTCGAACCATGCAGTAGTGATTAGGGATGAAAATAATGGCATATATAGATGCCAGGAAAACCACATTAGAGGGCATGAAACAGTAGAGACATTCAATTTTGGAATGATGGACTTAAAAAAATAAACAAAAAATGTACAACTCAAAGGCGGAGAGTTAAAGAATAACAATAATAATGCCCTAAGAGATGAAGAATCGAATGAAAACGAAAGCCTTTAAATGTTTTCAGAACAGGAAGAAGTAGAAGCAGTGGTAGAAAAAAATCGCACCTACACCTACTCAGAAAAAGCGTAATCAGAACAGATTTTGGGACTATGTTGAGTAAAGTAAATGGGGTTTTCTCTTGAGTGGGGAGAGGTGTTATATTTTGTAAAAAATATATATATTGTTTTAGTAACCATATTGATATAAGTTTGTACTCCAGAGAAAAATAGTAATGGAAACTTAATAATAGATATAGTAAGTTTTATAAGCAATAGAAAAGATTAATTACTAATAGTTAAAAGGAAACTTAGATGTAAAAAGATATTTAAGTTCTAAAAGTAATGAAAAAAAGATTGCTGAAAAATAAAGAAGACTTTACTTTAGATAGATTGCTTTAAGTTTAAAAGCAACGAAGAAAGATTGCATGTACATAAAATAAACTTAAAATTAGATTGAGATTGCAGGTTAAAAGAAATGCACAAAGATTGCTGAAAAATAAACTTAGTTGTGAATTATAATGCTGGAAACGCTTAATGGATTTTTTTTTTAAATACAGAAAAACTGTTACTGTTTATATTTAAACATTAAGCTATTTTTCACGAAGCAAACAAAGGAATAAATATCTAAAGCACTA
Source organism: Epiperipatus broadwayi (assembly GCA_028023455.1). Classification (NCBI taxonomy): domain Eukaryota; kingdom Metazoa; phylum Onychophora; class Udeonychophora; order Euonychophora; family Peripatidae; genus Epiperipatus; species Epiperipatus broadwayi. The sequence goes on from JAQFVV010006291.1 coordinate 3,528,009, forward strand.
ATTACAAGGGAAAAGAATGTGAATGTACACAAATTAAACTCAGATAATAATCGTTGTAAAGATGCATTAATCTAATGGATTGCTGCTATCCTATTGTTTTCTTCTAATGAATTTTGCCATTACCCAAGGAATGTTAATAATGATATTAGTGGATATGAAGCGGGAGAAAAAAAAGTGTAAATAGTGTGTGCTGAACAGAGCGTCTTTTGTGTCAGCTTTGCTTTACTCATTATAATGCTGTTGTAGTTGCTGTTTCAGGAATTAACCTAGAGAAAAAAGTTGAAGGAAAAGTGTACCAACTTTTCTGCATCGAGGAATGTGTTTCCCAGAGTCCGTGAATAGGAAAACTTAACACATTGCACCGGTCTTATATTATTTGCATGTTCCTGATAAGGCCCAAATAAGATTGTGCATAAAGGAACTGTGAGTATAAACTTTAGTTATTCACTTAGGTCCTCCACTAGTAGGGTGGAAGTGCAGTTTAGCCTGTGGTTATATTATCATTGAGGGTTTAGAACTTAAAATCAAGGATTCAACTGCTTATGTTTGTAAATTAACCAATGCTGGAACCGGTACAAAGTTAACTGTTTAACTATGTGTATATAATAATGTGTATATATTTTAAAATAAATACTGTCTAATCTCTTGTAGTTAATAAGTTTGTAATAATTGTTAGCATTCAGCTTCATAGTTGAATATCCAACACTTTCTTAATTCTAAAATTCATTAGATTCAGATATATATAAAAACAGTAGAATAAAAATCAACTTCCATTGAAATTTTTAATCCACAATTTTTTAAGGAATCATATACTCTAAACCACTGGGTCAGTTTCAAAACTAATTAAAATAGATAAAATTTATTTTATCTAAAGAAAAGTAATTAATACATTTGATATTCACAGCTAATAGTAGACAACGTCAGGAAAAAGTTTTTTCTCTACTAATTTAGTATCTTTCTCTCTTTCTTAATCCTAATATTTTTTTTTTTGTATCAGGAATAGACTGCTAAGTTATTAATAAATATATATTTACAATATAATTTTAAACATTCTATTATGAACTTTTCCACTATTACTAAATTATATATGTTATTGTAGATCTCTCTCTCTCTGAAATAAAATGGAATGCGATCCAAAATACTTTAAATAATAAAACATCAAACAATTCTGATTGCTCAGTTAATCAAGCTTGTGATTACATGCTTTTATACAGTTTAAATATTTTCATTGTGACAGGAATATCAAATAAATATTAAAATCAGTGATATTAAACACAATTAAAACACTTTATTATATATATTTTTACTCAAAGCAGAAATGCATATAGTTCAGACAAGTTTTAGAAACACTTAAATTCTGAAGTAAATAATAAAAGTATGTTCTAAAACTGTTTTCAGAATTTTATGTATTGACATATTTAAATAAAATGGCATGTTCAATTAAAGAAACTATTTAAAAAATCATGTCTTTAATATCACAATTAATGAATAATTACATCTATTTGAAATCACAATTTCAATAATGAGTGACTAAAATGTATAAAGGCAGCCAGTCACAAACAGGAATTAACTAACCAATCGGCATCAGACAATGTTTTATTACACTTATTAAAAAATAATTCAATATAAATTAATATTTCATCTATATTCCATTTATTAATTCAATATTATAATCTTTATCAGATATTTTTAAATGACCATTAAACTTTCTTTTCACTTGACTGACTTATATTCTTTGGTGAATTGACTTTTGTAAATACTTCAAATTATTTGATATTATCATTCTTATAACAATATAAATTATCGTTCATTGTTTCCTTAAGCCAAAAATGATAGATGAGGTTGTAATTGCCATAGACAAAGTAAATGGCGGCAAGTAAAGATCTGAAAAGATTCTAGTAAAATCACCAGTAAAAGCGATAAGCAACAACAAAAAAAAAGTATATTTCAAGAGAATTAGCTAATAGTTTTTCAACAAGCAAATTAATACAATAAAATATGAGAATTTAAGCATAATTAGTTTATTATCATTTATAGTTAAACTGTTGGTGATTCTTGAATGGACTCATTTCTGATAGGTTGAACATATTTTTGCCAGGATTATTAAAAGTTAGAGAAAAACAAAAAGCGTTGAGAACATTTTTTGAAAAGTATATAGAAATAAATAAAATAAAACATATTTATACATGAGGGAAGATATTTGTGAATTAGATAGCCTTCTTGCAAAAGATATATAGATAGCAATTGTCTTTAACAGCCAATTGTAACAGTAAAGATAAATTTACCCAGAAAATAAAATGCCTTCTTTAAAAAAAACATTTTTTAATTATTTAAAACTGTATGGGTTAATAAAAAACGTTTAAAGAACTAATAATTCTATTGGCATTTACAACATCTCCACTACTAAGACATCTAATTTAATGCTGATGTTTTTCCGCTTACATGAAATGAGATGTGATCCAAATATATTAAACAATAAAACCCTAATCAAATCTAATTGGTCATTAATCTTATTGGTGGTTGGCTATCTTTACACACACTAAAACATCTTTATTGTAATGTGATCCAAAATATTTCATACAATAAAACACTGACCAACTTGGGTGAACAGTTAATCTTGCTTGTGGCTGGCTGCCTTTATACACACTGAGTATTTTCATTGGTATAAAACCCTGTAATAAAAAGTGCAATAAATATGCCCCTTAAGTGAGAAAAGGATCAAAAACACCTGCTTTCATATTCAATTCAAAGCAATGACCTAGCAACTTTCACTACTCAGAAGAGATGCTCCCACTCTGGTCACAGCAGATTCCACCTTTTAAAAGAATCCATATGCTTCAGTTTTCTTAAAAATTTCATCTAAAACTGTAACTTTGTCAAAAGTTGCCATGCTTTGAACCTGCTCAAATCTCATTAATTTGAAGTAGAAGCCTATCAATCCTGCTAAAATCTGAAATCTTCATCAAAACTATCAAGCTTAGGCAAATTGTCAACCTCAAACTAGTGACAAACACAATTGATGACTGAAAATTACACTTGCTTTAATTGTGGCTTCTGTGATACACAGGTTTGTATCTTAAGCATTTGGCTGACTTTTAGTGTCAAGTAGAAATGATCTGAGAAAGAGAGAGCTAAATAAAAAAAAATTCATTATAATTGATTTGCTGATGGTATGGTGAGAGTTGTGAATTGTAACAATAAGTTTAAAAAATGTTTAGAAAGAGTGAAAGAATTTATAAAAAATTGAGATAAAAATAAATGTACTTAAAGCTACTCTGACAAAAATTGAAGAAATAAAATTGCAAGCGGCAAAAAATTAAAAAATAGTTTAATATTGTAATTTTAAATTAATTGGAATGTTAAGGTCACTGTAATGAAAATAACAGGAAACTAATCTTTTAATTAAAATAGGAGAGTAACTGTAGATGAATTAGAAATATGGATTTTTAAAAAATAGAGAAGAAAAGATGAAATGTTTTGGCGAGATAATGACTTGGAAAGGATGTAAAGTCAAGACTACAAATATAGAAATATTGAAAAAACTATATGAAAAATAACATTAGTTGAAAAAATAAAGGAACTGGATAGAAATGAGATTTGCAAAAAGCCAACAAAAAGATAAATGATCCTAAGAAAAAAAAGTGTTTGAACAGTATAAAAAAGGTCAGAGATAATTGGAAAAGTTAATCTGGACCTGCCTTTGGCAAGATAACTAATTTTATTTTATAACAAAATTAATATTATTTATCAAATCATCTTTTAATATATTAGCATGATGATTTTGCAGTCTTTTTAAAATCAAATTAATAAATTAACACAAATTTTATAATTTTCATATTGGATATGTTAACTTACTAGTGAGCAGAAGAAAGCAATTATAAAAGTTAGAGACCTCAATGCAAGTAATAGTATAATGAAATAAATTATATACAAATGCATAGTGCAACACAGAAGAAAATTATTTATTATTGTTATCAGTCGTTTTGGTATTTGTCGGTTTTGCAGATCAAGAACGTCAACAAGCGGCTGGCCTGTCTATCCAACAAGCACCGTTTTTTTTATTATCTTACTAAATTGGATTTAAAAACAAAAATATTTATATTTATACATAAATTTGAAATAAAATGCTTATGAATTAAGATAAAACATAAAGAGAATTATGGGCTTAGCATCCATAAGAGTATATCATTGTATACATTAATGATGAAAATGTCATCAAATTATAGTTGTATTTCTATTTTAATAATCAGTATATTAATAGTTATCTAATTATTGCAGATTGATATGGGATTTTCACAATCTAACTAATAACAGGTAAATATCATTTATCAACTACCATTGTATGACTATATGGATTGGCTACAAACAAGGCAAATATTATCTTAAGGTCTTTTATGCGTATAAATTTAAAAGTAATTAAAAGAGATTTAGAAAGAGTTTAACTAATGAAGTAATAATAATAACTGAATGATTTATTGCTTGGAAATTCATAAAAAGTTTGAACCCACCCATTTTAAAAATAATTAAATAATCATATAACAAAAGTCTTGGAACTCTCCTTGTTATCTTTTTGTATATCGCTGAAATGTTTTATTGTACAAACCTAATAGACATAATCTAAATCACATGAAAAATAATAAAAGACTAATTCTGGAGATATGGATATAATTTGTAATAGATGGTTCAGGAGTAACTGGAGAGAATAGCTTCTAGAAGTATACATTAAATATGTAATCTTTGTTGGTAGACTGCTTATTCAAAAAAATTGTTAACTCTACCTGTCGTAATTTTGACATGGCATCAGCAGAGATGAATTCGTTTTTTGAAAATTTTAAAATGAAGCACATGACTTGATACTGACTTTGTCCTCGTTCTTCTTCTCCGAGCACCAATGCCTTAAAGATCTGTACATCCTAAAAAATAAACATTTCTCAATTAACCTGAATGTTTATTAGAGATAAAAAACAATGCTAAATCTAAATTGCTTTCATCTAAAATACATATCACATTGTATGACATTTATACACACACACACACCCAAGATCACTTAGCACATATAAAGGTTTGGTTTACTCTCTGATCTAAATTTATTTCTAGAAAAGAAGTATTAGCAATAAAGTATGTTACCAGCAGTAAACATGTTGAATCATAGCCATTCCAATTCCAAAAGAAATAATAATAATAACGCTCTAATGATAAGTTTTGAAATGACTACGTAATTTAATAAATGAACAATAAATACATTTACATACAGATCATGTCGATCTTCCTCTTAAGCAAATTTTTCCTTCCCAGATTTCAACATTTTATCTAATTATAATGCTTCACTGCATTCAAACATCAACCATTTCTTTCCAATGAATGCAATCAAAATGGTACTAAATCACTTTGAGATAATCTTTATAATGTAAACAGCTCCCATCCAGAAATTCACTATAATATAGTTTTTATGAAGTCATTTCATTTGCTTCATATCTCAAAATCCAGTGAAGATATGTTTTATAATAAAGGATTCTATAATATCACATTCAACAAGCTGAAAAATATATTGATTGGACTTACGATCTTGCCATTCCATTTTTAGAACTTTACGGGATTTACATAAACAAATAGATTTTAAATTAAAAATTTAGATTGTTTTGTTTTAATTACTAAATAATTTAATTTTCTTTATTACATAATGTTTCAACTTTTATATAACTTATTTACAATAAAACAAAACAAAAAAGCAGCAAAGTAATTAATTAATACAGATTCCAATTATGATAATAATAATGAGACGGAATCCTAGCGGAATCCTATTTGAATTTATGTTTGTGCAATAAACCTAGTGACAAATTCATTAAAAACAAAAATAATGATGATTAAACTTCCAAATTAGATTTTAAACACTTTATTGCAATAAAACAACAACAAAGCAGGATAAAATAAAACAGTAAAAAATATAAACACATTAAAATAACTTGCAATTATAAATAATTGGGAAAAATAATTTTTTGATTATATCAGATAGAAAGAACTATAAAATTAAAAAAAAAAAAAAACATTACGCAATCCTCAAATTATAAATTCCATAATCAGTGCTAGCTGCATTAGATTTATGATCAAGTTCTTCATTGACAGACTGTGAGTCAGAAACTGATTTGGGAATATGGATATAATTAGATTGGATATAGACTTAACAAATACCTCTATTTCATATTTATTATTACTCAAGTTTACAATATTTTAAAGAAGGAAACTATATATTTTTTATTCCACACCTGATATCTAGTGCAAACTTGATGTAATAATGGATATTAGATGGTAGAAGTCACTATCCAATCTTATTAAATCCACATCCCCAGACCAGTTTCTGATTCATAATCTTTGTCAGTGAGAAGCCTGAATTTGGATCTAATGAAGCTAGCATTGAATATGGAATTAATAAGAACTACCACCTAGTATTTACAGATTATTCAAGCTTACAGTAAATGGCAGCAGTAGAGTAGGAAAAAAAAAGTTCCAGGAAAATCATAAATATAAAAAAAAATTCATTGGTTCTGTAATAAAAATCAATTAATATGGAGAGAAAGAAATTTGTAATAAATAAAGTCAAATATTTATTTGAAACTTGTGACAATACTTAATGTAGTTATAAGAAACAGAATCAAAATATAATCCAAATGGTTTGCTCTAACGAAAAACAAACCTTAGATAATATTAAATCCATTTACATTGATTAAATTAAACGAATAAAATTTTAAGTAATCTTTAGTAATATTCTATTTTAACTGTTTATGTTATTAGTGACTAGAATAAATAATTAATGAAAATTAAAAAAAAGTCTGAAGAAAATAGTGAAAAAACAAAAACAAAGATAGTTTCAGGTTATATTATTAGAAATTCAAAATATTGTTCAATGTTTTTGGGAATCCCATAATAGGCTATATCATTATGTATTTATGTTCTCTGTTCAAAGATGGCTGGGTTATGTAGGTAACATGATACTATAATCAAGTGAGAACACTTGATTATTGACTGTGATAGTTGTATTTATATATTGGACTATATCTATCATCTAATATTAAGTATTGAATGTCTTTAGAAAAATTTAATTTTGTTTAAATATTGCAATTACATTCAACTATTAGTAATTGCACACAAGTATTATTATCCTCTTGAAATGTTGTGCATATACTAACCTTTGGGCTATTATTTACAGTTGAATGTAATTGGAATATTTAAATAAAGTTAAATTTTTCTAAAGACATTCAATACTTAATATTAGATGATGCAAATAGTTCAATGTATAAATATAAGTAAAATACCATCATCACAAACCTTCAGGAAAACATTGACAATGATAATTTATTCTAACATCTCACATTTGGAGCATCATAAAATAATGAAGCTACTAATATCACTAAAATGCAAAAGATCATATAATGCTATGACTTATCATGAAAATCTCAGAGGCATTCTAGTTTATGAGAAAGATTATATTACCTGAATGTTTAATGATAAACAAAATCGTATCAGAAATTTGAATTTATAACAAGCCACAATATTATTATACTTTCAGAAAGGCATAGAATGCTTTTGGGAATCAAACAATAGGTCTTAGCTATTAGATATTCAGAATAGTATGCAATGCTCTTAAACCTCAATATGTAATATTATCGGCTTTCAGAGAGGTAAGGAATATTTTAGAGTCCAATGATTGATCATTATTATTAAACATTCAAAATATGTTTTTGGAAATTCCAAAACAGACATATTATGTAGAAAGTTTTAGGAAAAACTTTAAAACACATCAGCAAACCATTTTTGGGCATGATATATCATACCAGATATACAGAATGGTGTACATCATCTTCAAGTTAAGTCAGAGATAACATTCAACATTTACAGAATGTTTTGAAAATATTTGTTCATCTCAATCTTAGACTACATTCACTCACAATAAGAATTTGGGCTAAATAAAGCTTATTTTTGACAACTTAAAAAAAGTAAGTCACTTTTTTTCAAAGTATCATGAATAGGAAGGAATACAAGATGAAAGCCAGCATAGAACAATGTTAGAAAGGAAGAAAAAAATCAAATGGTTTTACTTATAAGAAATAAAGTAATGACAAAATATCTTTAGAAATGTAGCAGGAACTGAACATATGAAATAAGAGGCAGATCAATGGTTACCTCAATTATCTAATTTTCAGTAGAGTTTAATAAGTGAAAGGATACTTCTGAAATATACAAAGAGTATTTGGGTCCTGTATAATTTAAAGAATTATGAAGCAGAAAATAAATTAGAATAAGCATATATTTGGAAGCACAGAACTTATGAAAAATTTGTTAAAACTGAAAATTAACAAAAGTTGTAAAAAATAGAAATTTAAATATTTTACAAAATGCAAGCCAAAAATGGGAGAAATCATTTAAAAATATTTGTGCTTTGGTGACATCATTAAAAGTAGCATTATCAAATAAAATCCCATGAAAACAGTATCTAAACATTAATCAGTGCATTGCTTAGATAACTATTTCTGACATGTTTTCTGTTCTCTTTTTAATGATCTCATTTTTTCTCTTTTACTTAACTGACTCGAGTTATTAGATGAGTTCAGGCTGTTTTCACCAACTCACGACTAAGACAATGAAATTGTATGTGTAATTATGTTTCTAATATTTAATTATATAAATTGTTTGAAAATTGGTTCGTTTTTATATCTTTAGCTTTTTCTCTCTCTTTTCTGGAATTAGAATGGCCACACAAATGTTTGTTAATGATAAAAAATGGCGAGAGTGACTTGTGTTTTAGTACCAGTTGATAGATGACTCACCAAGCTTGAAAAAAGTATTATTTTAAAAGTATGATCCTCTAATAAAGTTTTCAACTGGGATAAAATGTCAGTAATGATTATTTGACTGTTTAGCAAACTGGTTCAATTTTCAAATCATATCAACGTGCTTTAAACAGATAGGGTTGAGATAATTATATTATTGTTTCACAGCATTTTTCTTTTTTTGTAAAAAAAAAAAAATTATTGAAAAAGATGGTCAGGGACTAGCTTTACCGCTTTTAGTAAATAACTTCCGATCTCACATATAATACTGCTAGTTGCGCAACTAAATATTGATACAGCAGGTTCTTCTTGCTTATTTTATTTTTATCGAAGTCAATTTCTATTTGGAATAAACCGGTAACAATTGTAAATTATTCAACTTATTTAATCATAACTTTTAATTAGTGTCAAGTATTAAGAAGTCTGAGAGTTTCTCATCTGATCAACCAACTATCTTTTGTTGCAATATCTAATCTTTCGTATACAAATATTTGAGCTCGTCTATACAATGCATTACTTCAAATTGTAGATGATTGAAATAATCCAAAATCTAGTTATAAATAAAACACAATCATCACAAACTTTCAGAAAAACACTAATCTGGTTAGGTTTGTAATCATCTAATCAAATGTATATGCAAATAAAACTTACGTTTTTTTAATATTAAACAATGGAAAATTTAATTTTGAGAATTAAATTTAACAATTTCTTTACCGTTTTGAAATCTATAAACTGAGTGATTAACGTTCCGTCTGGTCTTTGAAATTCCAGTGTGACGGTATCCTCAGTGGTATTAGCCCATATACTTTCTTGTAAAATATCACCGCCTTTATTCTTTACGTTTATGACTAGCTCCGGTTTAGAAGCTTTCACAAAATAAAGACACAAGGCGCTAAAGATAATCCAACCAAGACAATCCCTTGTGATCTTCATCGCATCGGTGGGATGAATTTCGACAAGTTAACGTCAAGAAATGGCCATTTTGCAAAAATCGACAGTATTGCCACCTAGCAATTTAGATTTGTTTATTTATTTATTTTTCACGTGTATCATATTTATTTATGTAATAAAAGTTATAAGTTCGCTTGTTAATTAAATATTAATTTGATCTAAATTTTAATCAGAAACATAAATAACCAAGTTAAAATTATTTTAATTTTATTCTGAATATGTCCAGCAAAAATATACTTGTCTATATTTATAAGTGTTCTGAAAAACCACATTAAAGTCATCTTGAAAAACTTATTCTTAGGATCGCTTGGAATAGAATTATCAAAGTATCTTTTTTAAAGAAACCGTATTTTCTCTTTTACGTTTTTTTTGTAAAGGCAATGTCCCCTTTTATCAATCAAAATTAATTAAATCACTAAACATCACATAATCTCCATTTCTTATGTTTGCTCATAATTATTATTAAAACAGGCAAAACTCTCTAATACAGTAGTGCCACTCAGTGCAAGCCAAAGTGAGTAATCAATGGATGCTAGAAGGCTTGTGCATAAAATCCCTATCTAGTATCTACTCATCCAATATCCCCAGACTAGTTTCTAGCTTGTGGCTTTCATCAGCGAGGAGTCTTGGGTCTGATAGTACTGCATCTGGATCTTAGGATCTAATGCAATCCTCCAGCAGCCACCTTTTATCTCAACTTAATTATAAGAATAAAATTGAAAACACAATACTTTCAATCCAAGCTCATTAGTTTATATAGTCATATAGGTCTGAACTCAGTTCAGTACCCATACATTTTGGTGTCTTCGATTCTTTAATAGCAATAGCCACCACTATCGTATTGGACAGGATTGATATTTAACCACTAAACATCACATGATCACCATTTCTTATGCTTGCTCATAACTTATTTAAACAAGCAAAACTCTTTATACAGTAGTGCCACTCAGTGCAAGTCAGAGTTATCAATATATGCCAGAAGGCTTGTACATAAAATCCCTATTAGTGCCTATTCATCCAATATCCCCAGACTAGTTTCTAGCTTGTGGCTTTCATCACTGAGAAGCCTAGGATCTGAGAGCATTGCATCTAGATCTTAGGATCTAATGCAACCTCCAAGAGCCACATTTTATCTCTACTTAACTACAAAACTATGAGAATAAAATTGAAAACACAATATTTTCAAAGACACCAAAATGTATGGGTACTGAAATGAGTTCAGACCTATGTGACTGTATAAGCTAATAACCTTGGATTGAAAATATTATTTTCAATTTTATTCTCATAGTTTTGTAGTTAAGTAGAGATAAAAGGTGACTGCTGGAGGGTTGCATTAGATCCTAAGATCTAGGTGCAATGCTCTCAGATCCAAGGATCCTCACTGATGAAAGTCACAAGCTAGAAACTAGTCTGGGGGTATTGGATGAGTAGTCACTAGATAGGGGATTTCATGCAAAAGCCTTTGGAATTCAATGGTTACTCTGGCTTGCACTACTATATTGAGAGTTTTGCCTGTTTCAAAATTAATTATGAAAAAATGATGTACGAACTGATTTTCTATGATATGACTATAATGTATTAACAAGGGAATGCCCTTTTAACATTGTAATTATTAAATCAATATTAAAAGTAACGTAATTTTAAAAAAGGTTATCCCATCAGTAATTTTATAATGAAATTAAGAATAACGCTAATTTGCAATCAAATGTTATGAATTTAAAGAAATATAAGAAGCCTGCAAATTGAGGCCAAAAAAATAATGTTTACAATTAATATCACTTCCAACTCATTTGAAAAAAATATTAATACAAAATGAGCTCTTTTTTGTCTCAAATTGTATTATTAAAATCTTTATATGCATTTATATACAGTATGTATAATTTTACAAGTTCTCTATCTGAAGGCTGCTTAATTAATTAGACAATATAACATTATGACTATGCAATAATACTTTATCAATGATTGTTTGCTACTCTTTTAATAATTTAATTTAGTAATAATATTGTTTTAATGAAGCTTACATTATTAAGATAAGTAAACAAATTTATTTTAGTTGGATAATAACTATCAACTATAAAAAGCAATACAACTGTATATTTTATCTTTCATATTCTTAAATAAAGCAAGTGAATTATTTTACAAAATAAATTCTTGATACAGATGTTTAGGAACTTACCATAGCTGTTTGAAGGGAATTTTTCTGAAACTAGTGACATGAGCTTTGTGATGTCATAGTTTTACAATTCAGAAATTGGTTATATATATATTTATCAGATTGTACACTATTAGAGGACACTTAAATGCTCTCATTTATAGTAGTTATTTAATATACTGGTAACCTTAAATCACTTTATAAATATATTGAAATGATATAATTATTTCACCATTTCATAGCAAACAAGGATGGGAATATAGTAGATATTTACTTTTTGGAAATAAGCAAAGCAAGAGGATAGAATTATTCAAACATAATAAATAGGTATGTGATATGTTGTATACATGCATGGTATATGTAATAGTTTATATGGTAATGATAAATATACATTTTTAAAGCTTATTTAAAATATTGTATATAATAATTTTTAATGTGTAAAATGGTTTTAAATGTAATTATTAAACAGATAATAATGTTTGATTCATGTTTTTAAACTTATAAAGCATTTGACGAAAGATTGTTAAGTTATCTATGCACATTGACATTATTATTTTTAAAAGTAAATAATTTTAAAGAAAAAAAAAGGCAGTCTTCAAAATTTGTTTTGCGCATGCTAAAAAGTAATAAATTTTTAAGATTATCTGTAGTGTTTTGAAGACAGCTATAACTGAAATGAACTGCATGGATTTTACTGTGGTGGCGGGCCAAAATATGAGATCCCTGGCTGTATATGTGAATCAATTTTATAGGATTCCCGAATGGATTAGGAGTAAAATATCATGAATTCTCATCCTCTATAGCAGGGATCACCAAACTTTTTTGATCATCTACCCCTAAGACAAAAATAATTATAAGTTGTATCCCCGATAATATAATATACATGTATGCATAGTCAAAAATCAAATTATTTATTTATAGTTATTATAATACACACCACTATCTCATAAAATTCTCTTGATGATGCTACACAACTTACCAGGCACTTGCACAATAGTGCACTGAATGGCCGGGACATAAAATGTTGCCAAATATGAAATTCATTTGCCCACCAGAAATCGATTCTGAATCCCACTAAATTTATATTCTTAATTTCTTACTAAAAAGCTAATAAAAATGCATTTTTACGCTAAATAAAATACTGATTACATTTTGAAATAAGGTGACATTTCACAGTATATTGGCGTACCCCCTACTCTACAGCAACTTGACTAAAGGAATTATATTCAAAAACAATTGTCAGTATTAGATTTAATATAATTCAATAAACAAATACAGGATTTACAGTTAACAACCAGAATATAAATACTAATTCAGGAATATTTTGTATTTGTAACTAGGCTTATTTAAATAAAAATTGAATAATTATATTAAGGACATCTTTATTTGTGCATAACATTCTGGTAAATTTAGTATGTAAATTGTTTGAAATTTAAGCAAGAACTTTTGACATAATAACATTATAGATATAATAAGTATTGCCATTTTATGTAATTTACACTGTTTTAATGCATATTTAAAGTAATGATTTAAATACTGTTTTAATTTTTTGATAATAAAAAACTCATGTTTCTTTATTATTGATAAATGAAAAAATAAATTCTTTACCATTTAAAAAGTGAATTGTCAAGAGTTAAAAGTATATATACAATTTTATTTTGAATGTTATAAATTTAAATAAATGAATGTAGGGCAAGATTGAATGGACAATTGATATTGACAATGTGAATGACCTAAATTTAAAGGATTTTTGAACTTCATTTTTGAATGTTAAATAAGTAAATAATAAATGCTTGCCTTAACTTTATAGAATCTTGTTACAAAATGATACTGTAACTTGATTTAAAAACATGGATTTATTTATGGAATTTGAGCTGAAATGTGCGTGTATCTAATATATTTTATATATAATCAATATTAGGGACAGGTGTGAAGATCAAAAATTATTTCAAGTTTGAAATAAGTTCTATTGTTTGTCTAGACTATAAAAAAATGCGGATATGGAATTCCTGCTTATTTTTATTGATAATGAAATGCATGCTTGCAACTTTTTTACATTTTGAAGATATTATATTCTGGAAATATTAGCAAATGATAACTATTTCACTGCTTATTGTGTATAGATATATATTATGGGCATTTATATTCACACATTTACTTGCAGACATATTGTTATGAACTATTGATGATAAGGCTAGTTACAACCCTCAATATTTTAACTTAGTGTATATTGCACTCGTATCTTTGCTTCTTTATAAAGAACTGGTGCATGATATAATAACGATGTAATATTATTGTTAATAATAATTGTTTTAACATATATTTAGGTCATTGATTTTAAAACCTGTTTAGATCTCATTTTTATATATATGAAGTGATATTGTGCAGATTCATATTTATATTTTACATTAAATGCTACAATAATTTCCACTGAAAGGAGTGACATCAAGAGGAAAATAAAGGAGGCATGGTTTATAGCAAGAGATATAAATGCAATTAACAGAAAAGATGCATGCTTTTCTATTTCAAAAACATGGACTTTATGAATGAGCTTGCATAGATGTGCATAAATTATTATAGTTGAAGGCTATGAATATGGATAAGAAATCTCTGAAGCGCTTAGCCATGAGAAATAATTATTCCAACTAAGAATTTAATTTCACATATGCGTCAAGAGTATTAACTCTTACATTAAATATAGTAAGCCATCTTATCAGTGTAGAAAACAATTACAAAAATTTGATATTAGATTTATTGGATGCATTAGAGCATTATTTTTATTATCATTAAGTAATTGTAACCTTGGCACTCCTAACATGAGAAGCAAACTACCCTTTTAATTGTCATTTTATGCATTAATAAATATGCTAATGTTTTTACTTGTTGGCTGTACGATTCACTTTTAAGAGAAATATACTTGTAGTGGTGGTTATCATTCAAATATATATAAATTTTAATATGAATAATGAAAAAACACAAGTAGAATGCACTTTATATAGAATAAGACTTGTCTATTCTGAATTATTGCTAATGTTGAAAACTTAGAATAGCTGACAAGTTATTTGAAACCACTCCTGTGAGAATTTTGTATGTATATTAAAATCTCAATAAATTCAAATATTTGTATTCAGAGATCTTTCAGTTAAAGGTGTGGTGATTAGAGGGTACATGAACTAAAATCCCTAATACTTGCTAACATAAAATGGTTTTAGATTCTTTCTTTATAAAAACTATAAATCATATTGTTATTAACATATTAGAAATATAATAAAAAAAAGTTGTAAAGATAGCAGTATAATATGGAAATGTAGTTTTTATTATTTTTTCTAAAATTAATAATTGTACTAAAAACCTAAGTTTAAGATCAAAACTAAACTTGATAGAATTCTCAACATAAACGATATTTATCTCTGAAAAAATTATGTTGTATATGTAATTAGATGTTCTGGAGAAGATTGTTCTTTTTAATATATGAGAGGTGGAGGACCCCCTCCCATGGCATTTTGTAATAAAAACTTGTGTATTTATTTTTAGATGTTACAAATTGAATCCTCTTCAAAGTACAATGTACTTGTCTAAATGTGTTTTTCACTTTTCAAAGTGATATGCAAACTCTTGCAAAGTGATGCTTTTTAATGCCTACGTCATTTTTTTCTTCGTGATTTCTAAGTCTGCAAAAGAAAAAAAATTTTCAGGCATTTTTCTCACTTGAAGAAATAAAAAGAAGTCGCATGGAGCGAGATCAGATGAATAATTTGGGTCACGCTGAATTTAATTAAAAATTATTTCATAATCAAGGCTTTGTGAGCTGACATATTCTCATGGTGAAGCTTACACTTCTCACTTTGCTATAAAACTGCATCATGCAAATGTTTCAGAATTTGAATATTGTTACAAACTAATTCCGAGTAAACAATGCCATTTGCATAAAAAAAATCATCATGTTGACATTGGACTTCAATTGCCACACTTTTGTGGGATGTAAATTTGACAATTCCCTCAAATCACTTGTAAATTTGCTTCTTCCATAGCAGCTTGCTTGTAAACTGTTTTCCCTAGCAGAAAACAGAATTCCCCTTTGTTCCAATTTTTCAGTCATTAAAAAAATCAACAAATAAGTGACACTCTTAACAAAAACATTTACTATGCCACAGTCTTTCTCTCAATAAAAAGTTGCAGACTGGTGCAGGAGGGTTCCCTCAAGAGGCATTTAGTGGCAGAAGCATATACTACAATGCGATCACCCTCCAATGAACGATTCCGATTATTTTTGAGTGCCCCTTATATGTTAGCACTTAAGCATTTGTTAAATAAAAGCAAGTCTATTTCAATTTTGATTTTTTTTGTACCAAGATATTGATATAGGCTTGGCATTGTCCTAGTAACATCCATATAATTTGTGAAAAGGACACTAAAAAAAGAAATGTAAGAGGAATGTTTTATTATGAATTCAAAATGAACCCTTTCCTATTAGTAGCATAAATGACATTAATATGTAACTTAATTATTAGTTTTATCAACTAGTTTTGAGAATATTAAAAAAGCATTCAAAAAGATGATTGCCAGATGTGTATTAATAACAAATATTTAGTAGCTCTAGTAATAAGATGGATCTTGACAAAAAAAAAAATAGTTTAGACTAAAAAATTAGTTTAGTTTTCGGTTCTCATTTTTAAAATTTATTTGCTGCTGTTTTTTTTTTTTTTCAAGCTAACTTCACTCTTTATCAAGTCATCTGCACAGTATTAGTCTATGATTGGATTATCTTCTCTTCTTTACTGAAATAATTTATCTCATATTAATCAATATCAGATTTCTCATTAGTGTGGAGAGAGAAATTTACTTTTTATACTGGCTTTCGGATAATTTCTTTCATCCAGTTCTGGTTGAAGTACTCCAATTTATGATTAGGCATATCTTAATTCAAAATAAGATTATTCTATTGATATTAGACTTTGTCAATTTGTATTTCAGATTCTTTAAATGTAATAACTATGCTTATTACATCAAAAATATTTTGCTTTTCTAAGAATTATCATGAATATTTTGATACATTTATGTAACATTCTAATTTAGTAAGGTCAAATTTTCTAATCTATGTCTTAATGTATTTGAGAGATCATAGATTCCTTTCTTGAACTTTATTCAAATTTTGTAAAGAGAAAGAAAAACAAAATCAAAATGTCACAATATTTACAATGTTTTTATTTCTAAAAATATTTAAAAAAATAAACGAGTTTTTGGAAAACAATTTTATTAGTTAAAATAATTTATAAGAAAAGCTTACAAAGTATGTACATTTTGTTTTTTTTATTCTAAGTACACAGTACTAATAATTTATTTAAAAAAAAAAAAACACTCTAGTCTGTAATGATTAGTTCATCAATTCCCCAATCCTCGTGACTACCATCAGGTAAATATCGCCGAATGATAATAGGAATTTTCCTTGCTCTAAAAAAAAAAATAATAATAACTTTAGTTATAAAATTGTAACAAACAGTTTCATGTTTTTTCTGTCTTAAAGTAAGATTAATCATAGTTTAAGATATGAGCTACGCTAAAATGGAAAATACAAGATATGAGCTAAAATGGAAAATACAAGATATGAGCTACGCTAACATGGAAAATACTTATCTTAATTTGATGTTCAAAAGTTATGGAGATAATATAAGCTTTATTTAATGAATATAATTTAGTATTGGTAGAACTTTCTTGAATTACTCTTTTAATAAAGATATTATCTTTAATTTCTATATTTTATTTTTAATTTGGTATGAGTCCACAAACAGTAAAAGTCAAGACAATAAGAATTTGCAACTATCCCTGTGGTATATGCTACCAATTGATTCCTGATGATATTTGAAACTGGACTAGCAAATCTTATATATGTACTTAAACATATATACATAGCTACAATTTAATTTTAACAATCTACACATTTTAACATTAATTTTCAAAAATAACAACAACAAAAAAATAGAATGGTTATGAAAAAGACAGTTCAATAATAGATCTATAAAGAAAGAAAGAGCAATTACACGATAAGTGTGAAAGATGAAAAAATAGCTAACTAAAAGATGATTCATGATGATGCTCAAGTAATTGAAATTATATTGACCCTTTGGATACAGAAAAAAATAAGGTAGCAAGACTATTCACTTAAATAATAAAATTTAGGGATATGGAGAAAATTTTAAAATAATTTCCAGTTGATTTGTTAAATGTTTTTAGAAAAATTCAAACTTTATCTTTCTAAATATATTCAACTATTAATAAATAACACAAAAGTTAGTATAAAAAATATGTCAGCCTTAATATAAGGATCTATAAAGTTTGGAAACCATTGATTAACTTTACCCTTAAAAAAAAAAAAAAATCAATAAGATTCTCATAAATAAGTCATCATCATCAACCATTATCAATCCACTGCAGGATGAAGGTCTCTCCAAGTTTAATCCATCTTCCCCGATCTTTAGCTTCTCTTCTCCACAACACCCCTGCACATTTTCTTATTTCATCCATCCATCTCACATGTGGTCTCTTTCTGGGTCTTTTACAATCTCTTGGAATCCAGTTTAAAATTTCAATTGTCCATCTATTATCATCTCTTCTAGCAATATGTCCAGCCCAACTCCATTTCAATCTTTTAATTTTTTCAATAAGGTCAGTAACACCTGTTTGTTGTCTTACCCATACATTGCGTTTTCGATCTCTTCTTGTTACATAAAAAGCTCTACTGATTATTGCCTTTGGTAGAATAGCCTAATTGATTAAAGCATCACCTAAAATTTTAACTTTTTAAGAAACTAAAAATCGTTAGTTTAATTTCCATACTAGATTGTTAATGGTCAGGCCAACAATTTCTAAAAAAAAAAAAAGAGAGAATAATATCGGTCAAAATATTGTGTACATAATAAATATAAGAATAAATAAAGTTTGAATTTTTCTAAAAATATTTAACAATTCAATTAGATAATGGAAATACTTTAACATATAACTACAAGTAAAATGCCATTATCAGTAATCTTCAGACAATATCTGCATTTCATATATCTAGGGTGTATGACAGAAAATCAATTACTATAATAACTACTAGTCTGAAAGCAGCAGTGTATCATAAATCAAAGTGCAAACCGGCGGGATTCAAAACAACGAATTTATCACTACAAAGAATTATACAATCTAGTAATCATGCTATGAACTGGTTATATCATGTTTCCAATAGAGTAAAATTAAAGAAAAAGCCATGACATAGAAACATCCACTATTATTATTACAATCTTATTGAAAATAATTTCATAGTCACTAGAATGTATTAAATATTTCTGATAAAATTCTGGAGAACAACCCATAGAGCATTTACTGAAAACAAAGTTGGTACTTGTTTCAAGATACAATGTGATTGTACTTTGAAAAGCATACTTTGAGGTGCCATCTTGCAGATCCCATATCATGCTGAAATAACATTCACATTTATTATTTACAACAGTAATATCCATATGACAATATTTTCAAACAAAATTATTCTAATATTATAATGGAGCAAAAAGCTGGATATATTTAAAAAGTATTTAAAAAAAAAACTTGATTCAAAATTTATTTTGCTTAATTTGATGAGCTTTGAATAAATTTTTAGGGCCTTGATTTTAAAATATTTTCTGTGTAAATATACAAACATATTTATAAAGCTTACTTGAGTTCTTTCATAGCTATCTGTAAAGGATCAGTTTCAGCTTCTAATTCCACCATTACAGGGGCACACATTCTAAAAAAAATACATATATTACAACCCTAAATACACATATATACATACACATTGTATAAAATACTAAATGGCCACAAAAATATTTTTAATTTTAAAAAATTCATATAGAAATTTTTTTATAATCCATGAACAACATATGTGCCTTGCGATTCTGTAATTTAAAAAAAAAATATTTTTTTTTAATAACAATTATTACTGATTAAACAAAATCATATTATTTATAAATAAAGTTGTGAAATAAAAAAGCATCTATATGATTACTCTGATCTTTAGAATTTCACAGTATTCACCATTATCTATCCCAGAGCAAAAGCCTATAACAATATTTGGCTACAAAATCTGTCACAAGTCTTCCTTACTTCATCTTCTCATCTCAAAATGTGTTTTTCTGGGTCACTTCTTATTTTTGAATTCCTTGTGCTAAAATCTATATATTTCTTATCTCAATTTGATTCCTATTATTATTTTTTTCATAACTGGCAAAATTCAAAGCATTTCTTTTTTAAGTAAAGAGATATGCTTCTTTTATGCATAACATTCAGTTAAATGCACCTTAATCCATTTTAATTGACCTATTTATTAATTCCATTTTCTTTTAGTTTTATTAAAATTTTCATTTTCTTCATTGTCTAAAAATAATTTGCAAACTCTTAATAGTAAATTATTAGCTTCCACTACAAATAGTAAATCTTTTAAAAATGATTTTAAAAAAATCATTTTCTTGAGATCCGCCATGAAGAAATTGAATCCTGGTGCATAAATTTTTCCATTTTAAAAATTTCACTATCATAACTTTATTGACAAAGTGACAATTTTGTATATTTTTTAAATAATTTTAAATAGAAAAATTTTCTATTCCCATCTACCCCAGTGTTTAAAGTATTAATCTCAGTTGATGTAAATATATATTGTAACATAATTAAAGGAGTCCAAATATCAAGATTTCTCAAAATATAACAATATCATATATTATAAGCAAATTGTTGATAACCAGTATTATAACTCAGATATACAGGCAGTAGATCTTATCCACTTCCATTTCTTGGTTTGATGTTAAGTGCATGTTTAAACAAATACTAAATGAATATGGTCTAGCAGGGCGCCACTAGATTATCTGAATCTAGACACGGTTATATCTAATAACCTTTCACATGTACCGGGTTTGAATCCCCTTTTTGGTACTTTATTCCTAATAAAAATGGGAGATTTTGCTTTTTGAGCCATATCACTATATGCACTAATATTTAGGTAAAAGTAAAACATCTTTAAACCAAAGTGGAGTATATTAGACATAAATCATTTCTAAGATCTTAGCATAACAAATGTGTTTCAATATTTTTATAAGTTTTACTAGCTCAGATTATATATAACTAATTTAGGATGGCAATTCACTCATCTTTGCATGAAAATAGATGACGGGACGTGGTTATAATAATACTAAGAAATCACTAAATATTATAAAATCGACATTTATTTATGGCCTTTAAATAGTTAAACAGCTCATTGATTAAAACGTTGATGACGATGATGATGATGATAATAATAACAATAATGACAAGGGTTTCAACTACAGCTCTAGGACTAAGCCTAAACATAAAACTAATTTTATGTAGAAATTCATAATTATTGCTTAATTTTAGCATATTTACTTATATCTTAAATAACTAATATTCAACCATTGATGATGATGAATAATCACACTTAACAAAGACTACACTTAATGAAATATATACGCCTCATTTAATAAAACAAACTAATATTTATTACTACATTTCTAACATATACATAAAAATTTCTAGATAAATATGAAAATTGACATGAATAATAATAATAATAATAATTATATAACAATCCTCAGATTAATTTTAAGTTCTTCCCCTTTTCCCTTCAAATGTATTTTGTATTAAGTTGGACGTCACATTGACCATGATTTTCACTCCATGAGAAAAGTATTTCAAGAGAAAAAAAAATATTATCTGCTCATTAGCACACATACTTTAAAAATCTAACATGTAAATAGAATGTAAAAAAAAAATGTTAGTAGAATTGAAAGAGCAAATTTTAGAAAAGAGTTTTAAATCATTATCTCCCCCTCCCTTCCAAGCGCTGAAATCTATACTTTCTCAAGACAAAATAATTTAATATTTTAACATCACCTATTATTTCACATTCACTCGCAATTATACACATATAAAAATATCATTATGTATGTGCATGTTTTATCCCATAATAACAAAATATTATTTAAAACCAAAATAATAATAATATATTAGTTAAAACTAAAATCATAACACCATAAAAAAAAATTGTTTTACACATTAATATTTTTCATAACTGTAAAATTAATAAACAAATAATTTTCATACATTCAAGATCATTTATGAAGCTCAAAGTTATTATTAGTAAGACATTCTTGTTTTTAATCGATCTGAAAAGTCTTTAAAAGTTCTTTAAATAAAATATACCACTTTATTGCTAAAATGTTTCTTAAGACTGATATCATAAAGAAAATAGATATAAAAAGTCATATTACCGATCTTTTGTTTGTGGCGAATTTCCAAGGGTTCAAACTTGTCTTGTATAATGTCTATATTTCTGCAGCTACCATTTCCGTTTTACGTGGAAACGATCTCTTTCTTGAGGTGTATAACTATTTGATGATGATGACTCTATTGAGGTTATTTGCTTTAGTGGACAATTTGGAAATCATTATATTAATTTTTCTTCTCTTCCTGTCAAGCATGTGGATGAAATACAGCAGTTGTTTTCACATTTATAAATTTTCTTGAGTTTAAAATCAGTTGTAGTAACAATTAATGGGATTTGATGATTAATATTTATCAGTAGATTAATTCATCTTCTTTGAATGCAGGTGAATGCTTTCTTCCTTCTATTAAAAACATCTTATTTCTCTGGTCAGTTGAAAGGTGTAGAATATTATTTTAGACACATCTTTTCTTTCCTATGTGATGTGCAGCTTCCTCAGATGGTCCAGCAAATGGGACATACATATAATTTTTCTAGCCAGCCATTTCTTATATTTTCAACATTCAATTTGATAGTTTAATAATCTGAATCATCACAATAATAATAATAATAATAATTCAAGACAGCTTTTTATATCCAATTTTTAGCTAACTTAACCAATCAGAGATAGCGTCACTTGCTATTTTTGGACAAATTTGTTTTAATTAGATCTCTTTTTCCAGACACTTTTGTTTAAAAAAAAAAAAAAGACTCAATCCTTATTTCCTTTCTTTTCTTTTTTTTTTTCTTTTTAACATCCAGGTAACATTTCAAATCTTTGAGCTTCCTTCTTTAGATCTTGAGATAAGACAATTTCAAAATTAGAGTTCTCACCCATTATAAGCTCCCAAAGTGAAACAATCATTTACAAAAAAAAGATTGCTACAAAGATCGATATCTGATTAAACAGATTTCCTCTTTTAACAAAAAATTGTACAAAAAAAATAATTTGACAGATTTAATACTTCCTTTTCTTTCAATATTTAGTAAATGTAAATTTCTGTATGTAATGTACACACATCCTTCATTCTTTCAAATCATTCATAAACTAACATTAAATAATATAATTGCTAGCTTAGTAATTATAACCCAATTATTTAATTAAATCTGTAACTTTTAAATCCCACTTATAATTAAAGAAAAGCAAAATAGAAGCATAGAATAAGATATTAGAATTGATCAAGCATAGGTTTGTTTTAAAGAAAGTTAAAATGTTGAATATTTGAAATATAAAACAATTAAATAGCTTACACATACACTGCCTATACGTATGCATTATAACTTTGCTTTTTAACAGAAAATTTAAATATTAAATGTGTGTGCTGCTCTTTTTGAGATTTATTAACACACAAACAAGTAAAGCATATAATAGCTGTCCCACTCTCTTTCTGTCTAAAGCGTTTAAAATTTTGATCTGGTAGGGTTTGAACTTGGATGCCCTACAGCTTCTTTTATGGTTATATAAAATTGTGATGATGATTTTTGGTTTACCTTTTCTACATGCACATTACTATAAATTTATCTAGTGACTCAATTGTAATGGCACAATATATAAATAATTTGACAGACACACACACACACACAAAAGTTTCAATTTTAATATGAGTACATGATTTCATTAATTAAAATAAATATATTAACATGGGTGTTATTAAATAAAAATGGATCCTCTAGGCTTAATTTGAAATAAAATTCATACAATCAAATAAAATCAGCATTAGATAGAAATAAATAAAAAAATCATTATTATAAAATAGTAATTAATGCAATTGATCATAGGTAACTGATAAAAAGTAGCCTGAAAATTATTAAAATCTGGATCTTAGCAAGCCATATTCCTTATTTTTATTATCTGATTGCCAAATTTGCATCCAGTTTTAATGCTGTATTAATATAAACATTACTATCAAAATATATATTAGATAAATTTAATCTAGTTCCCGATTAACTCAGTGAAGAACATGAGACTCTTTAAATTTAATCTATATTTTTAAACTAGCACTTATTTCAAATAATAATTATTCAATAAAAACACAATCTTAAAATATTTTATAGAAGGTTAGAAATTATTAAACAAATATTCAATATACGCAAAGAAAAATATTAATAGAATCAAGATAAAAAAAATATTGATATATTAAAATAAGAATATATGTTTAAAACCATCAAAACATCACACGATCACCATTTCATATGCTTAACAATAGCAAACTCTCCATACAGTATTCCTGCATCTATTGATTACGAAAGGCTTGCATTTGGTGGCAACACTGTATGGAGAGTTTGCTATTGTTAAGAATATATGTTGCTAAAAGCTACAAATTATTGGAAAACTATATTTGTGAAGATGATAATAATTATGCAATGATAAAACATTCAAACTAATTTATGTCTATTAATAAAGTCCTGCTACGATTAGTTATCTTAACTTTGTAACGAATTATAAAAATAAAATATATTTATATATATAAAATAGCAACTTCAAAGATCCATATTTTATTCTATGTCAAATCAACTCAGTGCCCAGATCTTCACATTTATGATTCACTTCATTTTTGGTAGTTCATCAGTATTAATGGAAGACATCGAAAATCCACATTTTTAGTTTTTGGAATTATATTTTTTTTATTATATATACAAATATAAGATAAAATCTGCTCCTCAATCGATATGTACTTAAGTATAGCACCTTTAAATTCATCTTGTTAAAAACTGTCTTCCAAATTGAAAGCTTTCTGGCCATAGCTGGATTGTAAAATGTCCAATGTCCAAGCCATTATCACAGATGGTACACTTTTCACAGCCCACATTTAATGCATAAACTATAAGAAGCGTTAACTACAAGAAATTTGATGTATTATGGATTTACAAATTTGTTTACTATGCTTTGATGAATGTCTTTAGTACTCTCTTTTTTATTAAAGTTCTTTGCTAATAAATACTGAATTTAGTATCACTTGCTGAGATTGATATCACCAAATATAATCAAGAAAAATAAATATGCTCCATTAAAAAAAGTTCTTACTTTATGTTATGTAAAGTTACAGCTATAAAGAGATAAAAATTTAATTAGCTTTTAAAGAGTCTAAGTATAAGCATTTACCAGGCAATCACAAAAATATGTGGTTATTCAAGACATATTTGAAGTTTTCCTAGATTTCCTGTTATGGAAACATTTATTAATGAGAGTGAAGAATGAAGTTTCTGTTTCTGTAATATTTTTCAGAAAAGCAGTTACAAATGATATTATTTACTTGTAAACTATAAGTAGCTTATAATCCATTGTATGTAGTTTAGTAAAGTTTAATTAAGTGGTATCTGGTGACTTCATAGGATTACATCAGTTTATTAAGACAAACATATTATTATTAATGGGAGAAAGTGGAGGTAAAGCTCCATAGTATTTATATTAGATTCAAAATTGTTTTTTCTTTGGTGTAGCATCAGCATTTATAAAATACAGAGGGAATAATAGTTAACTCCTGCCTACAAATAATTTTTAACTAGCTTACTCAGTTTTAATAAATGGTAAGAAAACCATTAAACTTAATTAATAACGCTTATAATCTAATGCTAACAATTTTTATGATTTTTATAAATAATATATTAGAATATTTATCAACCAAGAGATTACAAATAATATTTTTTACTTCAGTTAATAAAATGTTAACTGAAAGACAAAAATTATTAAACAAACTACCTAGACATCATATTTGATGAAAAATATATAACTTGTTAACTATTCGAAATGAATTAAGCCTTTTTTTCCTATAATATAATATGTGAATACGAAAGTTAGAAAAACACTGGGAATTAGTTAATATATACAGCCAAATTATAAAATTACTTACGAAATCTGTAAAGCTCTTGTTCCTAAAACCCTTGCTCTTTCATATTTTGTCATATAAGGTGTTGTAATTCGTTTTTGTGGTTGAGTTCCCTGTTGAACATCTGAAGGGTTGACTAGCTCAACATGTTCAGTTTCTTCCTAAAATAATTAAACAAAAACCCTGAATTGATATGTATATAAGTTCTTTGTCCTAAGATAGAATGAAATAAAAAACCTAAGGGTATTAGAGCAAGCAATAATATTTGATTATCAATAGAACTAATTTGATATTGTTTGCTATCTTTTAAACATAATTTATCCTAGCATCCAGCATATTAGTTTTAATTCATCAAATTATTTGGGTTTCAATGCTCATTAATTTTGAATAAACATCAGAATTTATAATTTAATCTATAATGCCTGTCATTCTATTCAAAAAATATCATTACTTACTGCATATTCATCTTTACAATGTACATTTTACAATTAATACATATAAATCATATAAACAATACAAGCATATATATTACAAATCATATATATATAAATAAGTCATTTAACAACAAATATTTTAATATAAAACAGTTTCTACTGGCAACATCTTATTACCACCTAAGAGTATTATACCTAGATTTCTTTTTCACATTACAACTTTTTTTTTTACTATTGTATACATCAGGGATGGTCAAACTTTTAGATATTGGGGGTAACTACATTTATTTCAGGGTTTCGAACCGGAAACCAAAAAAAAAAAAAAACGCTACTGGAACGGAAAAAATAACAGTTCGAAGTCCTGGTTTTTTCTAGAATGTACTTAGTAATTGGCTTTTTTTTTTTTATAAGGGTTTTTTAGGTACTCAGAAATATTGATGAAGTTTTTAGAAAATACAAACTGATGATTTTTTTTTCAATAAGATACAAACTGTTGAAGACATTTTATATGACTACTATTAAATTAGCTCAGCTCCCTCTACTATTAGAATTTGTCCATATCACTTTATAAAATATTTATTACTGGACTGTTTTCCATGAGGATACTCATATGCAGCTTTAACTTGCTCTCAAACCGCTGTTATTTTGCCAATTTTAGTCATTTTATCAAGAAAAACGTACCTATGATGCTTCCTTCTTTATAATTATTTTACAACTAAAAAATCAATAATATTTAAAGTTATAACAATGAGATAAGACTGTCTTCCAAGGTGCTGATTAGTTGTTTTATATACTCTACATAAGGGAGGACTTGTCAACAATTTTGACAGTTCTAAGTTATTTGTTTCGATTTTCAAAATGAAAAATCTATGTTTTAGTGTATTTTTTTACACATTTATTATTATTTTCATAAAATATGCGTGAAAATATAATTATTTTAGAAAAATAGTTCAGATTTTAATAAAAATTATTTACTTTTAGATGAAAGTAAATTGAGAAAAAATCAGTGATGTAGGCTACATTTTGTAATAGGTTACGAAAAGTACGTTTTATGTTGTCCACTATAGATTATTTTTATCAGTTATAAATAGAAATTTATTTTTGGAAAAAATTTCATTTACTATTTTAATAATCTGACAAATTATTAATTTGCTTTTTAGAAACTAAACTAAAATGAATATAATTTTAAAAGACAAATATATTTTTATTGCTGATTCTGTAATTGACTAATCAAAATTTAGAACTTTAATTCACTCGGCCAATAGGTATTTTGAATGAGGTAAAGGTTAAATTACAAGTATTAATTTACTATACAAAGTGTTTTAAAAAGTTTACAACTTCTTTGTTTTAAAATCAGTTCATTAAAATCCTTGTTCATCCAGGATAAATTATTTTCATTTCTACTCGGGAAAATGGCAATTAAAAATTTCTAAGAATTTTAGCTCTAGCATTACACAAAAATAATTTAAAACTTTTCAGCTTCTTCCAACCTAAGATTATTTTTGAGATCGACAGTAATAACAGGTCTTATTTTAAATTTAACTATTTTTATACGAGAATAATTTTGAATTTTTACTTTATTTTTTATATTCAAATCAGTTCTGAATTTATCACTATAATTTGTCAATGTTAAAGATAGCTTCATGTCGATTTCTAGAGACCTATGGTTGACTGCTCATCCCTGACATACATATTACACAGTAAATGAAAATATGACAATATTAAAACATTTATATAACTGTAACAAAATATTTTCATTTTTGTATATATAATTATATAAATTGTTACTTAGAAAAAGTACAAAGGGAAATAGGAAGACATGCATTGGATGCAGATGTATGGACAGCAAGAGAGGCAATTCAAGGAGAAATGGGATGGTCAAGTTTTTATATGAGAGATGCAAAAATAAAATGAAAATGTTTGCTAGATTGCAGTTTATGGATAATAAAAGAATAGACAAAATAGTATTTAATTGGGTTATGAGTAAAGGGCAGGTAACAAGATAGGTGAGAAAGATAATGCGGTATGCAAAAGATTTAAATAAAGGATTATATCAATATATTTGTACAAAAGGTGGGATGATTGTGTTAGGAGGATTGGTAAGTGTTATAGTGGTAAGGAATGGGATAAAAGAATAGATTCATTAATAAAGAATAGGGAGTTAGAGAGATGGAGAACTAGTATAGAGTAAAAGAGTTTAAATATATTGTAACGTTTATTTATATACGTTGCAAATATATTGGCATTTGGTAAAGGCTAAAAAATAAAAGTAAATTTAGATTTTTTTTTGACTAATTTTTTTTTTTTTTTTTAAAAAAAAAAAAAACGTACAATGAAAGTTAAATTAATCTTTTGTATTTTTTTAATGTAATTAGAAATAAAAGTAGAATTGGAGAGAACAAAAGAATTCCAAAAGTAAAAAAAAAGATAAGAGAAAGTAAAAATATTTTGGCTAATTAAACATGGCTGAAAAACTTGATAAAAAAATGAGAACTTAGTAATTGAAAAATGATAAAGACTGTATAAGATTATAAACACAAAACGCCATGATAATAGCATGCGCAGAAGTCCAAAAACTGGACCTCTAGTATAAAAAGGAGGGGTTCGGTTGAAGGAACATCTTGGTTTGCCTGATATTCTTTTGGTTGGTTTTGGATTAAAGAATCCAGACCACTCTATGATGAAAAAGTTCTTCATACGAGAGTAGACCGGAGCTTTAACTGACATTGTTACCGATGGACACCAGAGAAGCTTACGCGACTAGCCTATGGAACCAGCACCAAGATCCATTTATAATCAATGGCCGTGAGCTCGTTAACCCCGAAAAACTATGCATAGTTATCTACAACCATCGTGAATTCACTAAAACTTACCGGTAAGTTATGCTTCATTACTCCTGATTGTGACCAAATTAAACGTTTTAAACAATTCTTAAAAATATACGTATAAAAGGATCCCGATAGTGACTTTAATTTAATTGATCAAGAGACTCTTATTTAACCAAGAACTTTTTAATTGTTTAACTGTTATTTATTTTATTAATATTTCACATCTGAATTAATATGTGTTCTCTCTAATTTGCTTGATTAGGAATTCTCATTTTAACTTAAACAGATTTTTAATCTGTTATAATAAAAAAATATTTCTAATATCAATTTTCATTTGTGCGTTATTCTATAATAGTTATTAATTTTTATTATTAAGTTTATTATTAGTTTAATAGGATTTAAAACGTAATTTACCTTTGCCAATATGTTTCAATAAGCCCAGGAATAATAATCTTAAAAAAATAATTCTCGTTACGGTATGATGTAATACTGATTAGTTTAAAAGTATTTTTCTTTTTTTATTCGTGAGACGTTATTTGACTATTTCAGCGGTCTCTTTAGAATAAAAGGACCTGGCGCCCATATTAAATAAATTAAAAAGCTGATTTCATCAATAACATAATTCTCAACAATTAATAGGCCGAGTTTGATCAGAAAATATAGTTATGTTTTTAGAAATAGAAATACAACTTTCTTCTTTTTGGCATAACTCGATCAACTCGCGCGCAGTTTATATTAGCATGTAGAGGCCGAGCAAAATGGAAAACGTTATAATATATAGAAGTAAACAGAACATTAGGTGTGAGTTAATGTATGATAATAGTAAGGAAGTAGTTTATTGTTTAAGGCTCGAACAGGATCTTTAGCAACAAGAGAATATACATGTAAATGGAAAAATATGGGTGATTTAGTCTGTAAATTGTGTAAGGGGAAGGAATAGAAAATATTAGGCATCTGTTAATTGAATGTAAATGCTTGAAAACAGAAAGGTTACAAATAATGAAGTTATGGAAAAATAAATATGAAAAAAGTGATTATACAGAAAGTGGGTTATTGGTTTTTATGCTGGGTTTGGGAAAAGATAAGGGGGATTTAGATATAAAGGCCATAGAGTTGACAAAGATTATGTTGTGAAAATGGGATGGGGCACAATATGGGAAATGAGTGGGGAATAGAAGGTAAAGTGGCTAACAGGTTGCTTTGGGCATAGTTGCTGAGATTCCTGACTCCATTTAAGGAGAAGTCACAGTGCGTCACATCACATCACAAAAGACTTTGGCTGCTTTCCTCTGCTGAACGTTTTTAATCTGCGCTAAAAGATAAGTTGAAGTTTATTTACTTTTTTTATACGATTCAACTGAGATCATCGATACAGATAGTTTGCTTGTTATATGAAAGTGGAGAATAAATTGTGATCAAAAAAGATAGATATGATTGAATTTGGAAAGATCGAGAATTGCTAACATTTAGAAAGTGTTTCGTTTGCCATTTTAAATATAGAAGTAAAAAAAAAAAATATTTTGTTGAATGGGTGTTAATGTAAAGATATTTTATAACTAAGTTGTATGTAAGATTACTTGGTTTTTTAGTAAGTTTGCTACCAAAGAATTTTTTTTAATTTAAGGGAGTGATTTATTGGAGATAACATTTTGGAAGCCTACGATCAGAAAACACGTAGTTATCGATCAATGATCATTGAAAAAAAGTAAAGTTTTTATCCTTCCATACAAATGGGTTTGAAGAGTAGGAGAAGAAGTATAAAGTCAAATACAGAGTAGGTGACTTGGGAAATAAGGAATATGGATTGCATTTGTATTCCACAATGCATATATAATGGTCAGAAAGAAATTAGACATGCTGTAGTAGATTGTACTATATGTGATGAGATTTATCACTTGAAATGTTTAAATAAGACTAGGAAGAATGTAACAGGTTTATAGTATAGACAGTGTGTAAATGTGATAAAAGAGGTGAAAAAGTGGTTTCAAAGTGTAGATGGTTTGAAGAGAAACTCAGGAGAAATAGAGCAAAATGTAATTGAGGAAGATAGGATAGAGTATGGTTTTAGTGGAGTGACAGAAGATATGAGTGAAAAAATTAAAACCGAAATGGAGATAGTTAGCCAAAAAATAAGTAAGATAGAGAAGAGGCAAAGGATGTAGAAGCAAAAATGAAAATCATTAGAGACAAAGTGTGAGCAGATGAAGGAATTATTGAGTAGTAATGATAAGAAAGAAGTAGATAACAAAGTCCAGAAGGTAGTAGAGAATGTTATGGATGAAGCAGAGAAAGTAGATTATGAGATAGTATTGATAGGAGATTCACTAATTAGAGAATGTGGAGAAATAATTGCAAAGGAATAGAATATGTTTGCCTGGAGCTAGAATTAGAGATGTTACAGATAAAATAAAAAAGCAAGGAAGTAGAGAGGTGTATGTTATGGTAGGGACTAATAATTTGTCAGAGCCATCAGAAAGAGTAATGTATGAGTATATAAAATTGATTAGGAATTTGAGTAAGATTAAATGAAAAAGTAGGAATAGTTGGATTATTACCAAGATTTGACAAGAGGTATATGTTAGATAGGGCATGTTCTATAAATGACAGATTGAAAAAATTGAGAGAGAAATGATGTCATGTTTGTGGATGTGGGGGATTGTTTTATTGGAAAGAGGTAGTTATATAGCAAAGATAGATTGCACTTAGAAAAACAAGAAAGTTATGTTTTAGGGAATTTGATTTATAAACAAATATAGTTTGGGAAACTTATAAAGGGGGATGGGGTTTTAAGTGCCAAATGTTATCAGAAAGAAGAATGGACTGGATGTAAGAAATAATCAAAGGATAGCTGATTTAAATATTAATGAGTTATTTTATAAACATAATGGAGAAGAAAGAGTCAAAAGAATTTATAAAAGAGTAGTTAGGAAAGAAGAAATTGTTAAAATTGATTATTTGAATATGCAAGATGGTATGAGACCAGAAAAATGGCTGGACATCTAAAAGAAGAAGAACCTATTCTGGAAGACTTGGTATAGCAGGGTATAAATAGAAAAGAAAAAGAAAAAAGGGGTGGTGGTAGAGTTATGTCAAAAAAATATTTAAATACTGTTAAATGTCAAGAAGATTTGTGGTTGGGTTGAGGTAAGGTTAGGAAGACAAGAATGGATGGTGGCTATAGTGTATATAGCCACTGGCTATAGTGTATATAGCCACTGGAGATAGTCAAACTATAATGGAGTGGAACAGTAGCAGATATGAATGCCTAGTTAAGGATATACAGTTTCAATGAAAAAGGGAAGAGAATAATGGTTGTAGGGGATGTGAATGGGCATATTGAAGAAATTGATGATGTAAATAATAAGAATGGATTGAAGAGTTTTTGTCAGAGAGTGAATTTGAGCATTAGGAATTTATCAAATATTCATGAGGGACAATACACATGGTCTAGAAATAATATATTCCATACAATAGATAATATATTAGTAGAAAAATATGGAATGAATAAAGTATGAAAAATTAAGGTGTTTGATAATGAAGAGAGAGTATGTAATAATGATCATAACTTCTTTATAATAGAAATGATTAGTAATGTGATGGAAAATAGTAATAAAAGTAGAAAGGATAGTGAAAGATGTGGATGGAGAGTGAATGATAAGAATAAATTAGAAGAGTCTAAAATAAAAGGTGAAGAAACCATGGAAGAGTTGGTTAGGGATGAGTATAAGGACTGGTGTGGTAAAATAGAAAAAGTGGTAAATAGGTATTTAGGTGAGAATATTCAGAAGAATAAAAATAATAGGAAAGTGAGAATTAGTAAAAATGTAAAAAAGGGGAAAATGTAATCCATGTAAAATGTTGGTCTCTCTTTCAGTCTAGGATTGTTCCAGGCAAGCAGCGGTCTTGGTTTGATAGATTTCAGGCAAGCAACCGATTTCTCCACCTTTAAGGCTATGAATTTCAACACAAAGAAGTGAGTCATTTTTCTCCATGTAAATTCAAACTCCTGCTATGGAAAACAGTCTACTATCTTGCCTTCAGCTATATCAGTTTAGGGTACTATTCTGCAAATTCTATGGTCAGCCAAAACCAACTGCTGCACTTCATCAAGTTGCAACAAAATATTGTAACCAATTTTTCAGCTGACCGTTCTTACAAAAATTATTATCCAGACTGGAGCGAATTTTGTTATCAGCCCTTTTATAGAATCATCTAAGGTGATAATAACACCTTGATTGAAAACAGAGTTTTTATTTTTATCTCTCTAATCCCTTTGAAAACATACGTTTTAATTAATTAAAAAAATTTCAAAAACAAGTATTGTGCTTTTACATTTCACAATCAGAATAATAATAATATAGTATATATATATTTATTCAGACCTTTTAAAAGTTTAATTTATAAAACAATATTTTAAATTAGAGTTATTATTTATTTATTTATTTTTTATTTCAATGAATGTAAAAAATATTTACTATAATTTTTGTCTGTGTTTATTTCTAGTTTTCCTTTATTTTACACATATATATATTCACATACATTATAGTAGTGTGTGTTAAGTAACCCAACTGGTTACAATAGAGAGATAATGAAATTGAATAATAAATTATTGGAGGATATGAATAAAAGTGGAAGAGATGGGAGTAAAATTTTTTAGAAGAAATGTAGGGGAGAAAGAAATAGTATTACTAGATGATGAGGGAATAGAGTGTAGCTCTAGAGAGAAATTAGAGATAATCTTAAGGGTATAGAAAAGATGTTGAAAGCATATAATGATGGGAATATTAGGTTTACAGAAAGTGAACTGAATGAGGCAGGTAAGAAATTGAAAAGTGGAAAGGCAAGAGGTTTGGATGGATGGGCAACAGAGATGGTAATAAATTTAAGGCATAGGGCAAAATTGAAATTATTATCATGTTTTAATAAGATGGCACAAAAGAAAGATTTTCCAGGTAGTTAGTGTAATACAAGAGTAAGTCTACTACTTAAAGGAAAAGGTAATGATCATAGAAAGTTAAACAATTATAGACTGATAGCGGTAATGTCAGTACAATATATAGTTTTCTCATATATAGTGGCTGGAAGGGTTGCAAAATGGATGGAAGAAAATAATATGGTGGGAGAAACGCAAGGTTTTCAATCAGATAGGTGTATAATAGGAGATAGTTTATTTGTAGTTACACAACTTATGAATATAAGTAGGAATATAGGTAGACAGTTATATATGGTTTTTATAGATAAGGCATATGATAAAGTAAATAGAAATAGATTATGGGTAAGTTTAGTAAATTTGGAAATGGATGGAGCTTTAGTGGATACTATTAAGAAATTATATGAAAATAATTACTATACATATCAATTAGGGAATATAGAATCAGTTAGTTAAAAATGGGTGGGACTAAGGCAAGGATGCCCTATGTCACCTATTTTATTTTTGTTGTATTTGAGAAAAATGGAGAGCAATAGAAAGACTAAGAAGAGGGGTAAAAATACCATTAATAGGTGGCAAATGAATATATATTGTTGGGTCTTATTAATTGCAGATGATGTCTTTTTGTGTGCAGAAAGAAGGGAAGATATGGAAGTTATGCTGAGGACATGTGCAAGAATGGGTGAAGAGATGGGGATTAAATTTAGTGAAGAAAAATCAAAAGTAATGATGATTAATTCTGGGGAAAGAGAAGACAGAGAATTTTTTATTGGGGGATATAAAGTGTAATGAATAGATAAAACTATTTGGGAATCATCTTAAGTAATCAGAGAAATTGCTTGGATGAATGGGAGAAAAAATTGATAAATGAAGCAAAAAAAAAGAATGATATTGATAAAGAAATTAACAGTGTTCTCATATAATAAGTATGATGTAACTAGAATTGTATGAAATGGAGTGGCAGTAGCAGGGTTAACATTTTTTTTTCTAACTTTATAAAGTCCAATGATGTCCCATTTAATATTAGATAGTTCTTCCAATTTGTAAAATTTTCCTTAACTTTAAAGTGATCTGCAGTTAAAGATATCTAAATAAAAGGTCATGATCAAATGGTAGCCATGATCTACAATCGGGATTATTACCACCCTCCACCTTTGGCCATTAACAGTGGCCATAGCTGGTAATTTTACAGCTTCCTAGGAATAAGTTATAATTTACTTTTGTCTGACATAATTGTAAATATCAATTAATAAAAAAGAGAATACAATGTTCACAGACTTCCAAGAAAACTCAATTGATATTCCAGTTAAAAGTTATCAGACAACTGAGAAGACAGACCGTGGTGTTTTTTGATCTTAAACTCAAAAGTAAAAAGCCAATAAATTAACCATGGTGGCTGATGCATGTTAGTGGACAGCCCATTCATGTTTGTTACTAGATAAAAATCACATAATAGTAACAGCTGCAACGATAAGAATATATGGACTGGACATTAGGAATTTTTCCTGTTTAATTCCTTTAAAATCTCAAAGAAGAATCAAAGGATCTCTTTTCAGTTTACAGAACTCCTTTCTGCAGTTTAATACATATATAAATCGCTAATTTTCTATTTTAGATATTTTAAAATTCATAAATATATAGTAGAAATAATTTTTTTTTATCATAAGTATTATAAAAAACTGTGATATGAAAGTATTAAAATAATATACATTATAATTTATAGCCTATCTAGTCATTCAAAATGTTGGGAAAACAACAAACAAACCATCAATATTTAAAAAACAAAACTGGTTGGTTAGCTAGGTTAGGCTAATAAAAATTTCTGAATTTTCTATGTAGGCAACATTAAATTATTACACAATTAAAATGTTAAAGATTTTTTAAAAACGATTCAACATTAACGATATACAGATGCAATATTATTAATGCAATATATATAAAATATTAATTGGTTTACTTAAATAAAATTTGCTTACTTCTAGACCATCACCTTCATCAAGCGCATCTTCTTCATCAACATCATCAAGTTCTTCACCAAAACTAGAAATAAAAAACAAATAAACAACTGAACGTACATTAAGATTATTTTGTATACGGATATGAATATATTATCAAAGTGAAGATTTTCACAGTTAAAAGACATAATTATATATCTTTCATCTGTGTAAATAGTTGTTTGTTGTTAATATTAAAATTGTATTAACACTCGAATCTGATTATACTTGCTATCACCCAAAAATCAGAAGTACTCAAATAGTTGGTGAAGAGGGACAAAATATAATGCTGACATTAATAACAATAAAACATATATAGAAAAACCAGAAATATTTGTTTCAATGTAGTTATATTGTTAATACATAACATTATTAAGTAAAATTTTCTTAATAAAAGATCAAAGAATAATTTAATAATCAATCACGCATAATTCATTTCCTATTTTCATCTCAACATATAGCATATGATCCAATTAGTAAATACTGACCATAATTTACAATTTGACAAAAAGGACTAAATTCTATCGAACCTTCCATTAAATTATCACAGTTTATTTTCATTTATCCTCTAATAAATCTTTTTAAATAATAGAAAACATTTTGAAGACCATTGAACAGTCACAGCTGTTAAATACTTTTGAAAGTTTGGATATACTGCAAAGTGTACTGGTATTATTTGTTTATATCAATACAATTTTATCAACTGATTTTAAACTAATGCCCAATTTTAAAAAATATAAAACACGAAAGTCTAAAAGCCAATTAAAAAATTTCTCATTTTTCAGTACTATTCGTTTAAAAAAACGCAACTACTGATGTTGATTGATTTAAAACAATCATTTCTTGTTTATGTATTACCTTTTAGTTTTTGTTTGCATGGATGCATTATCTTGAAATTTTTAAAATCAGTAAATTGTGCAAGATTTAGTCATAGTCTCATTTAATTTTCTAATAAAAACTGAATAAATTGATTTTATATATATATAAAAAAGGTAAAACATTGTCGTATGTTATAAAAATATACTCAAATTCCAACTTCATTACTAGCTTTGAATTTTAACAATTTCAAAATAAAACTACGAATATCAGTCCTTTTTCAGATTTATGACCAGTAATTCTATATATGAAATACATTGTGTTCAGGGAATGAAAGGCAACGGCAGATAATCACTGACAATGAATGTCACCAGTGTCATCTAGTTTAATGGTGCACAATCTTTTTACATTTGTGAACCCCTACTCAGACTGATATTTTATGCGATCAATTATGTATTACCATTCATTATAAGCATATAAGGATAGTAATATGTCATTACACCACATACAAATATATATCTTTATATTATATTTCAGTACATATGATTTGATATAAGATCTCTGAAAAAATGGCATATTATCGAACACGAGAACTTCACAAAACTTTCATAACCCCAACAATTTTCTGCGACCCTTGAGGGTCACAACCCACAAGTTGAGCAACACTGATTTAGATAACCATATGATTATTAATCAAATAGGTGTCAGCTGTTCTTGACTGGAGATTAAAGGACACTATGAAAAACCTATACTATCTAGCACTATGGTTCAGTGAATTTTATTTCTTTATTATTCCTCAATGCTAGACGGTCTTTATCTTGAAGTTTGAGGCTGTTTTCTTACATATACATGTAATGCTTTGTGAAATAAGTAAACTTCCCAAGAAATGTTATATATGCCCTACTTTCTGGAATTAGGAAATACTTTACATGCCAATGATAATAAATTCTTATTACTGTTATATTATTTAATTAAATAAGAGAATGTTTAACTTTGAAATTATATGCGCAGTACAATCATGGCCAAGTTTTTTTTTAACCTAATCTAATATTTATATCTAAATTAATTATTAGTCTTTTTCTCATCTCTTATCATCCCCCCCCCCCCCAATTTTATTATCTTCAGTAACTTAGATTAGTATAGAATCCGTTCGTCATGAACTTTTCATATTATTATCTCTCTGCACTAAATATGAAAATGAAATGGTATATTTAAACAACCACCTTACTATCCTCTAATTCCATGCATAGCAATTCTGAATCCAACTCTTTTTTTTTCTTTCTTTGTTTTCTAATTTTGTATTCTTTTTCTTTCTCCATCGGGAAAAAAAAAGGTCATAATAATTTTATAGGTAATTGTTAATAGTAATCAATTTTCATTTTTTAAGATTTAAAATATTGTTTTATTATACTATAATTAAACGCTCAACTAAAATTCTTTTGGTGAGCTTGCTCTATTTATAGCTATATTTTATTACAAAGTATAAGTACTAGAATCAGAGATATTGGTTTGATGCTAATGGATAAATAATTATTATTCAATTCATGACTGCAAAATGGTGGGAGAAAAAAAATCTGTCTAACCATTGCCATGAACTCCTTTCATCGACAGTACAAATTTTGCTGGAAGTAGATGAAAAAAAAAATTATTCCATTTAAAGATACAACAATTAACCTCATAAAATGAAAAAAATTGACTGGCATTAATATAGCTCAGGACAATTTTTTTTTTAAAAAAAAAGCACTAATATAATTGAATTGGGTCTGGCAGCAAGCAAAATCCACTTTTCAATTGTCTAGTTTTAGTGTGGAGATTAGACTACATTTCTTCCTCTAAAACAAAAAAAAGTATTCTACATCAAGTATCTTTTTTAATGAATTTTTAATCTAATTTTTATTAGTATTTCAAATTAAGCAAATGCTCCTTTTCACTTAATTTTTGTAATGTTCAAATTTTATTAAATGTTTTGAAAGGTATTTCAAATATTATTATACAAAAAAAAAAAAAAAAAACAAACAAACAAATAATATTACTAATGAATAATTAAATTAATTTAAGTAGGGTCATTTCTTTAATTGCATTCAATATCTTGAATAATTTTGTATTCAATAGAGTTAGATAATCAAAAAGTAAAATGCAATGCAAAATGGTATTTACAATATATTCATAATTAGTGGAATATTATTTTCAGGCTTAGAATTTTTTGTTC
This sequence comes from Epiperipatus broadwayi, assembly GCA_028023455.1. Lineage (NCBI taxonomy): Eukaryota > Metazoa > Onychophora > Udeonychophora > Euonychophora > Peripatidae > Epiperipatus > Epiperipatus broadwayi. Next base: position 3,567,266 of record JAQFVV010006291.1, read on the forward strand.
AGATAGCCAACCCTGACAATCATTTAATATTAATCAGCAATGGGAATTCAATTATTTTTAATTGAAGGGTAAAACAAAAATGGAAACCCACTTAAATTCTCATTACCTTGTATTGAGAAAATCTAATATTTTTTCTTTCCAAATTATTCTCTCATGGCCATCGAAGATTTTGCTTTATGGTGGACTGATTAAACACTTATTCTTTAACTTTATCCGAAATAGTTTCTGAAGTAAACATAATGATATCATTAATATAGTATATATTTAATAATTTACTTACTTATGTCTTTCTTAAAAAAAAAAACTTTTTAAGTGATATGCAAAATCCATTTTGATATAACATCATTAATACCAAGAAGTTTTAGGTAAACAAGATTTCAATCTCTGTTAAAACTGTTATAGAAATGTCAATTAACATAATTAATACAAAATCTTTTAACATAAAATACCAATTAAAAAAAATGTATATACTCTCATTCAAAAAACCATTCTCAGTAATATAAAATTGTCAATAATTAATGTCTCTATTATACTGAGTGAGAATTAATAGCAAGAAAATGAAAAAATAAATCTCAACTGTCATTATCTCTAGAAATTAAAAAAAAAAAAAAATTATTATGAAAATAGGAAATGAAAAAAAAATTGCAACTAGTTTGCCATTCTTATTATTTACTATATTTAAAACAAAACATAAGAAGTAATAACTTTGAATCTAATAATTAAAAAAAAGGTCAAGATCCCAAAAAATGTAGACTCTGATACAGTCACAAAAGTTTCATGAAGTTAAAATCCATATCTGAACTATGCCATAGATAAAACAAATAAATAACTGCTACTTGTTAAGGAAATTTGAGAATTTTGTTATTTTAAGAGAATAAGGTCCCATCAATTACTTATATTTACAAAAAATCATGGATACTTTTTTATGGATATTAGAATTGCACACACAAAAAAAATTTTGGTTGGCATGCACAATGAAGTATAGATACATTTCAAAACACAAAGAGTACATGTAAATAAAAAATGGTTTCTTTTTTTTACTGTCAGAAATAACAAATTTTATTTTATTAAAGTATTATGTTAAATTTTTAAAAAATACTATTTATATACTTGCCATAAAACACCTTACTATAAATATTAATAATTTTAGTATATTTCCTCTTTAGGTTAATATAACATCCAAATAACAGATTAAATACAATTCTTTTCAAAGTGAATTTTTTTCAATTTTATTCAATTAATAATTAATTCTCAAATTTTTAACTTGATGCCTGGCACTATATTAATCTGCAGAAGGCAGTCCATATAAATATTTCTGGCATTTCATAATGAAATTTAACCTGTACAATATAAAATTTATTATAATTAAATTTCTAGTCCAGTCAATAAATTAGACAATTAAGATTTAAAAATTCTGAAGAAATTATGACCTAATAATCAAATGTTAAGTAAATTTATACAAATGTTTCATATTAAAAACAGTTTTTGTTAAGGATAAAAACAATTAGAACCAAAACCATAAACTGAAAAAAAAAAAAATTTCGTACAGGTTTAGTCAGCTATCTACATTGCATTTTCTCGTTGTTTTTTTAAAACACTGCTTTGATGTCATAAATGAATACTGGGATGACTAATCGATCAATAGAAGATTCTTTGGATTTGGAAAGGGATTTATAATGTAATTTATAAATTCAAAGTGGAATCTAAAAACATCTTATTACTTTTCATTGACGGTTTTTTTTTTTTTTTCGATGAACTTCTAATATTATTTGTTTTTTCAATTTCTTTATTCGTTTTGGGAAAATTGGCAGAGGATGGGGGAGTGGGAGAAGGGGGAAAAATACACTCAATTCCAAGTTTTTAATATTTCTTTGGATTTCTCATCATTTTAATACTGTATAATATTGACTGACAAAATTAATTGATGTATAATTTCAAACAACCCCTTTTAGTATTTGTAATCGAGATTTGTTTCGGAAAATTTTATTCTTATTATTTGTCTTTAAAATTTTTAAATTTCTTCTTTCTTATTTGCTTTTTAACAAGTAAGGAGAGAGCAGGGAGAAACAATTTGTCAAGTTTGATGAAAACAATACAAATTACAAACCAAAACAACAATCCAAATAAAAATGAACTGGCTGGCTTTGAAATAACAACAACAACAACAACAACAACAAAAAAAAAAAACCATAAAAAATGAACTTCTTTCTTATTGATTTAGATTACCACCAACTACTCAATAGTTTTTTCCTCATTGATTTCAGAAAAATCCAAAAATAAAAGACATCGTTGCTTTCATTTTGAAGTGCAATATACATAGACAATCCAAAATCACTCTAAACTCCCCATTATCTTTCTTTTCTCGAGGTCTCTAAATAAAGAATATAAAGAAGTTTATTTTTACATTTTTTTAAAATAAAACTAAACTTAAAAAAAAAAATAATAACAATGTAAATAACGCACTCCAAACAGCAAAACTTATTCAGCTCTAGACAGTTTATCACATGAATCAATTCTTTCCCCAATCATTTCAAGTGATATATTCATGATCTTCCTAACCCAGCTTCAAAAAAGTTTATCTATGCTGATGACATCACCCTTGCTTTTGGAGGATACTCTTTCAGTGAAATTGACAGAAACCTAAATTCTGATTTAAAAAGTACTTGAGGATTACTTCAGTTTTTGACACCTCAAGCCTAACCAATATAAATCAGTTTTCACTACAATAACAATATAGTCAAAAAACTCTTAAGTACAAAGTTACAAATCAATCCCATCCAAAATACATGGGAGTTAAATTAGATCAAACTCTTTCCTTTAACCCCACTTGCAGACATAAGGTAAAAACTTGCTACCAGAAATGATACCATCTCCAAACTTACAGGCACCACATGGGAGTTTTAATGCTGACATTCTTAGAACTTCTGGTCTAGCACTTGTTTACTCTGTGACTGAGTATTGCTTTCCAGTGTGTGAAAAAGTATACATATTAATCTTGTGGATAATCAGATTAATGAAACCTTGTATATTATTTCTGGAACTCTTAAATCAACACCCACAGAATGGCTACCTGTACTCTCAAATATCCCTCCAGCTAATCTTAGATGCAGGTTGGCAATTATCAATGAGTTCAACTATAATATCATTCGAGCAATCTCATTCTGAATAGTCAACCCAAAACTCAGGCTAAAATCAAGACAGCCTTCAGGTTTACTGATAATTCTCAGTAGTAATTCACAATGAATATCAAGAGCATGTGCACCTGTGTCTGAAATAACTCCAACATAAACAATCACATTCTAATAGTAAACCCTACTTTCCGAATACCTGGTTTCTCTCTTCCAAGAAAACTCTGGTCAAGAATTAACAGAATCAGAAGAGGCTAAGGTAGATCTTATATGTTGCACAAGTGGAGATTTATAATCTCTCCAAACTATTAATTTGGAAAATCACAAACCATAATACATATTTATAAGGAGCGTTCAATTTATCAGGACTTTGGCTTCTTTGCTCTACATAACTTGGAGGAGGCGGCTATTGATTGATTGAGAACTGTTGGTGTTGAATTTTGATGTACTGATATCATATACCAAGTAAATAAATAATCAATGGACAAAAAGTTTATTTTTAAATTAATTTCTAACAAGTTAAATAATAATAATAAAAATTTATTGTAACGCACGGTGTGTTGGTGGGGGGTGGTGTTTCCTTTTTGTTTTCGTTTTTTTTTAACTCTTCAGAATCTAGATTTTAGGTTAGTAAATTATAAGCCAATAAACATCACATGATCAATATGTATAGTGAGTTTTGTCTGTTTTAGTAAATTATATCGAATCTTAAATTTATTTTAATTATCAACCCTCATCTCTTTTAATCATCTAATAAACCAGGATTCTTGCAACATTTTATTCATTTCATATACTACTGCTTCCATAGCACTTTTTAGTAATTTTCAAAGTTTCGTAGTTACTATAGCTCAAATAAAAATAATTACACCCTACCTCTCACATTATTCAACTGTAAATTCATTCACCAAACAGAATATTTGATCATATGTTCCTTAAATCTCATATATTAACAATATTTTTTGAAAACAAGTACTATCAATTATTATTTCATATTTAATCATTCTTAATAGGATATACTAATACAAACGCAAACGTCACGTTATACTTCTTTTATCGTAATGACGCAAATACGATTTAGAAAATTTAACAGAATTTAAAAGAATGTATTATGATTTGTACAAAATACATAATTATTTAAAAACTTTTCACTATATATAAATAAAACTACAAATAATATTTTACATTTCATTAATATATTGTATGTTATTTGTCCAAAAGAAGATAGAAATACGAAGCAATAGGAAAAACTTGTTTACAAAAGTTAATTAATATACTAAATATTTTTATGACAAACTTAAAAAATGATAGAACTAGGTAAAAATAAGCACATTATGATGTAATTTATTAATAAGTTAATTCAAAAAATGACACTAACTCATCTCCATACTGATCGTCTTCGTCCATTTTGAATTGTCGCTGAAGCCCTCTTACGACTAAAAGATACCGAGTTATGATGTTTTATTTAATAGCTGCGATACGATACATTGTAGTTTTTCGATTTCCGAAGTCATTCACAAAATATGTTATCTAAGATCTTCTGCTACTACTAAATTTGCGGGCTCGAAGTAAAAATCAATATTGGTCAAAACTATTGATTGAAAACAGTGATCCTTACTTCTCTATTTTATGAACCAATTAGGCTTGGCAAAAATCTATTCTAATAAAATTATTAAGTAATTTTTTTTTCTGTACCGAAAATAAATATTAGTATATTGATTATTTCAAAATTTATAGTAAAGTTTAATTATTTCATAAAGTTAAATTTCTTGTCTTTTGTTTGGCAAAATCATTCATTACACCATAATTTAAAGTTTTACATAGTTAATGTTCAATCGAATAATTAACTTAGAAAATTACACTCTGCAGAATAATTGGAAGAGTTAAAACCATTTACAAAGAAAACCCTTAATTTTATGTATCTGTTATGGCTCAACTTGCTTTCAAATAATGAACTTGCTTAGATTCTGTATTCATCACAACTAACCAATGAATGAAGGGACATATGAATTAACAAATGACAGAAACTGGTCAATAGATAATGATGTTCACTAAATCCTCAAGCTTTTAACAAGGAAAACGATGCCAGTATTTTTGAAGATGAAGTCAGACATCAGCAAATAACTGTCAGAGCTGAACAGAAGTATACACTTTGTTCTCAATATTGTTAAAATAATGAAGCAAATTCATACTAGAACTGGAAGCTGCTAGAATTTAAACCTTATGTGAGGTAAGTTATCACAATACAGCTGGAAGTATTAGGTATTTTGCTAAAATACTAAAGGTAACTCAAGGCAAACTCCATGTTATAGCTGGAAATGTTAGGCACTATATCACTTTATATTAATAAATGTAAATACTGTTGTATATAAGCTTAATACATAATATTTAACCATACTTGTGTGAGTTCATGTTTAGTCTGAGTTATATAAACACAATAGTATCAAATTTAGTTATTTCAATAGAATTGAATAGGCAAATAATAAAAATAGACCAATATATTCTATGAATGTTTTATATTAGGGTTATTTTAATTCTAAACTTGAGTTAGATGTCTCTCTACTTCACTCATGGGGTCAGTTCTGTATAAGAAAATTAATTATTATTCAGCAAAAAAAGAAAAACAAATATTAGCTTTCACTCATTGCACATGTATTTTGAATATCAGTCTATTCTATCAAATGAGCCAGAGATTCTGAATACTTGACTTTCATAACCAGAAAATGATTATCCAAGCCTTTATATTTATGCATTAAAATATGATTTATTTGTTTTTTAAAACATGAGTATGTATGTGCAAATAAATATATATGTGTTAAAAACAGGCCAAACTCCTATATGTATTGCTACTCGGTGGCAATACGTAGAGTTTTTCCTGTTTTAATAACAGTTATAAGCAAGCATAAGAAATGGTGATCACGCGATGTTTATTGGCTTAAATATATACGTGTGAAGGATTTAAAATACGAACATGACCGAACACACATCATTGTAGATATATCATTGTAGGAGTGAAAATAGATCATCATTTTTATTTTACTGTTTTTTTTTAATTTTTTAAAGATCAACTTTAACAATCAAAACTTTAATGCTGCCATATTGGAAACAAATCACTATATGGAAGTGAATAATAAAGTTATAAATATGAACTATTTGTAATTTTAATATTAAGGGATGATCAATGATATATGCAACTGCATGCTACAATGAGTTTTAAAAAATAAAAATTATATTAAATTTAAATATATCTTTGAAATGGACATTTGTTTAGATCAAAGAGTATTTATAAAAAATAAAAAAAAAACTTTTAAGTAATATTAGACTGATAGGTTTTTATATGTCATTGAAAGTAAATGTGAATTCAGACAATATTTTGATCCTAAAGATTATTTCTTTTCCAATCAAAAACTGATTTTCAAAATATTTAGCTTATTACAATTTCTCAGTATCACTAAACTGCAGTGCCATTACATCAGTTTTTGCTTTACTTATATTAAATTTCATTTTACTACAATTTGATTTATAAGTATCAAGCTTCCTACATTTATAGTTTGACACAATCACTTCAAATAAATTAATTAATGATCGTTAATAATCATTTACTAGACTAGAGTCTATCATATTAGTCCTAATCCAAATGTAAATTTTAAACTTGGTTAAAGATTAATATATCTATTTATGTTTTTGTTAAATATATTACATAGCTTATATATTTGTTTAGCATGAAATGCATCTTGGGAAATTTACCTTTTTTGGATGTTTCAAGAGTGGAATGAAAGTTTTAAATAGATCTAAAACTTAAATTTTATCTAATTATTCTTATGATTGCTTAGATGTGAAAATAATACTCTGATAATATGTTGCACAAATCAGGATAAGATAATCTTATAAAGCTGTCATTTAACTATGATGATCACTTAAGAATAGTAGTATTAAAAAAAATTTAGATTATAATAACTCCAATCTATTGTAATATTAGTAAAGTGAATTAATGATCAACTTTGTCTAAAAAATGCCTCAAGTTTTTGAAACTAGTCTGGGAATATTAGATAAAAGAGCATTGAATAGAGATTTATTAAGTATTAACTTTTAACATTTACTAATTACCAAAGCTTAAAGTAGATGGCATAGAGGTGTGAAGAAAAATATACTGCTGAAACAGCAATGGGTAAGTTGAAGTTATGTGATAGCGTTATGCAATGTTTTATTAGTTTTATACTGATTCAGGTTACAGGATAAAGATGCCTACAGTTATTAAACAGGCAAAACTCTCCATACAGTAGTGATTTAATACCCACAGTTGTTAAAAAATTTATATCACCATAATATAAATTGAAAGTTGCCAGTCTTTCACATGTGCTTAATGTTGTTTCTCAGACAGCCAATCAGGTGTTAAACAGCTGTCTTGAAGAGTGATCAGGCCTAGACATATGACAGAGATTTTGACAAGAAAATGATGATACCACCCTTCTCTTAACTTAACTTTTTATATATATAAGCCAGTCTTAAGCATCTTGGCTTGAAAGCATAAATATATAAATATATTCATTTATTACTCACTGAGTTTTTAATTTAGATATTACAGCATGAAATCTATTACTAATTTAATAACAACATGCGATTTATACAAATATTATTCACCATAATATATAAATACTGAAGTGATTTCAGATCAATATGACTAGACATATAATTTTGGCTTGGATTGAAAATATTTAAATGTTTTTCAATTTTGGATTGATATCTTGATAATTATAAAAAGAGGTAAATTATGGCTGTTAAAAAGGCATTAGATCTTAAAAGATTGAAGTATACTGTTCCCGGATTCAAAGCTCCTCATTGATAAAAGCCAAAAGCTTGAAACTAGTTTAGGGATATTGGATAGGACAGCATCAGTTGGCACTTGTTAGTTACTGAAGTTCTCAATAGGTGACATATAGATGTTAGTTACTGAAGTTCTCAATAGGTGACATATAGATGTGAAACAAAAGCTGCAGAAACAGTAATGAGTAAGCTGAAGTCAAGTGATAAAGTTATGTGATATTTAAATGACAACTAATATACAAAATTTGCCTAAGATGATTAAAACTTACACTAAAATGCATGAAATAATTCAAAATGGAAAATTGCCAAAAATATTTTCCAGGGCATTTATATTTACAAATTATGAATTAAAACCAGACATTATATTGACAGTTTAGTGATGAAGTAATTTATTGCATTCTGAAGTAAATACTTAGTGATATGATATGATATATATGTTGGGAGTTTTTTATTTTTTTAACAATGCATTAAGACTTTTCATTCTCTTATCTTTATGAAGTCGAATCTTGCGTTTTGATTTGGAGAGGTCTCTCTTGCTAAAATTAAGCACTCAAGGCGCATATATTGAGGTTTTAGCCTTATATAAGTATTAATTTCTTAAATAAATTAATTCTTGAAAAATCTTAATTTCATTGCTGAATCAACTTAAAAATGTGAAATTAACCCAATGTTTCAATTATTTAATTATAGTTGTAAGTGTAAACTTACAGATAAATTCTTGAGAATGACTATAATTGAAGCATTTGGTTATTATATTTTAAAATTGATTCAAGAATAAATGCAAAATTTTATAGTGATTTGAAGGAAAAATGTATATAATTTATCATTTAATTATCCTGGATCAAATTATCATGAAAGTATTTGAAGAAAAAAAAAAGTTTCTATATATATATATATACTAACTTATAATTTTTTGTTGGTATCTATAAGTTGTGGAAATGAATAGAGCCTCAGCATGATAATTAAGTGATTAATTTGCCATGATAAATATTTTCAAATTCTGAAGTGACTAATATTTTTATATTGGAGAAGGATCTGGAGTCTTTGTGTAATAATTTGTCTTAGAAATAATTTAGCTTAACATTGGAGACTTTATTTATATATATATTTTTTCAAATTTGCTAATCATGAGTATTTCTGCTAACTGGATTTGAGTTTTTTTAGCTAATCTGGAGGCAATGCTTCTTTTGTGTGAGTTAATTTCTATACTTATGTTGTAATATCATAAGTAAAACTGTCTTAGTGACTTTCTAAATGTCATAATAAAAGATATCCAGTCATAATCTTAATTCATTAAGCATCACATGATCACCATCTCATACTAGCACATAAATGTTTATAAACAAGGCAAAACTCTCTCCATACAGTAGTGCCACCATGTGCCAACCAGAGAAGGTTTGTGCATAGTAGACATTAGATAGGGATTTTATGCACAAGACTTTTGGAATCCATTGATTACTGTGGTTGGCACAGGGTGGCACTACTGTATGGAGAGAGTTTTGCCTTGTTCATAATCTTAATTATATGATCAAACATGATTAGTATCTGAGATACTATTTTAGCAGGAAAAGACAGCTTACTGAAATAGTGATCAGATTCTAGAATGCCATTCTTATTTATTATGGAAAGTAAATATCTTGCACAGTTTGGCATAATTAGTAAAGTGTCTGACATGGGGATCAGGAGGTCCCAGGATCAATTCTGGCACTCAAACTTCTTAGGATCTATACCAAGCAATAAAGTTATAAACATTTTTTTAATGGAAGGTAAATGATCATCTTCTTGAACTTATTCAGAAGAATTTCTCAACACCCTTTTATATTCTCTTTATTTTCTTCCAAGGTTTACTTAAATACCTTTTTTTATTTCATATTTTTTTCATTTTATCTTTTCCTGATAGCTCTCATAATCACTTTATATAAAAGCAATAGAGATCAAATGAATATGTCAAAATATATAATTATTGGTTTGGTGTTCAATCTATATAAATGTACTACTAATTGAATTTCAAGCTTTCAATATCATATCAAAGACCATAAGCCAGAAACTAGTCAGATGATGAGGATGGCATCGCATTGAATGTGCATTTAATAGGCATTATATCAAGTATTTATTAATTACTCAAGTGTATAAGAGGTGGCTCTGGAGTACCATGAAGAAAATTGCTCCTAACTTCTCTTTCTCTCTCTATATATTGTAAAATACTTCAATGTTTATTTTAGTTTTTTAAACTTTTTCAAAATATTTTGGTAAAATCTTTTAGTTATACACAAGTATATTGTCTATTATAGTTTGTCAATTTTCTATCTTAATAAAAACTGAGCACTGATTATAAATATGAGTGGGAGGTGATCTGGACCAACTAATGAGTGCTGGTTCAGCACGAAATGCATATATTGGAGATCATTTATCTTTTTCACATGTATGTGGTCATGTGTCTCAGTTGTATAAGATAAAGAGGATAGTTGTAGGGAGCTGGAAAGTCTGACTTAAAATCCCTTCTAAATATAATATATTGAAGCAGTTATATATATATATATATATATATATATTGTACCCTCACTAACTGGAACTATAATAATAATAAGAAAATATGACTAGCTCAAATAAAATGATTACGCTCCGCTAAAATATTTATAATCTTAATATAATCAATAATAAAGATATCCTATGATAATATCTACTATTTAACTAGCTGTAACTGATTAATAAATAAATGGTTCGGTTTATGAAAAATTAAATAAATAAAATATTAATAAATCATGAGACAATGAAGTGAAGTACGAGCAGTAAATAGTTACATTGAGCTGATATCCCATAGGATAAATCTCAATGACATAAGTCCACTATTCCCCCCCCCCCCTATTATTTCAAATAATAATAAATTCATAGCATTCTTAAGACTTTAAAATAATAACAATCAATTCAATATGTTACTAAATAAATTCTAATCTCTTTATTAAAATAATATAACTATAATAATCTCAGGTTCTTTAAAATAACTAGAATCAATTTATAACCTTTTGTAGTCAAGTCTGATAAGGGATTTTGTATCATCCTCAATTACACCTAACTAATAATAATAAATAATAATAATCTTATTCCTCATTAAATAATTATTAATCTTATCTACTGTTTAATATTAGGATGACTAATAGCAACAACAATAATAATATAATATAATCTTATATTTCTAATATGGTATCTTAAATAAATATATGTAATATATTCTGATATAATCTGATAATATGTGGCAACAAGCAATATTAAAGTTCTATGCAATAAATTATGCAATTACTTATAATATTAATGAAAAAAATTTTTTTTTCAAATATATTATATTCTGAAGCATTATGATTTCTTAAGTAAATAATTATATCTGTACTGTGCAAATGTTATGTTTATTTTAGTATCTGGCAATTATGTATTTGTAATGGTGAATACATCACATAATACAAATCTTTATAAAAACAAATTTAACAAAATTTATTATTCTATGCTTTTAACAAACTATATACAATATTTATAATTATATTTGACAAAACCTAACAAATACTAAATTAATGAAAATAGTATTAAAATTACATATTTCCACATTGAAAATAAAAAATAAATCAACAAGTAAATAAGCCTTTACTCCGATTTATTAACTTTTGCACATTGTTTTAAAATAATAATAATAATAATAATTTAAGAATACACTTATAGTTTAATATAATATCCATTTATTGACAGTTAAAATATATGTTTTCCTAAGTGTACACTAAAATATAAAAATACAAAATACTGAAGTAACATTTACTTTTAAAATATGTTCATAGATTTTTATAATAAATTAATCAAACTTCTAGTATGATAATGCTAGTGTTACTTCAAACATTTATCTTGGTTCACTCAATAAATAAATTGACTTTAATCAAATAATATTACTGATGTTCTTTTATATACTTTGCTTGGCACTACTCTAAATAAAATCCTTATATGTGTGTTCCATGTATGTTTAAAACATAAAATAATATTCACAAAAATATAAGCATTCATTCCATTCTGTATTATTCATTTTAGATGTTTCTATTTTTCAAAAAATATGCATTAACACGTAGAAATTAAATATCAGAATTATTCACAAATCTCGTGAATAAATATCATCTCTTTTTATGTTTTTAAAATAGTTTTATAAAATAAAACATGACAAATATTTATGATTCTTTATTACTCACTGTTAACATTTATATTCAATCTTCATTTGTATTTGACTTTAACTAAACCAAAACAAGAAAAACCTATCTCAAAATAACAATTCTACAATTCAAAATTATTCATTACTTTGTTGAAATTAAGATAGCAATATGATGCATAGGTATGAAGAACTAACTAGAGTATAGACTCAATAGTATAAAATATATGGGATAATCTACATGGATATAGTGTAAATGAAGAGATATGACTTCTCTGTCTAATGACCTCAAATATAATAATAATGTGCAGGCTATTTATTCAGCTCATTCAAACATTTAAATACATAATACCAAGAAAGACACTGCCCATGGAAGATATATACAAGTCACAGGGCTATGTTATCTGTACTTGCATAAACTACTAAGATATATTTACTTTCCTATTCTCCATAGATCCTACATATAAGCATCCCATGTTTTTTTTTTTCACAATCCCAAGGTCACTATCACTTAAAACTTCACAATAGATTTAACAATTTACATCTCAAAAATATTTAGCCTTACTCTAATGTAACGGGATATATATATATGCGTTACATTTAAATTTTAATACTTAATTTTTTTGTAGATATCTACGACTGAATTAAAAGCACAAACATTCAAAATGTAAAAATAATGAATCATTAATTTATTAATATGTTAATTTAAATACTGAAATAAAATAAGCTTTAAAAAAAATAATAAAAACCTTTTAATTTTAAAAATAATGAAGAGAGTTTTTAACCTTAAAAATAAAAATTACAAACAGATCCTTAGGGCAAAATGACCATTGAAAAGAAAATGATTATGAAATAGATAAGAGTCGAGGAGTAGAAACAAAAGACTTGCTTTTAGCCACCCAAAGATATAGACACAGACCTCAGTGGAAAAATCCACTTAACCACAAACCCAAACTCTACTTAGCCACAAACTCAATGAACCAATGAAGTACAGATATGGAATATGTTTGATGGATCCATGCATTACAGAGATAAGATGTCTCAGGACTATAAAAAGAAAAATCCAAAAGAAATAATTAATTAGAGAATTAGAAAATTAAAGTGTTGAATTCATTCATCTTTGCTGAAAGTAAAAATAAAAATTTAAGAAGCTATTATTGCCGTCACCAAAAATGTAATAAGCTTCATTGTACTTCCTTCAGTTCGGCTGGCCGAAGGCAGCTTTCATCTTCACGGATTCCAGGATCGAACTACTGGTGCATATGCAGAAATCCTCGTCAAACTTCCTAAATCATCATCGTCTGCAAGAAAAGGGCCCTTGCATAAATTAGATCAATGATAAAATGAAATATAAACTCTCTTAAATTTAAAATCTTCGAACTTTATTTATCTTTAAAATGAACTATAGACTTTCTCTCTTGAGCAAACCTGAACTTTATTTCTTATTTTTTTAAATCTTGCAATGTTAAAAAGTCATAGCTAAAGTTTTAAATGTAATCTCTTAAAATATGTATTGTTTTTTTTATTCATGCTTAATAAAATCTGTTTGTAATAGGGTAGGGGTTTGCGATTGCAAACTTAAATTTAAAGATAAAAACACATATCATTATTTATGCATTATTGAATTTAAAAGAAGGGAAAAATAGGTGAAATGGTATTTGTAGTAAAAAATAAGTTAAATATAATGTGTGTCATCTTAAAATGATTTTAAAACCTTAAACTAAAGAGTTTTTTTAAAAACTAAATTGACTTAAATGTAAGTTGAGTGTGGGTAGCCACTTAGCCTCATATAAATATATGGGTTTTGACTTCGGACTGTTTGTTTTGTAGTTGGTGGGGATATATATGGACATTTATGTCAATGTAATGTGAAGTGTGTTAGCACATAAGGGTGATGAGCCCAACTGAATGCATGACCCCAAAGAGGTAGTCATAGTGTTGCAATGTAGGCAGACGTATTTCCTGTGCCATTGACCCATTCCAGCTCTATGGTTTGGGATGATAAGCCAGCAAGATAGAGCACTCTCCCATCCATACGAAGCGTTATTCTCTTTATTATATTACATGCATGATTTCTTCGCCAGACAGATGTACACTCCTGTACTAGACGAAGGTCATGTTCTCTCAAATAATATCACACTGTCAGATGCACATTCCTGTCAGTTTGATGCTAACATGTTTACATTGCATTGGTTGCAGATATATATCTAGAAGTGAGCGTTGGCGTGGTTGCAGACCTTTAGCCTGGAGTCAAGTGCCTTGAAGATCTTTTAAAGGCATCGTCTGGGTGGCCTACCTATGCTCGACATTCTAAGATTAAAAATTAAAGTTAAAAACAAATAAAATAATAATAATGAAACAAAACAAAGCAAAAAATTTTTATAGTAATTATTTTTTTTAAGTTTGTGTGTTATTACTTATATATACGTAAATAAAAATTTTTGTGTGTTATTAGTACTGACAGTGATCTAGTGATTGTTTTTATTATTCTTTATTAAAAATATATTTTAATAAATGTTTTAAACTCTGCTACTCCATGAGCTAGTGGCAGGGGCTGACAGTTGTGGTAAAATACATATGTAAAAGTAGGATCCTTAACAGTGCATATCTGCCTACTCTATACATTTTCCAGGTTCAAATAGACTGGTGGCACCCTGTAGTGCAGATACAGTAAAACTGGAAACTTACGATCCACCCCGGCCATTATACTAAATAATAAACAAAATTCATGTATGACTTTTACAATCTAAAACTACAACAAGAAAAGGTTTATTCACTTTTAAAACTCAGCAATAAAAATACAAATGATTTTGTTTTAAGGTATTAAAATCGATATTCAAAATATTTCTAAAATAAGGTTCATCCATTAAAGAATCATATAAAAATTATATGTATCAGTAAATTATATTACATTAGTAAGATAAAAGAAAAAGTATGCATATCTTTTTTTAAAAAAAATTCTAGCTCATATCTTTAGAATAACAATAAAGTTTAGTGTGTAATTAATGCACGCACACACGTTCATATGTTCATATGATAATACCATAAAAATATTCCAAGCAATTCTAGAAACAATAAAATATACATCATATAATTTTAATATATTTTACAAAGTTTACCTAGTGACACTAAATTTTGTCGGTCACTCCTAGACATTATCTGGTCCAATATTTCATATAAAAAAAACATTAAATAATAATAATAATAACATTCATTCAGCAACACTATTATACTTTAAACATGTTTATGAAAAAAAAAAACTTTACAAAGAATTAAAATATTCCTTAAATATTAATTATGTTAGATTAAATACATATTTAAATGTAATTTTCCTACCTAATACTAATAAAACTTAATACTATAATTAGTATGTGAAATGATAAATAAAAACTATAGTTGGTAAATCCAATTAGTTTTCCTCCATAAAGTTCAAATTAAAAGTTTTTTTCTTCCTCCTAATATTTTTTCATTAGAAGTTCTCTCACCACTGTCCAAAACTTTAAAACAGAGAGATCTTTTTTCTCCTTGTGCAGCACAGTAAAATCATAAATGATAATTAAAAAAATGAAAATGAAGTAGACTTTTATATCCAAAATTATTTTGAAGAATAATCATCAGTCCTGTTATGAAAGTCTATAAATCACAGTCCATTATCTGCAGCTTTCCAGGAAAAATAATTATTAAATGTGATATTACTTTGGAAAGTTTAAAATAATTTCCAGAGTTTTCCCATTCACTTGGATTATACCAGGTTCATATGTATCAGTGATGGCTATATAAATCCACATATATTTTTACAGAAAATACATATTTTATATTCCATTAAAAATATCATTCTATGGTAATTTAAATAAAGTCATTTATAAAGTTACCATTTTCAAGAAAAGTTTATAATAAACTTTTTAAAGACAATATTTCTTTTAAAATATTTACTGCAACTTTTTTTTAAAAATATCCTTTTTCAAAATACTAAAATTTACATTTTGTCCATATAACTTTTTGCTCTCCAAATAAAGTTATCTATCCTTAAAATACAATGCATAAAAATGTTAAACTTTCAAAGAATATTTCTGTTTAACTTTCTTGATAATGTCCAAAATATTAAAAATAAATGATATAACTTTTTCCTCAATATATTTAAAATTGTACCTTTATTAACTGTTCTTTCATTCTTAGTTCTTTTAAATACATTCTTGTTGGTATTAAATCTATAGTTTCCATGAAGTTGGCTTAAGCTTTAATAAAAATAATTGGTAGAGAATTTATTAATTTAGCAATGCATAACTTTAGCTTAGTAAATTTATAATTAATACTTCAAATCTTTTCTTTTAAAAGAATAATTTTAAGTAGTAAACTAAGAAATACTTTGATATTAATATATGATAATAATATTGACAATAAATAAACCAGTTATTAAGCAACTATTAAGTTATAAAAAGCACCTCAGAAAAATGAAAACATCTACTTTTATACCAAATTAAATTGACAATTTGATTGGCTATTAGATCTTTAATTTGTGATATAATTTACATGTTAGTCAAGCTTATGTAATTAAAAATTTAGAAATAAAATTTATGACTTATTAAATATTAAATGTTATTAGAAATTTAATTCTTAATTAATTTTATACTTTTATTTAAACAAACCAAACACTTTAAAATAACATTTTAAAAGTAATACTTTAGTAATTTATCCAATATTTATTTTCAATGTATCTATTTTTAAAATTTAACTTTATTAACTACATTTGTTTTAAGACTACCAAATAAATAATTTTCCTAACATTTACTTTTATTATGCACAAGTGTTTTCAATTTTTAAAACAATTTTGAAAGTAATTTTGAAATTTATCTAGAAACCTTGTAAGCACAACAGTATGTCTATTTGCTGATCACATGACTTTTTAAAACCAGACAATATGTATCAATTTTTATAATTACTGTCTGAAACAGAAATATCTTAAACATTTTATTACAAAATATTACTTTAAAAAATATAATAATACAATTTGAATTAGATAAATTTAAAAATTATTTAAACTGTAATAAATTAAATACATTTATTTACAATAAAATACATCTTTAATAAATAATTTATAACACAAATATTAAATCTAATTTTTATTTAAAATACATTAGTTTATTTAATTCTAAATCATTATTCTAATACTAACTTTTAACATTCTATTTAATAGGATTTTTAGTATATTATTTTACTATGGCCAGTTTCCCCAACCATACAGAAATCATAATATTTAGCTTTACGTTATTATTTTAACATATTAACATAGTTTTCTTTATAATATTACCAACATTATACAGCAGTTATACTATTTAAATTATACCCTTAATTTAAAATTTTTCAAAAATTGATTCATTAAACCTATCTGGATGCAATAGAAAGGGCACAATATATATATTTTTTTAAAAAAGAGGTTGTCTTGACAACAGTGAGAAATATTGGTTATTATCTATATTGGTATGTTTAGGTGTTGAATGGTTTCTAATGGTTTTATATATATATTGTAACTATTTGTTTTAAGTAGCTGTATTAGAAAAATAAATAATTAGATAGTTGTCAGCATGTTACTGAGATTTGAGAATAAAAAAAATAATTTAATTAATGGGGAAAATAAAATTTGATTTTCCAATACATATTTTATTATGGATCTTTATTTGATTAAATATTTGTAAAATCACCATATGATAGTATGAAAATTTTCAAACCTTAAATATACTTAAGGTTTTTTTTTATAATAATAATAATAATAATAATAATAATAATAATAATAATAATAATAATAATAATAATAATAATAATAATAATAATAATAATAATAATAATAATAATAATAATAATAATAATAATAATAATAATAATAATAATAATAATAATAATAATAATAATAATAATAATAATAATAATAATAATAATAATAATAATAATAATAATAATAATAATAATAATAATAATAATAATAATAATAATAATAATAATAATAATAATAATAATAATAATAATAATAATAATAATAAAAAGAGGACAGAGCAAAATAGGATTTTAATGACTTTGTAAAATTTTTATTTTAATTAATCAGAGTTTTTTTATCTCTCTTTAATAAAAAAGAAAAATCAAATCAGTGCAATTAACATATTAACTTGTTGGGGTTTTTTTTGCAAGAAGATTTGGTTTTTAATTATAAAGGAATGCCAAAAATTTTATGTTGTTAAATTTAAGTTCTTGACTTGTCTTTAATCTGATTAAGAAGATAACTGAATAATTATTTATATGAAATTTTATTTAATTGGTTGTCATAAAAATGATAATGTAAGAGACAGATTGTAATTTGCTTGTGGGCAAGATTGTTCTAAAAAAATATATGTGGAGGTGTGAATTAAGAATTATACCCAAGGGTCTGGAGAGGTTATTGCTAACTTAACTGTTGAAGAGAGCAGTCAAATCTTAATCCTGTGGCTGAAAAAATAGAGAAATTGTTAACTTAACTGTTGAAGAGACAGCAATCAAATCTCAATCCAGCTGCTGAAAAAAAGAGGAAATATTTTTAACTTAGCTGTTGAAGAAAGAGCAGCCCAAGTTTAATCCAGCTGCTAAAAAAGGAGCAGAAACCTTTACCAACTTGTGGCATAATATTGCAGGAATCTTAACCAAGCTATTGAATATAATAATAGAATTTTTTAATTCAGTTTTTAGGGTACTGAGTTTAGAACTAAAAATGGTTTGTACTATGTGCTAAGTTCTGCTAAAAGCTAGGCATCACCTTTCTCCATGTAACCTACCTTCACTGGAATAAAAATGTAGAGAAGAGATTACTTCCTTAAAAGTCTTCAATCTAGCCTTTAACCAAGAGCATACGTTTCTGTCTATATGTGTCTCATCTGGAAATTCAAGCGGAGAATGAAATAGACAAAATGTTATACTTTCCATTTACCTGAAATTGCTACAGACTCAGGAAAGAACAAATTTAACCAGGCCCCTATTTAGAAGTCTTCAGCAAGAAACTCCATCATAAGCAACTGGAAAGGCCTCCACAATCAAGAAAGACACGATTAGAGGTAATATTTTTTATTATGTGTTCACATTATTGTTTTTACTAATAGAACCAAATTTTTTTTGTTTCATAAATGTAATAAAGTTTTTTTTGTGTGTTGCATAAGAATTGATAACAGTAAATACTTCACTAAGTTAAAATATTCCAAATATAATCCTGGAATTTTTTTTGAATGTACTTATCAGGTGATGTCCAGATTGTTATGATGATAATCATCATTAACTTGACTCTAAAGTTTAGAGTATTTTTTTCTTTTAATATTGCACCTATTTTGTGATATAAAATGTACTTTCAAAAATATTCATATCCTCATTATATTATTGACCTTTACAATATATATACATACACCTGGGTCTCTTTTTACGTGGACTTATTTAACACGATTTTGAAGTTACGCGATTAGTGTTTTACTGGAAGTCGATTTCCGATAATGCGCTATTACTTTAAATAATAAATCTCACGCACTTACGTTATATTGAAAGTAATAGCACATTATTGGAATTCGACTTTCATCTTAGTAATTTCAATATTTTCAGTGCTTTATAATAGTAAGATATTATGCAATAATGAAATTAAAATCATGATTTCCACATTTTATGTATACACATATTAAATTTTACAAGATTATAATGTAAATTTGTTCAAACATTGTGCGTGCTAATTTTGCATTTTAAATCACATTCTGTTTTTGCTTTTTAAAAAAGAACGTAATCAATTATTATTTTCTTATTAATGACACTAATCATTAACGTGCTCTTAAATTCCAATGAGAGCTAAACGGTTGTATGTCTGGATATTGTGAGCTTCGTAAACAATTAATAAAATCATCATCACAAAGATTAATTACTAATTACGTTGTCACCAGAAAATCATAATAATTAAAACGTATAAAAAAATGTAAATTACTGTACTGTAAATTATGCATAAAAATATATTATTTTGAATAAAATTAAATATAGTTAAAAAAAGTTTGTCTTGTATCAATTTTTTTCAAATTTGAAATTTTTTATTAGTCATATTTTATTGTCTTTTTTTTTTTTGCGTGAATTTTAAAGTAATTTTATGTTGGTACTTTGCTTTTACGCGAATTTTGAAAAATCACAGACCGCATCCCCCCTTTTTCAATGTAAGTTACGTCTATTTTTGCGTGATTTCATTTGCACGTTTTCTGAGGAACCTATCTATCACATAAAATGAGACCCAGGTGTGTATATATATATCTTAAAGAACTCACAGGTTCATCTTTCAGCAGAGCTCCTTCCTTAAATAAAAACAAATTCTGAACTTAACAGCACACATAAAAAGTAATTTCTTGTATGTATGCTGCAAAATTGCTATATTTATTGAAATCCAGATCTCTTTAAACAAGGAACATGAAATTAAATCAGCAATTCTGATTCTAATTATTATATATTTGTAGTTAGGAGAATTTCATAGTTTAAAATTGATTATTA
The DNA here is from genome assembly GCA_028023455.1 of Epiperipatus broadwayi. Classification (NCBI taxonomy): domain Eukaryota; kingdom Metazoa; phylum Onychophora; class Udeonychophora; order Euonychophora; family Peripatidae; genus Epiperipatus; species Epiperipatus broadwayi. The sequence continues at coordinate 3,587,915 of JAQFVV010006291.1, forward strand.
TATTAGTCTTTCTTTGTATGCAGTAAATGAAACATGTTTATGAGCAATTTAAGATCATAGCTGATTTAATTTCATGCTCAATTTTTTAAATAGGTCTGGATTGCAATTTGTATAACAACTAACTCAGTGCATGTGTGGGAGATAGGAGAGGGGTATAAAAAGTGATCCTGGGAACAATATTATTATTAGTCTTAATCATTCTACAAGAAAAAACAGTAGAGTCTTGAATCACATAGAAAAGGTCCAGAGAAAGTTAACAAAATGTAGACCATGGAAAAAACTTTATATCTGCAGCAGTAAACACACATGCATTGCTAAATCCCAGATACTTTTACTGATGCTGCCTTCTGATCCTGTTGCTGAAATGATGCCTTGATGACTGTCACCATGCCTATATCACAAAAAATCTGCCATAATGATAAGGAAATCCTGCATGATAGTCTTATGAAAAAAATCTTAGGACCATAAAATCCATGGCCATGGTAAATGTCACAAATGTATTTAAAAAAGAAAAATAACATTCACTGTAACAAGAGTGTGAATTTTTTCTTTATCTAATTCTTACTCCATTAATATAAATTTTCTATGAAACCACTAAAATTGAATAATAACCTTTATCCAGAGAACCTATTTATTAGTAGAAACTATATGTGTATATCTAACTATTAATGCTTATGCATAATATATATAAGCCTTATTTGTATTTTTATATATTAACACTGTGTGTAATCTGTATACAATTGGTTTTAAATTATATTTATTAACAATTGGGTATCACATGTATATATGTTAGTAGAATTTAAGAGTATCATATATAAGTGAATAGTTTGTACTTTTGTAATTTGCACTATTTATTGATAAAATGTTATTTTAGAATTTAAAACTCAGCAACCTCTGTAATTTTAAGTACTTTGATGAGTTCAATGCTAATACAATTAATCTGTTTATGATCTAATTAAAAATAGAAACCAGACTATAATTAAATAGTAGTCAGTTAACTTCTAGACTGTGTGTTCATTGACACCTTAAAAAAAAGAAAGAAATAAAAACTGTTTTGAGTTTTAGTAATAAACGTTACTGGTTCTAATAAAGTATCTTATATTATTACCTGGGTTTTTTGGATAACTAGGAAATATAATTGTATCTTCCCATTTATGTATGGATTGTTTGTCTGACGATTTGATTTGGTTATGCTAATATTGAGAACCATCTATATATTTTGACTTTAGAAGCGAACAAGAAAATATACAAGTGGATAGCTCTTTATATATGAGTGTGTTAAAACTTTGTATGACATGAGTATAGAGAAGGTATAAAAAAGTTACATATCCAATACAATGGCAGACCAAAGTGAGGCTATAAAAAAAACCCATAACCTGAGATTTAAAAATATGTGGTAGGAATCAATGTGACTGGAAACTTGTAAATTGAAAAAAATCAAAAAACTTTATATATATAAAAAAGAGAAGATTATTTTTTTAAAATGATTTTGTTTTTCTTCAATTGATTTTTCTTCAAAACTTTCAATATATATAGATAAAAGTAAAAGACAGATAGGGATAGATATAGATAGAAAAATGGCACAATTAAATCATCAAAGGGCAAACAAGGCAGTAGGGGGAAGGGGGATTGAAAAATATAATATTAATTAGTACAAGGAATTCTTTGAAATAAAACAACACATTACTAAATAAAATTAGAAATAGAATGTAATATTAATAAGTATGTAATAATTCTTTGAAATGAAATGATGTATTATTAAAATAGAATTAGAAATAGAACATAATATTAATTGTCAAGTATTAAGTCTTAGAAATAAAATGGCACATTAGTTAAGAGAAATAAAAAAAAGGGGAAATATATCACGTATATGAAGTTAAGAAATACTAAAATAATTAAAGGCAATATATATCGGAGATCAGCAAAATGGGAACAAAGAAGGATACTGTTCCATTAGATGCTGAAACAATGAAATCCTGAGAGAATTCAAGGTTGAGATGCTAGGCAGATGGAAAGAAATACTTGAGGAATATAGAGAAATGATTAGAGAGGTAAAGAAAAGTCAAGGATTTCAAAGAGAAAATTTAAAAAATAATTAGGCTCAAAGATTCGATGATGGGTCAGTCAGCCTTGATAACGAAATTAAGCAAATGAAAGAAAGTGATATTAATGAACAAGAGAAGTTAGGAAGTGTACTAATTATTAAAAAAGATAAATTGTATATAGATAATTTAGAAAATAGATACCTAATAAGTACATGTAGCATCTCCAAAGACATTAGTGGATGATAAAAATGATAATGATCGTTATGTTAGATAGGAACATGTGGTTGAAAAAAAAAACAGCCTGGAAAACACATTGATGGAAAAAGTATTGATATGGAAGAATGGAGGGAACACTTTACAAGTGCAAATATCAACCTAATACTTATATAAAATTATAGTAGTGGCAGTAAAGTACTTACAAAATAAATTTTGTTACAGGAAGTTTAAAGGTAAAAAAATATGTCATAAAACCAAAAGTACGCCATATTATAAGATTCCTAAGGGGAAAAATAAATTTAGAATTAGAGCTAAATATGATGTAAACGATCTATTCTTGAAGGAAAAAAAGTCAGATATTTCTCAGATCATCCAAAATGACCGTTCTATTGGTGAGTAAATAACTGGAAAGGTGTAAAAATTAAAATATATGTAGTAATGGATAGCATATTCTCAGAAGACTTTGGATCTAACAAAGAAATTTTTTTTTATGATATTAGAAAAAATTTCTAAAACCAGAATGGTGACCTTTCCAAAATTAATGTAAATGCACTATTTGGGACAAGTTTATTAGAAGAGATTTTTAGTTAATGATATAGGATGCTGTATTTCAATAGCGATGATGGATGAGTGATTTTATCATTGGTGTTATAGGGGTGTTCATGATACTTTTGGGGCTATATATATTTTAGCACTCTACATACCCAAAGTCAAAAATTTGAATTTTTTAAATGAGGATCCCCAAGTCCTAAAGAAGCAGGGCTCAAATAAAATACATATGGTAATAACCATGGGCAGACTTGTGTTATGTACGATGTGCTCTATATATAAAGGGAAAATGTGGACTCCCATTTTATTAATACTTTCTAGGTTGTAAGATGCATACTAGTGCTGAAAGTGAGATTGCTTTTCTAGTGTTTGTGCTGCATAATATACTTCTGAAATTTTAATTATTTGTTATATCCATTTCAGTTTTATAAACAGCACTTGTATTTTTGTAGTAGAGTGTGATTAAAAGTAATCTGAATAAGGGCTAGATAGTTTTAAAAGAAAATGTAACTATATTAGCTTAATGATATCTTCACATGTAAAACCATAAAAAAATAATGAGTGTGACTAGAATAATTATGTATAGAATGATCTATCAATTGGTTAAGAATAAAATCGGCCATGTTATCCTGATTTTGATTCTCCATCCCATCAAGGAGGTATTGTATCATTAACATGGTACATCATGTAATTTGTACTCAGCAAGTTAGATGGAGATTGTTGAAATAAAGAAAAATATTAATACTATGTAACAAGTCTACTTGTGTAACCATTGTAAAAAGAAAAGAAAATGTACTTATATAATTAAAAGAAATATTCGATTTAATTACTTATAATTAGAGAAAGAAGGAAGGTGTTAGATTTGAATAAAAAAATCTCTTTAATTAAAAATGGCCAATCAGAATGTCTACAAACAATAAAAGTTCTGAGGTTAATGTAACTTTAATCTTATTTTTTAAAAAAGAAAGAAAAAGTGTATAAATTGTTTCATCAAACATAATTTTATATTTATCTTTTGTAAAGTACGAAGTTCATTCCACTGTGAAAAGTATATTATTATATAACTCGAAATGTATCCTAAATTAAAAACAGAAAGATTATCTGTTAATTTTGTAAACCATTTTAAAATAAGTTATTTGAAAATAACAGTGCAAGGAATTAAATTCCCAGAAGAAAGAAAAAGTGTGACTTGGTGCATGTATGGGAGACAGGAGAGGGTATAAAAGGTGACATTGGGAACAATATTATTATTAGTCTTAATCATTCCACAAGAAAAAAACAGTAGTTTTGAAGTCACATAGAAAATGTCCAGAGAAAGTTAATGAAATGTTAGACCATGGGGAAATCTTTACCTCTGCAGCAGTAAAGACACAGATGTAATGCTAAAGCCCATATGTTTGCCAATGTTGCTTCTGATCCTGCTGGTGAAATGAGGTAAGTCACCTTTCCTATATCACACTGAAGAACTGTCATTGTAATAAAGACATGCTCCACGATGGATCTCATGGAAAAGGTGTTAAGAACCTTAAAATCTATGTCCATGGTAAATGTCACAAATGTATTTTGAAAAAGAAAAAAAAAATGTTAAGAAGAGTGTGAACTTTTTTTAAAATCTAATTCTTAATTCATTAAGATAAACTCCTTATGAAACCACTAAAATTGAATAACCTTTATCCAGAGAAAACTGTATTTTTAGTTATTAATACTTATGTGTAATCTGTATAAACCCTATTAGTATTTCTATGTATTAATACTTGTGTGTAATCTGTATAAACTTGATTTTAAAATATATCTGTATATTCATTTTTATGATGAAATTATGTTATTTAATAAAATTGTATCAATTGCATGTTTCATCTATATCTTATAAGATTTATTATTAATAGGAAGAATTGGAACTGAATGCAGTGAATTTGGAGGGAGAGTATTGTATTTCCAATCTTATTTTTATCACACACACCCCTGTTAGCATCGTATGATTTTTTTTCTTTCTCATTTTTGCTCAATATAAAGATATATATATAACTCACAACCTGAATCAAGTCTTGCTTAATTTCACTGGTTCATAAAATCTTTAGTTAAAAACTTGTTTAATCATTGCGGTTTTCATTTATTATTATTATCCTAACTTCTCCTTCCGTAACATAATCTAAATATTTAGCTTTTTAAATACTTCAAAATTTAATTTTATTTATTTTCTTGTAGTTCTAACTTTTCTTATATTGTCAATCTCGTTTGCTGCTTTATTAAGTTTGTTTTTATTATTTACAAGTATTATTAGCGAATTTAGTAGTGCTATTTTCTGTCTTTATTCATTTCCCTTCCTCCCACAAAATACTAATTATAAGTTGTCTGCTACAAGAAGGGGGAAGTTCGAGTATCAAAATGATAAAGTAAGAATATCATTTCCATTATATTTGAATAAGATTTTGTTGTTTCCTGTAGGTAGGGATTGATATAGAAATCTTGAATCACCATTGGAGTAAACTACACATTAAAAATTCATACTCAAGAAGTGTAACTTAGTCAAAAGAATATAAAAATTCATAATCAATGTATGGTTAATTGATCTTCATTCAGGCATCATGGAAAAACATGGTTTCTCTTTTATCAAAGTTAAATACTTGAGAGTCAATAATTTTGTATCAGCCAATGCTGTTACAATTTCAAATCCCTTTTTATGCCATTTCAACAGCTTTATTTTTGATAAGGGGGACTGCTGAGTTGCATTCATATAATGGTCACTTTATTTACATTAAATTAACAAATTTCTCCCACTTGATTAATTTAAAGTCACAAGAACCTAATATATTACATTATATAATTGACTGTGAAAGAGGATAGTGTTCACGTCCAATACAAAACGTGAATTAGAGGAAAGCTTTTTTTGCTAATCATTTTAACAAGTCAATAATGCAGCAATTAGCTTACAACTTCATTAAAGCATATAGTTACTGAATGTTTAAGATCTCTAGAGCAAAATAAAAATAAATTGGCTTATATTTATAACTTATGATGTTAAGCAAAGTAGATATTGAATGAATACAGTGCAATTGTTGCTATTAGTAGAAAGGTAATTAGACAGAAAGTAGATTGTGATGTCTCATGCACAACAGTAATGATGTCATATAGCAATATAGTAACAAACTTTCCTTCAATATTATTCTCGGCATAACATGTATTTATATCTTCTAAATAAATATTCAGCAAAATTGAAAATAAACTGCCATCCTTTTTTTATCTAATCTTTCTATAAGATGACCATTCAGTCTTATGGATATTTTATACATTTTTTGCAACTTCTCTAGTTTTCTTTCTTTTAAATTGAATTTTATCTTTTCAAAATAGTAAAAAAAATTACTAGTTTAGTTTATCAAATAATGTTCTCTCAGCAATAGTTCTCATAACTCTCAGTCACACTAATTTGAAAGTGAATTTACAATGATTGTACCAACTAATCAATGAACTGCAAATTTTCCCACATACATCACATGCTAGTCTTATTCTTATTTGAAATATTATAATGTTGTCTTTTATCTTCTGCTGCAGCAAAATTTGCTTTCTGAGAGACTTTTATATCTTACTTAATTGTAGTTTCCTATTGCAGAAATGGCCAAGATGTCAACGCATAATTTCGTTTTTTTGTAAACTTTGCATCTAATTTATTTTAATATAATTTTTTTTAAAATTCAGGACCAGTGCTAGAAAATAATTATTTATAAGTAATTTAATAAATATTTTATAAAGCTACATGAACAAATTATAATACTAGAGGGAGCTGAGTAATTTAACCTTTTGTCTGATGAATTTTTTTATTGACCAGATTAAGTAAAAATTTGAGTGATTTGATTTGATAAATACGGATCTAGCCCATTTCCTTTCTGAAATATTTTAATGTACAATAATCAGAATTGTTTTAATTTAGCTTCTAAAAATTGAATTATTTTACATTCAAATTGGTTAAATGTAACGAAAAATTTAAAATAATGTTAATAACTGAAGAAAAATATAAGAAAAATAGCCTGCGGTAAAACAAAGGAATTATATTTCAATCAATCATTATATGAAAACGCCGATGATTTCGTGTCTTAGAAATTACTATAGCCGATTATTCACTTCTGTTGTCTTTTCTTCATCTAAAATTAAATATTTTAAAAATCTAAATCTAGCCACATTATTAGTCAATATAGTGTAAAAAATAATAATAAAATACATAAATATTTATAAAAAATAGTTGCATTTTGCTAGTTGTCACCAAATATTTTTGATATGCAAATAGTGGTCAATGTTATTCACTTGTCTTTAATAACAGTCAAATGTTATTTACTTTCCCTTAATTATTTTTCTTGTAAAATTTAAAAATTTTTGAATCAAAGTTTATATTTAAGTAAATTAATATACAAATGTAATTATGAATAAAAAAAAATATGAGAAATATATTTATTTACATTTAAAATCTACTATGAAAACAATAGCTGTGTCAACATTACTCACTTGTCTTAAATATAGGTCAAGCACTATTCACTTTCCCTCGATTATTTTTCTTCTAAAATTTAAAAAATTTCAAATCAAAGTTTATATTTAGATAAATTAATATAAAAACTTAATTATCAATGTAAAAAATTATAAGAAATATATTTATTTATGTTCAAAATCTATTACAAAATAATAAAACATTTTGGTTTGATTTCTAACTTTGATAGTTAGCCAAAATTGACAGTGACTGTTTTGTGGCATTTTATAAGGAAAATGAGACGAGACTATATACAAGAGACCGCAATCAGAAATCAATTTTTTGTGAAAAATACTGCCAATAGCAAATGTTTTTGGAATTAAAATTTTAAATATAGATAAAGTGATGAATTTTCAATAAAATAAGCATAAAATAGCTAAAATGCCACCAAAAATGGCCAAAAGATGGCACAAAATGTAGAAATTACATTTCTTTTTTGTAATAATCACTTTTAAAGTTAGCTAGTAATCATAGTAAAATGTTTTCTTGTAAAATTTAAAAATTTTCGAATCAAAATTTATATTTAAGTAAATTAATGCAAAAATTTAATTATGAATGTAAAAAATTATGAGAAATATATTTATTTACATTCAAAATCTATTATGAAAGCAATAGCAGTCAACATTATTCACTTATCTTGAATAACGATCAAGCACTATTCACTTTCCCTTGATTATTTTTCTTCTAAAATTAAAAAAATTTCAAATCAAAGTTTCAATTTAGGTAAATTAATGTAAAAATTTAATTATCAATGTAAAAAATTACGAGAAATATATTTATGTTCAAAATCTATTATGAAAGCATAAAACATTTTGGTTTGATTTTTCACTTTGACAGTTAGAAACGCCTGAAGAATAATAGCCAAAATTGATAATCAGTGCTTTGCAGCATCTTATAAGGGAAAAGAGGCAGGACTATATACAAGAGACTGCAATCAGAAATCAATTTTTTGTGAAAAATAGTGGATTTTTTTGGAATTAAAATTTTAAATACCGATAAAGCTACGAATTTACAATAAAATAAGCATAAAATAGCTAAAATGTGACCAAAAATGGCACAAAATGTAGAAATTACATTTGTTTTGTAATAATCATTTTAAAGTTAGTAGTCATAGGTAAATGTTTTCTGAGAGTTCATATCTTCAAGAAAAAAAAACATCAGTTTGTAATTATCTTCTAAAAATGTCACCAATACTTGTGTGTATTTACAAAGCTATTATAACCCCTCCCCCAATCAATTCATAAGTTCATTCTTAAAAAAACAGGACTTTGAATTATTTTTTTCCATTCCAGCAAAAATGTTTTTTTTTCTAATTTCCAGTTTGAAGCCCTGAAAAAAAAAGTCACTTCTCAGATGCACTTTCACTAAAAAAGTCACCCCCCTCAGGTCTAACAGTTTGGCCATCCCAGCCCTATTGTATTTTATATTTTTCCAAAGAAAAATCTACATATTTTTAGAAAGTCTTTATAATATAACGATGTTACTTCTGCTGAAAATACTTCTTCAAATTCATCATAAAATCAATTTTCAGAATTTCTATTTATCTTTTTTTCAAGCTGATTATTAGGTAATGTATTATTACAACAGTATATACAGCAAATTGAAAATTATACCAATTGATTGTTTAATTTTCAATAATATTTCTGAAATACTAATAAACATTTTTAAATGCTTTTATCAGTGGTAAAGGCGACCATGTCACATCCATATAATAGATTTGAAGGTATTTGATTCCAAAGATGAATCTATAAACATTAATATACAGATAGCAAAAAAATTGTAAAATTTTAAGTATATATATATGTAACCCTCATGTCTGAGTTTACAGGTATAGCTTTTATATGAATATTTTTCTTTATTATGTATAACAAAATATTAAATGTTATGTATATAAAACAAATTTTAATATGGTTTTAAGATGTAGCAATATGTGTAAAACTAAAATATAAACTATTTTAAAATAATATTATTTTAAATAAAAGAAACATTGCTATAGAAACCAGTTGCAAAAGACTGGGGGGGGGGAAATAAAAATGTTGATATGGGGACCAATAGAAGCTTTCTAAAATTGTCTCCATTTCAAGAAATGGTGGGAATTGTAACCACTTTGCTATCATATCTTTTACTGTATAGAAGTCAATAAAATTTTATAAAAAGTTTAAAGTTAATATCATGCATTTTATGGAATAGAAAACTCTCCAATTAAATGCTTTACCTGATCTTTCCAGTATTGTAGCTGAATATGGAGCTTGGGCAAAGAAATGCCTTAAAAATTAACCTTGATTCTGCCAACATATTCATTACTATTCATTGCTAAAGAAAAAAATGACATTTACTTGTCACAAAAGAAAAGTTAGTCATCTAAAGTGAATATCCCATAGAAATGTACTTCTATAAATTAATCTGAGAATCTACCTATTTTATATGCTCAGAAGAAAATTGCAATCATAGGAAAAATGCCATGGAATAAACCCAAAAAAGCTAAAATATTATATTGCCAGCAGACATTAAAATTTAATTATTAATGAACATATTCCTACATTTATGAATTCAAAATATATGTGAGCTCACAAAGACATTAAGGTAATCAACTGAACCTTCTATAGCTATCCTCAGAATTATTGTAAGTTACAAAGACTTTTCCTCTCACGCAAAATTGCCATATAATTTTCTTAATTGTAAAAACATTTTTTATTATCATCACATAATTCTATTCTTTAATTAAAGTTCTTGTTGTTAATCATTTCTCATCTGAATTTAAGTGTATTTATTTGTCAAATTTAATAACAGTATTAGATGGAGGGGAGTAATGGCCAGGAAATATAATTGAATGCATATTCAAATATCCAATTTTAACAATTTCTTTCTTTCTTCCTACACTTTTATAAATTTTTTTGATTCTTATTTTTCTATTACATTTGTAATTAGCTTGTTTATCATTAGTTTTACAGACCCATACCTTCTCCACATCTGCATTTACATCTAAATCAGATAGCCTTTGCATACTTCTTACATCCCATCCATTCTTAACCTTCATTTTGATATTATAATTTAAAACTCTACCCCCCCCCCTTTATAAGTTTCCTGAACTATATTTTTCATACATCAAACTGCCTAATGCTTCAATTCCTTGTTTTGCTAAGTGCAATCCATCTTTAATATATAACTCCCTCTTACTAATAAAAAAATCCCACACATCCACAAACATAACATTATTTCTCTCGCATAATTTTTCCGATCTCATTTATAGAACATGCCTTATCAAACATATATCTATTGTCAAATCTTGGTAGTAATCCAACTACTCCTACACTTCCTTTAACCTTATTCAAATTACTAATCAATTCTTTGTACTCATCCATTACTCTCTTCGATGGCTCCGACATTATTTGTCTCTATTATAACATAAACATCTCTTCCCTTATTTCTTTACCTTACCTGTAACACCCCTAATTCTAGTTCCAGGCAAACATATTCTTACATACCTATTTTCCCTTGCAATTACATCTCCACATCCTCTAACTAGTCCCCATATCAAGACTGTATCATAGTTTACTTTCCCTACTTCATCTGTAACATTCTCTTCCACCTTCTGGATTTCCTTATCATTTTTATTTATTAATTTCTTGATCTGCTTGTACTTCATGTCTAACACTTTTAATTTTACTCTACATCCTTTACCTCTTCATTTATCTTATTTATTCTTTGCCTATCTCCATTGCACTACTTATTTTGTCATCCATATCTCGGCATTCCACTAAATATATACTCTATCTTCATTATCTACATTTCTTCTGGCTTTTTCTTTAAACTATCTACATATAGAACTCATTTTTTCACCTCTTTTATCACATTAACTATACAACCACACACCTTTTACATTCTTCCTAGTCTTATTTAAGCATTTCAAATGGAAAATCTTATCTCATATAGTGCACTACCAAAGCATATCTAATTTCCTTCTGACCAGGATACATACAATGTGGGATACAAATCCATATTTCCCATTTTCAACTCCACTATTCTATATTTAAATGTATGATTTTTCTACTACTCTTCAAACCTCTTTATACAAATGGGAAAAAAACTGGGGATCAATAAACATGTGCCTCCCTAAGCTTTTACCACAAATGTTACCCTCTTTCTCAAATAAATCACTCCCTTCCTTAAATGAAAATTTTTTTAATATCAAACCTCCTAAAATCCAAAAAATCTTACATATGACGTAGTTTTAAAGCCTTCTTGCTATAAACCTGCACACAAAATATTTTTTCCTTTTATAATTAAAATGTCATATATTTTTCTCGATCTTTCCAAATCCAATTAAATCTATCCCTGCACTCCAACTCTCCTTTCTCATTCACCCACTAAGCAAATATTCTCCAGCAACAGAAATTTTTCCAGATATTAGAAATATATAAAACTTTAACTTATCTTGCAGAACCAATCAGCTACGTCAGCACAGCAAGGCAGAAATGATATATGGCTCCATCTGATGGACAGATTATATGCTATAGGAGCAACATTTTTTTCTTTCTATTTTTAAAATCAATTCTTTAGTAATCCAAAGTTGTTTTTGCACCTTTTGCCAATCACATAATAAATTGTATAGATACTTTTAAATTTTATCTAAATAATTTCTATTATTTTAATAATTTGGTCATCCAGCAGTTAATTGTGGCATTTATTTGCTTCTCTGTGCTGAATTCAGATTATTTATTCATCAACTTTTTTTAAAATTCATTTGTGAACAAATGATTTTAAGAAATAATTGTCATAAAAAATCTTGTGAACTAGAAAGAGTATAAGCAACACTTCACATTATGTTTGGCTTGATGAAATAATTTGCAAAAGCTTTATCAAAAGAGGAAATTGTTTTATTTATTTATGTAATGAATTTTCAGATTTATCTGAGACAAAAAAAAGAGTATATATTTATTAAACATCTTAAACATTAGCTGCTTGATACTAATTATGAAGTTGTTGTGAATGAGGTGTCAAGATTTCTTTCAAGAAATTAATTGCATTACTTCTTGAAAAATAACATTTAAATTATACAAATGTATTCAATGTGGATTTGGGGCTATAAAATGTACCTCATCATCATCATTATCAACCATTATCAATCCACTGCAGGATGAAGGTCTCTCCAAGTTTAATCCATCTTCTCCGATCTTTAGCTTCTCTTCTCCACATCACCCCTGCACACTTTCTTATTTCATCCATCCATCTCACATGTGGTCTCTTTCTGGGTCTTTTACAATCTCTTGGAATCCAGTTTAAAATTTCAATTGTCCATCTATTATCATCTCTTCTAGCAATATGTCCAGCCCAACTCCACTTCAATCTTTTAATTTTTTCAATGATGTCAGTAACACCTGTTTGTTCTCTTACCCATACATTGCGTTTTCGATCTCTTCTTGTTACTCCCAACATACACCTCTCCATACTTCTTTGAGTGGTCTGAAGTCTCTGTATTGCTCTTCTATTGAGTGTCCAAGTCTCAGATCCATAAGTAAGAACTGGTAAAACACATTTGTTAAAAACCCTCCTTTTCAAACACATAGGCATATTTCCTTTTAGTATCAAGTTATTTCTACCAAAAGCACTCCAACCAATTTTAATTCTATGATTAATTTCCTCCATTATGTTTCCATCTGTATTAATAATCTGACCAAGGTATTTGTAACTGTTAACTTCTTCTAATTCATCATAATCAATCTTTATTTTCATATTTTGAGCAAACCGATTAAACATTACTTTAGTCTTTTTAACATTTATCTTTAGTCCTACTTTCATCTGATAACTCCTGCAACATTTCCTGCAGCTCTGAAGCATTATTTGCAAAAACAACTACATCATCTGCGAAATCTAAATGACTTAAATAATCTCCATTTACTTTCACTCCTTTAGTTTCCCATTTTAATCCACAAAATACTTCTTGCAGCACTGCTGTAAAAAGTTTTGGAGATATAGAGTCACCTTGTCTTACACCTTTCTCAATGTTGACTTTCCCAGTATCATTATATAATCTAATTGTTGCTGTTGCATTTTTATAAACATTCTTTAAAATATGACAATATCCTGGATCTATACCTTGATTATCCAATGCTTTAATCACTGAAGAAATGTTTATAGAATCAAATGCCTTTTCATAATCTACAAATCCAAAACATAATGACAACTCATATTCATTTGTCCTTTCTATAACTTCTCTCAATACCTGAATATGATCTACTGTACTAAAACCACTTTTAAATCCAGCTTGTTCTCTTGGTTGGTGGAAATCCAATGTTCTCTGTAGACGAGTTGTAATTATTTTGGTAAAAATTTTATATAAAACTGATAAAAGGCTGATAGGTCTGTAATTTCTAATATCTTCTTTATCACCTTTTTTAAATATTAATATTATTACTGCATTCTTCCAATCATCCGGTACATCTTTATCATGTACCTACAAATGCATTTTTAAAAAATTTTTCATTTGGACTATTAACATTTTGATGAACCTTAACTCTATTAATGAATAACTGGGTACTATATGAAGCTGTTTCGGAAATAATAAACATTCAAATTATATAAAAATAGTATATAATACGTTAATTAAATTAAATGTAAACATGGGTTGTAGTATGTCTAGAAGACATTTGGACTACTAATATTCTGATTAATTATAGCCCTGCTAGTGAATAAGAGGAAAGATCCTATCAAAGTATAAAAAAATCAGAAGAGACAAAAAGTTATCACAACAGAAGATTAACGTTGGATGATATATAGAACTTTTATAGAAATTATTAACAAAAAGCAGCAAAATGGTTTCAGAATTTCAAACATCTATGAATAGTTCTCTTTACTTTACTTTAGAACAATCTACTTATAAAGCTCGAGTAATCAATGGTCACTAGATGGCGTAATGCTAATTTCCAACCCCAGACTAGTTTTCGGCTTTTGCCTTTACCAGAGAAGACTAAGATTCAAATCTGGAATTAATGCACTCGTGAATCAAGCAATTATATTTCATTACTTTATAATATTCAGGTTAATAATCTGAAATTTAAAAAAAAAAAGTAAGATTTTGAATCCAAGCTCAATTGTAGTTATATAAATCTGATACCATATCACAAAATATTTTGAAATATTAAATTTACATTCATAATAAAAAAATTTACACGATTAAACAAAAATTCATAAACTTCTTTGTCAAATATATGTATTACTTTTGCATATAGATATTATGTACAATATAGTACTAGTAAAAATTCAAAAAAAGTCTTGTCTGTAAATTTTGTTTGGGAAACTTGTAATATCTATTTTCTAACCTATAATAATTGAAAAATTTTAAAACATACTTCTCTAATAAATCAACAATTCATTATTTTTTTCACAGAAATTCCAAAATTGTTTGGATGTGCACATGGTCTTACCACTATTACTGAATTTTCTTTGAAATAATATATGAGCTAATTGAACTTCAATTCAAATTTTGCCAATATAAGACAATTGAAATCTTAAACTGGATTCCAAGAGATTGTAAAAGACCCAGAAACAGACCACATGTGAGATGGATGGATGAAATAAGAAAGTGTGCAGGGTGATGTGGAGAAGAGAAGCTAAAGATCAGAGATGGATTGAACTTGGAGAGACCTTCATCCTGCAGTGGATTGATAATGGTTGATAATGATGACGATGACTTTTACATAGTACATTTATCAACAGATATTTTGCATTATTTATATGTCTTTTTACTTTTATCATTTTTTCACCTGTAATTATAAATTTCGTATAATTTTTTTTGTTTAATAAAGGCGAATAATGATTTATAAAATTTAAAGTTATTTTTAAGCACATAATATACATGGAAAACGATGAAATTGAATTAATTATTCTGTATGTTTATGTTTAATTAAAAAAGAAGTATTAATTTGCTTAATAGTTATATCTGGGCAAGGAATGATATGATAACTTCTAATTTAATAAATAATTACTATCATTAATATAGTAATCTAAAATGGATAACAAAATTGTGATAATGATGATAATAATAAAAAAAGGACACATAATAAAAAATATGAAAAATGAGATTTATTAAAAATTAATTTTTAATGAGTATTAAGACACTTTAATGAAAACATAAAATGGAAAAAAAAAAAAAAATTTCCCCTGAGAATGGAATTTTTTTTTTTACAGTTTCAATGAGCAATGATGAACTTTCCTGGGAAAAAAATTAAAATAAATCACTTGGGAGATGACCGTAGATATAAATAAGAGTTGGACACAAACTGAAGAAAATGCAAAATAATAGTCTGTGCAATATTTGACAACAAAACAGTAAATAAATGTCCATGGACTCATTTATCTTCATCCAACTTTTGTAGAAGATATAAATAGATGATGATGCAAATGTCAAGTTACATTAAATTCCTTCTATTTCAAATTCTTATCCCACTATTGGGCTTCACGTTTTTTTTGGTATGCTACCATTCTCGACTAAAGGGTTCTTGTGTTTTGAATCCATCATTTTAATACCGTTTTTATTTTCTTCTTCATATTTTTTCCTGGAAAGTTAAAAAGAAAAAAAAAAATTATTTTAAAAAAATTGTAAAGTAACAATAACATTGATGACATATTTACATAGACAAAACTTACAAGCCAAATTTTTCTCCTTCAGCAATGCTTTCTGGGAGAGGTTTATTATTCGTCTCGGGGAGAAGGAGTGCAAAAATCCCTGCACTCAATGCTAAGGCACCAAAAATCACAGGCGGCAGCCATTTGTTGTTATCAGCCTGAAAATTATATATATATGTTACTTGAGACAATATATTTCAAAATATATACTTCATAATGAAAAACTTTTCTATCACTTCAATTCTTATCCTGTTAACTTATACGTTTCCAATTTTCTACACTACTATTTGCTTTTGGTGAACACTTCCTCTTTTATTTTTACATTTTTCCTAACATTCTCTTTTGTTTTATTTTCTCTTTCATATTTCAAATTTCTCCCACTTTTTGTTCTTGCTTTTAATTCATATCACTTCTTAATTTTATCTTTTATTTTTCTTATTTATTTTTTTTTAAAAAAATAAGATTAAAAAAGTCCACATATATATAACCACTTTATTAATTAATAGTAATACTAAAAAAGAATTATAACAAGACACATTTATCACATGATCACCATCTCTTATGCTAGCACATAACTGTTATTAAACAGGCATCCATTGATTACTCTGGTTGGCACAGAGTGGCACTACTGTATGGAGAGTTTTTCCTGTTTAAGATACATTTATATTAATGTTTTTTTTTTAAAATAAATAAATATACAAATAAGTGGCTAGTTACTAATTCTTTCTTCAACTTGCCAGTGTAACGGTATATAATATGTCGTTACATTAATTTAAAATTAAAATAAAAAGTTCGTAAATAAAAATAAAGTTATTAAAAAACTAAAAGCTAAAATTAAAAAGAGTTGCTTAACGTATATAATATATCGCACAGCTGGAAGGAAAACTTTAAAAGTATTTTTTTGAACATACTTTTTTTTTTTAAAAAAAAGTAAAGATAAAATATTTTTGTTAAAAAGTAACATAAATGAAAATAGAAATAAATGTTAATTTCTATTTTAAGATTCCTATGTAATCTCAGTAAATGGAAATGATTGTGTTATTAATTAAATGAAAAGCAAACTAGGCTTTGGGGCTTTTATATAATTAAAAAGTCAAATAAGAGAATAAAAAAAATTAGAATGTCCAATAGAAGCAGTAACCAACGCTCGGACCTTAATGAAAACGATTGGAACAGGAAACTATGTTCAGTGAATCCGGAGGATTATTATAAAAAGAAAACAATTCAAATTAAGACAGTTCCAGCTTGATTTTTTTGAGAAGGGTGATAAGACGCATTTTTCACCTCTCTCTTTTATTTCAAATAAAATGACTGTTGAATTATGAATGGTAGTGTTGCAGACCGTGAATTATATGGTTTCTGCAATAAAATAGTACCAGGATTGAACCAGCTAAGGCC
Source organism: Epiperipatus broadwayi (assembly GCA_028023455.1). NCBI lineage: Eukaryota > Metazoa > Onychophora > Udeonychophora > Euonychophora > Peripatidae > Epiperipatus > Epiperipatus broadwayi. The sequence continues at coordinate 3,605,261 of JAQFVV010006291.1, forward strand.
ATCTCCAGAACAACAGACTGGTCTTCCATGAAAGACTTCGTGGGAATTGGCACCAGGAACCAGAACCTCTTCTACTGTAAGATAAGAACTGTAAAAGTTTAAAAGTAATTAAGAACTTTACTCAAGATTTGACAAGCATTTAATAATCATCTAAACCTTATTTTTTAAAATGAACTTTTATCTGACTTTTAAGATTTCAAAATCAATTATTAATGTTTAATTTTATATAATTGAGTTTGCTAATTTGATCATTTCCATTTTTTTATTATTATTAATATTTATTGACTAAATTATTTAGATTAACTATTAGTTTTTTTTGATTAAAATATATAGATATCGGTAAATATGACACCTTATGCTGAGTGTCCAAACGTATTTATTCATATATCTTTTAAATTGTTGATGTCAATGCGACATCTTATGATGAATGCCATTGGATTTATTGTAAATTTCCCTCTGCAATTCCATCAATAACTTTATATTTTAATTGTTTATGTTTATTTTGAATGGGTTTTAATTTCAGGTGATTTGTCTTGTAATTAGGTCGATGCTGGTGGAGGGATGTATGGGTGTTTATATCAACGTAATGTGAAGTGTGTTTAGCATACAGGGCAAAGCCCAATTGAATGCATAACCCAAAGATGTAGTCATTGCGTTGCAATGGATGCAGACGTATTTCCTGCACCATTGACCCCTTCTAGCTCTATGGATAGGGACCATAAGTCAGCAGTAAGACCGCCCTCTCCCATACGTAGCACTTCTCTTTTAAATTATCTTATATACATGATTCCTTCGCCAGACAGACACACACTCCTATACTGGATGAAGATCATGTTCTTCAAATAATATCATGCAGCAGATGCACATTCCTGACTGCTTGGTTTTATGCTAGCACTTTCATATTGCATTGGTTGCATTCGTATAGCAGGAAGCAAGCGTTGGTCTGGTTATGAACCTTTAGTCTGAGATTGAATGATTGTTTTGAAAAGTTTTTAACTGAGTAATCTATGTAACCTATCTATACTCAACATTATAAAACCAACTTCTATAAAATGTCCATCTGTGCGGACTGTTTAAAATAAAAATTAAATTTAAAACTAATAACCAATCTAAAATAATAAATTTCATTCTTCAATTTTAAATATTTATATATATATGCGTTAATAAATGTTTTTTGTGTGTTATTACTGGCAGTGGCTTTTATTTTTTAATATTGAAAATATATTTTAAATAAAATTATATATTATAAATCTCTGCTGCTTCGCGAGCTAGTGACTAGGGTTGATGGTCAGAATAAAAGATATATGTAAATTTGAATCTTAATAGTACATATCGGCTTACTATATAAATTTTCCAGGTTCCAATAGCCTGGTGACGCCCTTGTACGGCAGATACGATGACACACCAACTATCTGTTACACCCTGACCGTTATACCAGAAACATCAACTTTGAATCAATATGTGTTATACAGCAACATAATTTAGCTATTCATCACCAAAATTTTAAGAAACTAATGTCTGATCATGAATTATGAAATAAAATGTGATAGTGAGGTTCGTATCTTAACTCACCATATAATAACGTTGTGACGGTCAAATCTGTACATTCGTGCAACAAAATCCAGAGTTTTAATAAATCATCCCAAGGCTGACCAGCATAGAGTGGTACGAACCACTTTGTCTGATATAGCCCCACTAACGCTCAAAGATTTACCACCTTGCGGATGACACATATGAGGCTCCAGCATCACTCTCTTTCATCACGTGCTGGCAATAGATCACCGGTAAAGCACAAAACTATGAGAAATTGACTTACTAACTAGTATAGCTATATAGACGATGTGTATGGCGGAACATAATTATAAAATATGGATTGTGATTCTTAACTAACGATTAACTAATCAATAATGACTTACCAATGAGCAACCCTGAGACATGAAACAAAAGTTAAATTTAAAATTAATTTAATGAAAACCAAATAATAAAATTAATAAATAAAAATAATGATTATAATGTGGCTATATAGGTTGTCTCACTCGCAGGTGATTAAGTAGGGATACAATTTAACATTTGAGTTTGGGTTCACACGCAAGTGATGACTGGGGTTATAATCATTTATGGTTTTCTTAGTTACATGTGGCGGGTTATAATCATTTATGGTTTTCTTAGTTACATGTGGCTTTAATTTACATATACATATGTGACAATTTAAATCACTCGCAGGCGACATTAATTATTCTGGTTATAAACTAGTTATATTATTACATTTATCATATATAAGTATATCACTCATAGGTGATGATTTTAATATGAGCATTTACTGTTTATATATAGCGATTCTAATCACGTGCAGGTGATTGTAGTTTGGGTTACAAATAATTTAATTTACTTTGCTATATATATCTATCACTCGCAGGTGATGAAGAAACTATACGTTTAAAATTATAGTTTCATGAGCCTTAAGATTATTTTATAACTCAGTTAATTTGCTCATGACTATCTATGCCTAGTTTATGTTATATAACAGGATCTAGATCTGCTTTAGAGTTAGCAGATGTGACTATAAACATTTATAAAGAATATTTCATTTTATTAAGCACCAATACTTAATATTCTCTATATAGCTTATATGCCTATGAAATTAGATTCAAATTCAGATCAAAGCTGAAAAATACAATTATTATGGTGGGATGAACAGATGCGTGGCAGTCAGACTTCAGATACTAAGGCGTATTAGAAAATATAAAGTCTGTGTCCCTGCGTTTCAAATGTGCCTTTTCAGAGGATTTGTACCAAGTATCCGGTTCCCTTTTTCACCGTATTCATTGCTGTGGAAATAAGAGACCTTTTAGTCCGGTGATCGAACAACTCATTAAACTATGGGAGTCTCATGTCCCATTTCTTAGGATGCAGAATGGGTGGAAAGTAGCCAATCTCCATCTGGGAGATAGTTGTCCGAACTAAGAGAGTAATGGTGTAGCCCTTACATATACGCCCATTAAAGAAATATACAAAGCAACAAATATATATATATATACGCCGTAGCGTTTCTTAAAGACACATTCGCACCGCTGACTACATTATTATATAATAGAAATTAGAATGCTTAAACAATAGTTTCCTTCATGAAACTACCATAAATACAATTATTATGGTGGGATGAACTGATGCGTGGCAGTCAGACTTCAGATACCAAGGCGTATTAGAAAATATAAAGTCTGTGTCCCTGCATTTCAAATATGCCTTTTCAGGGGATTCGTACCAAGTATCCGGTTCCCTTTTTTACCATATCCATTGCTGTGGAAATAAGAGACCTTTTAGTCCGGTGATCGAACAACTAATTAAACTATGGGAGTCTCATGCTCCATTTCTTAGGATGCAGAATGGGGTGGGAAGTAGCCAATCTCCATCTGGAAGAGATAGTTGTCTGAACTAAGAGAGTAATGGTGTAGCCCTTACACATACGCCCATTAAAGAAATATACACAGCAACATATATATATATACGCCATAGCGTTTCTTAAAGACACATTCGCACCACTGACTACATTATTATATAATAGAAATTAGGATGCTTAAACAATAGTTTCCTTCATGAAACTATCGTATATCAGTTCATTACATAGCATCTATAATTATGCTATTAAGGAAAGCTTATGAATCTAATTTCTAAAGCTATCTATATAGGCATTAGGAGGAGTACAGCATACTATAGAGAATTACGATATAAAGTTATAGCTTTATGCTGTATTTCAATCACTCCGTCTAAACATTAGTTAAATATTATCTCTAAAACAAATCTATCTTAAAGTAGCTGTACACTTTTAATTATCTCTTAAATCAGACATTTTATCCCTTTCAAAACGAGGTTTCTTTTGTGTGCTAATATACACGTGATACTACATATAGGTGTGAAGATTTCATGGCTCCTTACTAAGCAGTTAACTAAGAGTAAAACCCCGTTTTGAACAAATATAGCATAAACGAATACATAATTAAAAATAATAAAATTTGGCATAGATTTAACTAAAAGAAATGTAAGTTTAAAGAGATTTCACGTAAGTGAAATCTGAAGTTTGGCTTTGTTTTCCTAGTTTAAAAAGGAAAGGGAAACACAATTAGTTTACATCTGATCGACTCAGTTCAACACAAATTTAAGTTGTGTACGAGAATTAACAAAGGCAAATATTATCATTACGTTAAAATATGCAAAAGCAAATATCATTAAGTTAAAATATGTAAAATCAAATATCGCTAAGTTAAAATATGTAAAATCAAATATCACTAAGTTAAAATAGGTAAAATAGTTTAGAAACTTAATTATCATTTTAGAATGAAGCATTTAAAATTATACATAATGAAAGTTATGATAAATAATTTAAAATCAATCGATTTAAGCAAGTTAAAACTAAATAGCTTTTAATAACTCAGAATAAGGTAAATATGTTGAAACAAAATCAATCAGAGATAAATCAGCAACATAAATTGAGTAAATAAATCAATAATTAAATAAATCAGTTATTAACTCATATCAAATCAGTTATCAAACCAAATCAGGCAAGATTTTAAGATTAAAATAAAGAAACAAAATTACATTTTAGTAGTGAGTTTAAAGTACATTATTATTATGGCTATAGAGTTTAGATTTAGCTAGCTTTAGGAATTATCGCATTTTAGTTGAATTATTAGTTTTAAGTAGAGGAAGATTTTTACTGGTTCTTCTTTCTGCTGGCACTATTTTCATGTTGAAAGGCTATTACGGGCATCTGCTTTTTACGGCTCTCCTCTTGCTGCTCTCCGCATGGTAGAACTTCCCGGGTCAGGAAGGTAATAAAATGCTTTCTACTCAGACTTCATGATTATTAGCAATTTTAAAACATAAGTTGTCAACGAAATGACTTGAAATAATGTCTGAATGAATTTAAAATGGCTGCAGAGGCTTATAGTATCAGCTTACCCCCCTCTCCTCTGTCATAGTAAGTTTTTAGATCTGTTTTGCTAATTTTCTCACTGTATTCTAAGAATCGTGGAATCCCATTGTTTTTTATTTCTTACAGCTGGATATTCATCTGGTCACCCAGGATAATTTATTCATATCTTATTCTACAATTGATTGTTACTTTTAATTTTGTAATTAGGTCAGAATACAGCGAGAAAGCTTAAGTTTTATGACATCATCTATTTTATAAAACAAATCTACAGATGGAAAACATCTGGTTATATGTGTAATGCGATCAATTAATTTAGCGATATACTTTCAAATATTACTTTTAGAATAATTATTCTAAATAAAGAAATTTATCATGTTTTAAATCTGTTAACATTATTCTTTCCTGCATATATGTAGTCTCTTGTTACACATACAACACAACTTTCATTTATTTACTACTAGAAATATATGTGTGTGTATACATGGGTTTTTACATATACAGATACTTTTTATACTGTAGGCTAAGATATACGTACACATACAGGACTAATACCTTTAGGTTTAAATTTAACCTGTTTTTAATACAATATTAACCTGATATACGAGAATTTGGTGATAGTTACTTAGATAGAAGTACTATTATAGTATATAGTAGGTGAAACAGTCGGATTGACAAAACTGACTGTTTCAATGCCAACATTAAATTTGGTTTTAAATTGGAAAAAACTACTCCTGAAACATATTTCTGCACTATAATTTTCACTACACCACTCTCAATGCAAGGTAGAGACTGGTTTCTATCCACTTTGAACACCTTGGAGAAGTGTGATGAGTGCTGGTTCAACATGAAATGTGCATCTTGGGGATCATACATGATCATATGTTTATGATTATACCATCCCATAAGGTATTAAAAGTGGATGCAAATCAGTCCCTAACTTGCATGAGAGTGATGTAGTGAAAGTTACACTACAGAAATATTATTCATTTAATGGATAATCTTAGATCTAATGAATGACTAATAAAAATATATTTCCCTCAAGTGGTCTGTTTCAATGTTGTGAGGACGGAAAGTTTGACTTTTATCAATTGAACTGTAGTAATTCCCTATTTATATATAGCGAACAATGATAAAGACATGTGTAAGAGAATGTGATGAGTGCTGGTTCAGCACAAAATGTGCATATTGGGGATTGTACATCTTTTTCATGTGTTTGGTCATATGTTATGATTACACTCCTTCATAAGGTGTTAAACATGGACAGAAAACAGTCCCTACCTAAATACATTACAGAAATATTATTCAATAAATGGATAATCTTTAGACTAATGAATGGTAATAAAAATTGTTAATGCTACTGAAACATTTGAAATGATTCAAAATGTCAGTTATATATGACAGTGAAGTCATGGGTTGCAAGAATGATTTTTAATAGCTTGCAAGATTTAATTTAAGGTAGGTAGAGTGATGAAGATGATTAACAATGGTACAAAACATGCCATTACATTTCATATTGTAACTTCTAATACAGATATATTGCACCTTAAAATTTTTGTGGTGAATAGCTAAACTATGTTACTACATAACGTGATGATTCAGCGATGTGATGCAGGTGGCTCAGAGAAAGGTTAGTCATGTTTTAAAAGCTTTTTTTAAAAATAAATAAATTTCAATTTAAAAAAAACAAAACAACAACAAATAAAAACATTATAAATTTTTTTTCTTCCTTTCCTTATACACTGATTTCTACTTTTACATATCATACCATTTACAACTTCCTTAAGCACTTTAACAATACTATTTTCATATGAAAATTTTATTCTAACAGTTTCGACTGTCCTGCAGTAAATGGTATATATGTAAAAACATTATAGAATAAATAAGGCATTTTATTGGAGCCCTACAATATTCCTTTTACAAATTAATGCTGCAATTTTGAAAATTAGTTGTGTACTGAAGAATTATTATTATATAACTATAATATATTTTGTCAATGGATATCATTAATAAAAATATGTGTGTGTATGTGCATATAGATTACATATACTTACTAGAAGTACTAAAAATGGAGCACTGATTCCTCCAATCCTGGCACACATGGAACTTAGTCCAACACCAACATTTCGTACTGGTGTCGGAAATAATTCAGCAGAAAAAACATAAATAATGGCATAGGATGCAGATATTGTAAATTTTCCTATCATTGCAAGGGCAATAATAATGCCAGAATAGTCTAAAAAAAAGGGAAAGGAGTGACGTCATTATAGTGAATATTTATTGAATTACATTTAATGAAATTCTAGTTTAAATAGATCTTAATAACATAATTTTATTTTTGAAACACAATATCATAAACATACAATAATTAATCAAAATTTATAGACACACCACAACTGTATGATGCAAGCATTTAAAAAAATGAAAATGAGTAAAAAATTCCAAAGTTTTTAAAAATTAAACAAATAGATAAATATTCAATTGTTAATCTCTTATTCCACTCTTATACTGTTTTAATCACATCTTTTATCAAAACTTTATCAAAAAAACTTCACTTTCTTTCCTTTTATACTATACTTTTATTACTGTACTCCTATTTTGAAATTTCTAAATAAATTCTGATTTCCCAATTGCGCCTGATTGATCAATTTTAACAGCTATAAATTGAAATTTGCAAAAAGTTGTGGAATGGACCATTTACATTTTTAAACTAGGCATTGTCATAAAGTTAAAAATAATTAAAAATACCTTCAGGTACAGGGAACACTGCCAGCAAACAAATGCCCCCTACTATCATACAGGCACATAAAGGAATTCTTCGTCCAATTCTGTCCATTACAAAGATACATAAAACATAAGCAGGAATTTCAACTGCCCCAGATATAGCAAATGTTATATAAGGATTCCCATCTAAATTAGATGTATTTAACGATAAACCATAATAAACTAAACTGTTAACAAACCTAAAAAAAAAAAAGAAAAAAAAAATTTAAAAAAATTTTTCAAATTCATTTTTTTTATTTTAAATAAATTGTAAATATAGTTATAAACTTGATTAATTTCTTACAGATAATATTGTTTCATAACTTTCTCATTTTCCACAATCATATTAATTCATTTTCAGTCTCTAATTGACAAAAGAAAATACACAGTCCTCTACTCATATAAGTAATCCATCAGATGGAGATTTTACTTAAGTTAAATTTTATGCTGAAGTCATATTTTCTCATTTGGTGCATGTTTATCATTATAAGTCATGGTGCAAAATATGAAACTATTTTTTAAAAGTGAAAATAAACACTTCAAAATAAAACAAAGTAAGTTTAAGCAGAATAAGACACACAAGAATCGAGGACAATGCTGATTTGCATAATTTTTTAAATAGTTTGTATGATAAGAATTATTTCTATAAGTTTATATTTATTTATAAGTGGGATTTATGTAATTTGATAAGTGGGATTTATATAATTTGGTAAGTGGAATTTATATAATTTGGAAATACTTAACCACTATGTCCCAGAATTTATTTCTTAGTGATTATTTATAGAATCAATATTATAGCAAAAAAATATCACCTTTTTTTTAAAACATTGAAACATTTTAAAATTCTACTGATTACGCAATAACATATATAAAATAAACAATATATAAAAAATATGTAACATTTCTTGTTATCTTGATCCAATATATTTAAAATAAGGATAACACCCAAAGTCCCTAATTTCTTACAAAATATGAGATTTATTACTTAATTATCCAACATTTCAACTATTTAAATATAGTCTTATCCAAAAGTAATACTGTATATCTGAAAAATAATAATCCTACACATATAAAATATATACTCAAATATATGTTATAAACAAATATATATATATATATTGTAATATTGTAGTCAGTGGCCAACTATGGCCAGTTAGATATTACAAGCTTATTAAAACAAATAAATTTAGAATGGAAAAATGAGAATTATTTCTTTCATATTTTTTTTATAATAACAATTATTAACTTATTTAAAAATTTTCATTCCTTAAATAATAGTATGAAAATTCCAAACATTTTATTATATAATTGGAATATGAATATTTAGTTTGTTAAGAGTACTTGTAAAAGAGAAGTATAAAATAATAAAATAAATAATAATAAAAAAGGAAACAAGATCTTAGCCAGTCTTAAATTTTTTATCATTTATTTGTGAGATGTTGTTTTCAGATTTAATTATTATAAAAAGGGAAATAATTGTTTAAAGTAAAGGCTAATTAATTTAATTAATAAGAGTCAACAATTGTTTAATCATATTTGTTATATGAAATTATATTTTTATAGAAATTGGTAAGATTTGGAATTATCATATTGGTATATGTTTTCTAAATTTATTAGTTAATTTTATTATATAATTGTTTAAAAAAATTATAGTGTTAATGTCTTTATTCCTCGAGCTATCTATTCTATGAATTAGTAGTATGTGTGATTTTGATTTCATTGTAGCATGGTATTTCAACAGATTTATAAATTATCCCAATAAGATTATATAAATTAAAGTAGATTTCTCAACCAATTTTATATTCTAAAAGTATTTGGCATTAAATAATCTTTTGTTAGTTCAAAAAATAAGTCACCATATAAAAGAGATCTATTTGAAAGTTTCAGTAGATTTTCTATTTTCGAAGTGGTGATACGAGAATAAGCACTGATTTGGGAAAACATACTCAATATTGTTGCTTTCTTTACTGTGAATGGCTGTATTAGTATTGCACATTAATATTTTTTTAGCCAATGGCAAAGTTCTAATAAATTATAATATTTAATGACTCAACGAAAAGACTAATAAAGAAAGAAAAAGAATAATACTTTTTAAAAAAGAATTTGATAAAAATACACCCCCTCCTTCTCCCTGAATATCATGATTGCAGATTGTGCCGACAGTAGATGCATTCTATATTGTGGCTAGAAAAGTTAATACCAACAAACATCATTGATTTTTTCCATTTATTCATATGCTTTCATATTCTATTCTAGAACCAAACACTATTGTGAGTTGCAATTTGAAACATGTCTTAACTTGTCAATAAATGCATGTTCATACAAAAGATAATAAAATTTTAATTTATATTTGAATGATTGTTGCATTTCAAGTGTGCTTAAATCTGAACAGAAAGTAGTTACATGTTTTTATCAAAAATTATGAATTAGCTATATCTAACATTAAAATTTCAATTTATCTTTTTTCTTCAAATATTTTGCATTCAAAAGACATGTATATATGTTCTGTATATATAAATTGGTTGTTAATAATCCACTACATGGCAAATGTCTTTTTGACAGCTTCTCATAGTGGAATAAAGAAGACAGCATTATTCACAGGTTTGACAATTGTTGGATGGTGAGAAAGCTGACTATCTGAACGATAAAAAACAACAACTCTCCAAACCTGATGAAAAAATGATTGCTAGTTTCAGATTTGAAGTTAGGGCATGTATATTCTGTACATATACATATACACACACACATATTCTAAGAATTTTAGCAACCCTGTACATAATTTTCAGCTTATCAAATAACGTATTACAATAGCAATGTCTTTGAACTTGGTTGTAACACAAATATATATATATATACACACAAAATAATTTTATCTATATGAAATAATATTATTTAGGAAATAATATTTACATGAAAAAGGTTGGTTTAACAAACAAACAAAAAAAAATATAAATAGACGTACATTTAAATAAATAATCCATATATTATAATAAAAGTATAAATAAATAAATAAGGTTCTTTAAAGATCACTTACCAGTTTAGTATGATATTACAACTTTTTTTGCACATATTAGGAGTGCGGAAAAGATCTAACATTGATGCTTTTTGCTCAATCACTACTTTTTCCTATTATATATATATATATAAACCATACATTAGTAAAAACAATTTGTATAATGCCGATGAAAAATAATGAATAATTATACAAAAATATCTGAAAACTCAATAAAATGTAATCACTATGCCACAGAATCATTAAAAACATCAATCAGAATTTTGCCTAATCCTATGCAGCTATTATTTCTCTCTTCAGCTATTAGTTTTTCAGTTTGGGATTTGTATAACTATGTCTGATTTCATTTAAATCAGGCATTGCAATTTATTTATGTGTAAATATAAAGAACAAAAATGCTTTTTATTAAAAACAATACGATGTAATCATGTGTTTATAATATTAGGGATGAAGAGAATCATACAAAAACAACTATTAATAAAACTTTAGTATTTAAAAATTCACTTTATTAGAAAATAGATAAATTAAAACAGGAAAAACTATCTATACATATTGCCACTCAGTGCAAGCCAGAATAATCAATGGATGCCAGAAACTAGTCTAGGGGATATTGGATGAGTAGGCACTAGATGAGGATTTTATATACAAGACTTCTGCCATCCATTGATTACTCTGACTTGCACTGAGAGGCAATACATAGAGAGTTTTTCCTGTTTTAATAACAGTTATAAGCAAGCATAAGAAATGGTGACCATGTGATATTTATTGGCTTAAGATAGATAAATCATGATGTTACTTTTACACCAGAAATTATTCCTGCAAAACAGTCAACAGACGGTCTATTAAAAACCAATGCTAATCAGTCCCTATCCCAAAACATATTTTGAACAATACAGCAATTAGTATTATGTTAATAATCTTCAAAGTATAAGTTCTAATTATTTTTACACCTTTACATGTTCGCTCATTATTGCAAAACTATTCTTACAATTTCTGTGAATGTGATTAATCAGGTTTACACAGAATGTTTCAAAACATAACTTAATCTAAAGGTGCAGTTTTTTAGACTGGATAATTTCAAAGTTATAGTTTGAAAACGTAATATTTAATTTATAAAGTAAAACGTTATTGCTTTACTATTAATTTTTTTCGCGATTAATTTCTAGAATGTAAAATATAAGACTCTGCAATAGAAAATTTTTTAAAAAACTATACAAAGTAAAATATTAAAGCAATTATAAATCTATTTATGACTTGAGACATTCTATATAAGTAAATACACCTCATTTAAAATTAAAAAAAAAAAATCTTTATAATCAACGGTTTCTATTCTTGCTACCAATGAAAAAACTGGACTTAATATGTATAGAAACCTTCTGATCACACACACGCACAAAATCATTTTTAAAAAAAACCTCATGAAATATTACCATTTTTTAAAATCATATATCAAAAAGATAATTTTATAAATACATTAGATTATACCATTTTTCCATTTAGGTAGATAATTTTAGAGGATCAAAGAATAAAGGTCAGAGGTCCAAGATATATATTAAAAGTTTCTGTATATTTACTACTTAGAACAAATTTTTGTGGAGAATACAGCATAAAAGTATTTATGATACATATTATATCAAAGAGTTGCTATATTAAGTCTACTCTCTTGCAAGATATAACTTACAGAACAAAATCACACCAGCATTCAAACTTGGAGCACTTTAAGAAGAAATTTTGAATACACATGTCATTATTATATTTGACAAAAAAAAAAAAAAAAGAAAGAAAGAAAGAAAAAGTTTGATATATAAGTAAAATATAAAATAGATCAATTAAATTAAAGCATCTGTACCTGGTAGGAGATTTCAGTTAAATATGGGATGAGATTTTTCTCCTAGATGCATTTTTGCTTTTTAATTTTAATTAATTTACATAAACTGGATAACCAGAAACCAGAGAATTATAATAATTGTATCACAGCATTCAAAACCGTAATCAGTTTTATACAAAAATGAATAAAGACAATTTTAAGCAGAAATTTCTAAACAATTCATGTGCAGTTCACTTTATATATATATTTATGTTCTTTAAAAAAAACTCACTCCAACACAGTATCTAAAAGACTAATAAGGATATAATTTCAGAATTATTATTATATTTTAAAAAAAAAAAAATCCAAGAACGTTTCATGTAAAAACGTTACAATAAAAAGAACTAACTTCTTCAACAACTTCTTCCTCTTCGAATAAAGAATCTGGAAGTGTGACTTTGTTAACAATGGCAGCTTTCCGAATAATGGCTTCCGCTTCAGCAAAACGCTTCTGTGTCATTAGCCAGCGAGCAGACTCGGGAATAAACCTTAACAACAGAAGTAATAAAATCATATATAGCATATAATAAATGCAACAAATATTTATTTGGAAAATTAAGCAATATAAAATTATTAAAATAATATAAATTTTAGATCAATAGTACTATTGATTAAAAATTAAATAAGATACATAATTAGATAATTTTGTAAATAACCATGCACTTCAAAAAATTTGAATTACCAACAAATAACTCACTATCTGCAAGACATTAATAATTTAACCTTGCAAGATCAGAAGTTTTATGCTATTACTTCACTATAAGACTATTTGGATAATAAAATAGTTCAACTTATTTATAAAGAAATTACTATTTACAAAGCTGTATAAATTAACAAATTAATTGTAGTCAACAAATTAAAATGGTTAAGTGCTTTCGAGTAAGTGTATTTCTCATAATCATAGCCTGTTATGACTCACTCATTGGAATCATTATATATGTACAATATAATAACTTTATGCAAATGAATCAATTAACCCATCTTTTGGATATAGCAAAACATGATTCTTTGAAATAAATGGCGATGGAGTCTTCCGCTATGAAATAAGCTTCCTTTACCTTATGTTTGACATCGTGCCTCTCAATATAAACCAATTTTGCAGAGGCAGGTTCGAACTCGTGTCCAGATACACTGATGTTGTGTAAAAACTGAAGTCCATTCTGGGTTAGTATGTGAATTATTATACCTATACTTATGCTGCAACTATCTAGTAGCTATGGAGATCCTGGTCTCACCATAGTACGAGGCTTTGCATTCATTGTGAGAGTATTTTAATTTGTTAATTTATACAGCCCTACGTTATATGTGTGTTAGCACAACTTTATTATTATTATAATTTTGACAAGCGTAAAGCATAAATCTATGATTTATTACTTATATATAGAACCCCCAAAACAAACTCTCAACAAACTTTGTAGAATAACCCCAACCTCAGACCGGTGTCTGCTACTGGCGTCCTCAGTTAGGTGCTAAGATATTCAATCATTAGATTAAAAATACCAGGACATCCTAGCACCTCCCTGAGGACATCAGAGATTGGGAGTATTTTACAAAGTTTGTTAAGAGTTTGTTTTGCGAGCTCTATTTATAACAATTGTAAACACAAGCTTTATTAAATTAGGTCATGTGACATCTGATTTAATTTTTTTGTAAGATTATTACTTAATATATATATATATCATAAAATATACAGTTTGACTCTACTATCAGGGCAGTTTAAACTTTTTATATAAATGAATTACTTTTTTTAATAGAAATGTCCTTGCAATTTACTCACATATTGGGGAGAAAATACTATGTTAGAATCTGATTTTAACATTTGTTAAATTTATCAAAAAATTGAACAAGTGTAATGAAATAAAAACAAAATTAAAAAATAATTAATGATTAAAAAGGTTTTTATATTGTGCTGATTAATAAATTTTTTGAAAATTATAAAAAACTTTGGTTGTGAGACAGCTATATGAAAAAAAAGATAAATCCCAGGTTTATATAGAATGTGAAAATAATTTCTAAGTTCTGCCTAACCCAGAGATAAGTATAGTTGTGATAATAGAAGCATATACTTACATGCCATATATTTTAACTTGATAAACATTTTCAGTGTGTGTTACTCATGTACAACATATTCTTCAAATTCAAAAACGGTCTCATTAAAATTCATTTAACATTTATTAATTGAAATATACCTGTTTGATTCTAATAAAAATATGACCCTTTTAAAAGCCAGTCTATTTTAGAAATAAAATTTCAATTTTATTTTTAAAATCCTCTTGTAAAAACACACATTCCATTTTGGAAACTGCATGTATTTCATTTTCTTAACATTAATATAATATTTCCATCCCCCATTTCATGGCTTTGGCAAATGTTGTTATAATATTGCTTATTGTCTATCCAGAGTGATTTTTAAATTTCCTATGTAGAACCTTTAAAAGATTATTAATTTTAAATTTGGATTCTCATCTTTTCATTACAATTACTACTTTATTTTCTGACATCCATTCTGATTTATTTGGTTGTTTCTTCTTAGTTGAATTATTCTCTCAGATTCATTTTATCTTTCATTTATGTTTGTAAATGATTTCTGATATTATTCCTAAAAGTATTAGATATGCTATTCATCTATGATGTTAAAACTTAAGATTCAGGTTCAAAGTTTACACATGATTAATTCAGTTTGTGAATCTACTTCACACTATTATCTTAATTAGAAGTGAAGTTTTTCATTGTACTACTAAGAATGTAATATCTATTTGATCCCTGTGAATTCCATCTGGTGATGTTTATTTGCATAAATCTGTGTTTTGATTGTATTTTTATATTGGACTATTTCCATCATCTAATATGTGTGTTGAATGTCTTTAGAAAAGTTTAATTTTAGTTAAATATTCCAAATGCATTCAACTGTTAGTAATATCACAACAAACAGGTTAGTATATGCACCAACTGTTAGTAATATCACAGCAAACAAATGTTAGTAATATCACAGCAAACAAGTTAGTATATGCACTAATTGTTAGTAATATTACAGCAAACAGGTTAGTATATGCACATGTTTGCTGTGATATTACTAACAGTTGAATGTATTTGGAATATTTAATTAAAATTAAACTTTTCTAAAGACATTCAACACACATATTAAATGATGGAAATAGTCCAATATAAAAATATAGCTAGAACACCATCATCAAAAACCTTCAGAAAAACACTGTGTTTTGATGTTTGAAAAAATATAATAGCAAAAAAAAAAAAATTCTACTAAATTTATAAAAACTTATTAACCATTGTCCTTCATTTGTGCTTTCCAAGTCCATATTTTCTGATAGCAGTTCCCTCCTTTCCATTTTCAAATTTGGCATTCCAGTCACCAATCATATGTTTTGTCAATCTCTGACTGCACATAATCATAATAATTTTAATTTCTGATTCATTGTTTGACTTGAAGTGAAGACCTGTATTATGATATCAATTTGATTATTCAAGGGATTATGTTTAATAGGTCTTTGTTATATCTTTCCTCACAATAAAAGCCATATTATATCTGCTTTGTTATCAAAGATCTCAATAAACGAACAACAATATCTGTCTGATCTAAAATTTATTAAATCTATCTCACCATAACTTTACCACATCAAGCCTTTTTGGGTTTATGCTCTGCATGTTTCATGTTCTAATAATGTTTTTTTCTTCATGGCATTGGGATTTCATTTCACCATACATCTCCACCAAAATATTTCATCTAATCATGGCACAAAAGTCAGATGTACTGGAAAAAAACTTTGGTTCTTTTTCAAAAGCATGTTGAATGCCCTCAATCCTGAAAGATCCATCCATCTAGCAGAAAAAAGTAAGTCAGTTAATCAAATGATTTTTGCTTGGGAAGTCATAATTTGTTAGAGCATCAGAATTGACCAAATTGGGTCGCAGTCCCCCACTTTACCACAGCATTAAAGTAAGCAGAATAAAATATGACAAAACAATAGACAAAGTGCAGAGAAAAAGCAGTCAAGGTTATTATAAGGAGAATGCTGAACTCTAGTAAAATTTCACCATAAGGTGAAGACTCTAATCAAATAAAACATATTACAACCTAACTGACAGCTTTCCAAACTAGTACACACTTCTAAATTAAACATTCACACCATTCATTATGATGGTTATTAAAAAAGAACGTACTATATTAACTATTTAATGAAAAAACATAGCATGATCCTCATCCTGCACAATACTTTACAGCAATGGAGTAGAAAAATTAAAGTTTACCGTAGCTATTTGTGAGTTTGAACAGATAGTTATATAGATACAGCTTTTCTGTCTCTTAAACAGATTATATCAATGCATAAGATAGTTCTGATTCATTTATATAAGCATCAAAATGATCTTGCAGGTAATTCAAAGATTAACTCAGAAATAACATGTACATCATCAGATTTTTGGTGTGTGATATTGAGCAGAACATCTTATAAAATGACATATTGCAGAAGAAAATCTTTCTGCGTATTTGATGTTGATGATGAGAATGAACAGGTAATTCTAGATTGCATACCATGTAGAAGTCAGTATAAATGCAGGAATTAAAATAATTTGGAAAGAACTGTAGTGAATTCTAGAAACTTGTAAAATTATAGGATGAAGTCAAACAAATGATAGAAGAAATCATCATCATCATCATCATCAACCATTCTCAATCCACTGCAGGATGAAGGTCTCTCCAAGTTTAATCCATCTCCGATCTTTAGCTTCTCTTTTTCACAACACCCTTGCACATTTTCTTATTTCATCCATCCATCTCACATGTGGTCTCTTTCTGGGTCTTTTACAATCTCTTGGAATCCAGTTTTAAATTTCAATTGTCCATCTATTATCATTTCTGATAGAAGAAATAACTGTATGGAAAGAGTTAATTATAGTCTCACATGTTAAGTTAAAAAAATATTATTATTATCATAATCAGTGTGGTTTAGCACAGTAAAAATGACAAATTCAAGAACTAAAGGTTCCTGGATTGAAGCTCAACCAGTTACTTTTGATGTTCAAACATTACATGATCTCCTAAATAACTAATCATTTGATTATTATTATGCACTATTTGGTCAATTCTTTACTAGCTTTAATAACTAAAGAAAATTTTTTTTTGACATTTTTGAATATTTCTTATATTATTAGTACTTTTTTGTTTTAAAAACATAAATAAATGAAAGGAGAAACAAAATCAAACTTGAAATAATCACTTGTTTTTAGATCACAATACATTATTTAAATTTTAATATAAACTGCTAAATTATTACAATATAATAAAAGATTTTTTTTTTCCTGTAGGAGGCTAGTGAGGTTAGTAAACAATTTAATAGACTATGAAATATAATTTTGGCAGTACAATTAGAAAAAAAGATAATCATTTGAAATTTAAACCAGCTTACCACCAGTAAATAACAAAAACAATGCTTGGCAAAGATATGGCAACTTGTAAATATTTCCATTCAGAAATGAAGTAAGCCAATACTGCAGTTAACACATAGCCAAATGAGAAAAAGAACTGAATACAAATTCCAGCTATGATGCGATATTTTGGTCCAACTAATTCCATTCCTAATATAATAATAATAAATATATATTTCAGTAAGAATTATTCTAATAACAAAAAATTAAATAAATAATTGAACTTTATGGACAAATAAAATTATACAATAATTTAGGTTATTATATTGCTGATATATATAAATTTTCTATCTAATGGCAAAGAATAGATGATTGCTTAGTATAGATTATAACTATACATAAGAGTGCTTTTGGTAGAAATAACTTGATACTAAAAGGAAATATGCCTATGTGTTTGAAAAAGGTTTTTAATAAATGTGTTTTACCAGTTCTTACTTATGGATCTGAGACTTGGATACTTAATAGAAGAGCAATACAGAGACTTCAGACCACTCAAAGAAATATGGAAAAATGCATGTTGGGAATAACAAGAAGAGACCGAAAACACAATATATGGGTAAGAGAACAAACAGGAGTTACCTGACTTCATTGAAAAAATTAAAAGACTGACGTGGAGTTGGGCTGGATATATTGCTAGAAGAGATGATAATAGACAGACAATTGAAATCTTAAACTGGATTCTAAGAGATTGTAAAAGACCCATAAGAGACCTTATGAGATGGATGGATGAAACAAGAAAGTTTGCAAGGGTGATGTGGAGAAGAAAAGCTAAAGATCGGAGATGGATTGAATTAGGAGACCTTCATCCTGCAGTAAATTGCTAATGGTTGATGATGATGAAGACTTTTAATTATTAAATGGTTTGTTGTTTTCTAGGTATAGAGAAACTTCTGTAACATTTTTGTGAGTTCAATAATATAATCTGCTTTAAGAAATGAAATATTTAGTTTGAAATATTTTTCATAATTTCTTCCAATATGAAAAATCGAATTGCATTTTAACACCTTTCTACAAGCTAATGATGCAGGTTTAATTTCAACTGAATGGGCAAAATCTAACACATTGCCTTTGCGCATCTAAAATCAGATGCTTAAATCATCTATGAATAGCTGCTTATCAAACAGGATTATTTTCCCTCAGCTTCATTTAGGACAAGTCTTAATTGGAAATAATATAACTGTACCTTAAACTCAATAACAAAGGTTCAAAGAAAACTATCCAATAAATATGATATAAGGTAATTCATCAATGAATTTATATAATTAAAGTTTAAACAATATAAGGTCATTTGTAGTTTGACAGATAATCGTGAGAAATCCTTTTGAAGAGAGATATATATCCAATAGTCATACTTTGATTTGTCAATAGCAATTAAATAACTGGCATAAGTCTGCCTTATAAATAAACATTTTATAATCTTAATTAACCATTTTGTATTCTAAATTTTTTAAAATTCTAATATGGTGGCTATCCCCTTAAATAATGTGGCAAGCATTTCACTGGCATACATATTTATTTATTTTTTATGCAATAACTAATATCCATTTAACATTTATAAGATTATCTGTATTTTTGTACATAAAGATGAGGTACCGTTTGAAGGTAGAAGAATGTTAAACAAATTCAGAATCTTTTGGCAATAGCATTTAGACAACTGATTTAAAACCGTCATATAAGTGAAAATTTCATCTGCTTAATACCCATACTCTGAAAATGATCCAGTTTGATGTGCAACCATTCCTCATATCCATGGAACAATAATCAAAGGAATTCCCATGGCGTCCATCTATAACAAGAACAATATCTGTATAATCATAGTATTTAGTAAATAAATATTTATTGGAAATGAAGAAAAGAGGGATTTCATAGGTGTGTATAGCTAAAGGCTTCTTTCCAGAAAGAAATGAACTTGATAAAGATGTCAAAAGCTAATTCCTTACTTGAATGTAAAAAGTTTTAGATTTCAGAATGCTTTTTACGCAATTATGTTTCTAAAACAATACCACAAGTAGAAGTAAAAACTATTAAACTTAATGATTGGATTCCTTTTCTTAAATGTAAGAAAATATAAATTTTATACATAAGAAAATCAATTTGTCATATTTATAATTGTTTTCATTACTATTTAAAGTTTTGCTCATCAATATTTTCATTCATGGTGAAGCTTGGAGTTGTCATTAGGTTGAGAATTATGTTCATAAACATTTTTAACTTTGGAAAAATCTATCAAGGTTTTCATTTCAGATTATAAAACAGATATATAAAATTCTGACTGAAGTAAATTAAAAGTGATTATTTTATATATATATAATATTTGAATACAAATGTGTTGTATATACTTTTAAACTTAAGATACTACATATTAAGGATCAGAACGACTTATGGTCAACATGGATATGATAACAAAATTGGCAAACAAGGACTTTGAACATGCCATCATCATGGTGAAGAGTGGAGAATATTGAAACCTGTCTGTTAAAGCTTGAAGATTTGATCTATATGTATGGGAGATGATGATCTGGACCAACTGATGAGTGCTGGTTCAGCATGAAATATGTATATTGGAGATCATTTATCTTTTTCACATGTTTGTGGTCATGTGTATTGGTTGTATAAGATAAGTGAATGACAAAAGAGTTTGAAAGTCTGAGTTTAAATCCCTTATATATATATATATATATAACTTTCTCAAATGGTAACATCTTTTGACATAGGATAGACACATTATAAGTGAATTTTCATTAAGATCAGAATTAAGGTTAATGGAAAGTTTACTTGGAATACTGGTCCTGATTCCAATAAATGCTCTAGGGTAAATTAAATATATTAAATAGTAAGTCTTAAAAAATTCCAGAAATAATCTTGAAGGCAATAGTCATGGACAACATTATTTTTTAATTTTTAGTCTATATTTTTGCTTTCATGTGAAAGCTGTTGTAATATTTCTTGAAGTTTTGAAACATTATCTGCAAATACAGATGACTTCCCATTACAAAATATAAAAAACAACAACAATGGAATAAGTCTATAAAGAAGGAATCGCCTTGCTGTAAAACCCTACCAATGTTAATCATATAGCCATACATTTTTAATCAATTTAAACGGTTTCTTGTAATCTATAAATATAACACAGAATGGCAATTCATATTCATTGGCTCTTTCTTCAATTTCCTTTAATACTTGAGATAATCGAGTGTGCTATAATCAATTTTAAACTTAATTTCATTTATTTGGTTGGCTTACCAATGTACAATAATCTTAGAAAATATATCAATATATGTAGAACCAACAATCTCCAGTGTAGTTATTGTGTTTTTACATATATAAATCGCATTTCTCATTTCAAATCAATTTAACTTTATTCTTCTTTCTAATTTCATATCATCCAACAATGTCCCATTTAATATGAAATAGTTCTTTCAATTGTTCTGAGCACGTCGTTAAAGTTCAACCTATTACTTCTAGTAGCCGAACATCACAAAACCTCCTAAGAAACTAACCATTCAATTTTTCTTTAATCCTGATAATGCTAACACAATATATTAATAAAGAAACATAAAAAAAAAAAAAAAACAAGATAAAAACATCACTGCAAAAACCAAGAAGTTTGCATAGCCTCTTATAGAAGGACAGTGAGACTGATGAAGGTTTGAGCATCCCATTTTTGTTTTACTTTATAGCTAACAAAATTTAGATATCCGTGTATCAATAAACATCGGACAATTAATTAAATTGGCTATCCAAAAGAAAATTCATGTCTGAATATAACCTGAAGTTTTTTTAAGTTTTAAAAAGCATGGATTTAAACCCAATTCTTGAGCACAGTAGGCACAGAAGTTAATCGCTGTACTACAAAGTCTGTTTTAAAAAAAAAAAATCCAAGGATCTAAAATGATATATTTATATTTAAGATAGAATTTTTTTTAAAAAAAAGTATAATTTGTTTAAACACAGATGTCGCTAATGCAGTGCTCATTAACAGCATTTACTTTTGACAGTTACCTCAATCATCAATCCGAATTTAATATGGTAGAATATGTTGTATTATTAAAATAAGGAAATATTTTGGTTGAGTGAGAATCTCATGATTATCTTTGAGCATTCATTTTTGTGGGAAAACAGGTTTTTATTAAAATAGATAACAACTATTTACTTTCAGCAAAACATTTTTAATAAATAAAAGCTGTCACAATAACATAAAAACGATCTTTTACATGGATACCTAAGTTAAAACTATGCAATGTAATTTTCAAATGATTTAAAAGACAAAACATGTTAACAATTTGCCTAAATTTTTTTAATTTTTTATAAAATAATACGATAAAAATAAAGATGTAAACATATTAATTACATATTCAATAAATTATATATAAATACATTTATTACGATATTGATATAACAACATCATAATAGCTTTATTCAAATATAAATATCTTACATAATAAATAGCTTTAGTAAAATAACCAGATTTTAAGTAGCAACAGCAAAACACCTCAGCCCCCCCCTCAACTTTTTATAAGTGTATTTAATATATAGGGTATATGAGCACAGACTTTCACACGACCCACCACTCTCCACTCTATCTCATAACACTGATACACTTGAACACATATATGTCAAAAAGATAAATAATCAACAATATACGTATTTGATGCTAAATCAGTAATCATCAGTTGGTCCAGATTATCATCTCTACACATATATGTAATAAGTGCACCGATATATATTAAGATAGCCAATCTTCACACTTTAATGGACAGGCTTCAATCCACTCCACACTCCAACTCTTCAGCCGTTCATCCAATTAAAATTCTGATGATGGAATACTCAAAGGCCACCTGTAGGCTGAGATTCTCATCACCCCCATGTTAATCTAAAGTCAATCTGACCCCTCATGTACAGGACAATACATTTAATACATATACAAGAGATGGACAGACATCTCTACTATGTAATAATTGAAATACAGGCTTATTATATACTTGTATCAATATATGTAATATTTAGGGTATATGAACACAGACTTTCACACGACCCACCACTCTCCACTCTATATCATAACACTGATACACTTGAACATATATATGTCAAAAAGATAAATAATCATCAATGCACGTATTTCATGCTAAAACAGCAATCATCAACTGGTCCAGGTTATCATCTCTCCATATATGTAGTAAGTGCTCAGATATATATTAAGATAGACAATCTTCATACTTTAATGTTCAGGCTTCAATCCACTCCACACTCCAACCATCCAGCTAATTGAAATTCTGATGATGGAACGCTCAAAGGCCACCCTTAGGCCGAGATTCTTTAAATGAATGAAATTTCAATTTTTTTAAAAAATAAAAAAATAAAATTGATACCGTATTTTAAACGATTTAATGCGTGTCTCTTATTATTACTAATGTATAAATGCTATTAAATCGATATCGACTTCTGGCTATCATACAGTAATTCTTCAGAATGACCTAGTACCTTACTGGGTTTTCTATCTTAACAAAGATAATTTCAATGTTATGATGATGGCAGCCACCCACATCATTGATTCCCAATCTGTGATACAACATTACGTAGTTAAATATATATACTATATCAATTTCTGATGCAGAAAGAAGTTTGCTGTAAAATGAAAGAAGAACTTTTCGTTCCTTTTTGAGCCTTAAAGCAGGGAACCTTTTCAACTGACAAGCCAATTTAAACTTCCCTTTTTAAACAAGGAGCATAATTTTTTTGTGAATTAAAAATAAAGTAACATCTTTATTATTAACGATAATCCCACATGTAATGACAATTTTTAAATTCGTCAAATCAAATGTAAGGGGGCAGACTTTAAGGAGCTGTACACCCATTATCTTTTAAAAAAATAACACAAAGGTAAATAATTTAACAATTACTCAGATATATATATATATACCAGCAAGCATCACATGATTACATCTCCAATACTAGCACATAACTGTTTATAAACAAAGCAAAGCAAAACTCCATATAGTAGTGCCACCTGGGCTAAACAGAGTAATCAATGGATGCCAGAAGGCTGGTGCATAAAATCCCTATCTAATGCCTACTCATCCAATACCCCCAGACTAGTTTCTGGCTTGTGACCTTCGTCAGTGAGGAGCTTTGGATCTGAGAGCACTGCATCTAGATCTTAGGATCTAATGCAACCCTCTAGCAACCACCTTTTATCTCTACTTAACTACAAAACTATGAGCATGAAATTGAAAACACAAAAAATATTTTAAATCTAAATATAGTCATATGGGTCTGAACTCAGTTCAGCACCTGTATATTTTGATGTCTTTGGCTCTTTAACAACCACAGCCACCACTGCCCTATTAGGCAGGATGGGTGTTAAACCAGCAAGCATCACATGATCACATCTCCAATACTAGCACATAACTGTTTATAAATAAAGCAAAGCTCCATATAGTAGTACCACCTGTGCTAAACAGAGTAATCAATAGATGCCAGAACGCTTGTGCATAAAATCCCTATCTAATGCCTACTCATCCAATATCCCCAGCATCCATTGATTACTCTGTTTATCACAGGTGGCACTACTATATGGAGTTTTGCTTTGTTTATATATATATATACATGAATTAATAAAAAGTTAATATGTTCAACCATCTTTTTAATTTCACATGAAACAGTTCTTTATAAAGTTTCTCTATTACAATACTTTATTAAAAGTCTTTCAATCCGTCAAGCATTGGTGAGCTAGTGGCTAGCATAGCTGCCCGCAGGTCCGCTTTCACTTCCCGGTCAACACCTTTGACAAATGAAAAAAAAAAGTCTTTCAATCCGTTAACTTTCTATATTAATTTTCCACTAGCACTTTCATCAACATTTTTTGATTACTGATATCGGATTTAGCAAGGACCTTACTGCTCATTGCAGTACTTCTGACTCAATAACTGACTTTGTTGAATCTTTCTTTCTTTTACCTCTTCTCTTTACAGTTTTGTAGACACTTCTAACAACTCTGTTAATTAGGCTATCTTTCTTTCTTTTCCTCTTCTCTTTACAGTTTTGTAGACACTTCTAACAACTCTGTTAAATAGGATATTTCATTACAGCCTTATGCAAATTAGGACATCCAGATTAACTTATAATTTGCATAATTTACTTACTGTGCATTTCATTATTTTAGAGTGATGCAATATTTTTTCTATTAACCAGTTATGAACACACACACACACGTACAATGTAACTATTTATTTCACAAACGAATCAAAACATTGCACTTTGTAACTGTTCTTAAACATATTTATATTCTTGAATTTCTTTTTATATTCTGTGCAGATAAATTCTACAGCAGTTAGGTTGCAGTTCCCCTTCAGAAAATGGTTTACAATGATTTTTTTTTAAAAAAAAAAGTGCTCACTTGCACAGAATGTTCTGACTTGTTTATATTTATGAAACTTCCTTTAAAAGCTTTCATTTAAATATTACTTTCTTCCTCAACAATTTTGTTATAATCGCAAAAAATGTTTTGATAAGTAGTGCTTCTTAATACTGGGTTCTTTATTAACCAAAATATTCTCCAGACACATCAAGCACATCGATTGATTATTTTCTATAAAAAAAATGTGTTGGTCCATTTCTTTTGAAATGTGCGATTTTCCGTGTTAATTTTTCTTAGCTCACTTAGTGTAGCCATACAAATATATCTAAAAAAAATTAAATGCAAAATCATAAAACAAAGTATAATTCAAGTTTAATTTTTACTAATATATGTTCATTTGTAAAAATAACTGTAAAAATCACTATAAAAATAAAAAATATCAAAGCATCATGGATTAAATCCACAATCAGCACCACCCAATATACATGTGTAGAATATTGTACCTCTGACAGAATGAACTAAAACTATTATAAAAGTTGGAGGCAAAAAGATGTAGTTAACAACACATGTATGCTTAAGTAGAACATTTTATATATGTTTTTGAAAATGTCTGGGAGCTGGATTGAGAGCTTTTGAGGTCTAGAGTTGGCTCACAGGTTAAAGGTTCTCTACCACTGCCTTAAAGGATAATGTTCATTCCATATATTCTTATCATTCCAGGTGTTGATATTATTTGGTTATTCATATAGTATACGAATATGGATGAATTTCTCACCAACATCATCGGTTAATGTAGCGAGTTTATTGACATTTTATCTTAGAGTTTAAAGTCAAGAAATGCCATGTCCTTCTTGTCAGTTGCTTGAAAACTCTTTAACTGAATGAAATATTAATTTTCTTTAAGACAGAATGAATGTATGTGTGAATGAACTTTTTTTAAGTCGATATTTTGAATCATGACAGACAAAGGTAAGAATTGTCTAATATGAAATGGGTCATTGTTGAAAATTCATGAAGTTAAAAGAAAACGTGGATATGCACTATACTACAAAGGCCAACTTTTTGAAGCACAAGTGGAAATGTAGAAAGTGATGTATATCAGACAGAGTGGCAAAGTTTGTTATTCAACTAGATATCTTATATAGATAATTAAAGTTTATGTCCTAACAAGTTCTCATTGACATTAAGGAGTAGAGGATTTTTATATGGATATACAAAAGACTTTTGATCAGATCAAACATTTTAAAATTCTCATGAGAGACTTTAATACTAGGATTGATAAACAATTAAAAGAATGGGTAAATTTGGTTATGGTGATAAAAATAAGAGAACACGGATTTGTGGAGTTTGCAGGAAAAAACGCTCTTTATATCATGCATTCTTTTTTTAAGAAAAATACTAAATGGAAATGGTCATGGAAGGATACAAATGAAAGTACAGCAGAATTGGATTATATTTTAACAAAAATATATTTCAAGATTGTAATGTTCTTAACAAATTCAACACAGGAAATTTTATGCTTGATTAGTGAGATATAAAATATATATTAAGCAAACTTAGAAAGACAAAAATTAAAAAAAGTAGTATTCGCAATTGATATTCCTAAACTTCAAGATGGTTTATATTTGAACAAAATCAATAGGAAGATAATTAATAAACTGAACAAAGATAGCTAGTACAAAAGAGCAGCAATTGACAAAAAAATTTCTAATAAAACATGACAATTTATGAGGAAAAGGAATATAAAAATATATAAAAATGATCCATTAATATTCTTTCCCTTCCAAAATCCCTGTTGTATCCCGTACCAGAAGTTAAGATTTTAAACTGAGCTTGCATGGAATAGGTATGACTCACACTTACGATTCTCACGTCATTTGATCCGCCATTTTTGTTATGCTTAAAATGAGGTATAATTTTTTTTCTACGATGACATTTCATTTTTTATGATTTTTATTTTTGAGATGCAATTTTTACTTTTTTTAGATTTAGCATTCATAAAACGTTTTTACTGTTGAAATGGACTCTCTCGCCACTTGCTGAGATTATTCAATTGCTAACATATGCATCCATGAGCCTTCTCTTTGCTCAAAAAGATGTATTTTTTTTTCTATGATGAAATTCAAATTTTATTATTATTATTATTATTTTTTTAAATGAAATTTTTATTTTTTTTTTCTTCTCTTTTTTTTTTTAGATTTAGCATTCATAAAAATGTATAGATTCTCATGGCTTGCTATGATTGCTAACATATGTATTCTAAGCTTTCTTCTTTGTAGAAGCTAATTTTAGTGATACTTCAGATCTAGAAACTGCATTGACCAAAAAAAAAAGTCATTTTATTTGCAGGACAAGCATGGGAATTTGCATCTAGGCCTTCTTCATGACCAGAATATGAACTAGGAATCAATATTGATGAGTCGTGCCAGCCAGGAATTCAGAGAATAGTGTTTTTTATTACATATTTTTTATATAAATAAATATGTGTAGAAAAGCAATAAATAGAATTTTAGTCAATTTACATTTCAATGACAATAAAAACATGCACCCTCAGTTATCCACTATCATATATCATTTTCCACACATATATAATCAGTGCTTATAATAAATGTTTTTATTTGATGTTTATTGATTTAGTTACACTTTTTATTCCTTTTATTTTAAAGAAATTTTTGTTTGACTTTTTTTTTTTGAGCACACTTTTTACTTGAAAAGAATACATATTTTAGGTCACACCCCATTTTTCAATAACATAATAATATATAATAATACATTACAATTTACTAAAGTTCTCTTTGCATAATATCGTATATATTATAATACATTACAATTTCCTAAAGTTCTCTTTGCATAATATCTTGTAAACTATTCCTGTTATTTTTTCCCCCACTAAAAACCAAACACATTTCTAAGAGATACCCTGCATGAAAGGATAACCAAACATTTCTAGCAAATACCCTGATATGGAAGGACAGGATCTAGGTCAGCTAGTAAAAATGGAAGTCACCAATCATATTTTTTATGTAATTTTTACACAGAAAAATTATAATCAGGTAAGTGACATTAAATACCATTTTCCCCCAGCATTTTATGACAAATATGAAGCTGTCTATGAAATTATCATTTTAACATATAACTTTCAAAATTTAGAATTTGTAAACTAATATAAAAATAAACATGTTTAGAAATGTTAAAAATCTTTTTTTTTTTAATTTTTTTTTTTAGGTAATGACTATTTTATCAGTTTTATTACATCCTTTCATATTTTCTCTTTCTAACAATACACATATTTTTATATTTATTGTATTCAAATAGAAGATATAAATTATATCTGTTATAATTTTTATTTTAAATTCAAGATGGCGGCCTGACAGTCTAAGAGTTAATTTTATAAAATCTTATGAAAAAGAGTTAATAATGGTATAAGAAAATGTAATTGCATTAGCAAGGAAAGTTATAGAAGTGAATAAAAGTTTCAAAAGTATTTCTGCAAGAAGAAAAAAAGATGGAACTTTTACAAAAAAGAGAGATATCATGAAATGTGTGGAAAAGTTCTATAAAGAACAATATAGCAATAAAGAATAAGAAAATAAAGTATTTTATACAACTACTATATCTTCTGAATTGCTCAGAATTCTTAATGAACAAGTAAAACATGCAATTAAATTTATGAAGATGGGAAAAATGGTTGTTTTACAATAGTGTGTTGAAAACCGCCAGAGGGCATTATTTCTGTGAGAGCGCACAGAAATATGCCATTTAGGTGGCCTACCACCGCTAGAGAACATTCTATTTCCAATGCATAAGCCTAGAAATAGTCCATTGTACAGGGTGGCTGCTGTGTCTATTTCTATGCTAATGCACAGAAACATGAGATTGAATCTGCCGCAGAAGCTATCGTGTCAGTTTACAGCTCAGATCTGTGCTAAGCATTTTTTGATGTGCGATCACATTTCACTTTTGGCTACAGTATTGGATGAGGGTGTCTGGAATTCCGATTGTCAAAACTATTTTAATATTCATTAAGACCACCTCCTCCTCTATCTCCCATCTTTTAGGAATGTGTACTAACAATTATTAGCAGAGTCTCATGCTTCCCTAGCCCCCATTTCCTTCTCAAAAAATTCAGCAAGTGTAGGTGCAAGCACGATTCGGATGAAATCATGCTCTAAGTCCTGTTTCTGCGAGAACAATGGCGAGCTTCATCAAATGGCTGAAATCGGAAACTTGCTCCGAATGTCAAAGATTCTCTGACTGCTGCTGGAAAGGTTATCAAACAAAAGAGCTTGAAGCTGCATGCGTACTGTTCCTGAACAGCCCTAAAAGTTGGTTTTAATTGCCATAAATATATTTATGTGGTTTTTGGTAATTACAGTAAAAAGTTGGTCAACTTTCGAGTTGGAGCGTTCCATTCGGTTAGGAATTGTAACCACCCACCCCCTCCCCCCTTCCCAAAGTTGGACCTTTGGTTGTAAATGGTTTACGTTAAATGGAAATCAATTTATTTGTAATTTATTATAAAACAAAACAAAAACATAAAAAAGAAGCTGATTTCGTAGAATACCCAAAATGCCAAAAAATGTAAGTAATGAGAAAAATAAAAAGTAACTATTTTTTAAAATTCATTTCGATTGATGTACCCTTTTTTTTTTGCTTTCATTCCAAAAATTTTATTTGATAGATAGTAGTTTTAAATGTGATCAACAAAATCAAAAACATACATATAAAAAAAAACCCCAGCCCCCAAAAAATATAAGTAATGAAAAGAATAACAAAAAAAAAAAAATTAAGTACTTTTTTAAATTCAATTTTTTGATTTCTGCATTTTTTTTTTTTTGTTGTTGTTGTTGTGTACAAAAATTTATTTGATATTACTTTACTTTGAAATGTGATAATAAACAAACCGGGTGGCGGCCCCGGCAATATTATATTTATCTTTGTTTATAAACAAACCCCGGCCTCCAACGGTTTCAACCTGCTATTATAAAACAACCGGAAAAACTCCAGGTAATGATGGAATTATAATTGATATCTTAAAAATAGCAGGTGAAGTAGAAAAATTGTTGGCAAAGTTATATATTAAATGTCTAAATAAAAAAGATGTATCAGATTACTAGAGAAGTAAAGATATTAGAAATTACAAACCTATCATTCTTTTATCAGTTCCATACAAAATTTTTATCAAGATAATTATCAATTACCTACAATGAAATGTGGATTTTAACCAATCAAAAGAACAAGCTGGATTTAAAGTGGTTTTAATATAGTGGATCACATCCATGCATTAGAGAAGTCATAGCAATGAATATAAGATACCATTACAATTTGGATTTGTAAATTATGAAAAAATATTAGATTCTATAAACATTTTTCTGTGATTAAAGTATTGGATTATCAAGATATAAACCAAGATATTCTCATATTTTTTATCAAAATGCAATAGCAATGATTATATTACATAGTGATACTAAGCAGATGAACTCTGAGAAGGAAGTATGATAGGGTGATTCCATATCTCCAAAATTTTATAGTAATTTTGAAAGAAGTATTTTGTGATTAAAATGAAAAACTAAGAGAGTAAAAATAAATAGAGATTATTTAAGCCATTCAGATTTTGTAGAGGATGTAATTATTTCTACAAATAATACTTCAGAGCTGTCAGGAAATGTTTCAAGAATTATCAGATAAAAATAAGAAAGTAGGATTAAAGTTAAAAACTAAAAAAGACTAAAGTTATATTCAATGGATTTTCTCAAAACAAGAAAATAAAGATTGCTAATGATGAATTAGAAAAAATGAATAACCACAAATACCTTGGTAAGATTATTAATACAAACATAATAGTTGAAATTAATCATAGGATTAAATTAGGGTGGAATGCTTTTGATACAAATAATTTAATACTAAAAGGAAATATGCCAGATTAATTTCATAGGAAAATGTATGTTTAGATATTTACAATAAGGTTGAAAGCATTGCATTAATTTTTATTGCAAGAAGTAATTAGACTTTCATAATCTTATGTACTTTTAAAAATGTTATAGCTGCAAATCATAAAATATATCTAAGTGATCCTCATATACTATGTGCATGTGCTCTAAATTCCACAATCATTGTGCAGTCTATTATAATAACCTGATTATTATAAGAATAGTTAAGTGCTATATGCATTTAGTTTAATTTCTAATGTTAGTATAATTTAAAGAATTCATTTCAAATATATATATATATATATTGTATTGGAAATAAATACTGAAGCACTGGAATAAAACAATATATATATGTTATTTTTCTGAAGGTTTGTGATGAAGGTATTCTAGCTGTATTTTTATACTGAACTATTTCCAACATCTAATATGTGTGTTGAAAGTCTTTAGAAAAGTTTAATTTTAGTTAAATATTCCAAATGCATTCAACTGTTAGTAATATCACAGCAAACAGGTTAGTATATGCACCAACTGTTAATAATATCACAGCAAACAGGTTAGTATATGCACAATGTTTCGAGAGGTATTTTTCTTCCCCTCTTCTTCAGGTGTTGCTGGCTTGACCAGTGACAGTACTAGCACGGGATTCGAACCTGGGTCCTTAGATTCTTGAATATTGAAATTTAAGGTAACGCTCTAACCAACTGAGCCATCCTGCCAAAGGCAATAGTATGTAGTATGTAGTGAAATCACTACATACTACATACTATTGCCTTTGGCAGGATGGCTCAAATTTCACTACATACTACATACTATTGCCTTTGGCAGGATGGCTCAGTTGGTTAGACCGTTACCTTA
Organism: Epiperipatus broadwayi; assembly: GCA_028023455.1. Classification (NCBI taxonomy): domain Eukaryota; kingdom Metazoa; phylum Onychophora; class Udeonychophora; order Euonychophora; family Peripatidae; genus Epiperipatus; species Epiperipatus broadwayi. The sequence continues at coordinate 3,637,415 of JAQFVV010006291.1, forward strand.
AATTTCAATATTCAAGAATCTAAAGACCCAGGTTCGAATCCCATGCTAGTACTGTCACTGGTTAGGCCAGCAACACTTCACTACATACTGTTGCCATTGGCAGGATGGCTCAGTTGGTTAGAGCGTTACCTTAATTTCAATATTCAAGAATCTAAGGACCCAGGTTCGAATCCCATGCTAGTACTGTCACTGGTCAGGCCAGCAACACCTGAAGAGGGGAGAAAAATACCTCTCGAAACGTTGTGCATATACTAACCTGTTTGCTGTGATATTACTAACAGTTAGTGCATATACTAACCTGCTTGCTGTGATATTATTAACATTTTTTTGCTGTGGTATTACTTACAAACAGTTGGTGCATATAGTAACCTGTTTGCTGTGATATTACTAACAGTTGAATGCATTTGGAATATTTAACTAAAATTAAACTTTTCTAAAGACATTCAACACACATATTAGATGATGGAAATAGTCCAATATAAAAATACAATATATATATTGTATTGAAAATAAATACTGAAGCACAAGATGAATTATATAGAAATTATTTATCCAGCATTCATTCTTTCTGTGAATTTTTATTTATTCAAGTACCATACATTCCAGTCATATCAATAGAGCATATACTCAGAATTATGGGCAGGTTATATTCTACAGGTCACGTGTGTAGTATTCATTGCTTTATTTTATGAACAAGCATTATATATATGCTAGAATAGTTTAACAGTATGCTAATTTAATAGACATGAAGTGTGCATTTTTAGGAAATAATATTTCATTAATACTGTAATGAATCATTAAGTTTTATGAATAAAGAATAATTTATTAATGATGAAAATTAAACAAAATAATTCAATTAACAAGTAATGAAATGAGTCATTATACTCTTTTTTGAAAATTTCCTAAAGACCAAGATAAAAGTTCAAAAACCATTTGTTTCAACTTGTATGTAATAATGTTGCCTATACAAAAATTTTTTGGGAAAAATGTTAAAAGAAAATGGACATGGAAGAATCCAAATGAAGGTACAGCAGAATTGGATTATATTTTGACTAACAGGAAATACATATTTCAAGATTGTAATGTTCTTAATAAATTTATCACAGGAAGTGATCATTGATTAGTAAGGTGTAAGATATGTGTTAATGTAAAACTAGAGAGACAAAAATTATTAAGAAAAACAATATTTATAGTTGATATTCCTAATCTTCAGAAACATTCTAATGAATTTAAATTAGAACTTACAAATCGGTTTCAAGTATTAGTAGATTTTGAGCATGATTCAGATTTGAATGAAATTAATATGAAAATAACTGATACACTTTTAAAAACTGCAACAAAGATAGCTGGTAGAAAAAAGCAGCAATTGACTAATAAAATTTCTACTGAGACTAGAAAATTTATGAAGAAAAGAAGGAATATGAAGATATACAAAAATGATGCATTAAAAAGAATTGAATATCTCGAATTTTGTAAAATGGTGCGGAAAAGAGTTCAAAATGATATAAGAAAGTATAACTGTGAACTAGCAAGAAAAGCTGTAGAAGAGAATAAAAGTCTCAAGAATGTTAAACAACATTTTGGTATTGGTAGGAAATTTATATCTGCAATAAGAAAAAAAGTTGGAATTATTACCAAAAAGAGAGATGACATCATGAAATTGATAGAAGATTTTTATCAAGAATTATATAGTATTAAAGAACAAGTACCTCCTATATCTATTACATCTTCCGAATTGCCCAGAATTTTAAATGAAGAAGTGAGATATGCAATTAAATGTATGAAGAAAGGAAAGGCTCCAGGTAATGATGGAATTATAATTGATATATTAAAAGAAGTAGGTGAAGAAATAGAATTTTTTTTAGCAAAGTTATATATCAAAGGTCTAAATGATAAAGATGTACTGGATGATTGGAAGAATGCAGTAATAATATTAATATTTAAAAAAGGTGATAAAGAAGATATTAGAAATTACAGACCTATCAGCCTTTTATTAGTTTTATATAAAAATTTTACCAAGACAATTACAACTGGTCTACAGAGAACATTGGATTTCCACCAACCAAGAGAACAAGCTGGATTTAAAAGTGGTTTTAGTACAATAGATCATATCCAGGTATTGAGAGAAGTTATAGAAAGGACAAATGAATATGAGTTGCCATTATGTTTTGGATTTGTAGATTATAAAGGCATTTGATTATAAACATTTCTTCAGTGATTAAAGCATTAGATCATCAAGGTATAGATCCAGGATATTGTCATATTTTAAAGAATATTTATAAAAATGCAACAGCAACAATTAGATTACATAAAGATATTGGGAAAGTCAACATTGAGAAAGGTGTAAGACAAGGTGACTCCATATCTCCAAAACGTTTTACAGCAGTGCTGCAAGAAGTATTTTGTGGATTAAAATGGGAAACTAAAGGAGTGAAAGTAAATGGAGATTATTTAAGTCATTTAAATTTTGCAGATGATGTAGTTGTTTTTGCAAATAATGCTTCAGAGCTGCAGGAAATGTTGCAGGAGTTATCAGATGAAAGTAGGTCTAAAAATAAATGTTAAAAAGACTAAAGTAATGTTTAATCGATTTGCTCAAAATATGAAAATAAAGATTGATTATGATGAATTAGAAGAAGTTACAAATATCTCGGTCAGATTATTAATACAGATGGAAACATAATGGATGAAATTAATCATAGAATTAAACTTGGTTGGAGTGCTTTTGGTAGAAATAACTTGATACTAAAAGGAAATATGCCTATGTGTTTGAAAAGAAAGGTTTTTAACAAATGTGTTTTACCAGTTCTTACTTATGGATCTGAGACTTGGACACTTAATAGAAGAGCAATACAGAGACTTCAGACCACTCAAAGAAGTATGGAGAGATGTATGTTGGGAGTAACAAGAAGAGATTGAAAACGCAATGTATGGGTAAGAGAACAAACAGGTGTTACTGACCTCATTGAAAAAATTAAACGATTGAAGTGGAGTTGGGCTGGACATATTGCTAGAAGAGATGATAATAGACGGACAACTGAAATTTTAAACTGGATTCCAAGAGATTGTAAAAGACCCAGAAAGAGACCACATGTGAGATGGACGGATGAAATAAGGTGTGCAGGGGTGATGTGGAGAAGAGAAGCTAAAGATCGGAGAAGATGGATTAAACTTGGAGAGACCTTCATCCTGCAGTGGATTGATAATGGTTGATGATGATGATACAAAAAATTTATTTATTCATATCCTTATTCTTCTTTAGCAGTCTTTTCAGAATTCCAATCTCTGATAGAAGTTTAACAATAGTTGAAAAATAGTTGAAAATTAAACAATCGCACTAGGATTGGAATTAATAATCAATTTACTATTTCTTAGCACTTCATTTCTGTGTAAACCATAGTACAAGGAATAGTTCCATTCTTTTTAATAAATTATAAAATAATTTCAACCTTTTACATGTAGAAAACAGATTTAAAAGCAAATTTATTTTGCTTTCCTTCTTACTTTGAAGAGTGGGGAAAAGAGAAAAAAACTAAGAATGAGAAAAAAAAAATCTATCTCATTAAATATTTGTTTTGCTTAATTTACGTATCAATCGTTTTAAATGTCTCTTCATAAATTTTTTGGAAATATCTCCATAATAAATTTAATGCATTTATTTGTAGAAAAGGTGCAATTACTAAAATAAATATCGTAATCAATAAGGATGCATTTACAAATATGTAATACAGAGTTCTTATCACCAGACCAATTGGTTTTGAGCTTATGGCTCACCTCAGTGATGAGTTAGAACATTCAGACCCTAGATCCAAAATATCAACTCAAAAACACCACTTATTTAATATGTAATATTTAAGTAGAAACTCTGAAATTTTCAAAACATGAAAATGTCTTTAACTCCAGCTATCTAACTTAAATAGCTATATGGGACTGAACTAAATTCAGATGTACCATATATTAATAGCTTTATCATTGCCAAGCCCTAAAAGATAAAATTATAGTAATCAATAAAGCAAGTCATATATAGCATGACATTGTGACATTGCTTTTATAAGCTTGTATTTACAAATATATAATATAGAGAGCATACCGATAGCTCAAACAAGCTCTTAATTCATAAGTGTGGTAAGAGAAAATATTTAAAATCTCTATCTGGAACATTCTTATTCCCAGATCGTTTGGTTTCGAGCTTATGACTCACCTCAGTGAGGAGCTAGAACATTCAGACATTAGATCCAAAATATCAACTCAAAACACCAGCACTTATTTAATACGTAATATTTAAGAAAAAACTCTGAAATGTTCAGACATGAAAATGTTTTTAACTCCAGCATACCAATAGCTCAAAGTAGCTCTTAATTGATAAGTGTGGTAAGAGAAAATATTTAAAATCTCTATCTGGAACGTTCTTATCCCCAGACCAATTGGTTTCGAGCTTATCTTATATTTTTGAAAATATGGTAATGCAATATTGGCATGGCCAGTATTATCACTACACATGCCCTCTCTCCAAGAAGAGAGAATGGAACTGTGAAACAATTCGCTTCTCTTCTTCTATCACAATACCATTTAATAATAATTTTATTATAAAATTTCTTGACTTTTTTTCAAAATACATTTTCTGAAAATAAAAGATATTTCCTTTATTATATAAAAAATATATCATTTCTTTTTCAGAATCATTAATTCTTAAATGAATTTTGAGTTGTGAATGAGCTAATCATCCTCACTATTCTTTAAAGTGAGCTTTCACATCTGGCACGATAAGTTAATAAATGGTTATAACAGCTTATATTTTACTTGTTTTCTCGTCATCTTGAATTTTAATATTGCTTTTTGCAGACATGAAATTCCCTCACTTTTCTGTTTAGGTCTGCCTATTTTAATTATATTCAATTTTTTTGGAGGTATCCCAATTGTACCTTGAATGGAAGATAAAGATGATGATGATTGCTTCTTTTTTTGGACGTGTTTCAGACTGAGTTCTTGAGCATGGTCTCACTTCAGTTCTTCTACCATCTTCATAATTTCTTTTATTCCTCTATTGATTTCTATACAATTAGCATCTTGGATTATAATCAATCTTCATGTTATCATTAGATACATCTGCTTTCTTAAATGGTTGGGCTAGAGAAGGAAGTTTACTTTCTTTATTCTGGTTATGGTAACTCATATCTACAGCATTCAAGAAATCTGTTATTTCTTCAATAGTTTTTCTATCAGTACTAATAACCATTTGCTCGATCCTTTAAAGAAAGTTGTGTCTTATGATCTTGATTATTTGACTTTCAATAATCTTGCATGCAGATAATATTTGCAATCTGGCAAGCTGTCTTCTAAAGAATTGTGTGTGGGTTTCATGCCCTTTGATCCAAAATTTTTCTTGTGTGATCTGATACTTTATTGCTTCTTGCCTTTCTTCAGTTCAGAAATGACTTAAAATTTGCTTTTTGTACTCTGGATAAGTAGTTGGTTTACTTATTAGTGAATTCCACCAATCCTTAGCCAGTCCATTTAAATTGTTGTATGCCATGGCTACTTGTTCTTTCTTAATTAACAGATTCAGCTCAAAATAACTCTCTAAGCTGTCCAAATGCTCTGTTAGCACTTCTTCTGCATCACCTCTAAATTTCAATTTTTAGAAACTGATTGATACTTTTTAATTTTCACCACATCCACATTGGCTTTTAACAACTGTGTCATCTTGCTTTCCTGGTACCACTATATCCTCAGTATGACTCTGATTTTCCTCTACTCTTTCAGTTTATTATATTCTGCTTTCATGTCATTAATACTGAAAACAATTTCTTTTAATGAAGAATTCTTCTTTGAAAGAGTCCTTATCATTTCTTCATCTTTCAGCTCCAAATTCTGTAGATGTTCTCTCAGATTCAACATTGTTACTTGCATATTATCCTATCCTGATAGATCCAAATGCTTTCATGGACCATATTCTGGACACCTACAGACATTTTCTCTATGAACTACCATCTTTTCCTGTATTTTTTCATCCCACTCATTTGGTCATCTCTTCTTTCAGAGTGATTATACAACCCCTAATAAGTATTCTTTCACTTCTTCTTTGATTTGAGGATAAGCTTCTTTCATTTCGTCTTGATTTTTATTCATTTTGTTTATTGCTGATAACATTTTAGCATTCTCTCATTTGTTTATCTCTACTGTCATTATCTTCTTCATTATCTTTTATTAATTCTTGGTTTTTATTTACTGTTGCTAGAAGTGTTTCCAATGCACATACTACTGCTACTGGCTTTTACTCCTCAGGCATTTGCACATCCGAGGTCTCCTCTTTTATCATCATCTCAAGTCTCCACTGGTTGACTTTTTCCAGTATCAAGTGACTCCATACTTATTTGCTGTTCACTGTTTTTCTTTTTTAACAGAGTTAACATTAATTTTTTTTTTTCCAGAATAAAATTTTCAAAACTTTCAACATTGTTGATACTAATTTCCATACAGACAGTCATTCGCTATAGACACTACCATTCACCCATAGTAGAACAATATGTTAGATGCCACCATAATGTGCACAATTTATGTAATGGTAATAAATACTGAAGTACTGGAATAAACAATAACATGAATTATATAGAAATTATTTATTCAGCATTCATTCTTTCTGTGAATTTTTATTTATTCAAGTATCATATACTCCAGTCATAACAACGGGGAGAATGTGTTTTCAGAACTATTGGGGTGATTCTATGGGTCATGTATGTAATATTTATTGCTTTATTTTATTAAGAAGCATTATATATAAGCTAGAATAATTTAGTGGTATGCTAACTTAATAGACTTAAGTGTGCATTTTCAGGAAATAATAAAAATATTTCATTAATACTGCAATACTTATGTGAAATAATCATTAATAAGTTTTATGAATAAAGAATAATTTATTAATGAGGTAAATAAAATAATTCAATTAATAAGTAATGAAATGAGTCATTATGGTCTTCTTCGAGAATATTCTTTCTTGAGTACTTTTCCTTGAAAGACCATAATAAAAATTTGAATATCTTCCTTTGTTTCAGCCAAAATTGCGTAATAAATTTTCCTATAGAAAAGAATTTATCTGCAATTATTTCCATGTAGTATTTTAAAAATAATTCTAAATACTTTGTTATTAGAATATTACATAGTTTAGACTTCAAATAGTTTAAATTGCCATATCATATTTCTATTCTTTGCTAATGAATAGGAAAATATTATTTTAAATAAATTTGAAAATAATTTCCCACTCTTTAATTGCTTTAAAAGAGTTTGTGAATATCTATTCTTTTCTGAATATTGGTAAATTACAAAACAATAGTAAAACATTGAAGTTTCTCATTTTAAAAATGTCTTACCACACGAGTTTGAAAAGAAAAGATTTTCTTTTCTTCAATATTGTGAAGTAATAGATTAAAAATATTTATCAAAGATATTCATATCCTTATTCTTCTTTAGCAGTCTTTTCAGAGTTCCATCTCTAATAGTTCAACAGTAGTTGAAAAGGAATGGAAATTAAACAATCACACCAGAGTTGGAAATAATAAGGAACTTATTATTTCTTAGTACTTCATTTTAGTTTAAACTGTAGTGCAAGGAATCATTCCATTCTTTTTAATAAATTATAAAATAATTTCAATCTTTTACATGTATAAAAAAGGATTATTTAAAAGCAAATTTATTTTGCTTTCCTTCTTACTTCGAAAAAGAGCAGGAGAGAGAGAAAAAACAAAAAATGAGAAAAAGAATCTTTCTCATTACAATATTTCTTTTGCTTAATTTACATATCAATGTTTTAAATGTCTCTTCATAAATCTTTTGGGAATAAAGGAGAAATTACTAAAATAAATATAATATTTAACACAGCATTACGCTGTTGCACATGCGCTTTGAAGATTTTAACTATAAATGAATGAATACTAACACTCAACCACATGATAAAGTTTTCGAGTGTTAGTATTCATTCATTTATAGTTAAAATCTTCAAAGCGCATGTGCAACAGCGTAATGCTGTGTTAAATATTACAGTTTACAAACATCGTGCTATAAAAATGATTTATTTAAAATAAATATATTTTTGGAAATACCGATAATGTGATGTTGGCATGGCCAATATTATCACTACAATATTTTAAATAAAACAAAAATAAAAATCAATAAAAAGCAGTTTTAACTTTTGAAATTTTAATTCTCCTGGCAATCACTGGCATTATCTTTACAAAACACCACAAAAAAATTGACAATGTTACCTTTTTCAGGCAAGTATAACAAATTAAAATTTAATGTAATGTAGACACTATTATATCTTTTAATCAATAACTTTCATTACTAGAAGACCACTAGATGAATTAGTGTTATAGTTTTATTTCATTTTTTTTTTTGAGATGGAAAATAATGACTTAATATATATATAATTTTTAATTTTAATTTTATTATTTATATATTGTACATAAATTTTGTTCTGTATATATTAAAAATGTACAAGCATTTTATTATTGTTTATGCATAAATATGTATAATTGTTAATTTACATTTCACATAAGTATATACAGAACATGAATGATATCAGCATAATGATTTAAAATCAAATAATATGGATATGGAAAGACTACAGTACTAAAAACATTCTTTATTTGTTTTCTAATTTGTGGAATTAATATGAACTTTATCCCTTAAATTATGAATGATTTTTAAAGTATCTTACTATTAAAATTTAATATTCTAACCTACGGTATTTGAATATCAATATCTATACTCGGCAGGATGGCTCATTTGGTTAGAGTATTATCTTAAAATTCAATAATGAAGAATCTAAGGATCCAGATTCGAATCCCGTGCTAGTACGGTCACTGGTCAAGCCAGCACCATCTGAAAAAGAGAGAATAATACCTCTCGAAATGTTGTGCATATACTAATCTGTTTGATATGCTATTACTAACAGTTGAATGTATTCGGAATATTTAAATAAAGTTAAATTTTTCTAAAGACATTCAATATGCATATTAGATGATGGAAAAATACAACTAGAACACCATCATAACAAATCTTCAGGAAAACATTTCAGATATACACTTTTCACAAATTTATATGCATTCACCTGTAAGCATCAGTGGACCACTTATACTTAGAGCTTATCTTTATATAAACCAATCTTTGCTCACTGTGCTAAAATACAGGCTTTAACCTATTGTGTGTCTGATATCTAACTTGATAAGATGAATTGTACAAACTTATTCATTCTGCAGCAGAAGAGAGATAGAATCTCATTTTTAACCACCTGTGTTATATTCATAAATGAAAATGTAAATGTTCGTTTGTTCAAAATCTTAAATCTCCGAAAGTTCTTCGATTGCTTTGAAATTTTGACACAATGTTGCATTCGAATATGCACGTGTTTTTATATACCTACTACTATATAATATCATACCTGTGACAGGTAAAAACATGCTTTTTTTGAAAAACAGTGCTATCTGTTGGACGTAAAAGCAACACACACTATACTAAATATTTTATGATTCCATTCAATGTTTCCGATTGCATTGCTAAATTGAATTTCCATAGATTTTGATTTATTTTCATTTTGATTTAATTATTTCATGAGAGATTGCAATTCCCAATTCGATTGGCATTTGCAATCACCATCAACAAAGCTCAGGGCCAATCTTTAAAATTGTGCAGTTTAGATCTAGATATAGATTGCTTCTCACATGGACAATTATATGTTGTATGTTCTAAAGTCGGCAAACCAGACAATCTCTATATCTGCACAGACAACGGAACAACAAAAAATATTGTATAATCACAAGCATTGTGAAATTAAACATATTAGAAATGTGTGCTTTCTCCTATCTTTCTTTTCCATTTAACCAGATTGAGTCACAGCAATGCATAGCTAGGTACAGCTAGTTACTATATAAATGTGAAAATTTGCTTGTTTGTGACTTTATAATTCAATAAAAATTTAATCAATCTGCATGATTTTCTTTTTTTTTTTAACTTTTTCAGCGTTGTCGGCGTACTTTATGCGCTTCGGCTGTTGATGATGTGTTATTTTCTTTCTTTGCTGATGTAAAAAGTATAATCATGACGCCGAAGAAAATATGGCCGTTTTATAGTTGTATATGTTAGCTTTCAAACGATCTTTATTTCAAAAAAATCGGTTGAAATTTGGATTTTTGGCAAATTTTTTAATCAACCACAGTATTTAATTTTTTTGTTTTTTTGGTAATTTTTGTACTTATCACGAAATGATAAAAGACATAAAATGTTTTACGGGCTGGAAGTGAAATTTTCTCCAGTATTATTCACAAGCAAGGCTTACAACAGACAAACAACATAATTATTTGTAAGTAAAATTTTTTAATTTTTTGAAAAAATATATTTTTTATTAATTTTAGTTTGTAACTAATTAGTGTGTGCTAATTTGTAGTTATATATTTATTTATTTATGTTCATATACAATTCATATCTATCGAAAAATTGGCGTGTGTGTAATTATATATTTATGCTCGTATAGAATTCATATTTATCATAATTTTCTAAAGGTAGTTTGTAATACATTTATTTATGCTCACATAGAATTCATATTTATCGAAAAATTAGTGTGATTTAGTTTGTAATTATATATTTACTCATATAGAATTCATATCATAATTAACTTATTAGTATATAATTCATATCGTAATTATCTAAAGTTCTATCTACACTAATCCTCTTATTTTTATAAAAATAATGATTTTCAAAAAGTATACTTTTTGAAAATCATTAATTATGTTTATATAAAATGGTTTACAAGCAATGGGTTATAAAACTTATAATCAAATGTATACAAACATTGTATACACACCAACATATAATCCAATTCTGAAACTTGTTTATGTTTATGCTTGATCATGCTTTGCTTTTGCTATATGTTTCATAACATTATTTTCAAGTCTATAGACTATATACAAATAAATTATATCTGTGATACAATAAATATAAAAAGATAGCATCACTTCTGTACCAAAGAATATAAACATCACTTGTGCAGTACATACATAATATAAACATCACTGGTGACCACAAAGAATACAAACATCACTATTGTACACACAAAAAAAATATAAAATGAAGAGATGAAACTCATTTTATCAGTGATATAGAAAGTAGCCTACAATTTCTAGTTTTAGACAGACAAGAAGCCAATTGCTATGATGATTTCTTTTGTATCTTTTATTAGAATGAATCTTTTTCTTTATAGACGCCTTTGACATTTAGAACATTTGGGGTACAAGATAAAAATGAAGAAGTCATATCCGACTTCTTTTGGAGATTTATACATGTTTAGAAAGACAATTTTGTAAGGAATAGAAAGAAATTATCATTGAAGATGTATTTTGAATTTTAGTTAATGTTAATTTCCAAATTATGAACAAACAATAAAATAATAATTATTTTGGATGTGAAAATTTCTTTTTTTCCTTATTTTTTATATAGTTATCACTATTTATTTTATGCTTATTGTTTTCCTTAATTTTTCTAGTTTCTAGCAATGTAATTGTTTTTGCTCTAACATAATTAAAACTGAAGTTATTATGAAAATTGGGTCTCAGGCCAGTATTTTAAAAAGTTCAATATGGCGGCTTGAAGCCAAAGTAGTTAATATAATTTTACTGGCAAACAAATTTTTGCTTTAATAGTTTAAAAAAAACCCTGTAATTTGCAATACAAAAATACATATAAAATCTATATTGTAATTATTTTTAATCAATGTCATAAGAAACCAAAAAAGAGGCCAGCATTGATTAAAAGATTACAGAGTAAAAAATTTTTAAACGAAAAATAGTTTTTGATTTTGCAAGTATATTTTATATTAATTAAATTGTGTTTGTAACCATGCATTTATATTCTTATTTGAATAATGACAATTTAGATCAGTTATAATAATGAATTTGATAAATTTTTAGGATTTCATTTTAAATATATATTTCACTAAATAGCACCTACAGCAATTGATAAACTTTTAGAATGTTAGTTAAAATACATTTAACATATGAAAAGTAAATTTCAAAATGGTGTGGATATAGCAAAAAAAAAAAAAGATTCTCACATGATAAAGATCACATGCTCACTATTTCTTAGGCTTGCTCTTAACTGTTATTAAAACAGGCAAAACTCTATACGTATTGTCACTCAGTACAAACCAGAGTAATCAATGAATACCAAAAGGCTTGTGCATAAAATCCCCATCTAGTGCCTACTCATCCAATATCCTCAGACTAGTTTCTGGCTCATGGCCTTCATCAGTGAGGAATCTTGGATCTGAGAGCATTGCACCTAGATCTTAGATCCAAGATTCCTCATTGACGAAGGCCACAAGCCAGAAACTAGTCTGAGGATATCGGATGAGCAGGAACTAGATGGGGATTTTATGCACAAGCCTTCTGGCATCCATTGATTACCCTGGCTTGCACTGAGTGGCAATATGAAAGTTTTGCCTGTTTTAATAAAGTAAAGATGTTGCGGTTTGCATATTGAAATACATATTAAAGAAATGAAGACATATTAATTTTTGATAATCCAGGCAAAATTTTATTGAATAAATATATTTTAAATTATTCAAACTTCGTTTGGACTACATATTTAATTTCTCACTTGCATACTTATATATATTACAATGATATTAAAATTATGTAGCCATTTTAAAAATTATTGTTTATTGTATTTAATAAAATTATATTTTTTATTGATACTGCTGTTGAGAATTTTTTCATGTAAATATATTTTAATTATCAAACTAGGGGGCAGTTAGAGAAATGGAATTAGCTAGTAAAAATTTTATTGGGTGTTCACTACATCAAAAATCACAAGTGGAATATAAGTGAACAATTGGAGTTTGAAAGTGGAATATGTAAATATATTTTAATTATCAAATTCGTCTAATAATAGCTTAAAGGACAGGTAGAGAAATGTAAAAAAATAATGGGGGAAATTTTTATTTCATATTCAATACACCAAAAACTTAATTTAAATTATAAAACATTAAAAAATTTCTACTGCTCAGAATATAACTTCCATATATATATAAAAATTAGAAATATATTTTAATAATCAATTGCAGTTTTGTTTTTATTATTATTTCTACTAATGCATGAAAAGCCCATGGGGTGACTTTGCTCATATTAATAAAATAAAACAATATAATGTAATTGAACATGAAATAATACATGAATTATCAACAGCAATTAAAAAAGACCTTCAACACTTGCTGTTAATATCTCATGCATTTTTATTTAATGTAAATATTATTTCAATATATTTTAATTATCAACTACATTATTTCATTTATTCTAATATCATGAGCAAAGTCACAGGTATATATATATATGAATATATGTAAGTTGTCTTTAAAAGTTGGATGGTGAGAGTTGTTTTTTCCTTGTTTACCCGCTAAGAATTTATATATGTATGATGTATGTATGTATATATATTAATACAATTCTTCATTACTGTTCTAATTGTTATTTTCAGTAAATTTAAAAACAAAATTAAAATATCTGCATATATATATATATTTTAAAAATTGAACTCTTCTCACCTAAAACAAAGGCAACAAGAAACACCCCAGATGTAGTTGCACCTATTACAATCCTCACGGTAACAAATGAATAAAAATCTGGCATTAAAGACGCCAAGCATCCAGAGCCAGTCATAAGCATAATAGAAAGATAAAAAATCTTCTGGCGTCCAAATCTGAAAATAATAATAAATTAAATATAAGTATACCAAAAGTACATTAATGCCAATTTTTTTATTTCTCACCTGTCAGAAAGATATCCAAATATTATTGAACCAAGAAGAACACCAACCATAAACACAGACTGGCCCAAAGTTTTAACCCAATTTTGATCACAAACAAGTTTCCACTAAATAAACAAATAAGGATGTGTTAATGAAATAAATAACCACATTGCAGGATTCATCTGTAATTATAAATAAACAATGATAAAAAATGATACTAAAGAATAATACATGTTACAAATAATAATAAATGTTGAATATTTTTGCATAATAGAAAGCTTAATTAGGAGATTCAAAATAATTATAATAAATCTTGGTAACATTAAGCAAACAAATGGAACTTAAATGACTACATCAAATAGAAGTCTTCAGTAATAGTGGCAGAAATAAAATAGTACACTCATTTACAATGCAAATACTAATTGTAAAAAATACATATTAATTAATAAATGATGTTAACAGATAAAATTTACAATTTGGCATATAATTTTTTAAACATTTACATTAGGTCATAAATGTCCGCAAAATAGCTGTAATGAAAGAGGTCTTTAAAGATTATTAGTTCATATGAGATTTTTTATTTTCTTGCAGAAAAAATATATAGAGACTGAGTGCAAATTAGCCATACTGTTTTACCTGTAATGTGCTTCATATTTATTTGCATGAATTCCTCAATGATTGATATTTCATTAAGATATATCATTTTTGCGACTTAGATGTGCTGATAATATCCCTGATAAAATGGAGGAAATATTGATCAATGATGGCAACATGTATTCTCTTTCCTGCCACAGGACCAACAAGTCTATTATCCACCACAATCACATTACTTTCTGCAGGCATTTTTTGCTCAAAGAAATATTTTCTTGAGATTCTCCAGGTATATAAAGTATTGTATAAATCCCTTCCAGATTTTCTCTTAAGTAGTCTTAACTACCTTCTTATGCAAAAGTACTTGCAATTAGTGAGGATGATGCTAACTAAATGTTTAAATAGATAAAATTCATAGAAATTTTTGGGATGAAACTAATTAAAGGTAAATCTGCAATAAAGAATGGAAAAAATAAAAGATTGAGATGGAAAGGAATTAGAAAAATGGCATGATTGGCAGCAGTGTGAGAATTTCAACACTTAAATAGGATTTAATAAAGCAGGTAGTTATTTTAAGGATCATTCTAAAAGGTCTGTTAAGTATCATGTAACGGAATGCAGATTGACAAAAGTAATAATAATCAGCAATGGATAAAGACAATTTAATATTTGATTTGTTTGAAGGTGAAAAATTAAGAAATTTTAAACCCATCACAATATAAAGCAAGTAAAAAAGATTCTAATATATATTTATTATATTAAATGATTAATGATAATTATAAAATATAAAGTAACATTGTGCATTGCTTGACAATAATAAATGAGGAAACAAATAACATTTTTTGAAAGAACACCATGTCATAGAGAAATGGTAAATTAAATGAGAATAGATTAAATTGTAATTAAGTAATGTTTGAAGTTGATTAGAATTAATGTGAATAATCAGATTTAAATAGGGCTACTATGTATCTGAAAGCACATATTATTTTTATTATTTTAAGCATGTATATTGTGTATTCATTAATATGATATAAAATGTCAATATTATTTTTATATATGTTTATTATGATAACAATAATATATAAATTAAACTTAAATATTTTCAATTATATTGTAATCATTATCAACTGGAATCATATAGGAAAAAAAAAGCAAAAACAATCCCAGATCACACAAACACTATTAAATGAAAAAAGTCATCATAAAAAAAGAAAAAAAATTGTCTTGTATTGGTGGTCAAGAGGTCAGCGCGACTGCCTTGCACTTGCAGGCATTTGCCCGGGTTGCGGGTTCGCGTCCCGGCCGATGCTATGACACTTAAAAAAAAAAAAAAAAATTGAAGAGGCTATTTTTATAAACCAATTTAAAGATTGAAAATTAAATCGACAATCCACTAATATAGATTTACATAGTTTTTGGAAAATCACGTGATATTAATTATTGTTGTTTTTTCCCGTCTATGTGACTTCATTTGGTAATGATTACAATGTAATCAAAAGTATTTGTGCTTAATTTATATATTATTATCATTTACCATTACTATAATAAAAATTGATATATAAGTTTATTAATATAGTTCTGTGAGTTACAGCGTTGTCTTAAAATTCGATATTCGAGAATCTAAAGGTGTAAGTTCGATTTATGCTAATACTGGCACTGGTTAGCCAACAACACCTGAAGAAGAATGAAGAAATGTTGTGTAATTACTAACCTGTGTTCTCTATTGGTGTGTCATTACTAATGAGTTGTTTATATTTGAAAAGTTTAAATACAATTTAAAATTTTCTATGCATTCGACATTTTAATGATGGAAATAGTCCAACATATTATCACATATATAAGTTTAACTGAAATTCTACATATACATATAAATGGCTTTTTTTATTTTTTCAAATATAACAATTATTTAATGACACCTCAATCCATTCTTCCTGAAGGGAATAGAAAACAAAGAATACATACAGAAAAATGAGAGTACTGGCAAAACATTGAAGATTATAGCCAATAACAATTTAATAACAATATTCTCTAAAATACACACAAACCACACTTCAGACTTCATAATTCAAATAATACACAGCTATTATTTGCAAAATGTGTGTGCATATATAAAATCTTAATATCACAATAATTATATTTCTTATAATACTTCTTTCATATACACTTCAATGCAAACAAATTTTCTTAAAAAAATTTATTTTCCTTACAGTTTCGATTGTCCAGCAGTCTTCATCAAACCTACAATATCACTTCATATATATAAAATACACATATGTATATCAAAATATACACATATATCCCCTACATACATACTGAAGCGGAAAATATATTACACATATTTTTGTTTCACTGTCTGGTGATTCAAAATCTTGAATCAGAAGTTTAGACCAGCTATATATGTGTTAAATCACTAGAGAGTGAAAGGACACACAAGTTTTAAAACCCTCATTTATTTTTGTACTTTCATAAGTTAAACATTTTTATTATAAAAGAACACTTAATAATTTTAAGTCGGAAATATTTCCATCTCTTTAAGTAATCATGTATGTGTGTTCAAAATTTGCAAAAACGCATTATTGATAAAAATATATTTTTCATTATTAAATATTATGTATATTTATTTTCAACAATTCAAAACAAAGCAAAACTCTCCATATAGTAGTGCCATCTTGTGCTAACAAGAGCAATCAATGGATGCTTTGCTTTGAATTGTTTAATAACAATTATGTGCTAGTATGAGATAGTGATCATGTGATGTTTAGTGGTTTATATTTATTTTACAGTTCGTGTGTTTTATTTTATGATGCAATATCGAAGAAAGTTCTAGAGAGTAATTAAAATAACTCTGAAACTTTTAAATAAAAGAATATTCTAGATTTAATTTAAAAAGGGTATTTAATAAATTAAAATCCCTTAGCAAACAGAATGTTAATGAAAATTATATCTTTTAAATCTATTTCCATTCTCGAAATAGATTAAAACAATACTCTCTAGAACTTGTTGCATTATCATTGAAGATAAACAATAGGTGCATTCAGACCAGGTAATGGACATCCGGGCCTTAACAAGAGGAGAGAGAACATTCAAGAAGATTTTGCTAATGTATAAATAGAGCCGAAATTTTAGGCTGTCTCTTAGTTCGCCATCTTAAACAGTGTTGCAGAATGGACCCACGTCAATTTAATTTTTGAAATATGAATCCGGAGTAGAGGGACTAAATTTGCTTTCCGTTTCTTCTCCAAAATCGTTTCCATACTGTTATGACAATCTACCATCTCCACTTATGGACTGCCTAATTTAAATGCTGTAATAACTATCTCAAGATCCCAGCCATTATTTTTCAAAGCTCTGCCTTGCTAAACTGTGTTTTCCTCATTTATAATTTTACATTTTCCAATTCGTATGTATGTCAAGACATCAGGAAATGAAAGGTAAATCCTAATCATGCCGCTAATATGAACTCTTTAAAAACTTTCAATTTAAAACCTAAATAATTATAATGTAATTCTCCTTCTATTTAAACATGACGTAATACTAATTGTAACCATTCTATAACATAATGACTTTCTCTTTCTGTTATAAAAATCTAATGCATGAATCTATAATTTTATTTTATTTTTATACATTTCTTTAATGGGTTTCACAATTTCTATTTTTAATATTTTAAATGCGGCAAACTTTTAATTTTAATATTATAAATTTTGTATGATTTAATTTAATATGCTAATAGTTCAATCGAGCGAACCGATCCTAAATTTTCTTATATTAGATATCTTAGATTTTATAGGATGTTAAATCGTAAATGTAAGCTTTCTTACCAAACTAAAAGTTCGCTCAATTGAATAATATTTTAAGTTATTCTATTTGCTTAGTGGCAGATTATTCACTGCTACATTTAATATGTCACTTTATTGCTATGTTTACGCTATTGATTTTATTTTCAAATTATATCATAAAGTAAATTTAATAACCTACCTGTGCTGTTTTTTATTATATGGTCAATTATTTGCCCATCACGCCATCTAGTATGGAAATTATTTATGGAATTAATTACTAGCTAGCATATTAATATTTGTTTAATGAAGGAAACAACAATCCCGCTTTTATTTGTGACATCATAACTAATATTAAAGGTCATTTGCATACCTTTCAAGAGGGATCAAATTATTTCATATCATTATGCTAGATTCTATTAAATTACGAGAGCCTTAATCCACATATCAGCATTATTAAGAACCTGATTTATTTTTATTATTAGTGTTGCTTGGTTTACATAACGTTACAAAATTACCTCGCTTTGCTTTGTCAAACTAAACCCCGGAGAAACGAGATTCTTTTACTATGATATATCGGGGTTTGGAAGCACCAACTCTTGGATATTGTCAGGTGGTGGTTTAGGCTCTGCATGGGTTAATACTGGAAAACAGGCCATGATATTCTTATGTGATACCACCTTTTTCAAATGCTGACCTGTGTACAGGCACATTTCATTTCTTATAAAATTGATGAAGCGTTCGTCCTAAAACAGACTCAATCATTTCTAGCATTATTACTTTAGTCAGTACCGCGATTCTTATTTAATATTTTTATATTTGCCCATTTTAAATCTGTAAGACTTAATGCCATGAGCTCTAAATCCATCTCATTTTTGTTTATATTATAAGTTAGGTAATGTCATTTTAAAGCTTATTTAAGCTACTCGCCCTCTCATTGAGACAATGCTGAGTGCGCTAACAAATAATGCTAAGTAAATCGTTTCCAGTCAGAAAAGAATAGAATAAAATATAAATAACTTTTCTATTTAAACATTTTGAGGTCTAATGACTATTGAAGTGAATAATGTAAATTATAAAATATTTTCGTATGTGGTTCAAATGAACCATAATAAATTGATGTAACTTATATCCTATTTCTAAGGTCATTTATTTTTCATAAAATAATCATATCATCCACGTTATATAATATGGTAAAATTGGTATCTACTGTTAGCATATTAAGCCGCATCTTTTGACTATATGTACATTTTTTTATCATCGTATTCAATTGCAGATTTGTGTATTATTTAATCAGTAACTTATGTTCTATTATATAATTTTTTCAGTGCTATCTATAAATAGATTCGCAACTGTTTATTAAATTAAATATTTGTTTATTCATTTTTTCTAATTAATATTAATAAATTATTAACTATATAATTATTACTTAAGTCTGCTTTGCCTCATGATTTATGCATACATATCGTTAATTAGATTGCATTATATATAGCTGATTTCCACTGACCTTAGGCCAATTTCTAGATTTATTAATGAATTTTATGAAAAGCCTAATTATAATCTTAAGCTATTTCATTCTGGTAGGGGCTGGGGTTCGAAGCCTAGTAGTTTATAATTCCCTGTAGATCTCTTCTTTCTCTGCTGTTGCTCTGGGACGGGTATGAATAAAATTTCATTTGTTATCATCAGAAATGTTGTTCGTAATGTTATAGATCTAGAAAATAGGCAATAGGGCAGAGTTCATGATTGTTCCTGACTTATGTATCTTGCACATGATTGGATTCGAGGTACTTTTGCCTAGATGCTAGCTCTTGTTAGACGAACATACAATTCTGACCGGTATAATACATAGATATATATTATATTGTTCAAATATTGTAGCTCTGACGAAGACTGTTGGACAGTCAAAACTGTAAGGAAAATAAAGAAGTTTTTTAAGAAAATTTGTTTGTATTGAAGTGTATATGAAAGAAGTATTATAAGAAATATATATATGAAGATATGCAAAAAAAGTAAAAGAGAAGAATATCACAATAATTACATATTTATTATATTCAGTTTTTGATATTTCTGACTAAAATATAAATGAAAAGATTTAGAAACAGATTTAAGATTTTACATAAAATCTTAAAAAAAATTAAAATACAGTATTAATTTCAATGGGAATTTATTCAGGGAAAAAAATTACTGATAATCATACTTAATACAAGATGAATAACTGAAATTACATTGTATATAAGAAGGAAAAAAGTTAGTTATTGATAAATAACCAGAATCATTAATTGACACTGATGAAAATAAGAAATAAGCATAACTCATTATAGGTTGGACATCTGCTATATAAAAGACCAAGTTGCTGTATATATATGTGATGGAGATTTTTTTTTTTGTCTTTTATTTTGATTATTTCAAGTTTATTTTTGAAACTGTTTGAGTGTTTTCGACCGTTATTATTACAAATTTAAATTTGTATAAGTTTCCTTCATCTGTGTAACAAAGAAGTTTCTTTCTTCTTTATAACTAAAGCTCCCTGAAAGTGCATTCAGCTTTATCAGCTTTATGCTATAAAAAAAAAAAAAACACTTCATTGCATAAACAAATATATGCAAATTTGAATTACAAACACAAAGGGAAAACTCAATATTGTAGAAAATGACCCACCACTTCCACTCTATCTCATAACACTGATACCCTTGAACACATATGTCAAAAAGATAAATAATCATGAATATATATTTCATGATAAACCAGCAATCATCAGTTGGTCCGGATTATGATCTCTACACATATATGCAATAAGTACTCAGATATATATTAATAGAGCCAATCTTCATACTTTAATGGACAGGCTTCAATCCACTTCACACTCCAATTCTTCAACCGTCCATCCAATTGAAAATCTGATGATGAAATGCTCAAAGACCATCTTGAGGCTGAGATTCTCGTCATATTATGAATGTTTTTTTTTCTGTTCATCTATTTCACATCAGCTTTCAGAATTTCTTTTGCTGCTGTTTATATACGTTTCATTTTGTCACAGGAGTTTGCTGCATTTGAATTTTCCTTCCCAATAATGGCTTTTGGAATTGGGTTTTTCTTAGGCATTGATGTGATGGGAAATTGGATTTTTTTGCAGTATTTACATTTGGCATTATCACAGCTTACTGCTATGTATCCACACTGACCAAAAATAAAACATTTATTCCATGAATAAATAATAGCAATATATGTTCCTGGTTTACAATATGAACAAGAATGCTTAATGAAACAACACTGTCATGAAGCTGTACTTTAAAGTTATAGGTGTATCCATAAATTGGTAATGGCATGTCTTTGAGATAAATTGGCTGATAGTTTAAAATGTTACCAAAAGTTTCATGAACTTTTTAAAATCATTTGTGTAGTAATTAAGATAAGTACTTTTTTTAAAACTCTGGTGATTATATTTTGCCTGTTTTGATTGACTGTTATTAAAACATAATCCTCAAGTATTGTGATTTTTCTTTTGAAAGTTTTTCTGTTCCATGTCAAAAAATTCAAGCATAATACACCTGTTGTTTGGATAGATGACAATCTGCAAAATGCTTTCCCATAGGTTATTTACCTTTAAAGCCTTTTAGAGCAATTATCTGGGAAATTTAAAGACAACAATTAAGATTGGTAACAGCCACTATTTTCAAGGGAGGTGAAAAAACTTCTCATTTATGGTTTACAAAGCATCTTCATTCCACATTTACAGAAGCCTCGGTGCTAAAAAAAATTAAGATTTGGAATGTCATTCACTGTTGCTTATTTGAGTTGCATTTTGTAAATTCAAAGTTTTGTTTAAAGTATCTTTGACTATATCAACCTAATTGGTTATTTTCACATGTGTTTCATTCATGGATGCACTCATATTTGATGATTTCACTTGCGAATGACAAATAAATAAAAATTTTCCCATAAACCTTATGCTTGCTATTCGATGAGCTGGACATAATAAATAAATTATGTGTTTCTTTCCCGATAACCAAAATTCTGTAAGCATAAATCTAATGATTTTTTTAATAGAAGATTTAAAAACAACAACATATGAATTCAATGTACATGTAAGGAAATAAGAATGCAATCATGATGCCATTAAAAAAAAAAAAAAAATTAAAAATATTACTAGTAGGAAAAAAAACTCTTTGACATATGTTTGTATTGTAAAATATAAACACTATAATATAATGTAGCTATTCCTCAAATGACAATTTGAGGAAAAATATTTACATGATGACAATTCCAGGGCAAGCATATAAAACATGGAAAAATGGATTATATTTTCACTGTGTATACTGTTTGCATTAATGAAATATTCTGTTATCCTTGTAGTATTACCAATAATTTATTCTTTAAAATATTATTTTAGTTTTTGCATGTATAATTTACAGTATGTATTATTTATTCATTAATATAACACAAAATACTAAAAGTATAAAAACATTGTTTGTATAACTGTAGTAAAATTTTAATGATTTTAATAGCTATTTTGGTTACATGATATTTATTTTAGTTTCTAGATATGTTTATTTTGTCTTTAATTAAATATCAAAAGTAAACAGCCAGTTAAAGATAAGGTAATCTGCCTTGATATTTATTATATAATAAATTTAGCTTGACTTTCCCCAGCTGAAAAAATAAAATATATTTTTTACAAAAAAAAAATCTAATACATAAAAAAAAGCCTTTTATTTTAACAAATAGTTAATATAATAAAGAGATTAGAATTAAATCAAATATCGCCTCCCATTACTATACTCTGTTTTCAATAGAGGCACACTATATACTAAAATTTTTATTTAACTGTAGCAAAACTGAAAAAGATATTGTGATAATATTTTTGCAATATTTTATAATACTGGAAGTGTGCATATATGTATATTGAGAGTTATGTTTCTCATGGCATACAACAACATAGTAGTGTGTATGCACATATATATCATAACACTTGTAACATAGCACCCAATAGAATAGTGTGTGTGTGTGTGTGTAAATATATATAAAGTTGAAAGGAAAAGTAGAAATAAGCAGACAAAAATTTTTGTAGATATTTTTACATGTCACTGGGAATAATAACAATTATAAAGGGTTAAATAATTCTGAATGTAAAATAAAATTTCATTATGAAATAAATAGTTTAAAAGATCTAAATAAATATTAATACTATATTTTGATTTTGAAATTAAAACAAGCATGTTTTCTGGTAACTGTAAAAATGTCTATTATCTATTTTTTAAAATCTTTGTTACTTTCAAAAAGATTAAAATTATTTTTAATCAAGATAAAAACATGTTTTTAAGTTAGTGTTTTGTCATCTCAGCTGACAATATAAAAAGAGTTGATAAAAAAAATAATTGCTTGGCTAATAGTTTTTCTAAGAGTTGGCTGGTATTTTTTTTTGTAAGAGTTTTGCTAGTAATTTTTCGAGAAGTAGCTAGCTAGCATAGTAGTCCATACCAGGGCAGAAAACTACCATGAAGATATGACTGCAAAGAGGGCAAGTCAAGCAGCTACATTATAGTTTGTGATGGTGAAGTTTGAATTCACCTGGAGAAAAGGGTCACCTTCAAGTGTTTCATAGTTATGAAGGTAGACAAGACAGTTTGCTTGCCTGAAGTCTGCCAGCTCTAGACAAAAGGAAACCAATCAATGCCACCAATTTACCTGATTATACCCTTCTGATAATCCTGGGCTATACCTATCCCTATCAAGAGAAACCACCAGTTGATGAATTAGTTGTACATATGCTTTGTCTGTACACAAGAAACCACAGATAAACACATCATGTCATATTTATGTAAAGTGAATTGTTTTAAAATAATTCATTTAAAAATGACATTTTAAAAATGATAGACATATATAAAACAATATTTATTTCAAATCATTTTAAATCTGTTTTTAAATTTAAAAATATAATTCAGAGCAACCTGTGATAGTGATCTCTATATAAAAAGAACAATTTTATCAAAAGAAGACATTGAAAAAAAGTAAAACAAATACTTTTGCTTGAATTAAAAGAACTTGCAAATGTATTGTCTTGAAGGTTTGTGATGATGGTGTTTTAGTTGTATTTTTTTATTGGATTATTTCCATTATCTAATAAGCATTGAATGTCTTTAGAAAAATTTAACTTTATTTAAATATTCCAAATACACTCAACTGTTAGTAATAGCACAAAACAGGTTAGTATGTGCACAACACTTCAAAAGGTATTATTCTTCTCTCTTCTTCAGGTGTTTCGGCATGGCCAGTGACAGTACTAGCATGGAATTTGAATCCTTGGATTCTTGAGTATTGAATTTTAAGGTAATGCTCTAACCAACAAAAAGCCATCCTGCCAAAGACAACAGTCAGTAGAAATTTCCTCCTGATTTCTCTACTTTTTCCTAAAGAGCAAAATTGATTAGTGATTTTTGTATAGTCACACTAAGTTGGCTTATGGGATTGTTTGCCATAAGCACTTGCAAGAACACAAACTGAAGATCAGAAAAGAGAAAACAGATGTGTCTAAGGTAGCAGACCATGTATGTGCCAATGAACATATGTTCAACTGGGAAAATACAAAAATATTGAATAGAGAAAATACAAAGAAAATTTAAAGAACTTGCTCATGTGACAATGGCAAACAATCCCATAAGCCAACCTAGTGTGCCTATATATAATGTATGGAAACCACTCATCAACTTTGCTTTTAGGAAGTAGAGGAATCAGGAAGAACCTCATAGATAAGTATATGAAATTTCTACTGGCTGTTGCCTTTGGCAGAATGGTTCAGTGGTTAGTGTTACCTTAAAATTCAATACTCAAGAATCTAAGCATCCCAGTTCAAATCCCATGTTAGTACTGTCACTGGGCAGTTCAGCAACACAAGAAAAGGGGGAAATAATAACTCTTAAAATGTTATACACATACTAACCTGTTTGATGTGCCATTACTAACAATGGAAGGTATTTGGAATATTTAAATAAAGTTAATTTTTTCTAAAGACATTCAATACCCATATTAGATGATGGAAACAGTCCAATATAAAAATACAATTGCAAGTATTTATAAATTTTAATCAACAGTGACCTTAAAGAGACTGTTATAGGTTAGTACTTTTTGTTTTAAAGGGAAAAGAAACATTTAAAATCTAAGTTTAATCAATCAATCAAATCTTTTTTAGAATAATCTGTCAAGACTGATTTTTTTTTTTTTTTTTAGAAAAAAAAAGCCTTTATTATTAAAGCAATGAAATTTATGTAGATTCAAATGGAATTGTGAAATGTATTTTTAATAATTTTATTATTTTAACAAGTTAAAATATAATAAAAATGCCAGTGTGCACATACATTTCTACATGCATAAACATATATGTTAATTACATGGTATAAAAAATAATTTTATTTTAATAAATTCAAATATGTTACGTTAATAAATTAATCTATCGCACATCTGTGCAAATTATATATATTTAAGTAAACCTCCTAGAACATCTATGTAAACCACAATGTAATAAATTGATTTTGCTTTATATTAATCAAATAGAGTACATAAAATCTAATCATTTGTTTAAATTTTATTAAATGTCAATTGAAATATATTCATTGTATATTATAAAATGCATGTCTTTGTGAATATATATATGCATTTTATGTAAACCCATTAAGAGGTATTGTAAATCAATGTAATAACTTGAATTTTGTATTAATCATGTAAATCACAATATGAATTTTTTAACTGCATATTACTCAAAATGAGATTTAATTGATGTGTGTATAGTCATATTCTACAAACCTTAATTTCATTTTTTATTGATATTAATAAACTTGTATTCAATTGTTAAAATTATTCCAGTGACTTAATTCTAAATGGTTTTTAGATCTTATGTATATGCATTATCTCTTGATCACAATAATAACAGTAATAGAGCTTAAGTTCTGAGCTAAGTTCAAGCTTAATAGTCTGATATATATAAATGGGGATGTATATTAGTGCAGGGGGCATTCAGTTGATATATTCTGATTGGTGCTAAGATTATATTCTTTAAAGTCCATGCATTACATTTTATTTTAGTTTAGTCTTATTAGAAATTAAGTTTATAGTTGGCCAGTATATTAATGGTACTAAGTGGCCAGAGCATTGATGATGCTCAACATGTTTTAATATCCCAGCATTATTGTTTTGATTATTATATATTCTGAGGGATTAGCATTTAAGTTTGAGCATCCAAATTAATGTTTTAAATAATTGCCCCAAGCTAGCAAAGTAGATCCAGTTCAAATCCAGTCACAAGATTGACCGTTGATTTTATTTCATTGTTGATCATTCATGATGATGATTATTTCTTTTGAGTATTAATTATACTTACTTTTATTTATTAATGATGCTGGTGATGGATAGTTGCTCTAAGGAGTTAACTGGTATGATCTCAGAGATCTCATGATCATGCTCTTTAATATATAAACTTATATTTTTTCATGCTTAAACATTACTTTAACATTATTTGAAATATCTTGTTAACTTGGTAATGATAAATTGTTATCACCCCAGATATGATCATCCTGATACTCCTATCCTTTTATAATATATAAAGTTGAAAAGAAAAGTAGAAACAAGCACAAACAATAATTTATTGTAGATTTTTATATTATACTGGAATAGCAGTTAAGGATTAAATAATTTTGAATTTAAATTGTTTTTATTGTAAATTAAACATTTAAAATGGTCTAATTAATATTTTATTAATTCTGATTTTGAAATTAAACATGTTTTTATGTTATAATAGATATACTGGTAATTATAAAATTCCACTATCCATTTTGATTAAAGAAATTTTTTAAAATTAAAGTTTGTATTATATACTGGGATAAAAATTCTACAAAGTTGTTTTTGACAAAATTAAGATTAATTGAGAAGTCATTAACTTTCTTGAATCAAGATAAAGAAAACTCACTTTTAATTACTGGTTTTTTATTCCACCCTGACTATAAAAAGATTAGAAAAAAGACCAGATTAGTTTTAGAAAGTTTTTACAGATTATGACAGCATGAGGACTATGAAGATATAACAGAAGGCAAGAGATAATGTATCCAGTCACTGCTAGTTCACAATGGTAGTTTTGATTCACATGGAGGCCAGAATGAGTTTTTTTGTGGTTCATTAGCCCATATATATTATGTAATAGCCAGTATGCCTGAATTCTATTAAATTCTAGCCTAAATGGAGCTGATTGACTGCCAACAATTACCAGATACCTTTCCTAAAGATGATAAGCCAGTCTATTAGTCCATAAGCTTGCTGAAGTATTAGTTTATACATATACTATGCAGAGAAACACAAATAAAGGTACTGCGTCATATATATATAAAGTACAGCTGGTGAGGTATTTAAATTAATTTATTGAAAATGACAGTTGTAATTTTTAAATTATAAATTTTTTTTAAAAAATAAATAACTTTATTAAATTAAAAGTAAGATGTGTTTCCAGTATATTTTCCTTTAAAAAAAGCCTCCAAAAATCTTTGTAGATTGAAAAACAAAAGAAATTACTGTAATATTTTTAAAGACATAAATAATCAAAAGAAAAAAAATTTCCAAATTGAATCTCACAATAATTTTTTTTTTTTAAAAAACAAACTTTTTTTACCATAGGAAATAATGAATGAATTAATAACTTTAATTCATACAGTTTTTTTTTTATATATACTTATGAATTTTATGTATATTTTCAATATGGAATTAAGTGTGAAAAATATATTTTTAATAAGTTTATTATTTTGACAAATTACTCTATGATATATAAATGTCAGTGTGTGCACACATTTCCATGGGTACCCACATATATATGTGAAAACAGTCACTAGTTATAAATTATTAAAATGAATTATTGAATTTTATTAGTTTATCACAATAATGACATAATTTTTTATACAGGCATGTCTGTGTGTTTTAGGTTAAACTATTATGAGGTATTTGTAAATCACAATGTGATAGCTTATTGTATTAATCAAAATCAGAATGCTAAATTTATATTTATGGCACACTCCGCAGCCCTTAATTTCATTTTAGTGTCTAATTAATAAATTTATATTTCATTGTTTAAAGTTATTCCCGTGAATTTAATTAATTCTAGAATAGATTTTAAAAAATTATATGTTAGGATTATATCTCTTGATCACAGTAACAATTTCAGATTTATGCATAATATTCTGTTATAAAAAATGGGGTTTATGTTTAGTGTTATGGGTATCCACATGATGATGATCCTGGTTGGTACAAAAGAGATATCCTTTAAAGTCCATGCACTACATTTCATTTTATTTATTTCTTTAGAAATTTAATTTATTGTTGGCCAGTACATTAATGGTACTAAGTGGATAATGATCAGCATGTTGTAATATCCTTGCATTATTGTTTTGTTATATTCTTATGGATTAGCACTTATTTTGTGCATCCAAATTATGGTTTAAATAACCTGCCCCAAGGTAGCCTGGTCTATAGTAGACCCATTTCAAATCCAGTCACAAGATTGATTGTGGTTGATCATTCATGATGACGAATGATTATTACTTTTGTGTAATGCTGGTGAACTTATAATTAGTTCTGTGTTGATACTCTCATACTCGTGGTATTCATGATCTCTCATTGCTCATATTTATTTCTATTATTTGTAAATTTAAATTTAGATTAGTTCATTAACTGGGGATGATGATAGCAATGATTTTTCACCACTTCAGATTCACCCTAATTCTCTATACTGTTACAATATATGTTGCAAGTTTGTACATTGTAAAATGATTTTATTTTGATAACTTCTAGCTTGAGAAAATTTTATTTCATGAAGTTGTGAAAAAAATGCATTTATATTATACAAAGTAATGATTAATGAAACTACATATTATAAAAAAGAATCTTATTTTACCATGATAAGAAAAAAAAAAAGAAGCTAATTTTATTAAAAAATAATTATTATAATAGAATAATCCAATCTCCATTTAACATATATAATAAAGCGTAAACTAAATGTAACTCATATAATTAATATTTTAAAAAGTTGGCCATATCACTAATGTTATTGACACATATAAACAGTAAATGTAACTATTTAATAATTTCAAATGATTATAATTTAAGAAATTCCCCTAAACATTAAACTCATTTACATGCAAACATTTAAAATTCAAATAAAATGTAATAAATAAAATTTTTAAACAATATTTAAATCTAAAGTAGACATTTCCTTTCCATAAATCACTTTTTAAATACTTCCTTAAAACAATTAAAAACCATTGAACACTTCCATAAAAATTAATTATCTGTAAAAAATTGTTTGTAACATGTAAATATTATTTTTTTTATTTTTTTACATGCATATGGTTATGAATATGCTTGTGAAAATATATCAGCTACCTGACATAATTAAAGGCAAAAACCCATTGTGATAAAATTAAACAGAGATTTGGTTTATATTATAAACACATTTTCAAATATATTCACTTCATTACTGCTATAGTACTTAAAGCAGCTGGATCATAAAAACAAAATGTGAGATCAAACTCCACCCTTCATAAAATAAGGTACTTATTAGAGCCTCTGAGAGCAAGCAATCTAAAATGTGCATTACTATTACTCTTATAACTACCAGTCTTCAGAAAGTAAAAAAGAATCCAATTCTTTATAATGAAATACTTTTTTTTTTTTACAGAAAAACATCTATTACATTTAAATGGATATTCTTTTAACAGAATTTATTCTAGCATCCCAAATTTAGTGCTACAATATAAAGTAATAATACGAAGTTCCATTTCTTTATACTGTAGCACTAAATTTGAGATTCTAGAATAAATTCTGACTTGTAAGGATGCATTTTAAGCTGTATGCTTAGAACTGGATTACACATTAATACATTTCAATATATTGTACCGGACCATACTTCCCTGCGGAATTCTTCTCCTAATCTTGCACTGAGCATGAAGTGATCAAGATTTAACAGGGAAAGAAATGGATACCAACTTAGCCGATTGTCTGTACTCATATATATTGGTATTCCAGCTAAACTGATAGAAAGAGTAAATTGTCAGGACTCTGCCAATTCAATACTCCTTTAGCTAATATCCTTCTCGAATGCCCGAATGTTTAGAACACATGGTAAGTACACATCTTTGAAAAGTATATTTACAGATAGCTTTTGCACGCCACTCCTAGAAAAGAATAAAAAATGAATTTTCCTCTCTCCTAGAAGGATGTGCAATACCATATGTTCAGTGGAACATGAGAATAAGATTTAACACCATGGTAGAGCGATATCCCGTGTGGCTAGTTCAGTCACTCTATATCTAGGGTCTTCAATGGGTAAGTTAAATGGTTGTTATAGGTACGTGATTGATAAGGAAAGACTATGTTTTATCAACTAAATAATAATACGAAAACAGAACCAATTTAATAATTAAATATTTATTTAATCCATCACCGTTTCATACTTATAATGATATAATAAAAAATACTAAATAATTAATTATTACAAACCCATATATATTTGATGCTTTGAAATGGATAAAAAATAAATACAATTTTAAATGAATAAGAAAAATAATAAATCCCTAAAACTATTTACAATACAATGTTTCATAAAGAATGGAAGTGGTCTGAGCTTTTTATCCTGTAGAAATAAGTTATGACTTGTGTGATTTGGTATATAGATATTTTCAGATAAAAGATTTTCGGTCATACAGGCATACACTTTTACTCAGGACTTTAAAACCTTTTTTATTGATAGTGAATATAATAAAAAACAAAAACTATGCATACGTATATTTGCACTATGAAATATTTCACTAATTTCATATTTTTCAACATGTCAATAAGGTTGCGTTAGCTCAGATACCATATAGCACGCAACATGAGGTGCTGTATCTATTTGCCTTTTACGATAAATTCTTATACATGTATATACGTGCAGCACAATTATACACTTACTATTATTCTAAATATAAAGTTATTAGTGGACTTGCTTATGGGGAATTTACAATGAATAAACCCCTTTTGCACTCATCATAAGGTGCAGCAGTGACAAAATTAACTTAAAGGGATATACGGATAAATACATTTTTAGATACTCAACATGAGGTATCATATTTACCGAATATTACAAGCGTATGTGTGTGTATATACACATGTATATTTATGTATGACAAATTTCAGGAGTAACAACAAGAAGAAAAACAAATAGCAACAAAAAATAACCTAATTGCAACCTTTGTTGAAAATACTAGAATTTGAAATAGAAAAATGAATTAAAAGATTTAAGTAAAAGCTTTATCATTATGCCCATAATAACAATAAATTCAATATATATATATGCGAGAAACAACTCTCTATCTCTTTTTTTTTTTTTTAAATGATTAATACTAAGAAAAAAAATAACACATTTCTAATTATCAGAAATATCAGAATGAATTAATTCAATATTAAAATATTTTTAAAAGAAACTTATGTAGGCGTCTTCATCTTCTCCTGACTAAACTTTAATTCAACTAGCTATGCGGTAATGATTTCATCTCATTCGGCATGGGCAAGGCAGCTTTTGTCATCATCGTGGCTGGCTGGAACTGGCATGATCACATCTTGTCGATTTGGACAGAGAAAGGGTGGGTGTACCGGCTGGTTTTCTACCCCATGGTCATTTTAGTGGAAGCTCTGGTAGATTTCTCCATATTTCTATCTGCTATAATACAATAATTATTATTAAATGTTCATTTTCTATCTTGAATGGTTCATTAAATCCTTAAAAAATCAAGAGTTCTTAAAAGAACTGTATAATGGATTTCTTCTTAGAAAATAACTTGTCTAGTCCATAAATTAATCTCTGAGTGGCTAGATGATTGAAGAATTCTGGAGCCAAAGTAGTGAATGACCTGCCCAGAACGACTGCCAAAGAAAGAATGAATCCCACAGCACTGACTAAAACCTATCAATCCCCCTCATAAGAACCAATTCAGATACCCCCTTTGAAAAGTATGAATCAGCCAACCCTTTTAATTTACCTTACCATGTAGATTATAACATTCCTCTCTATTTTTCTGATTAAATTCTACATAGCAGGGTATGATATAATGTTTAATTTCCATCTTGAATACTCAGGCCACTTCATTACAGATATCAATTCAAAAGAATTTCTACTTTATCTATAAAAAATAATAATCTTTTAATTACAACATTTATTATCAAACATTTTGCTTTTGGTCAGATTTTTGTCAAAGTAATTAACTTTTTTTTTTTGATTATGGAATAAGATTAGTTCTTAATATATACAAGTATGTTAGAACAATTGC
This sequence comes from Epiperipatus broadwayi, assembly GCA_028023455.1. Taxonomy (NCBI): domain Eukaryota; kingdom Metazoa; phylum Onychophora; class Udeonychophora; order Euonychophora; family Peripatidae; genus Epiperipatus; species Epiperipatus broadwayi. The sequence goes on from JAQFVV010006291.1 coordinate 3,669,906, forward strand.
TTTCCAATTATTTATTTTACTAAATATGTTCCAGCATTTGATTCATTTGTTTAATAAAGTTTGCTTTTCTCTATTTGAATTTTTCAGAGAAAAGCAAAATACATAACATGATATATACTGAAAATATACAAACAAAAAAATACATCAGTTTATTATGTGTATTTGTATACAATATTTTAAATTTGTGTATGTGGGTATTCTAATGCTCAGACCCAACTTCCATTGTTTATATAGCACATTTATATATTTGTTGTGCTATACAAATTTACATGTTTATCTGCTGAAATTTTCTTTACAGCAGACTTTGTGCATGGACATTTGATAATGCCTGGCACAATATGGTAGAACAGAGATAAATATAATGAATAAGATTCTAGAACTGATTGCACACTTTCATTTCAATAACATAATGAGGTAGTAGAGAAAATGGGACTACAAAAGATTTTCTGAAGTACATTCTGGTAAAAATTATTGTAGTTATAATTTATCATTTCTCACACCTACTTATGTTATTACATTAAAAAACAAACTATTATTTCATAAAATTTGACATTTTCAGATAATAATAATAAAAAAAGATAATTATATTTTAAATGGAGCCTCAAGTGCAATCTGACTACAAAAACCTGTAATGATTTTCCATTAGGGGAAAATGATAGTTTCCATATTTGTTCTTACATTAACTACTGATTACATATAACAGCCAATATAAATAGGCATTGTTATTACTTACACATGCACACAGAATATGTTGACATATATAAAATAGAAATATTTTTTTTATATATATATTCTAAATCAGCGATATTACTTTTCTCACAAAACAAATCTCAAAAATTTAGCTGTATTTTACATGCTGTTGGTAACACTGTTCATAGATTTAAATCTACAAGTATTTTAATATTTGTATTTATCCAACCTCTTGCATAAGATCTCAGCTGACTAATGTAAACTCCTTTGCATAAAATAATAATTAACACAATAGTTGCTGAAACTTAATGCCTTCAGAAACTAAGAAAAACATGAAAATTAATAAGGTGCCAGAATTTCTGAATCATTATTCAAAAGATAATCAAACTCCCATTATATCACCACCTTCATATAAATAGCTATGGTCCCCCAATTTAATAAATTATGATATTTTTGCAGGTTCATCAAAAAAGGTAAAATTATCACAGTCTACAAACAACTAGTTTATTTAATAATTTTTACTTCTCAAATTTATGTGCATGTATGCTTACACATAATCATCATCATCATTTTTAAACATTATGATTCACTACGGGATAAAAGTCTGTCCAAGTTTGATCCAGTTTCTCTTTTTCCCCATCTATCTGTCTCAAACATACTCCCAAGATTTTTTTACAATCTCTTGGAATCCAGCCAGCTTAAGATTTCAACTGCCCATATATAATCATCTCTTCTTGCATGAGAGCTCCATTTCACTCGATTATTTCAATGACACCAATGATATCTATTAGTTCTCTCATTCAAATATTTCACTTTTATTATTATTATTATTTATGTGTCAAAGCATCGGCTGGGAAGCGAACCCCAGGGCAACTGCTTGTAAGGCAGCTGTGCTAAGCACTCGGCCACCAACGATTGACTTCAAATATTTCACTTTCTGTCCTTTTTTGTTAATCACAACATACATCTCTTCTTTACTTCACTGCGGGGTCTAAAGTTTATATAAGTGATCATGTCTCAGATAGTAAGAAATGATAAGACACAATTATTAAAAATCCACACAATACATATATATGTGTAACAATTTGCAATGCTTATATTCTTTTAAATAGTTTTCAATTGTATACTAAAATAGGTAGTGACTACTAATAAATATAACTAAATCATCTAACAAAACAATGGTTTACAACAGTCAATCACTTGTCAAGTAAGAAATGAAAGCTTTACGGGGAAATTCATTAATGGTTACTTTATATTCATTTATACATCAGTCCTTTAATAAACACATACCGTGAAAAAAGGCAAAACATTTTACTATCAATATTTATATATTAATAATTTGAGAAACTGTATCTTAGGTGAACAATTATTAAAATATACATTATCTTTATAAATATATTTATACAACAATATACGTCATGAAAAAAAGCAAAGACAAATAACTAAAAAAATTTGTTACAGAATTGAACACAAATGCTTGTAGATAGTCATAATATATATATACAGATGCTGTGGCAATCATAATATATATAAAGATGCATCGAGAAATTTTAAATACATTAGGGTCAATAAATAATTCATTCCATCTACAACCAATGAAATAAAATAAATTTATCTTTCAAATGACATTTATATATAAATATTCCCTGCCTCAAGGCAAGTAGAGTAATTAGACGAAAAGGATTATTACTTGATAATTATCAGGGTTACTTTGATATTATTTGCTAGTTTCTTAATATCCTAATATTGTATTTAGTGCTTGGTTGAGTTGCACACTAATTTATTAGTATATAAAAAAGGGAAAATCATAAACTACAGCTAACCATATTTAAAATAATAATTACAGTTTAAAAAAATTGTATTTAAAAATAAAACAATTTTAATGATTAAATCAATAAGCTTTCCCAAGCTCAGGAATCTCTCAGCTCCTATGCCCAGATAAACCTGTTAACCACATTACTTACCTTTCCATTCCCCACCCTAAGTTTTCCCCATATTGTTCTCTATCCTGCTCCATCCATTTCCAGAACAATCTTTGTCCACTCTATGGCCTTTATATGTAAATCCCTCTATCTTTTTCCAAACCCAATATAAAAAAAAACAATAAGTCACTTTCTGTATAATCACTTTGTTTATATTTATTCTCCCACAACTTTTATTTGTATCCATTCTGCTTGTAAGCATTTACATTCAATTAGCAGATGCCTAATATTTTCCATGCCTTCCTTACATAACTTGCAGACTAAATTACCCACATTTCTCCATTTGTGTATATCCCTTGTTGCTAATGATCCTGTTCGAGCCTTATAAAATAAGCTACTTTCTTTACTATTATTGAAAATTAATTCACACTAAATATTGTTTGCTTCTATCTATATTTAAAATCTTTTTACTCTCTATACTAGTTCTCCATTTCAATAACTCCCTATTATTTTATTAATGCATCTATTCTTCTATCTCATTCTTTGCCATTATAACACCCATCTTTTGTACAAGTATACTGATATAAAGTTTTTATCCAAATCTTTTGCGTACTATTCTACCTTTCCCACCCATTTTATTGTCTGTCCTTTACTCATAATCTAATTAAATACTATTTTCGCTATTCTCTTACAATCCACAAATTGAAATCTACCGAATATTTTCATTTTGTTTTTTGCATCTCGCATATAAAACTTGCCTGGTGCTTGTCTTATAAATAAAGATGCCATTGGATGGTGCCGTTTCACGCTAAAACTATAAAATATGACCATTCCCGGGCCGTTGATTATAATAATTTTGCTGTGCTTTTTTGTAATGCGAAAATAAAAACAAAACAAAATCGTCTTTTTTAAATATTATTTTTTATTAACGTATACAATTTAAATGATAATAATAAATGTAAAATAAAATCAACAAATTACAATTTGATTCGCGTTTTTTATTTTGCTTTATTAGAAAAATCAATTTTCTATCGTATATTTTTTTACTTGTGTTACGGCTTTTAATTATCAATTTTCCATCAGATATTTTTTTGCTTGTGTTACTGCTTTTTTTTATCAATTTTCTAGCGCAGCGTTTCCCAACCTGTGGTATGCGTACGCGAGTTGCTGGTACACGAAAAATAATCAATAATGGCGGACATAAAAAATAAAAAAAATTAAATCATAAAAATATCATAGAAACATTTTTTCCTATAATTCATAAAAATTATTTTAATGAATAATATTATACAGTAAAGTTGTTAATATGTACAGTCGATGATCGAAAATTCAGCAATTGATATCGTTTTTTTTTTTTTTTGGAGTGCACTTTTAAATTTAGCCGTTAGCCACCAGTAACTTGAGATGTCGCCGCCACTGTTGTGATAGTGCTGCACTCTCATTCACTTCACCGCATGGCTTACAAGTGACAGCGTATTGTTTGTGATTGTGTCGTCTTTATTAAAATTCATTGATCCCTATATAACCTGCTTATTCGAGCTTAGACAAGAAGCACATGTTTTTTTTTTAAGACAATCCTTTTGATCTGTCTTCGAAATTGTATGATTTTGATTGGCTTCAGGTGCTTGCATATTTATCTGATATTTTTTGCAAATAAATGAACTTAAATTTGACACTTCAGAATAACTCGATAACGATCTTTAATGTTAATGATAAAATTGAAAGTATGATTAAGAAATTAGATTTTTGGAAACAGTGTATTGAAAACAATCAACCGGAAGAATTCGAAACTCTACATATTTTTTTGTTTGAAAATAAGGTTAGTCTGTCTCAAGATATACAGAAAATATAATAGCACATTTAACAGGATTAAACTTGTCTTTCATGGAATATTTTCCAAAACCTGAAAACACAAATGATAAGTGGATTTCAAATCCCTTCTATGAAGAAAATTTAAAAAAAGATACATCATTATCAATAAAAGAGAAAAAAAATTTAATAGAATTATCGACACAATCTAATTAATTTTGGTTAAACATTAAAGAATATGAACAGTTTTCTGAGAAAGCTCTTAAATTATTATTACCATTTACTAGTATGGAATTAGTAGAAAGAGCTTTTTCTTCATATAATTTTTTTTTAAAAAAAGTATTGAAACAGATTGAATGCAGCTGTAGACTTAAGGGTATATCTTGCATCTTCTGAACCAAATTTCAAAAAATTATGTTTTCGAAACAAGCATAAGGATCTCATTAAATTTATTTTATAAAAACATTTGATTATGATAAGAAAATATATTAACTGGGTTTTTATAATTTTGTGTTTTTATTAAAACCATTTATTAGTAAATGAAATATGACAAAATAGTAGATAAATATGATACTATGAACAAACACATACATATATGTTACAGTGAGTTTATAATTTCAGTGAGTTTATAATCCAGCATGACGTTTAGGCATGTTACAATGTAATTTGTCTCATTATGTGATGTGAATACATGGTCACCCTATAATATGTATAATGCAAATAAAATAACACACTCGCAATAACAAATTTCACAAAATACAATCATTTTTACGAAGTGGTACAATTTAGTGTGATGTACTACTAAGTGGTACGCGAGCCAAAAAAGGTTGGGAAACGCTGTTCTAGCGGATATTTTTTTACTTGTGTTACGACTTTTTTGTTGTTGTTGTTTAACTAAAACATAATAATTGTAATAAAAAGTAAAATTTCTTAATCTATTTTTGATTTTTTTAGTCTTCGTTTTACAATTTTTTTTTTTTACAGACAAAGAGATATTACGTCTATTTTTTACTTCAAATAGAATGACAATAAAAAGTAAAAGTTGTTAGGGTTAGTTTTAGGGTTAGGGTTCTGTTGCTTGTAATGCTAAAATAAAAAATATCAAAATCGTAATTGTAGTCGGACAAAAGAAAGAAACTCAAACTTTTTAAACAACAACAAACACATATAAATGTCTTCTTTACTTATTAAACATGTTTATAATATTTGCTTTTTATGAAATTTACACAAAATCGTGCATATTTGTACTTTTCTTACTGGATATTTTTTTGTTACCGCTCTTTTTTAATTCAAAAATATACACACGGTAGAATCTTCTTTGTCTCGTGGAATGTTACGAACAGTATGTTACTTGACGCGTTACCTAATTGCAACTCACTAAAAACATAGATCTTTAACATTTTCACAATTAAAACTTCAATACAAATCTGAACATTTTCATCCTTTAAAATAAAAAAAAATCCAATGAAAACATTTCCATCCAATTCAAATACAAACTCTCTCATCAAACCGTAACTATTTTATAAACTGTGCGAATTTGGAAAATGTATTTGCTGCGATGTGACATATATGGTCTACTGTGACACAACATAGCGGCCTGCATTCTGTAGCACAACAAAAAAGTTGTATTATAGAAAATGCGGGTTCGAACGTGTCGGCCGTGGAAATAACATTTTTATATGTTTTAGCGTGAAAACGGCATCTTTAGCTATAAGATGAGTACCACTTGACTATCCCATTCCTCCGTGAATTGCCTCCTTTGCCGTCCACACATCTGCATCTAAAACATGTTTTCCTACTTCTCTTTGTACTTTTTTAAAATAATCTAACACCCCTTTACTAACACGTAAAGCATTTTAAACATAAGTTAACTCTGCTACTGCCACTCTCTTTCATACGATTCTTGTTACATAATATTTATTATATGAAAACACTGTTAATTTCTTTATCAGTCCCTTACTTTTCTTTGCTTTATTTGTCATTTTTTCTCCCATTCATCTGAGCAACTTCTCTGATTATTTAAGACAATTCCCAAATGGTTATACCTATTCATCCATTTAACTTTATATCCCCAATAAAAATTATTTCTCTCCCTTTCCCCTTCATTTATCATAATTACTTTTGATTTTTCTTCACTCGATTTAATCCCCATCTCTTTACCCATTCTTGCACATGTCTTAAGCATAATTTCCATATCTTCCCTACTTTCTATGCACAAGAAGATATCATCAGCAAATAAAAAGATCTGATAATATATACACTCTCTTGCCATCTATAATTAATGGTATCTCTACCCTCTCTTCCTAGTCTTTCTATTGCTGTCTTCATTTCTCTCAAATATAGCAAAAACAAAATAGGTGACATAGGGCATTCTTGCCTTAGTCACACCCCATTTTTAACTCTGATTCTATACTTCCTAATTGATACGTATAATAATTATTTTCATACAATCTCTTATTAAGATCCACTGAAGCTCCATTCATTTCCCAAATTATTAAATTTAACCATAATATATGTCTATTTACTCTATCGTATGCCTTCTCTATATTTATAAGGATCGTATATAACTGTCTACCTATAATGCTACTCATATCTATAAGTTGTGTGACTACAAATAAACGATATCCTATATATCTATCCATTCTAAAACCTTCTTGCATTTCTCCCACTATATTATTTTCTTCTATCCAATTTGCCACCTCCAGCCACACTAAAGTTACTGCTATCAGTTTAAAATTGTTTATCTTTCCATAATCCTTACCCTTTCCTTTAAATAATAGCCTTACTCTTAAATTATTCCAGCTATCTGGAAATTCTGTCTTGTTAGTTATATTAGTGCAGTGCTCTCTATTGTCAGTAAAACAACTCTGAAAATAGAACAGTGCAATGATATATAATTAGCATTATTAACATACTTTAATCTTATTTGGTATAATATAATCACCTTTGGTGATAATTACAAGACATGATATTCATTTTATATATACTAATAAAAAATCCTTTCCATGTGCCAAATTTTCAAACTAAGAAAATATCAAAATATACATAAACTATAATTTATATATATATATGAATATATTTATACAAAAAGTGCTAAAATCAGGAGATTTACATATATCCAACTGAGATTAAAAGGTTTTGCAAGCTGTCATTATAATCCATAGCCATTCATAAATAAATACATCATTCTAACTTCAAAGAAAAAAAATTAGAATTAGATGAATTGCTAAGCATGTAATTAAAGGATTAAGATATAACATGTAAACATACATATAATGCTCAAATGTTTCCATATTATTTTCAACCATTATTGATTCACTGCAAGACAAATGCTTTCCAGATATTAATTCAGTTTTCTCTGACCCGCTACTATTCATATCACTGCAACAAATTTTCTGACCTCATATGTAATTTGTTTCAAGATCTTTTACAGTTTCTTGGGACATAGTTTAAGACTTCACTTGAAAATCTATTGTTTTTTAGCGAGATGTTTTGCTCAGTTTCATTTCAGTCTCAATTCTTTCGGTGACGCTATGGATATCAATTTGTTCTCATGCATTTTGCTTTTGATATCTCAACTCTTATTTCTACATGCATCTCTCCATTCTTTATTGTGAGTCTGAAGTCTCAATATTAGAATTCTGTTAAATATTCTAGTCTTAGAGTCATATGTAAAAATAGGCAAACCAAATCTATTAAAAATCTTCCTTAGCATGTCCTTTTAATATTTAGTAATCCACAAAAAAGTAATCATCACATTTGAAATTAATAGTCACCACAATTTTTTTTTTATAATTAAATAACTTGGACTCTTTTTATTTAAATTCAGTGTTTAATATTAGATTTAAAATATACCAAATAATAAGTACCTCATTTCAACAGTTGGCTTACTATATTCTAAACACAGGAAAACATCTTAGATTAATAAACTTCAAAGTAGAGTGCAACTCAAGTTTTGTTGACTTATTTGTTCACTCTTGATATGTGATTAAAATATAATTCAAAATAAATACATACAAAATAAATATAAAGAAAAGCATTTAATACTTTAACAGCATCTTATGCTAAGTATGCTTTCGACTAACTGATAATCATATTCAAAGCAATAGTTATCCAAGAAGCTTGAGAGCGGGGATTTGCATAAAATTTGAATATAAAATGTAAAATAAGTTAATTTAAATGAGTCACTTTTTGATAGGGGGACACAGGATTCTTTTTTGTTGATTGTGTGTATATTGTTGGCAATATGCAAGGACTCCAACTTTACCTTGGCTCATTTAAATTAACTTCTTTACATTTTATATTCAAATTTTATGCAAATCCTCACTCTTGTTTTTTCTGTTCTAAAAGTCACAAGCTTGTTGGACAACTATTGCTATGAATATGATTACCAGGTAGTTGAAAGCATGTTTAGCATGCCATGCTATTAAAGTAACAAACTAATCTTTTCTTTAAATACATTTTGTATGTATTTATTTTGAATTACATTTTTCTGAGAAGTTTTTAAAAGATTGAAGATTAAAATATGAAACTCAAGCAAGCATTTAATATTTTTCTTTCATTTTAATTTGAACACACATTCTTTATGTCACTCTTCTATAAGTTGATACATAAAATGTTGCAATTATCTGGATAACTATTAACTTACAACATCAATAGCTTTTATTTAATATTCAGTCAATGATATAGAATTAGTACTAAGGGTATATATAGTACTTATTATAATTCTTGATGAGTCAACTATTCTACTTCTAAAAAAAATGTTTCTGTTCTCACATCACCTGATAAGCAACTATTAATTAAATATAATCACGTATTTTAAATGAGATATTTATTTTATATAGCACCATGGTTTTATAAACTGTAATAGTAATAATTAGCCATTAAATTAATGCACATGCACTTTATGGATTTTTAACTATAAATGACATTTCAATATTGATAGCAAACCCCTTGAAAAAATTAGTTTTTCTTCTTAAAAATAACAACTTCTATCCATTTTTCCATTTCCCAACTTAGGTGAACAAAACTTGCCATGATAAAAATATGTAAATATTTAGAAAATTCGGACAATATTTACTTTAGATATGTTAATGTTACTTGACAAAGGTTTTCATAATTTTTTTTTTTTGATTTAAAATTCATAAGTTTTCAATCACACATGATTTCACAAGAAAGATTTTAAAATAAATTTCTTTCTTTGCATTTTCAACACAAATAGCGAATATTTAACACCTCACTTCTTCAATGGCAAATAACATAATCACAATTACTTTTGGATATAAAAGGTCAGTTTTAAAATATTAATATATTTACTGCATATTTCTTTAATTCAAAATTAATGAACTTAATTCAACATATGTGCAATAAATATCACATATAAAAAAGCAACACATGATCTTATTGAAGTGACATCAAACTCATGGAAAAATATTGCTTTACATAATCAAATGATTAATTTTTATCGTAGAAAAAAAATCAAATGATTAGTTGCTTGGAAGGTAATGTGACATAAGGAAGTGACAGATTGAACTTTGATCTACAAATCTTTACTTCTTGACTTCATCATTTTATACTACACAGTCATGGTTTTCAAAAATTAGATTAATATATTTAAAAAAGATATACATATAGAGTAGTGATTAAGAATCTTTCTTATTGCAGTGCATATATATAGATAACAATCATTCATAAATGAATACATCCACTCTAGCTCCAAAGAGAGAGAAAAAAAATCAGAATTAGAATTGCTAAGTATGTAATCAAAGGATCAAGATATTGCCAGTAAAGTACATAAGATATGGAATCCAAGCATTCTTCATATATCTGGAGCTTAATTGTAAATATAGGGACTTGATCACAAACTTCTTCAGCTATCCATACTATCTCATACCGCTGATACATATGACCCCACACCTGTAGAAAAGATAAATATTCACCAACCAGCACTCATCAGTTGGTCCAGATCATCATCTCCCACATATATTTACAATCAGTGCTCAGTTTACATTAAGATAGCAAATCTTCATACCCCAATGGACAGGCTTCAACCTACTCCAATCTTCAACTCTTCATCCATCCACACCATTGATAATCTGATGATGGAAAGCCCAAATCCCATGCTGATGCCAATATTATTTATCTTTTCCACATGTGTGTAGTCATGTATATCAGTGGTATGAGATAGTATGGATAGTTGAAGAGTGCTTGAAAGTCTGTGTTCAAGTCCTCTATGTTTAGGTAAAGTACATATAATGATCCAATGCTTCCTCATGATTGTTATTTTTATACACTATGTATCAAACTGTAAGACGAAAGCTCTCCAGATTTAATACAGTTTTTCTGACCCACAGCTATGCTTCACATAACTCCAACCAATTTCCTTATCTCACATGTGAATCTCTTTCTAGGCCTTTTATAGTTTCTTGGAATATAGTTTAAGACTTCAATTGAACATGTTTTGACTTCTAGTGATATATCCTGCCTACTTTTCATTTCAGCTAAATTCTTGCAGTGATGTTAAGAATATTAGTATGTTCTCGTGTATTTCGCTTTTGATATCTCACTCTTATTTCAACATACATCTCTTTATTTTTTATTGTGGATCTGAAGTCTCAATATTGGATTTCTGTTAAATGTTCTACTCTCACATCCATATGTAAGAATAGGTAAAACACACCTATTAAAAATCTTCCTTATCACTTCCTTTTAATATTTAATAATCTACAAAAGACTAATCCTTATATCTGATACTAATAATCACAATTTTATTTATCACAACTTGAATTCTTTTTATTAAAATTCATCATTTAATATTAGCTTTCAATAAAATTTAAAATAATAACAAGTAATTATATTCATTTCAACGTTAATTTGCTTCTAATATTAGGATGGCATTATGCAGCTCATGCTTAGTGCAAGCATTTAATATTTTTCTTTCATTTTAATTTGGGCACATTTTTTTTAAATGTCTCACTTCTGTAAATTGATACATATAATGTTGCAATTGTCTATATAATAATTAACTTCCAACATTTAATAGCTTTTATTTAATTTTTAGTCAAGGACCTAATATTGGCACTAAGGACAGTACTCGGAGTAGTATCATTCTTAATCAGTCAACTATTCTGATTCTAAAAAAATCTTGCTTTAGGTTGTCCTCATATCCCAATCAATTATTAACACGAGTATTTTACATCAATCTAATATTGATAACAACCCCTTGAAAAAAAAATTAGTTTTTCTTCTTAAAAACAACAACTTCTATCCATTTTCTATTTCCAATGTAGATGAAAACTTTTGGATTTGTTAATGTTATTTGTCAGAGTTCTTCATTTTTTTAAATGAAAAATTTTCCAATCACGATTTCACAAAAATGATTTTAAAATAAATTATTATCTCTTTGCATTTGCAACACAAACTGCAAATAATTAATATTCCATTTCTTCAATAACAATTAAGCACAATCACAATTACTTTTAGATATAAAGGGCTAGTTTTGGAATATGTGTTTATTTACTCCATATTTCTTTAATTCAAAATTAATTAATTTAATTCAACATATGTACCTATTCCATAAATATCGCACATAAAAGCAATGCATAATCTTATTCTAATATCATACTCATGCAAAAATACTATTTTACATAATCAAATGGTTAGTTGCTCAGGAAATAATGAGACATTAGGAAGTGACAGATTGAATTTTGATTTAGAAATCTTTAGACCCTTGACTTCTTCCTTTTAACACTATTCTAGTCATGGTTTTCAAAATTATGTATGCAAAAAAAGTGTACATGCTCAGCAGTGATTAAAAACATTTTGGTGCAGTACATATATATAGATAGTCACACACACATAAGTTTATAAAACTGAATTTTCATTTTCAGTATTTTATATTTAAGATATTCAATTACTCCAACAATATTTCTTCCTTTTAGAATGGCATTTTATTAACCATTGCCTAGCCTGTAATTGCTTAATAATCTTCAGAGACCTTCCACTTTCTTAATCTTTAACAAAAACTAAAAGAAGTCTTTGAAGATTATTCAGCAGTCAAAGTATCAGACATAAATATTGCAAAAATTAAATAAGAAAAAGCAAATATTTTACTTAAGTATGGCATTTCACTATTGTTAATACATTTTAAAATAAGTGAATTTTTATTTAATTATATCGTAACTAAAAAAAAAAAAACAAGATCCATTTGTAAATAAAAAATAAAATAGGAAGAACTGACAAGCAGTTTAACACAATACGGCAATTAATAGGCTATGTAGATATCTGAAAAAGATTTAAAAAATAAATAATAGCACAATGTGATTATATTTAAAATTCTAGCAATATAAAATGTCACTTCTAGGTTATTCCTGAAAAAGTTGCAATCTTCCAATAATTTAGTGATGATAAACAAAACTAGGCATCTTTGCAATGTGTCTCACTTCTTAAAGATTTGAAAATAAAAGTTGTATTGTCTAAAATCGTTTGTGGAAGTCCCACGTCTTTAATTGGTCAAACAAACTTCTCTAAAATAAAATTTCATTGATAAAATATTCAAGTGCCAAATATATATATAAATAAAATGAAAAGATCAAACTCAAAGTCAGTTAAGAAAAAAACCTCTGAAATGAACCAAATACAATACAGAAGGAAAGAGAACTGGAGCCACACATGAACACAAAAACCACTGAAGAAAAAGTTCAAGACTAATTTTTGAAAAGATTAAGGCAGTTTTAATTATCTTAAAACAGCAGTTAACCAACTATCTCCAATTCAGACATCTAAAGCTCCAACTACATTAATAATAATAAAAAGTTGCTTTGTAATTTAGGGCCATCTATTGTAAGTGTAAGCATTAGTTATTAACAGATGTCTTATTACATTTTTAAATCTTTATCCTCAGACCTGTATTTGGCTTTTGCCAAAGCTGGAAATATTGCAACTATGTTCTCATTCATAAAGTTAAAAGCCATTCTGAGGATTGGAATTTAAAATGTAGTGGACAATCTGGTAATCAGTGATTGCTTAAGCATAGGTATAGATATCATTTATTGTTTTATCACATATTGATTCGGTGAACCAGAGAATTAAGTGATTTGTAATTATTATATTAATATTAAAAAATATAACTATTCTAAACTCCTAAAAAAAAAAAAAAAAAAGAAAGAATATGAAGACAAAAAACAGCAAATTAAAGGATAATTTTGTGATTCACTATATAAATCAATCATTAACATCCACATATTTTCATTTATAATACACAATGATCCCTACTTTTGCTTGTTTGACATCTTGTAAGGCTGCAATTTCTACTGTCTCAAACTTTTATTTCTCAAAGTCTTCAAAGACTAATTGTAGCTCTCTACTCTATTTTATTCTGTTATTTTCGCTCAATGAAAACAGTACTACAAATCTTTAGGGGATCCTTGAGAGAATCTTTATAAAGTAAGTTCCACTTCTTCTAAGAAAACCGTGCTTAAATTCATTATAAAAACATACTATCCCATTCACTAATGTCTCATGCCCAATTTAATACAAATATATCTTTTCAATAACAGAACCAAGAATATCACATCCACCAAGCAGAGGAATATACAGATTAGTCTTACAATGATGTCATCACATATTTATAATCATATAGAACATCTCTTAATCATTTTCTCCCAGTGCTTTTAAATTATAGTGACAGGTAGTTCATGTTTCATAATAACATTGGTAGAAAGAATAAGTGTCCACATATAACTAATTTTGTGAAGTAGCTATATGTCATTATAATAAAATATCCTATCTTACAGCTTGCTTAATGCAGCAACCCAATGAGTTTGTGCTGCAATGCACACACAAGTTCTTGTTATCAATGTAAATTAAAAGTCATTAAAGTTTTTTTTCTACTATTGACTGATTAAGATTTTTCTTTCATTTTTGACTGATTAAGATAATTGAGTTTTTTTTTAAATATTAATTACAACACTAATCTTTTAAAGGTTTGCATTCCAAACATTAAAAACATTTAGCAAATCTTCATTTGAACTGGAAAAAATAATACATTCATCAGCATATTGTCAACGAGATCAAAAATATATGTGATACCTGCTTCAAGAAGCCCCTTACAATTGATCCAAAGATCAGTCATAAAAATGGGAAATAAAGATGGATCCAATACATAGATCTAAGTAAAACCAGCTTTCATTTCAGATATTTCAGTTGGGGATCAAAAAGCAGTCTCATCAAAATAAAAACAAAATCTAAATATTTTTTAGTTTTTAAAATTTAATTTTCAAGCAGTTAGAATATCTTACTTGAAATGAAATCATTTGGACATTTTAAACTTATCTAAAATTAATTACAACTTCCTTAAAAATCTCCCAGTACTTTAGTTATAAAATACTGAAAAATACTAAAAAAGAAGATAACAAAGTTAAATTAATAAATCTTGTCACAATCAATAATTTAAAATTCAAGGAATAGTGAATTAAGAGATAACTTGTTTACAATAAAACCAAGAGTGCATAATGATGGATAGTTCTTTATTTGAATCAGCTAAATTTTTTACTGTACCATATTTCTAGTTTATTCATTCAAATGCAATATATAATCTAGCAATTAATATTTTATCTTTATTTTGGTGTTGATAATAGCAGCTGTCAAATAAATATCAATTTAATTATCATAGCTACTTTTTATTTATGGTACGATAAAAGATAGCATTTTGATAAAACAATATTTTTTTTACATTTTAATAAAATTTAAAGATTTTTTTGTTTATTTGTATATACATTGAATATACATATTCGATGAATATGAACTATTATCACATATTGCATTCATTACTGTTAATAATAGTTAGCCATAATGTATTACCTTAATCTAATTTATACTGCACTTCATTCCAAATTAGGTGGCATTATGTATTGTTGCTAGAGAAACACAAAATAAACTTGTATATATATAGAGAGAGCTGAATAATTAGGCCATGGAAGTAAAAAATATAATTAGAATAATTTAAAATTGTAATTGATAATTTGTAAAGCACATACTCATTACATAAGTAATATATATTAAGGCTATAGCTATAACCTTAAGACTATGCGCCTAAAACATGACAATAGGGATCTCTATACATCTAAACACAAGATTAACGACTTTAAAAGACAAGAGCCGCTCATCTTTTAAAGTCATTAATCTGGTATTTAGATTTGTAAAGGACCCTACTGTCGTATTCTATGTGCATAGTCTTAAGTTTATAGCCTTAATATAATTAGAATAATGTAATTGAATTATTTTATTGCTCAGAAGTTTATAAGTTTGAGCATCAGAAGTAACAGAATTGAAATCATGATTCATGGACTTTGAGATCCAGACTTCACTACGATACCACTGCACTAAATCATGAAGACAAAAATAATGATTGTGCTCCAGGAACAATAAGTTCCATAATCTGCCATTCTATCACTGCCCTAAATCACACAGGGTTGATAAATTGAATTAGAATCTAGAAAAATATAATTGATACTAAATTAATGAAATAAAATTAAGATACAAGTAACAAATTTTCAAAACTTTGTGATATTTTTATATGATCAATATTTACAAGTATTAAAAACCCAATTGAAAATTGATTTAGATAATATTTATCAGTTTGACTGCACTTTTTGGTTCATTTGATAGTAGCTTCTTTAAAGATATGGAGAAGTTCTTCCAATTCTTTAATCATTTACTATAAACACTAATGAGATATTGTGTAGTCAACTATACTTCATACATGCACTATGAAAATAGACACATTCTTCCTTCAATAAATGTTTTAAAAGCTTAGGTGGTCCATCTGTGCTATGAGCTTAAATAAACTAACATTTGGAGAGTTTGATCTTATTGCTAGTCTGCCTTTTAAATCAGCATATTACTTGCATAAGTTTAGATTATATATCACAGGAAAGAGAAATTTTTTTATTTTTAACTATCTGTGGCACTGAATCTTATTAGTAGATATATATGTAATAATTGATAAAAAAGCAATTTATACATTTATGAAATATTGTGGAAAAAATCAACTACTTTTCACACATGCACTATAAAAATAAACATGCACTCTCTGGTCAATAAATGTTTTAAAAGTGTAAGTGGTCTGCCTATGCCTAGAGCTTATTCTTTAAATAAACAACATTAATGTCCACGCTTGAATTGAGAGAATGATCTTATTGTTAACCTGATTTTTAAAAAGACATATTACTTCCACAAATTCAGATTTATAAAGCACTGAAAAGTTTTGAAATTATTTAAATAGAAGTCAATCTCCGAAAATGCACTATTCCTTAAATATTATAAATTTTCACGCACTCGCCCACCAGTAAGAGTTTAAAAAACCTGTGCACTCACCCAACTGTAAGAGTTTAAAAAACTTAAGTGAATCACTTAAGTTTAGAGCATACATTCTATATACACTAGCTCTTACAGACAATGCTTAAATCAGGGCTTGAGTCTATTGTGTGCCTGATGTTATAATCAAATGTTCAATTGTACAAATCTATTGAACCCATCACAGGAGACAGTGTCTCATTTTTAACCACTTACGATTATAATATTTGATTATAACATCCAGCACACAATAGACTTAATCCCTGATTTAAGCATGGTCTGTAAGACTTGATATATATAGAATGTACACTCTAAACTTAAATGATTCACTTAAGTTTTTTAAACTCTTACCAGCGGGTGAGTGCGTGGAAATTTATAATATTTAAGAAATATCACATTATCAGAGATTGACTTCCTTTGAAAATTATAGGGAAGAGAAAATTTCTCATTTTATAAAATGTATGAAAAGCAGTTGACTTCCAAAATATTTGGTAAGTGTATAAATTACTATATTATAAATTATTACCTATATATCTACTAATAAGGTTCAGTATCATACATAGTTAAAAATGAGAAACTTTCTTTTTCCCTGTGATATACAATCTGAACTTATGCAAATAATAGGAAGATTTAAAAATTAGGCTAGCAATAAAATTAAGCTCTCAATTCAAATATGGTTAATAAATGTCAGTTTAGTTAAAGAATAAGTTCTAAGCCTGGATGGACTACCTATGCTTTTAGAACACTTAGTGACGGTAGAGGGCACAACTATTTTTATAGCACGCATGAAGAGTAGTTGGCTTCCATAATATTTCATAAGGATATAAATCGTTATATTATCAATTAAACAGGCAAAACTCTCCATACAGTATTGCCACTCAGTGCAATCCAGAATAAAATGGATGCCTGTTTAATAACAATTATAAGCAAGCATAAGAAATGGTGATCAAGTGATGTTTATTGGCTTATATTATCAATTACTAGCAACACAAATATTTTTTTTATATAACAATTCTATAAAAAGATAGATATCTGCTGAGAACTTTAACAATCTGAAGAGAATATGTCTTGAAAAGTCATCTAAGTACTTAATTTGCTTCTGAATACATGTTTGGGGTTCCTAGTCAATTTATATGCTTTTCTTTTTAGGTAAGAAAGCTAGTGTTTTGTGATGTGCAGTTACTCTTCCAGATCAGCAGAAAAATTAACCATTGTAATAATTTCTGTTGATTTTATGCTACTATTCTTGACTGTAAAATTTCTTACTATTGGTTCTATAGAACCTTATGAGCTTCCAAGTACTTTATTGTTTCAAGGTTGATTTATATTATTTCTCACCTTTTTATATGAAGTTTTCTAATCCTAAACAATTTCTTAGAAGACAAAATAAGTTTCTTTGATAGTGTTAAGTGATTCTTGCATACTATTTATATCAAAACAAGTGATTTTGAAATGGGGGGGGGGGGGGTGTAATTCTATGACAAGCTAGGGAAATAGATCGACTAAACTTTAAATACTGATACTTTGCTAAAAAAAAAAAAAAACCAGATAAAATAAAAATAATCACTAACCTGATTAACTGCAATGATTTTTGGTCAGTAACTTCCTCTGCTAAGCCATCTAGATTAATGGCTGAATGATTAATTCAACTTGTTGGAGTAAATAGAGGTTTTAAAAAAGCAAGTATTCTCTATTGACAAGTTAGAAGTAAACAAGAATACAGTACAGTACATAACTTTTATTTTAAATAATCAAATCAAACTAATTTTTAATATCATTAAAAAAAAAAAAAGTATATTAAAAGTTACTTTGATTTGTACTGTTAAAAATAAAAATCAAATGTTAGTTTTATAATTATCATTATTTCTTTTATTTTCTTCTATTGCCTTTATAAAGTACAGGTACAATAAAAAATGATATGATACTTGATTATATATATATATATAGTGAGATAGGGAAATAGAGAAGCATCTTATGGGATAGTTTGTTAGTATATCTGCCTTCCACAGCTACAATCTACAGTTAGAATTTTATCAAAACATTTTTTACTTAATTTTTATATTAGAATGGAAGAGGAGAAACAATAAATTACATTAAATTACAACCAATCATGAAGATATTTAGATGTCTGGAAATAATCCCTGTTGTATTCAGAAATGATTGATAACTAACTCAACATGATCCATCTATGTATAATTTTTTAATGTACAGATTCTACCTTCTATCGTATACTAAAATATATACTGATTTCATCTTCTTTTGTTGATAATCTTTCATAAAAAGGATCTGAAACTTTTATTTTATTCATTGTGCTTTTATTTTTTTAAAAATGTCTTATTACAAATATCTATATTGGCAACAGGCATGGATATTAGCAATAATTAATCAAAAGTATTTTAGATTGCGGAATTAGGATAGTGCCTAATAATATTAGTGTGATTTATTGAAGTAAAGATACCATGATGTTTTTCTGAAGGTTTGTGATGATGGTGTTCTAGCTGTATTTTTATATTGGACTATTTCCATCATCTAATATGTGTGTTGAATGTCTTTAGAAAAGTTTAATTTTTAGTTAAATATTCCAAATGCATTCAACTGTTAGTAATATCACAGCAAACAGGTTAGTATATGCACCAACTGTTAGTAATATCACAGCAAACAAATGTTAATAATATCACAGCAAACAGGTTAGTATATGCACTAACTGTTAGTAATATCACAGCAAACAGGTTAGTATATGCACAACGTTTCGAGAGGTATTTTTCTCCCCTCTTCTTCAGGTGTTGCTGGCCTGACCAGTGACAGTACTAGCATGGGATTCGAACCTGGGTCCTTAGATTCTTGATTATTGAAATTTAAGGTAACGCTCTGTTGGTTAGAGCGTTACCTTAAATTTCAATAATCAAGAATCTAAGGACCCAGGTTCGAATCCCATGCTAGTACTGTCACTGGTCAGGCCAGCAACACCTGAAGAAGAGGGGAGAAAAATACCTCTCGAAACGTTGTGCATATACTAACCTGTTTGCTGTGATATTACTAACAGTTAGTGCATATACTAACCTGTTTGCTGTGATATTATTAACATTTGTTTGCTGTGATATTACTAACAGTTGGTGCATATACTAACCTGTTTGCTGTGATATTACTAACAGTTGAATGCATTTGGAATATTTAACTAAAAATTAAACTTTTCTAAAGACATTCAACACACATATTAGATTATGGAAATAGTCCAATATAAAAATACAGAAAGATACCATGAGTTTATGCTGTAGCTTTAAATACGGACATTCTACTATTAATTATTTTCAATGTAGGAAAATAATGGCAAAAATTTACCCTTCAGCCTAATTACCCAAATATATTTGGTCACAAAAATTAACATTTAACATATATATATATGTAGTGCATTATATACAAATAATTCTCATTTATAACAAATAATAATGATTCCAACACAATTGAAACAAAACAACTATATAAAAATAAATATTTTTTTTTAGTGTATTTTGAAAAGACCCTGATATAGGGTGAAAACTGATTCAATAATAAATAATTTATTTTTAAATACTTGTTTTATTTCAATTGTGTCGGAATCATTGTTAATTATTTGAAAACAACATTATGGCCAAATTTATGTTTGTCCATTGTTTTTTTTTTTTTTAAGTGTCATAGCACCGGCCGGGACGCGAACCCGCAACCCGGGCAACTGCCTGCAAGTGCAAGACAGTCGCGCTGACCTCTTGACCACCAATGCAAGACTATGTTTGTCCATTGTTAAGGATCATTTTTAACAAATATGCAAATGAATGTGCCTTACATATATATACTAACTATAACAATCTCAAAGAAAAAAGACAGGAAAAGAATTCAAGATGATATTGTTTTAATTAAATATATACATAGATACACATTAAAAATTTAAAAATAAAGACTAATGGTCTACTTATAAATTCCTCACAGAGTTTCAAGTCCAAATTGGGAACTGCTTAGGTGTTTGCTTTTTTTAAAATAATCAAACACATTCTAGATAAGTAAATATCTCAACACTTCATAAACAGTTCAAAAATTTTCAATGTAATCAAAGATAATATCATATCAACCACTTATTTCAAATACATGCACACATACATATTGATAAAGTAAAGTAATGAAGATAATGCTAAATTAAAACACCTAAACATTTTTTTACTCCATGCACTAAATAGTCACATTTACATTGAAAAACACTTTATTTTTATATTTTCCATATATACTCATTAATATACTATTGAATATAGATGCATGCACATACATACTTAAAAAAAAGTAAGGAAGATAACACAACAAAATCCAAAACAGTAAGCATTTAGTTTATATACACACACATCCACAAATAATAATATTAGGGTGCCATTTAGTATGCGCTGGGCACCAATATTAGTTACAAATACTTAAGGTTATTACTATAAACATGAATATATATTTCATTTGAAAAAATATCAGTATACACCATAAAGAGAAATTAGCCCATAACTCATTGGTTTTAAATGTGTGCTCACAATTTACAGAATAAAGTGATATAATGCAGAAAAATTTATATATTTGATTTTTAATAATTTTAAAACTGTATTTAAAAAAAAAATGCAGATAAAAAAAACAACAACTAGTCAGTGTGAATAAATTAAGTCTATAATGCTATAAACACAATTTAATGATTAACTGCTCAGGAGGCCATGTAATATTTAAGCACCGGATGTGGCAGGGTTGAGCTTTGATTTAGAAATCTTTAGCATCAAACCCATCACTCTACCACTGTTATAAACCATGCAAGACAACAAAAAAGTGTGGTTAGTTGCTTAGGAGGTCATGTGATATTTGACCAACCAGGTGGCAGATTAAGTATTTACTATTCCATTTAATTAGACTGAACCTACGATTCTATTATTAATTCAGAATTGTTCAGGCACTATGAAAATAAATACTTTTAGAAGTATAATTTATAATATTCATATATTGTAATCAATTAATTTATGTACATTTAAATTAGCACTTACTAAATTAAACTAACAGAAAGATAAAGATGGTCTCATTATAAATAGCTTTCCAAATATATATTTGCTATCAATATAAATTACAGAACTGATATTAAGCATTTCATCAAGAATAAAATCGTTTGCTTTAGTACTTATTAAAAATGAGTTTGTTCTTTTTGTGAAATAAGTTCACCAAAAATAAATAATAATTAAATCATACAAACACAACACCACAAATGATAACAAAATAAAATGACAGTAATGATGTTAGGAGTACAATATGGTGGAGATTTGACACTATTTAGGCCAATATTTCTCAAACTTTTTTCATGATGTAATCCATTTTCCATCATATTATTTTATGTGGGTTCCTTTAAGTGTTTAGAAAAAATGAAATTATGGTCTTTTTAAAAAAATTACACATCTATTCGAGGCCATCTTAACCTTATGGATTACCAAAATTATAATAAACAGAAATATAAAGTTGTGAATACACAAACAATGGCAGTAGATTAGAAAACTTAAATTGCACCTAAACAAACAAAAAATAAATAAATAAGATTTTGTTTTCCATCTCCTGATTTTCTTTCTTTGATTTATCACTTTTTTTTAAACAAAAAAATTGTGAAATTTGAAAATCTAGACAATAATATTATAAGTTATGAGTGGTTAAATTATTATATGTTATTTACCTGCATAACAGCACTTGTTTTAAAATATGTATGATCAAATTTCCATCTGTCACATGATAATGTTTCATTGACTGGAGAGTGATCGCTCCAATTAGGATCACTGTAATTTAAATTATAATAATGGCATTGATCATATCGGTTAGTTTTGGCATCAAAAGGAATTGTTAAATTCAGGAACTCATCAGAAATGGTAAATGTGTTATTTTCTATGGGAAGAAGGCACCTGTAACATAAAAATAATTATATTGTAAAAATAATCGAGTTGGAAACGTGGAATGTTACATTTTCAACCTAAATAAAAATAAGTGCAAATAATTCACTCAGGAAATAATAGAACTGAGCTTCAATCCAGGAACTTTGGCTCTTGAATCAATCACTCTATTACTGCATAAAAACACACAGCACAATAATTATAAAGAATATTATACAAACAGCAAATTTTTAGAACAATAAATAAATTTTTGTATTAAAATAAGCTTAAATTTGTCATGCAATAAAAAATGTAAATCTTATAAAGTAAAAAAAAAACCCAAAGGATTTACTAAAATTTATTTCAATAATAATAATCTAAAACAGCATTATTCAACCTGAGATACTAGTACATCTAAGACAGGGTGGAAAATGTCTGGCCTGCAGGCCATATGAAGCCTGTGAAATCATTTTGTCTGGCCAACCTAAATAATCATAGATGTGACTTAAAATTCAATAAGTCTAGCAGTTTTTATCACAGCAACATAAATTGTTATTATATGATCCAATCTTCCAGAAAATATCTTGAGTCAATGATATAAATATTGAATAAGCTCCACATTCAGAATGCAGAATTAGAATAGCAATCAAAACAAAATAATCTCATTGCTGGTTACAGGCATTGGATAATTATGTCATGGTTGATGACACACTAGATAGTTATTAAAACTTAACTGATGTCCTATCCTACTAATGATGATTATGAAGAAAAAACGAATTGATGTAGAGTGTTGATTGTTCCATGAAAAAAGAATGTTTTTTTTGTTGTTTTTTTTGACAAAGTTAAAAGCAAACCTGTGTGCCTAATTTGCAGGCACATGTTAGCAATAATGAAAAAAGACAATCTGGAATGTTGTTAATTCAAAACATGCTAAACTCGATAAATTAGGAGGCCAAATATGTCTAGATAAAATCAGTGCTCTTTAGTGAAATTTGGAATTACAAAAAAACTACTTAATTAGGCATCATTATGACAGAAATGACATTATTCACATGAGTAATGTAGTGAGTGAGCTAATTGCAAAGAAGTTGAGGCTTCATGTATAAGAAGAGTTTATGAAAGAATGCATGGTAGCTGCCGCAGATTTGTTAGCATCAGACAAAGTAAAAATTATTTTAGCATGTCGATTTGTCCCGGAAAACCATCTCAAATTGAACTACTGACTTGACATAAGATATTGAAAGAACACCAAAGAATTCTGTGAGAGATTTGCAATTTTTCTCTTTGGATTATTATTAGTCAATGTTCATAACAAATTTTGCTCAATTGACTGTTTTAATTAGAGAGATGATACGTGAAAGAAACTGCTGTCACTAGAAGCTATACATAGCATACAAGAGATGAGAATTTGTTTTATCCATGAAAACACTTGAGCTAACATTTAAAAAATTAAATAGCTTTATTACAGATGAAGCTACATCCATGATTGGCTTGCAAAAAAGATTAATTGGATTTATCAAAAAACAAATGAATTATTTCAGCTTTAATGCACGTGATTTAATTATATGCCACTGTTTTGTGCACCAAGAAAGTCTACATGCATGGTTATTGCACCTTGATTCTCAGTGGTGACCTTATTTATTACTGCAAAGTCTGGTTGCTCAGTCATGGGCACATGTTCATGAGGTTTTCAAACTATGAGCTGAAATTAAAAAGTTCATGGAGATAAATAGAACATTATCAGAGAACTCAATGGTAGAAAATAGCTATGTGATTTAGTATGCATGGTGAACACTACCAACCTATCAAAGTGCAGGACCCCAACAGCTACTCAGATAACTGCTTTCAAATATGAAATCATTTGAAACTACATTAAAATCATGAAAAGTGCAATTTAAAAGAAATAACAGTGCATTTTCTCACTCTGGAAGGACAGAGGCCTTTATATCACTTGAATGTGATGGTAAAGGTGCAGAACTAATTAAGGCAACTAATGAAAAATTCAAGGACATGAAAAATAAGCAAATGGGATTTAACATCTTTGCTACACTGTTTAATGTGAAACCAGTTGATGTGCCTGATAACCCAATCACCCAAAACCATTCAGATGCAAAGTGATGAGTTGAAGCTAGGTAATCTCCTACTGCTTGAGTTCTATAAATGTCTCTCAAGCAATGATGAATTTCCCACTGAGGTGATGTACATTGGAATAATATTTCTGCACTCAGAACAGCTTACTGCTGTGAGCAGTTTTCAAAACTTAGAATCACAAAGAGTTAATTATGCTCCAGGCTGACAATGCAAACATGATCTCATCGACACTAGCTAATCACATGCAAACCAAAAGACAGTTTCAGCCAACACATTAGGAGTGAATTAAATTATTGATTAAACAGAAGTCTAATTTTTAAATTGATAATTTTGTATGGCCTGTGAATGATATTATAAATATACAAATAGCCCTTGGCAGAAAAAAGTTCTCCACACCTGTCCTAGGGGGATGAGAAGACATAATATTTAAAAACAATAATGATTGTGGTGTCAGAGTTTATTTTTTCTTTGAGTAAATTATTTTGAATACAGTACTGAAAACTTTTTTTTTTTGAAGATACCTTGAAGAAACATATATACTTAGTCATACATTGAAGAAACATATATACTTAGTTATCTTATTTTTAATTTTATTTTGAAGTAATAATTTGGTTATTTACCTAGTAAATATCTTAATCCTATTTTAATCCTCCCTTGACTTATATAAAAAGCGATTAGCATGATGCTTGTGGAAGCAGTATGGAGGACTCAAATAAAAGTTTCAGAAATCACTATCACCCTTTTAAAATTTGCTAGTACGACAAGTGACACTATTACTCCTTGGAACATACTGTTGTTATATTAATTCATCAATACTAATATATAACATTAATTTTAATTATTCTCATTATTCATTTATAAAATTAAAACTTACTGTTAAGTTATTAGAAAAAAAAATATTAATATTTAAATGCATTAAACTTTAATTTAATGTACTGAATGCTCTGCATGCTTTATTATGGTGATAGATTCACAGTTCAGCTCTGTCAATTTCCGGAGCTCAAACTCCTTGTGAACTCCTGAGCAATAAAATTATTTAATTACTTTTTTTTTTTAATTATTACTATTACAAATGTAAATTATGTGATTTATTTTAGAAGTTTTACCTTGAATTTACAATTTAAATATTTGGAATTATGTATTAACAGCGTTAGTAATAAACAGTTAAAGAATATGCAAACAAACAAAAAAAGCGGGGGGGGGGGGACCAAATGTCATGGATTTAAAGCAACTTCTCTCTTTAACTTTTGCTAATAGCTGCATATATATATTCATTTACAATATAACAATTCGTCAACTGCTAATTGCAATTGACTATTTATTATATTGTAATTTATAAGTATTATATTTATTTATTATATATTCATTTACAGATATTCATAAGTTTTCGTAAAATATTGACAAGTATTGTGTTAAGAAATTTAAACAAAATAAAATTATTTCTGCAACTGCTATTGAATCTTGTAAAATTGAAACGCAATTTACAGTAATCGATTTCAACTATTAAGCTAATGCACATGCGCTTTGAAGATTTAAATTATAAATGAATATTATCAATTCCAAAACTCAAGATAAAGTGCATTAGCTTAATAGCTGATTGTTATTACTGTTTATAAAACATAGCGCTATATAAAATATTATTTCAGTAATCGATTTGATAACTATTTATATTACAGCAACATCTACAGTTTGGTAAACCTGATAAGCATTACCAAGATCTTGTTAGTATTTGAAGAATATTCTTTCTTTTTTTTTTATTTAAAAGCTGATATCTAAATAAATAAAGATGTCATACAATACTGAGTTTTTTATAAAAATATGATTTTTTTAAAAATAATAATAAAAACTAAAGAGTGTGAGATAACTCTAACAAGCTCTATTGATAAATGTTGCAAGAGAAAGCATTAAAAAATATCTAGAAATTATCCCTATTCTCAGACTGGTTTCATGCTTTTGGCATTCCTCAGTGAGACGCTAGGATATTTCAGACATCAGATCCAAAATACTAACTCAAAGCCAGCACTTAACTGAAAGTTCTTAATGTTTAAGTAGGCAATCTGAAAATTTCAGACACCTATATCTTCAAACCCATTCAGACACCTATATGTCTGCAAACCAGTTGGGTTTGAAGACATATAGGTGTCTGAACTAAAGAGTGTGCAATAGCTCTAACAAGCTTTATTGATAAATACTGCAAGAGAAAGTATTTATCAATAAAGCTTGTTAGAGCTATTGCACACTCTTTAGATTTTATAAATTTTGATAGTTATAAAGATTCTCCAATATCACATAAAAATGTCTTCACATCTATATGAGATTGCACTGATCTAGAGTTAAAATACTGACATTTTCTAGTAATTTCTATCCACTGAACTACAGTCATTATAAAGTTTTATAAGTTCACATGCAAAATATAAATGTAATATTCAGTTTGGTCACTAATATTACTTTATGCAACAGGATCCAAGATAATGAATTCAGTTCTATTCCATGCTTAACTGCTCTGTTACTACAAAAAGATACTAAGTCTATCAAAGGCCAAAAAAAAAAAAAAAATTAATACTATAATTTTATACTCACTACAGTATATATATAAGTTACTATAAATGTAATCTATTTATTATTTTTACATTTGATTGTATTTCCTTTGATGTAGATAATATTGTTTAAAAACCAAAACAACTTTTCTTTTAAAGATTGCTGATTATTTAGCTAAAACTGATAGCAAATGCTATATTACATAATTCAACAATTTCTACAATAATTTTAGGATGGGTTAAAATAATCTAAAAGATTAATGATGTAAACTATATCATTGACGGCTAAAGTATAATTAAAAATGACATAAAAATTTTAAAATAATTTTTCTAATTTAAATTTTGCTCTTTAATTGTGAAAGAATAAATTAATATGGGAGGCCTTTCTTTATTACAATTAATTGTTTCAGACAAACACAATGCTTTTGATGAATGGAGTTTAAATTCCATAGAAATAAAGTTAATGTTTAAATTAGAATGGAATACATTGAAACTGGATACTTAACCAATATTTATAAACACATTTTTCTTTTTATATTCAATACCACACTAAAAAAAAAAGTTTGACTTTTGAATTAGTTAGTGAGTGTGATATCAAAAAATAAACATAGTCAAACATTGGTGGTCCAGAGGTCAGCGACGGCTGCTTTACAAGGAGTTGTTCCGGGTTAGCAGGTTCGCTTCCCAGCTGATTCTATGATACATGAGAAAAAAAATAAAAATAAATGAATAAAATGTTGAGAAATGTGTGATAAATAATTAAAGCATAATATTTAATGAGATCCATTTACCTATTTAAGTTTCAGCCATTTTTAAATTTATATTAAGTTTCAGCCATTTTTAAATTTATATCATATCAGATTTAGTGCTTTGGCTGCATAACAAATTAAATTGTAAAAATAATTTAATTTCTAAAATATCTCAATGTTATGTTATTGTGATATTCTAACTAACATTAATGGGGGCAACAATTTTAATTTTCTTCTTCTTTAAATTAGAACTTCATCCAACTAAGCTAAGATGAATAATTGTATAACATGTAAATGCTTCAATAAACACAGATCCTATAGCAAACATCCAGGAAATTACTGGCTTAAATAATATGTAATGTGTATGATTTGGCTTCTTCCTCCTTTGATTAGAATGTCAGACAATATTTTTATTAAACTGAATTTAGGAATCTTATTTTCTAAATTAGATATTCTTCTGACAAAATAGTAAAAAAGCTAATTAGCATAGACATTAAATTAAATCAAGATCTCCATGTACTTAAAATTTATTTTAAAATAATTTTATTGAGGTATTATTATAGAAAGTTCAATTAATTACAATTTTCACTAGGAAAAGATTATATATGCTTTTCAAATTTATACATAGAATGAATAAATGAAAAATAAATTAATTTTGTTATTTTCAGTTATATTTTTTATAGAACATATATATTTTTCTATTTAAGCGATTGTGTCAGGTGGCAATTTTACTCTAGGCTGTGAACTTGGAATGAATTATCCCTAAGTACAGTTATTTTAACATATGCCAGAAGAAATGAATACTATAAATAGGGATTCTAGAACCATTTTGTGTTTGTTATAGCAAAGCCCTACTATACATCATTAACTTAATAGTAAAAAAAACAACAACAATCTGACAGATATATATAAAACAAAACAAAACAAAAAGAAAGATTTATTGTTACAATATCCTTGAACTTAAATCAAGAGGAGAAAAAAATCTATTCAGATGTAAAAATTGTCATTTTCTTCTAATAATAATTTTAAATGTTAAACAAAATCTTAAAAAAAAAAACAACATAGGACATATTCTATATTAAGTTTAAAACTATAGCATTAATCAAATTATTTTAAATACTAGCATTCTCTTTTTTACTATTATATGTGCAGAAAAAAACTATTTTTAAAAATAGAAATTTAAACTATCATTACAATTTGTTAATCATATTTTTTTTTTAAAGAAATCATGGTTTTTTAATAACAATAATGAAATATCTGAAGTATATTAATAATTTTTATTAGTCATTCATTAGACTACAGATTATCTACTTAATGAATAGTATCTCTGTAGTATAATTTTCACTGCCTATTCTCAAACACGATAGAGACTGCTTTCTATCTGCTTTTAACACATTGTGGATATGTCCAACAACAAGTGTAAAAGATGAATAATTCCAAAGATATACATTTCATGCTGAATCAACATTCATCAGTTGGCCCAGATCACAATCTCTAACATATATCTTTGTCATTATTCAATATATATATATATATAGCCAATTATAGTACTACAGTTTAATTGTTAAATATCAAACATACTGCCCTTACAACTTTAAAACAAACTACTTGATGGAATATAGGGAGCGTATCAATAGCTCATACAAGCTCTTAATTGAAAAGTGCAGTAAGAGAAAAATATTTAAAATCTCTATCTAGAACATTCCCATTCCAGACTAATTGGTTTCAAGTTTTGGGCTCACCTTAGTGAGGAGCTATTAAGAAACTAGAACTAAAATATCAAATCAAAATCCAGAACTTATTTAATATGTAACATTTAAGTAGAAACTCTGAAATTTTCGGACATGAAAATGTCTTTAACTCCAGCTATCTAACTTAAATAGCTATAAGGGACTGAACCAAATTTCAGATCTACCATATATTAATTGCCTTAGCACTGCCAAGACCTTAAAGGCAAAATTATAATAATCACATTCAACCCAATTCTAACACACCCATCAAACATAAATTAGCAGGCTTTACATCTTTTCTCCACAGAAACCCGCAATTGTGCAAGTTTGAAGCCGCTAAAAAATTAAATTTAGCAGCGTACAGAGAGAAATTTTATTAAATATAAGTTTTAAACAGGGCATCGTCAACAGGAAGATCATATGGTTTCAAAACAAATCGATCAACAATGCACTCAATGTGGATAAACAGAGGCTATTATTGCCATACATACCAAACATGCACAAAAAATTTTGTTCAAATTTTCAATAGAAGCTTTCAGTTATGCTTTCACATCCCTCCTAGTTCCAACGCACTAATCAATAATACAAAAGACCGATTAACTCTTGCTCAAATTCCGCAAGCAGTCTACAATATTTTATGCTCTGACAAAAATTGTAAAGTCTCATACTATGGGGAAACCAAAGCAACACTGGAAACTAGATTATTTCAACATAAATACTCATATACTAAGGCACAATCAGATCCAGAACACAATTTCCATTTTTGCACAGTATCAAAAGCTTGCAGGACCTCCATGCAAAACACAAATAATCAGCTTAATCTGCAGAGGGAAACGATTTGAGAAGATAAAAGAGGTCTGCTTTATCGCAATAGACAGCAATGCCATTAACAGAAAGGAAATGTTATTCTATATCTAGGAAATGGAATACTTGAACTTTGCATAGATTTGCATAACCTTAGACAATCAGTTACTTCACAAAGAGCTATGATTATGAGAGCCGTGACTCTCAAAAGCGCTCAGCCTATGGTTTAATAAGATATTAAATATTAGCTTTGTGTTTATGCGTTTATAGAGCTAGTATTGAATTACAGAATAATCAATAAAGCAAGTCATATATAGCGTGACCTTGCTTTTATGAGATTGTATTTACAAGTATGTAATATAGGGAGCATACCAATAGCTCAAACAAGCTCTTAATTGATAAGTGCAGTAAGAGAAAAATAAATGCAAGCTCATAAAAGTAATATGCTATATATGACTTGCTTTATTGATTACTTGGTGAAAGTATATTAATAATTTTTATTAGTCATTCATTAGACTAGATATTATCTATTTAATAAATATTTGTGTAGCGTAGTTTTCACTACACCGCTCTTACCCAAGGTAGAGAATCCACCTTTAACATCTTGTGGAGAGGTATAATCATAAATATATAATCAACGACAAGTGAAAAAGATGTATGTGTAATTTCCAAGATATACATTTCATGCTGAACAAGCATTCATTAGTAGGGCCGGATCATAATCTCTTACACATGACTTTTTCATTCTTCAGTACATATAGATAGCCAATTACCCTCCACAAAGTATTAAAAGCTGATAAAAACCAGCTCCTACTTTGAGTGAGAGTGGTGTAGTAAAAATTGCCCTACAGAAATATTATTAATTAGGTGATATATTTGAAGCTTTGTATTGATTCCCATGGCAACAAGAGCATGAGGAAATATTTATCGGCCAATAATTTTCTTTTATTTGAACTGAAAATAAGCAGTTTTAGTTTTTTTAAAAAATATTTTTATATTTATTTGCAATTAAAATATCAAAATAAAACATTATGAAAATTTTTAAAATTCATTTCAATGAATTACAATATTTTATACTGGTAATTATATTTAACTAATATTGTTTCATTTTGCAGGATTTATTCATCAAATATATAAAGAATCGTTGCACTTTTTTATTATTCTAAAGCAAATACCTAGTTCACAATAAAGGATTTTAATAAATTTGATGTTTTAACATAAGTAAAGTTCATCTAAATCATGTAATGACATAAGAATACCCTATGCATTTCATCACTGTACAATTGTTAATTTTTTAAAAACTTTTTAAAAAGATAATTCATTTGTGAAAACATAATGGCAGTACTATATTGAGTTATTATATTTTATAATGATCTAAATTTTTTGTTTTAATCCGAATAATTAACAAATTTTATGTATATGAATAAAGATTGAGATGTGTCACACATATAATGTCTTTATATCCTATATTTGAAAGAAGAGGTCAATAGATTTTGAAATATTTTTCTTTATTTAAAAAAAAAAAGACTGGTCGATGGAAAGTTTTAGATCATCTTATGAGAATTGGTCTTTTTTTTTCTTTTCCAACTATCAGATAAACCGTTAGTTTCTTCTAATTATAAATTTTTTGTTAACTGGACTGTTGTAATAAGTTGTCTTAAATATTTTAAAAATTATTTAAAAACTAAACATTTCTAAATCAATTCTCAACCATAAAGTTTTTTAGAACTGTTATGCTCAATATACTATTTAGATGCTTGAATGTTGCATAATCTTTATAATTATCAATAACGATACTTTTATATACATTTTTTAAAAATGCATATATATATATTAAATACCGCCTAATGCTATACTAGTAATAATAAATAAAATAAAAATTCATATTTTTATTAAAATGATTCGTTACGAGCCTGCTTATAAATAATTCTTAGTAATGTTTATGATAAGATTATAATCCTAAACATTACATATTTAAGCAGTAGTAAAAGTTATTTATATGCTGTTGAAATTAGTAATATTTATTTTAAAATAATATATGTAACATTAAGCTGGCTTGATTACTTTGTGAACTAAGATCACTGCTAATAATAAGTTTCAGTCTTTTTCATTTGCAATATATACAGTTGGAGATCAGAAGAAAGAGAAATTCTTTTATCAGACTGAATGAATGAATGGGCATCAATAAATGAAATGTAAAACTGTATTTCCAAATTTATTAAAATGATTTGTTCGAGTCTGTTTACAAATAATTCTGAGTAACATATTTAACCGAAAATGTTCTGTGATATGTTTATATGCAAAACTGTACCAACATTTTGAATCTGATTGTAAATTCAGTTGTAATATTCATATAAGGTCATATATAATGCTTTTTTAAACTTACAAACAAAATTTTATTTTTCTTAAGAGGAACTAGAATTAAAAGAATTGAAAAAATGAGATATCACATAACTTTTTTTCTATTGTTTATTGTCACTTCAATTATATATAAAAATTAATACACACTAACTGAATAACATTAAAAAGTTAAAACAGGCAAAACTCACTATACGTATTGCCACATACAGCAAGCTAGAGTAATCAATGGATGCCAGAAGGTTTGTGCATATAATCTCCATCTAGTGCCTTCTGGCATCCATTGATTACTCTAGCTTGCTGTGTGTGGCAATACGTATAGTGAGTTTTGCCTGTTTTAACAACAGTTATACACAAGCATAAGAGGCGGTGGTCATGTGATGTTTATTGGCTTAAAACATTAAAAAGTGTTCAAACTAAAAATACATGAATTATAAAGACAATTCTAATGAACTGATGTGGATTCTGCACCTAATATAATAAATAAGGCAAATAACATGAATTAATTTCTAATAAGGCACACAGATAGAAGTTTTGTAGTCAAATATTTTTTAAATTTTAATTAAAGTGCAAAATTTACATCTTTTTTCATGTCCCTGTTAGGTTCATTATCTATTCAATCATAAAAATTTATCTTCAATTAATTTATTTAAAATAAACATCTTTCACAAAACGAATGCTTCTTTATCACACCTATGATATTTTGCTATCAGGTTGGCATTTGTTAACATTTTTGATTATCCCATTGACAAGTCTTAAAATAAAAAGATTACACAATTAAGATTTATGATATATTTTGATATGTTATAAAGTAGAATTATATATAAACAAATGAAATTGCAAATCTTGTATAAGGGTAATAGCACAAAATAAAACATTCATTAAAAAATAAATATGTAATAATGATACAAAGTTTAATAGAAAATGGGATAAGTTGCTGTTTTGGGGACACTGGGAAAAGTCTTATAATAAGACTGCCCAGTTAAAACAAGACTGAAGGAATAATACTGTTTTTTCATTTTTTTAAAAAAATTACCTTTCTTTATCAATATATTCAACATAAAATCATTCTTTAATAAATACATTAAAATTTAGAATCATCAATTGTCCAGAACATATTTAGCTTATAACCCATAATAAGGTTTGAAACAAACACTAATCAATCATTAGTCGACTAAAATAAAATCAATCATTAGTCGACTATAAAAAAAAATTAGTTGCATTCTCGATGTAAAATTATTTTTTTTTCTTTCTTTTTATTGGCTTTTTTAACTAAATGTCAAAGAGATAATTAAAAATAAGTAATAATTTAAAAGCAATTTCAATAACTACTAAAAATATGTGTTTAGCAATTAGCCAAAAAACTTTAATTACTAAATGGACGGGGAGTGCTTATTTATTACTTTAACTTCCATTCTTTTCAAATTCTCCATTATTTTTATTATTTCACAATGACCCATTCCCTTAAGTTATACGCGCTGCTGTTAAAAAGTGAAAGTATTCTATTGTTTTTGCAATTTAAATTCTGAAATTTTAACTGTAGTTATAAATTTAAAATGTCAAAAGTTAGAAGTATAATGAACAATTAATGGTATAGCATTTATGACAATTACTACACAATGGGCGAAAAGTAAGCAAAGAATAATAGTTTATTATTAAAAGCAATTTCACATTAACATGAGATTAATTAACTTTTATTGCTTAAAATAAAGTATTGCTAACTAATTATTTTATAAAGGTATAAAAGACAAGTAAATAACTTAGATTTTTGTGGTCCCATCAAAAGCAACATAAACAATTCCTATTTTAGGAATATTTTTACAATTTGATTCTACTATTATTTTTTCTTTATTTGAAGACTTTTTATTATATTCTGACTTAAAGAATGTGGTTAACATTTATTTTTAAAAAAAAAAATTTTTTTTACAAATCATTTTTCAAATCCATTGTTGTTAATATTATATATTGCTATTATTTAAATCATCACAATATATTTCCTTTCTAATTTCCGATAGAACATTGTACTCGATTTCATCTTTAACTGTATCTGTTTCTTAAACCATCCTAAAAAGCTCTGATGCAGATTTCTGCACAACTCTATCTATTGGGGCAAACCAATCTGCTAGATCTTTCTCAATGCTCATTTGAACCCTTCTAAAAACAATTTAATGAAGATGCTAAATAATGTGATAGAATGGATAAAAAAAATATATACAAATCTTCAATCACTTCTGCTTATATCAAATAACCAAAATAAAAGTCTTCAATTTAGTATTTTTTTTTACATTAAATGCTTTCAAGATAACATGATATCTTATAATCATATGATGATATTCTACCTATTTATAAATTTTTTATATAACAGTTAAGAGCAGTTAATATCTCTATACAATTGTAAATTATTAACCAGCACCATCATTATTCTATATCGCTGTACTCATTTCTGATATTGATAATAAAAATAAGAGAAGGCAAATGGAAGATAGATAATAATATAAAAAAGAAGAAGAGATTTTCAACATGAAGCTTTATTGGAAGGACAGGAGATAAAATTATGAGAGAGTTATAATAAAAAGACAAAAAGATTACATTTAGCTATCTTAACTAAAATTTGGCAAATACTTGAGATTCCACTGAGGTTTAGTTGGTATATATCATAAATAAACAAAATTAGCACATTAAATATATTTGGAAAAAATTATTACAAACTTCTATTACTTTCTACACCATGTTAACCAGATAATCAGAGAAGACCCAATCACATGATCATATAAAAAAGGAAAGGGCAGTACAATCTCATCAATTTAGAATTGCAATGCCAGATATCAATTCCCAAATCAAAGAAAATAATTTACCATTTAGCTGTCCACAGTACATTATAAACTATAAGATGATCATAACTTAAATTTAGCAATAAAAAAAAAAAAAAATCCATGGATTTTTGAATTAAAAAAAAAAAAAAAAATCACTCATTTGTTCAAACATACATCAAAATGAGTTTTAATCATGTTATTTTATAATGTTGTTCTAAAATTTATTATGTAATCCTCTGTAAGCACTGTATGCTATAATAAATTGTAACAAATTACCATTGACTATAAACATTGTTGCTTGCTTACTTAAAAACTTTATTTTCTACATAGCTCAATCTGTCTTTGTTCAGGCATTATACATTAATAATATTTGAAAGAAGCATAGTAATAGTAAATAAAATACATTTTAAAAAAATCAAAGATTGTTAGCATACTACTGGATATCTCCTTTATCAGAATTACAGATGACAAGTGCATACATTTCATATTATAAATATTTTCCTTGTTTCAAAAATTTACTTCTTATAAAATAAGAATAAAATATATAAAAATCATAATAAAAACAGAAGATTTTCTTTAAAGAAGTTAATAAAAACAAAAGCATACAAATAGTTCAAACATTAGCCTCTCAGATAAAGTTCCAAAGCACAATAAATTTTATTAAATCTTTATAACAAGTAAAAAAAAAAAAAATCTAATAGTTGCTTAGAGATCATGTAATGTTCAAATCAGGAGCTATTTATTATTAAATAATGCATAGTGCTTATAATAAATAATTAATTATTGCTAACAAAATATTTATTGACAAGAGCAATTTGAAAGGAATAAAACTATTCTAAAGGACAAAAAAATGCTCACTGTAACAAGATAGTCATGGACATTAAGATTTCTTAATCCTCGATTTCCAAGTTTTTTCTTATTTCTTTTTTTAATTTATATGTAATAACATCTCCATGTTACTTTTACAAAAAACAGATGACAAAGTGTCAAATTAATGACCACATTTGCCTAATTCTCCAAACCTAGTATCATAAAATCATTTAAGTGTTTCTGATGCTCTATTGCACACAAACAATTCCGCATGTAAGACAATTTCAGATACATAAACAGTACTATGCAAAATTAACTTCAAATTATTCTCCAATTTTAAGCAATTGCAAAAACTCAAAAATATAGATTCAAATGCAGATACAAACCCATATACTACATATAACTTCTGAACATTTCAACATTATTGTGCCTTTTTCCAAAAACTCGTAAGAAATAATGATTGCCATTCTAACTCAATTTAAGTTTATTTTTCTTTGCACATATATCAATATTAAAATAAAATAAAAATTCATACAAGAATTACAATTTAATTAAAACATTCTACTAGTATGTCATATAAAATTAAAATATTTAACAAATGTTGACTTTTAATGATAATTATTCAAACATATTAAAAAAACAGGTTAAATAGGTAAAGTTAATTTATATAAATTATAATTAATGTATTGAATAAATCAGATATGACCATAATTTATAATTAAAAACCACATTTTCATAATTAACTTTATAAAATAAAATAACCTAAGCCAAGCAAAACCAAAGGTATTTGGCATTACAGTGTTGATTAAATTTGAAATACTGATAGAAATAAATAAGTTCCACTATATAATTCTCCATAAAAGAAATTTTAATATAAATAAAGTTTATCTCATTTACTAAGTATCAAGCAGCCATGACCATTTTAATACACATATGATTTAATTAGACTAATGTTTTATTAAATTTCCACTTTTAAATATTTTCCAATTTACTCAGGCAAAATAATATTTTAAAAAACAACAACTTTTTTCCTTCTTTATTTATGCACTAAAAATGGACTAATTAATTGAATAAGCAATCAAATGTTTAATTCTGACATATTGTCTATATTTTTAAAAAATGATTCTGTTATAGCGTAAGTCAATGACATTTGTAAAAACTGTAAAATGAATACTAAAAGTCCCATCTCTCTAATATATGCTTTCTCAGTTTTATATTTCCTGGGTAGTGCAATCATTATACAAAAGCCAAAAATGTTTCTTGATGTTATCTTTTATAAAAACTTATTATAGTACTTTGATGATTCTTATATAAACAAAAATACATTTTGAGTACAGATTTTACAATTTTAGATAGATTGAGCTAATATCTATGTCAATGTCATCAGATGGTTTCAGGCTGAAGAAACATGGGGGGAAACACTTAAAAAAGATACTTTATATAAATAACATTGAATGAGGTTTAGAGCAGTGTACCATAGAGTTATGAACTTTGAACTTAAAGTCCATGGATGATGGTTTCAGTTGTCATTTCCAGTACTTGAATTTCTGGTCAATAAATCATTTGATTATTTATTTAATGTATCCTCTACTTTTTTTTTTTTTTTACATAATGTGCCATTTTATTAAACAAAACCTGATATTTTTTTTAATATAAAAGTAATAATAATAATAATAATAATGAAAAAAATTTTTTCCCCTTAAAAACTCGTCTCTCCATGTACAATGGAAATATTAGCCAACCTTTCAGAGATACACAATGATTATAATTGAATGCGTAGTATTTATTGTATTGTATTGGCAATATGAAGTAAATAATGAATATATAATTGTTACTATAGATATTATATATTAGTTTATAAAAGTAAAATTATAAAACATTGCATAAATTATTTAATTAAGATGCATTATCAAATTACAAACAATCAAAATAAATAAGTAAATATTACCACTTGAAAGAAAAAATGAGAGAAAAATTATAATCACAAAAGTGTTGAATAAAAAAAAAAATAACTATATGGGTTTTCGTTGTTTTGTTTTTTTTTTTAAAAAAAAAAGAGAGGGGGGGGGTGCTTTACAAATTCATTCAATAAAGTTACAATATAAACAATTTATTTAATAGAAATGATTGAAAAATGAAAACAACAAACCTTTAAGAGATTTGTGAATGTTTACAACTTTACAGTAATGATAGAAGGCTCCTAGTGGCTGCTTAAAGATTAGGAGAGGCATATGATATCTTACAAACCAAAGTAATATCAAGAAAGAGCATCCTTCTCTATATTGTCCATATGTTTAATAATGAAGTGTGTGAATGCATAATAATTGCTAATATACTCAAAATAAATGGTAGTTCCTTCAACAAGACCATACAGAAAAGCATAGTGCATCATGCTCAACAAATAAAAATAACTTTTTCCAAAAAAGGATGTTCCCCCATTATTAGTCATAAATAATTTTGTAACATGTTGTATGTTACTTTTGAGATTTAAACGTTCCTGGATCAAAATTCATCTTTCACTTCAGGATTAGAATATTACGATTTCCCAAGCAACAAACCACTTGATTATTTTCTTTTTTTTACTGAGACTAATGCAAATCAAATGGATTATCTCCAAATCTGACTTTTATCTTGCTCAGGATAATTAGGATTTTAAGCTATAAATATATGTATTCTATGTTTATCTGATTCAAACATATACTAATTAGAATATGTATATCTAATTAGAATATATATGTATGTACATTAAATTCTCTGTCCAAAGGTGATTTGATTAATTATGCAACAATATGACCAAGTAATAGTGCTTAATCATGCTATAGTAGTTATCATTATTCACCACACCCTAACAATTTATTCTAGCATCTCAATTTTAGGGCTGTATCATAAAATTTACTGAGTCCCTCATCATTAAGATATTAGACTGTATATATGTTTTGTTTTTCAAACTGTCATAAATAGCTAATCATTATTCTCAATATAGAGTTGTTGTTTTTTTTTCATGTGTCATAGCATCGGCTGGGAAGGAACCCGCTAACCGGGGACACAACTGCTTGTAAGGCAGCTGTGCTGACCTATTGACCATCAACACTTGACTTCTCAATATAGAGTTAAGCATCTCTTAATGAGCTACATTAATTTAATGATTGATAGAAAAAAATGAAAATCTTAAATGATGCTTTATTATTTTTATAATAGTGAAATTATATTATAAAGTTTAAACAAAAAATTATTTAAAAAGAAATTACACCAAGATTTTGTTTTATATAAAACCAGTTATGTCATTAATACATTGAATTTATTTTACAATAATTTTATGAATAAGAGCATTTAGCATGTTCTATTAGCTCAAAGCTATTCTAAATTGCAGTTGGTAATATTGAGTCTTGGCATAAATGAAAAAGGGAATTCTTCTAAAAAGTAATCATAAGTTATATTTTGATAAGTAATGAGTTAATAAAAGACACTTAAATGCTCTCATTCATAACATTATATAGTTGCATATAAAATTTCTTAATTAAAATGTGAAATAATAAATGCCAGGAAAAAGTAATTATAAATTAACAGTTCATATAAAAGACTGACTTAACACTCAGTGATCATTAAATTTCAGCATATTAAAACTACAAACTACAGTTCTGATACTAATTCAGCTAATCACATTGAAGCTATTAAATAAACTATTAAATTTTTGGAATCTTTATTTGTTTTCCAGAAACTCTAACATGATTCAAAGAGTTTATAAAGCCACTTCATCAGATACTTTTAATAGCTAATGAATTTCTGTATAAAGTAGAAAATGATCAAATTCTTCATTGTTTTTAATACAAAGTTGTCAAACAATATATAATTCAGTGAAATGCTTTGGATTTTGTTGATTGCGTTAATAAAATAATGACCCTCATGTAGGTATTTGCTTAGATTTTTGGCAACTAAATGTTGATAAGGAATAGTTCAATACACAGCTAATACATGCAGAATCTTTTTTTTTAAGTATGCAATAAAAAAAAACCTTTACAATGCCCTAATATCACTTAAACTCCACCAATAGCAATGACAAGATATTAATGAAGCAGAGGAATTTCTTTTTCTTTAAAAAAACTCTTCTAAATGCATAATTCTAGGCATTTTTTTTATATATCTTTCATTATGAATCACACATATTCTTAACATCTAAAATTTTATTTCCTGTCAAAGTTGACCCATCAAGTTATATAGGAAATTGGGATACTAAGAATTTTCAACATCTTGATTCATTTATTAAACCTTTTTTTTGCACTGGATTATTGCTCAAAGAAATTATTTTGGTAATATTAGACTAATAAACATCACACAATCACCATTTCTTGTGCTTGCTTATAACTGTTACTTAAAGAGGCAAAACTCTCCATACAGTATTGCCACTCAGTGCAAGCCAGAGTAATCAATAAAGGCCTGTGCATAAAATCCCCATCTAGTGCCTACTCATCCAATATCCCCAGACTAGTTTCTGGCTTGTGGCCTTCGTCAGTGAGGAGACTTGGATCTGAGAGCACTGCATCTAGATCTTAGATATTATTGTGTTTTCAATTTAAGACTCATACTTTTGTAGTTAAGTAGAGATAAAAGGTGGTTGCTGGAGGGTTACATTAGATTCTAAGATTTTATGCACAAGCCTTCTGGCATCCATTGATTACTCTGGCTTGCACTGAGTTTTGCCTGTTTAATATTAGACTAATTGGCTTCTATAGATAGTGCACCAAAAGTATGAGATTTTCCTGATTTAGCAATCAGTTATAAAATGTAAGAACCAAACTAATCATCATCATTTTGTTTCTATGATATTGAAAAGAATTTTGCCAATGACAGCAGTTTCAAAGTGCTTTGAAATTAAATAAATTCTTATCTTTCTTTTTAGCATAAAACTGTGTCAGAGTTTTTGGCAATGTAATGTTTGCAAGTGAGTGAATAAAGTTAAAAATATTCAATACTTTAGTGTCTACATTTTTCCTAAGTACAAACCATGATATTAATTGTAAAAAAAAATAAACTTATGTATTTTATATCATAACAGAGATATAAACTCTTGCTGGAATCAAATTTTTTTGTAATAGATAGAATAACACCCACAACATCAAATATATAGTAGTTTTTCTATAAACAAACTAAAACACTAATAAACTGGGTTTTGTACTTTACTCAGCACTAGATGATATTAAATTATCACATATCATACTAAATGTATCAATAAATAATTAATTAAAAAAAGTCATCAATTTGCAATTAAAGATCATTTAATAGTTTTAATTTAGTCTGTTCTTATTTAAATATTTTTTCAATATTCATATACATCTTATTTACCAATTAACAAAGACGATTCAATAAATAAACATTAATGATTAAAAGTTTTTTGTTTTTGGATTTCATTCTCTTACTATGGTTAATAAGTTGACCTAGATTTTATTAAAAAAAAAAATATTGTAATAAAAAAATATGAAAAATAAATTATCTGTACACTTCAAATAATATTGTGTATGAACATAAGCCTGATATGATTTTATTAGTAAGAACTAGAAAGCACACAAATGTACATTAATTATATAAGAAAATGTATAAAAATACTATTGAATCAACAATAATACAATATGAATTAAAAAAATTTAGAATACTTATTTCAGCACTATCGTTGACTGCTTATCATACAATTTCATTAAACCACTAAATGTCACATGATCAGCATCTTTTGTGCTTGCTGAAGCTGTTAAAACAGGAAAAACTCTCCATACAATAGGCTCCTCACTGATGAAAGCCACAAGCTAGAAACTAGTCTGGGGATATTGGATGAGTAGGCACTAGATAGAGATTATATGCATAAGACTTCTGGCATCTATTGATTACTCTGACTTGCACTGAGTGGTACTACTGTATGGAGAGTTTTGCCTGCATTAAAATTTATACATGTCCTTTATTTTTAGAGTAATGTACTGTAAATAAGTCATTACACACATGTATTCCTATCGATACTAGCTTGTTTAGATCTGCAAGTAGATTTGATCACTGATCGATTATAACTTGTATTATGTGTGCTTATTTAGAAGATAAAATAATCCACCTCTTTAACTCAAAGTAAGAAAGTTTTTCCAAAATTTTCTTATATTCTTTCATTATGTTTCCACTACCCAATTATTTTTATTCAATGTTCGCCAATTGTGATCATTTCAATTTGCCCCAGAAGAAAATTTAAAGAAGCTGCTCACATGATTATGGCAAAAAATCCCCTAAAACCAACATAGTGTGACTATACATAATGTATGGAAACCACTAATCAACTCTGCTCTGAGGAAAAGTGAAGAAATCAGAAGGAACATCATAGATAAATATATGAAATTTCTAAAGACTTACCTTTGGCAGGATGGCTCAGTTGGTTAGAGCGTTACCTTAAAATTCAATACTCAAGAATCTAAATCCCATGCTAGTATGTCACTGGTCAGGCCAGCAACACCTGATGAGGAGGAGGGAATAATACCTCTCAAAATGATGTGTATATACTAACCTGTTAGATGTGCTATTGTTAACAGTTGAATATATTTGGAATATTTAAATAAAGTTAAATTTTTCTAAAGACATTCAATACGCATATTAGATGATGGAAATAGTCCAATATAAAAATACAATTAATCTAGACCCATTTTTTATTTATATAAAATAAAATAAAAATTAATAAATCATTAAAAAATATTTGAATAGCTTTAATACTTGAGAATTCGTAAAAAGTTTGAGGGTTGAAAATGCTAGTACCAGAATCGATCTGATCCTAAGATCCCACATTCCAGTCTGATACTCTACCATTGCATTAAATTGCCTTGAAAAGTCTGAAACAGTTGAAAGATAGTAGAAAGAAGAAGAAACATTACAGCTAGTCTCAAAGAAATATAAATGATGTTCTCAAAAGAATAAAAAGAAAAGAACAGAGAAAAATGTTTCTAATAATTATATGAACTTTGGTCAAGAGAGCGAATATCTGAAACAAGTATGATCTTTGTGATAAAACAAATCCATATATACACACGCCAAGCAACATTTTTTAAAACTAAATTTTAGTTTCAGACACAGTTATGATTCTCAAATGTTAAAATTTATTATTGATTAGCTTTTACTGATAAATCTGGCAAATTATAATATAGTATTAATTCTTTTAATCTAGACAAAGTACAAAGCCAGACTTCAAATTTCAAAGACTAATAAATTTTATTATTTCGGTATCAGTTTAAGATTTGGTGAAGAAACT
Source organism: Epiperipatus broadwayi (assembly GCA_028023455.1). NCBI lineage: Eukaryota > Metazoa > Onychophora > Udeonychophora > Euonychophora > Peripatidae > Epiperipatus > Epiperipatus broadwayi. The sequence continues at coordinate 3,713,737 of JAQFVV010006291.1, forward strand.
TTTTTTTTTATATTCATTCTAAAATAAATTAATATACATTAATTTTTTTTTATCTTTTGTTATTTTGAACTAAAAAAAAGAAAAATGTCCAAATGTCCTAGTTAATTCATAATTATTTTTTACTACTACAAATAATGAATGAAAAAATAAAAACATATTTTACAAAATATTTCAATTAATTATATTAAAAAACTAAAAATAATCAAAAATAGTACAAGAAAAAAAAATCTTTAACTTCCTACTGCTACAATAAGAAAGCAAAATAAAAAATAAACTTCAATGTAATTCCAGGAAACTTTAGTCCTCAAATTTGTCATTTTCATCAATATATTAATCATGGTTGTTTTATAATAGCATGTTGAAACCATCCGAGGGCATGGTTTGTTTGTAAACAAAGATAAATATAATGTTGCAGGGGCCGAAGTTTTTTTTTTTTTGTTTATGACATTATTAAAAGTAAAAAAAAAATCAAATAAATCTTTACAAAAAAATAGTAAATCAAAATGAATTTAAAAAGTAATTAGTTTTTATTCTTTTTATTACTTATTTTCGGTTTGGTATTCTACCAAATTAATTTTTTTTGTTTAAAATTACAAATAAATATTTTCATTTAATGGTGAAATCAATATATTTCTAACAACCTTTTTAGGGGGGGGGGGGGCTTTGAATTGTTAACAAGTTAATTAACGAAGGTTGAATAATTTTTTTTACATTACAAAAACAAAAAAACTTTTATTTACATTAAATGGTCAAATATATAACAATTAACCAGCAAACTTATTTGGCTATTCAGGAACAACTCGAAGCTCTAATAATAGGGCCTGGAAGCGATGTCTTCCCCCTTGTGCACACGCCGCCACATAAACTCAGTCAGGTAGGTATCCAGCGAGCGTCTGGCTGTGCCACGCTGTTTCTTGTTGCGCCATTTCAACAGACCCCACAGGCGCTTGATGTTCTGTGTGTGCGCTCGCCTGTGCTGGGATCCACAAAGTTGTACCTGTAGTTTACTGTCAGGTGTTTGAAACCTGCAGCTTCAAGCTCTTTGGTTTGATAACCCTTCCAGCAGTCAGAGAAAATAGTTGATCCAGGTTTGACGTTTTCCTGAATCGACTGAAGAAGGGTGACTGCAGATCGACAGGGAACAGCCATAATGAAGCAACTGCTGGTCTCATGGCACACTCCGCCGAAGATCCACTGCTGTGGAAGAACCCTGCCCTGATGGTTCTTTCACCAGCTAAACAAGGTCTTGTCAACTTCAACAATTGAGCCCGGATGCCAAGACATTAAGCTCTCACAACAGAGCTCGCAGACTCCGTGGGTCCAGTGCACAAGGGAGCCTGGAGACAGGTTCAAGCGGAGACAGCCCTTGACATTGTCAGATCCTCATGGCTCCAATAGTATAGGAGATGTACTGTCGTCACGATCCCTCCAGCCACGTCCCTTGGTGAATCGAACACTGACGTCCGCACGAACCGACCTTGCATTTGAAGTGGTAGCTTTCACAATGGCATAATGTCATCTCCACATGCACACTTCTTCACAGATGCCACTACTCCATGCTTTTGCTGTAGAAAGATGATGGCGTCAGTTTGGGAGCAAGACAAATCCCAAACTTTGATCTTCGGAAACTTTAGTTCAGACATTTGATGAAGCTCGCAGTTGTTCTCACAAAATCATGACTTGGAGCATGATCTGATGGAAATCATGCTCGCACCTGAACTTACTGAATTTTTTGAGCAGGAAAGGTGGGCTACACAAGCATGAGACAATGCTCATAATTGTTAGCAGACTTTCAAAAAACATGGGAGATAGACAGGGAGTAATGAATATTAAAATAGTTTTGACATTCGGAATTCCAGCCACCGTCACACAATACTGTACCCAAAAGTGAAATTTGATCGTACATCAAAAATGCGTAACACAAATCTGAGCTGTAAGCTGACATGATAGCTTCTGCTGCCAGATTAATAAACGTCATGTTTCTGTGAATTAACATAGAAATAGACTACAGCCACCACATACAAACGGGCTATTTCTATGCTTACGCATTAGAAATAGAACGTTTGATAGCGGAGGCGCCCGCCTAAATGACATATTTCTGTGTGATAGCATATAAATAATACCCTCAGGCGCTTTCAACACGCTATTATAAAACAACCTTAATCTGCATAGAACCATGCAGTATTGAAAAAATGTCACTAATGTAAACAATATAGAGTAATGTCGCAGTTATAATTATTATTTACATGAACTCTTTAAGTTTTCAGCAGCTACAGTGCTTTGGATGACAGAGGAAATATATAGTTGTCACTATATCCATTCTATTTTGTTCTAAGATCACTATTAGTTAGCTCATGCTTTGTTTACAATACTTATTGTTTAGAGTACACACATTTTTACATAATGCCAATACTTTTTAAATGTATATACATGTATCTATAATACAATTTAAGATTACTTACAGAAATACAATCATTCAAATATGGAAAAGTGGTGGAATAATATATTGAGAGTACTGTGTATTTTCATATGGAAGCACTGATACATATAGTATTCGCACTCAAAAAATAAAAATACATCATACTACTTCATTTTTCTTCATTCCACTGAATTTATTTTTTGTTATTTCACAGATAAATGATTCTTTCTTTCTAAGCAAATATGCAATAGTTTTCTTTTATAATTAAATCAATAATTTTCAGTTTAAGAGAATTTCACAAATTCTTTTAGATTTGGCAGAATTGCTATGATTGCCAGCTTTATGACTTGAAATCATTTCAAATAAAACTTTAATTTTTGTAAGAAAAAAGGCCAACAAATACTATATACAAGTATTGGTCTTAGATTGCCATGACCACTGAGCAAATACAACAGAAAGTGCAAGATGTGCTATCTACTAGGAAATAAGACATAAAATTTATATTTTTCTGATTAATTTACAAATTTTAATATTTTTCTTACTTCTTTAATATTTTTTAAGACAGCATATAATTGAAATGGCTGATTCAATGTAAGGGGTGTGTGTGTGTCATGTTTTATTGAATTATTACTATCCAGAAAAATCACATATCAACAAAACTTAGAAAAAAAAAAAGAATACCTGATTATTGATATTTATTCCATATATAAAACTGAGGCAAAATATAAAAATTTAAAAAATGGTATTTAAATAAATTGCAATTAATATGATAGTTTGAAATTAGTTTAAATCTGGTCTTTAAAGCTATTCATTATACCAAAATTACAGATTAGAAATCCTTTTATCTTAAGATATACCACATAACTGACAAAACGATTTGAAAATTTATTAGCAATTTAAAATAATAACAATAATCAAATGGGTTTATTGCCCATTTTATTAACAAAAAAAAAAAAGGAGAACATATCGAGTAAAATAATCCAGATCTTTGAACACAAAACAAAAAAAAAAAATATTGCATACAATTCATAATAAAAAGAGATAACACATCCAAACATATTTAATTGGAAAAAAAAAAGTTTATCTTAAGAATATATGAAAAAGATATTTAAAAAACAGTTTGTAATGTTGGATTGTTATAAATGAAATATTGAAGAGAAAAAGGTGTATTCTGATATTTTTTTTTTTACATATATAAAAAATAAGTTGAAATGTCAATGAAGCAAAAAAAAATTTTAACATATTGCAAAAAAAAAAAAAAATACATATAAAAAAAAAAACAGTAAGAAGATTACAATATTTTTAAAAAAATTTAAATATATTTTTAGAAAATTTACTTTAATTAATAAAAATGTAAATAGATATGCTAAGTAATCTGATAAAAGGCGAGATGATTAACTCCAAAGAATTTACTGTCAGTAGCTGTTATCAAAAAGAATGAAAACATTTAAATGTAATGTTATTTATATAAATGTACTTTTTAACTGATGAAAGAAAGTAAAACATACTTTAACATTTAAATGTGGAAAAAAATTACTAATTTCTTTTTTTTAATTAATAAAGAACAATTAAAGGATATCATTACAATTAACTATTCATAGTAAAACTTGTCTAGGAATTTATATTAAGCTTCAGTTATTTTTAAATTAAACTATGGATACAAAAATGCAATTAAAAGGAAAACAATAATAACAGTAAAGAACTTTAAACCTTTCTTTTTCTTTGCCAAATAATATTATTCATTTTTACACTGCTTATGCAAATAACATTTGAATACATAATATTAATCATTAAACTTATATTGTTATGGTGCTTTACGTGCTTTAATGCAGTGGTGAGTGGCAAATCTTAGCAGCCAAGGTACTTGAACTGCAGCTTCACTCCATCACTTACGAACCACTAATAATATACCATTTGATTATATAAATATATTGTTGTAATATAAGGACGTAATACAGTAATCTGAAGATTTATAATTATAGATTAATTAATTCCATTACCTAGTCAAATTGTTAAATGTTTTTGAAAAAAATCAAACTTTATTTATTTCAATTTATATTAAATAAACAAAGTTATCTCCTTTTTTTTTACTATGCAATTAAATAATAAAAGTAAATTAATTATATAATGTGACTTCTTGATAACCATAAACCTAATTAATTTGGGTTTGTAAAATACAAATTTGCTCATGTTAAGATAGATAAATAAGAGGAAAAAAAACAACAAAAGGTGAATTATATTCACTAAAATATGGTATGTCAAGAAATGATTCGACTATATATATATATCAGTATTGTTATATTTAAATACATGTATATTATCTATACTAAACTTAATGTGGCTAGAAGGATTTGGAACTCAGATTTTCAAGCACCCCACAGCTATTCATTACATTTCATACAACTGATCCACATATTATATTAGTATTGTTATATACATCTTTGCATTTGAGCATATATATTTGCAATTAAACATATATGTATGCATATGATATTATGACAAGGTGGTTCAGCATTCCAGAAAGTATTTTATAGAATAATTTATAAAATAAATGTTTTATAATTTCTCTTATTTTTAGCCTCATAAGCATGGGTTGTTTCTAGATCATATTTCATAAAAGACATGTTTCCGATCCCAATACCATATAATTTGTGTATATATATATTATCCATGAGCTGCTGGATTATTTGGTCTCATTTTATGTATATGCTTTTCTTACAGTCTTCCCCTCAAGCGTTGTTAGCCATGAGGTCAGTGCAGCTGCCTTGCAAGCAAGTAGTTGTTTGCAGACAGTTGTGGTTTCGCTTCCCGGCCGATGCTATGACATATGGGGGGGGAGAAGAATCAAATAATTACTGAATTACTAGAACTTGATGTCTATTTAGAACAGAGGTCCCCAACCTTTTTGCACTTAAGAGCACATTCTATAATACCAGCCAGGTGGGGACACTATTTATTTTTTCAATGTAAATTTATAGTTGGATATTGTTAATAATACACATAATGTACAAAAAAATATTTATTTCAAAAATAAAATTTTAACATATAATTAACGTTTATATTTTTACGCTGTAAAAGTATAGTATGCCCTACAATTTGATTACAATATAATACAATAATTTATAAGAAATTTTAAAAATTAAATTTATTTGTATCAGATAAATAATTTTTTATCGTGTTCGGATAGTGGCGGGCACACGTAAAATGGTCTGCGGGCGCTGTGGTGCCCGCAGGCATAGGGTTGGGGACCCCTGATTTAGAATATGAAACCAAAAGAAAAAACTAATCAATAAAAAATGAAATCCACAGCAATAAGTTTATAAACAAAAACATGAAAATAATATATTTAAAAATCAAATCAATAGATCTTGTATAATATTATGCTTAATAAATAAAAATAATGTACATTTTAACAAGACAAAAGTAATTCACATCAATAAATAAAAACAAGATAATAAATTTAGTAATCAAACGAGTGCAGAATGAATGTAAATAGTTTACAACAATATATAAGAAACTAACTGTCAATAAAAATAATCCACAGTAGGAAGTATTATAAATAAAAAGGAGACAATATCTATCAATCAAACCAATGCATTGCCGAAAACATTCAGTAAGCAATGAATCATAATTTATAAAAATAAAGATTACTTTTATTCTAGTTCAGGGATGGGCAAATAGCGGCCCGCTAAGACAATCAGAAAAATCCACCTTGAACTGAGATTTTCTTCCCATGTGCGACCAAAGATTCATCTCATATTTTCCACTAGGATGGCCATCTCAATACATATGCACAGTGTAGATATGATGTGAAGTGCTTTTCCAGTTGATCTGGTTAATTTCAATTTTGTCTTTGCATTAGCAAATATCTACATTTTCAACTTTAGTGAAACCATGAACCCTCCGAAAAAATGTTGTGTTTTTAATGAAGAATGGATAAACAAATATTTTTGTAATGCAGGAAATAAAGTGGTGTGTTTATTGTATCATGAAAAAAAGGTGCGGCCCTCCGCTAACCTTCACTTCCACAAAGTGGCCCCTGATGCAGCCCTTCGCCAATCTCTGCGGTCCCTGAGCCAAAACAATTGCCCATCCCTGTTCTAGTTTAACATATAAATGTTATTGACAGATAAAATTTGAATTATTATTAATTTTTTTATGAAAAAACCCAATTATGAAGTCTAAATTAAAAATCGCTCAATTTATAATTACTTCTTGAATAAAATATATAAATATTATTCATTTAATTTAATTCTTAGCAATTACGATTTCTCTGCAGACTTCCTTAAAATTTAAAAAGGAAAAAGATTCCCACCATTTTGTGAATTTATTATTAAGTTATAAAGATATAAAATGAATATGAGAGTTTAAATTTGATAAAAAAAATTAACAGCTTATAATAACTCTTACTATATTTTTTCATTTAAATTTTAAAAATTAAAATATATTTATATTTTTAATTATCTAATTCTTACTTTGATTTTAATAAATAATTTCGACATAAAAATCTTAAGACATTTTCTATAAATTAAATTTTTAAAAACTATTGTATTTTACATTATTTTAATTATATATATATTACTAGCATTTTTACTAACTTCTAATATTGTCTTTTTATTAAAAAAAAAAAACTCCAATTAAAAAAAAAAGGGTAACTTTTCATTAGTTCTACCCTACAGTATTTTCCCATTAGTCTAATTATCTTTTAATACGACTTATCATACCCCATTTTAAAAAGAAAAACAAAGAATTACTTAAGAGTTGATTTTTAAAAATAATTATATTGTTTTTTATAAAAAATTTACTCGAAATAAAGTCAAGATAGTTAATTATTGACTAACATAAAGTATGCATAGATCTTATCTAAAAGAAACTTTAACAATCAAGGCAATAAGGTATTATGATTAATTTCCAAATTTTTATGTTGCTGGCCTATCTTTAACAAAACATTCAATTATCTCATATTTACTAAACAATGACCAAACTAATATATGTATATAGATAATAAAAGGTGAAAACATGACTGTGTACATTTCTTTCAAAACTATTGTTGATTTAAACAATAAAACACATTGAATTGGTTAATTATAAAATGTGATATATATAAATTATGAAGCAGATTTGACAACATTATAGAAGGACACTAAAAAAAATAGAGATGCTTCTCTGGTTTATAACTGTCCATCTACTTAGTTTAAATATTGGAAATACCAGAACAGGAATCAACTCAAGGATCTTATGCTCCAGATTGTGACACCCTATCACTACCTTAAAACTATGCAGAGCATTTCATCAATTAAGTGATGATACAAATATGGGATCTGCATTGAGCATGTGTCTATTCGACACAATTTGCACTTTTATGATTGATAATTGTAGAACAGTATGATAAAAAATATTTGCACCTTCATAAAATAGAAGTTTCATGAATTAGAAACTCACAATAATATTTACTAAGGCTGTAACCTTATGAATAAGCGTCTGAAAAATTCGAAGGTAGGGACCTCTACAGGTCTTAGCCACAAGCTTATGCTCAGAAGAAACGAGGGAAACCTTCTTTACTTCAACCTACTTTATATATATATATAAGTGAAGCTGAAGTGGTTAGATCTAAGAGTGTGAAGCTATTCAATACTTCACTAATTAACTCCATAATTCTTATTATACATTAATACTCGTGAAATCTTACGATTTACAATGAGTCAAACTCACAATATAAAAGTTATGCTTACAAAAAAAAAAAAAAAATGAGTGAGTGACTTAAAAATATGATTTATAATGGTTAACTGGTTCCACTAAAGTAATATGTTAGTGAAATTCATAATGAACAGGTTCAAAATGTACATTAAAATTCTTATGTACTTTTCCTGTGAACAGTATATTTTTATACTTTTGTTAAGCAGTTTTTCAAGATTAAGTTTGAACATGTCTATTTATATATACAGGATATATATGTAGATGCCTTAGCATCTGTCTAAAGTTAAAAAGAGTAATTAGAGAAATTATGTCCAAGCAATAACATTTCACCACTGCTTGTCAACTTTTTAAACATATCACATATTCTAGCATCTAAACTTTGAAGTTACAATATCCTGTATTAAAAGATAAAATGTTTAATTTGCCTTTACATTTACAGAATAAAAATTTAAGACATTTAACATCATTTTATCTGCTTTCAGAAGATAACAAAAAAAATTACTAACAGATTTTAATCCAACAAAAACAGAATTTTTTTTTTTTTCATATTTAGTTTGTTTTCAAAAACTAATAAAAAACACCTTAACAATTAAATTTGTTGGTATGATTTTAAAGGAACAATACATTAATGTAATTTCTTACTTGTTACGCGATTTAACATAGTAGGATTCAGAAGCTATAGATACCAAGATTGAAGCTAAACCTATCATATCTGGTGTTCAAATAGACATACTCTAAATCAAAAACCATTAAGTCATTTAGTTATTAATCCAATTTAAAATTTACCCATGTGCTATATACTATACAACAGAAAAGTATTGCACAATAAATAAAATTAAAATTCTACATACTGATAAAAATGGATACTATATAATTTGATAAACACATTGAAACCATTAGTAAAAAAAGTGGATTTTTGTGATCTAGTAAATACTTGTGCATTCTTCAATATATGTACAATTACTCAAATGAGTAGATGCGATTTTATGCTGAATGTCATGATCAATGAAAATAGAAAGGATATCTTGTATTATACAGTTTTATCTTACCCTAGTAAATCAAAAATCTCATACAAAAATTAAGCAATTATAATGCTTTTCTATTTTTAAAAAAAAATGTAAATAGTTATACCATAAATGTTAAATATCTGATAACATAAAGCTTAAAAATAGGATGGGGGGGGGTATAATTAATGAACAAACATATTATTAAGCATATTAATAATAAGCATTTATTTATACAGAGCGATGTTTATATATGTAATACATTAAATATCAGCCTTTTACAGCTATTATACATGCGCTTTTACGAGTGTTAAATAAAGTGGATTCATGAAAGTATTCATTTATTATTTAACACTCGTAAAAGCGCATGTATAATAGCTGTAAAAGGCTGATATTTAATGCATATTAATAATAATAATAATAAAAGTATTAATGTCAAATTCTGAGATTTTTTTTTCATGACAATTTAACACTTGACATTTGCCATTTTGAAAATTACATGATTAAAATAAAGCAATGGTTATAATACACAACCTTTTTAAATTTACATGTAATTTTGTTGATTTTTTTTTTCAGCATTGTTTATATTTAAAAAATTAACAATCCAGCATTTTATTTTGCTTTATTGTTTATAAAAATGCAGTCCAATTTAATAAAAATTAGATCAAAAAATATAATATATAGTTGATTACTCTATAATTTTAATATTAATATTTTTCTTTTTTTGTCAATATTATTTATGCTTACAAAGAGGCACTTTTATCTGGAGTGAAAGAATTTCCATTGTTAGGAAAAAATATTAAATACAATTTATTTAAAATAAATTGTATATATTTTTGGTAAGGTATATATTTTTTCACTTTACTATTTTTTTTTTTTTTTGGACTCTAATTATGGATATAGTAAAAAATTATTTTTGATGATGTGCTGAATTAAATTAATATATGTATGTGCAAAGATTCTTTATATTTGTGATGAAAATGTTTGCCTTCCCCGCGAATCAGAAATTCTATTACAGACTGTACTATAAGAATACTGAATACAAATTAGGTAAAGTATACTTTCTATTTTGCACTTTATTACAGTATATTTTAAAGTTAGTTTTTATTTAAATTAATGAATTTTTTACTTTTTTTTATTATTAGGATAAATTATCATTTTATCATATGATGATAGCTTACTACCCAATATCAATATTTTATGACATCACTAGTCTTACAAAATAGTCACAATTTTTAAAAATTATAGTGAAAAGTTTACTATTAATTGAAATAGTATCATAAATCATATAAAGGTACCTCAAATACAGGGAATGGGTGAACAGGTATTATAATTCATTTTTTCTATAATTGTGGTCTTCAATGCTGTCTAAGTTTTTTTTTTTTAAAAAAAAAAACAGTGATCAGATGAAAGTAAAGGTCACATTTAAAAATGTAAATTCAAGGTAAAAACATTGTGCAAATAAAATGATAATAAAAGCATATGTACGTAAAATAATCTTTGATTAAAATGAATAATTATCGCAGAACAAATTTTTAATTTTATTCTACAACTTAAATTGTGAAAATTTTCAATACCAATAATTTGGAAGCTTAATCAAAAAAAAAGATATCCTTAGCTAAAGAAAATCTATTACAGAATATATTTTTGAGTGATATAGGCAAGTTTTACTTCAAACAAATAAAAAAAAAAGCAAACTGATAACAACGAATGTCAAATTTATAAATAGTTTTTTAAATTTATAACTTGAATTTATTATTTATATATACTGTTGACAAGTTGTAATCCAGATGCATTATTTATTCATATCATTTGTTGTTGTTTTTTTTTTTTTGGGGGGGGGGGGGGGCATTTTAATTATTTTATTTTTAAAAGTTCATTCTCAATCAGTCATCAATCTCCTCTCCTTTTTAATTAATAACTTTTTTTAAAAACTGGTTAAACTGGTTGTACTTTCAAAAAGTTTTACAAATAATGATACATTTTGACAGATCAATTGCAAAAAGATCGCCCAAAGCATTTAAAGCAAAAAATTGTAAATGTAAAATAAAAATATTTCACAATATTAAAATTTTTATAACAAAATAAATGATAAGAATGAATCATTGCAAATACGTAATTTTATCTAATCACTATAATTAATATTACACGTAATTTTAATTAGTACTATATTAAAATTATATGTTGTAATAGAAAATTCTGATACATTAAATTTATACAATGGCAATCATGGTGTGTGTAATTATGATAATATTCCTCCTTGGTTCACTGACTTTATGTATTATCGACAGTTAAAATAAAATAGGATCAAGCTATTATACAATACAAGAATGTCACTGAATTAGAAATTCTCATATTTTTTTGTTATAGGATATCACAATAATTTTCATTATGAGAATAAACTAAACTCATTCCCTTATATTTGTGATACTGTCATAGAAATGATTGCAGTGGAAAGAGTATAAATAGGCCAGAAAACATTACAAGTTAATACAATGACAAGATTTAATTAAATATAATAATAATAATAAAATTGTTAATATGAATTTAGCAATGATAGAGTGTCTAACATGATTTAGTACAGTGACAAGGTGCCGGGCTTTGGAGCATAAGGTCCTCAAATCAATTCCAGTTCTGGTATTTCCAACACTCAAACTTCTTATTAATGCTCAAGCAATAAAATCATTCAATTATTTTATTTTTAATCATACAAAAAATAAAAGATGAAACAATTATAAAAGAAAAATAAGTAATAAATATTTTTAATGGACATGCTGGCACTTGCAACATATTATGATGCAAACATTTATGTTACTAATTCATTTACACAAATAATATCATCTTTATATAAAATAAAACAAGTAAAATAACATATCTATTCCTCATTAATTATCAAATATGAATGTCTAACGGTTAAAACATAGATAATTTTAGGATTTTGCTTCAGCAATAAGAATGCTGATAATATTTCTACTTTCTTTTTCAACAGCTCGATATGTTTTTATCTAGAGTTACTAAAAAACTATGTGTAGTTATATGTTATTAGGAATATAATCCATATATTCATAAACTTACAATTCTGCATATTGTTTTAGATTTGACCTTTTTTTTCTTTTGAGTGAATTTTCTTAATAATTTTTAAAACAGTTTAATATGTATAACTTCTGTTAAGGCACTTGATAAAAACTTAAAAGCACTTATACTTGATTCAACTGTGGATTTTCTAGCCATTCATTATTTCAGAGATATGATCTACATCTGTCAAAATAAGTTTTTTGCTATGCGCAGCTGCGGAGATTATCTTCTCAACTTTTCAATACTATATACAATGATCACTACTCTTTTAACAATTAACTTACCCAATATAAGTTCTATATATATATATATTAAAATGAAGGTTTTCATAGGCTACAAATATAAATGACATGTTACTCTGGCATATCCGCATATAATTTACTGTAATAAAAATATACACCAATGTTTCAGCCAGGTCACATTAGCCATCAATTGAATAATGAATATTATGAAAATAATTATACAGATGCAGTAAACATTGATGTATAATAATAATAAATGTTCCATTGATAGAAAACGGAAATAATATCAGAAATTATTTAAATTAATGAATTTTTAAAAAATTCTTCCAAATATTAATAATATATTAAAATATATAAATTTTTAGAACATATTACTGCCCTTAAGAAGCATTCATTCTCATCAATTCGATCTCTTTATGCTATAGCTACAGGTCATACTATTGATTTTTCTATCATGAGACTACTATCCAGATGTGATACTCTCCAACAATGTCAGATCAGAGAAGCCATTGAGATCTTTAAAAGACCAGATTGTATCAACAAATGTGATGATACATGTAAATTAGCTTCTATTTGGAAGAATTTTTTAAAAATTCATTAATCTAAATAACTTCTGATATTTATTTCTGTTTTCCATTAATAGAATGTTCATTATTATTATATGACAATGCTTACAGTGCCTCTACAATTTTTTTCATAATATTTATTACTCAGTTGATGTGTGACCTAGCAGAATCATTGGTTTATATTTTTATTACAATAAATTATATATGGATGTACCCAGATAACATTTCATTTACATATATCCTTTAGAAGTTGTTTTCCAATTCTTTGATAAACAGATTAATCCTTGTTTTCTTTTTCTAGGAAACAAGCCGTACAGACAATTGAAACAATAAGATTAATTGACCTTTTACAGAATCAAATTATAACTGTATTAAAATTTTAAATATATATTTAATAATAACAAAAAAAGTAAATATTACAGATAAATAGGATTAAAAGAAAAGAAGCCAAATTTTTAATTATTAAACCAGATCTACTGTCTTTCTTTTAATATAAAAAATTATTGAAAATAAATTAATTTCATTCTTATTTATAAAATTAAAAAAAAAAAAAATCAAAACTTTCTTGCAATATAATTCTAAATATTACATTTTGTTACTATACATCCTTAAATTAGTATAGACATTATAATGTAGATATACATATATTTTTCAAATAGTATGCATGGAATATTTGTACTTAAAGCTAACAGCTAAATGTATTTTACATGCATAACATTTCAGTAAATAATTATTAAATTGTTCTTATCTATAATTTTTAATAATTTATATTTTAGGGTTTTCTGTATCTATATTTACTTTTCCATTCCCTTGAAAACAAGAAATCATCAAGAATTCACTCTACACAAAAACAATTATGGCTGTTCAGTTCATCTGATGGACTTGGGACCCTGAAGTCTCCTCGATCAAAGCTCTAACAGTCAATTCTGTTATTCATATACGTATTGCATGACTTTGTTAGCAAACTATCAATAATACAACAGTATTCCTATGGAAGCATTTTGACTTCTCATCAATTACGCTATTTCACTAAAACCAATAAAGATGAATAAGTGGCCCCTGCAAGTGCACACAAGATTCCTTATGAGTTAAACAGGTTATGCAGTATGTGCTAAGTAAATTAAATAATCATTACTTTTGTAAAATAGTTGTATATATTAAATATTATTATTTGATTGGAAATGTAGACTATAAGCACCAAAATGCATGTAAAAAAGAAAATATAATATTTAGTGATTTAAAAAAAACAAAAAAAACAACAACAAACAACTAAATAATATATACATTAAAACAAATATTTATAATTTAATGAATGAGTATTATATATATGATTTACCTATGGAAAGGTGAAGCACCAAGAAATACCCATGCTAATTTGTGAAGGGCTGTGAACATCCCTGGAATGCATAGTAGTATATACTGAACTATTTGATAACGACCAAATTGACCCAAATAATTCAAAATGAAATCAAATTTCATATTAATCCATCTTGGTTGTCTTAAACAAACCTCTGGATCATCCTCTTTATTCATCTGCAAAAAAAAAACCAATAAAATAACTATACTAAAAATGTTTCAGCAGTAATATTACAATATTTTAAATTTAACAATAACATTTGGATCTTTTTACATAAGTTTGCAGTATGTATATTATACACAGAGATGATTAAATTATATTAAAATGTAATAATATCAAATCTTGGTATAATTTTTTCCAATATTATAGCAAAAGAATTTTTGAATAATTCATTTTTAAAAATTTCCTTCTGTTGTATTCAAGGGATATCGAAATATCTTATGACTTGTCAAACAATTAACCATAATATTATATTAAATCAAGTATCATCCTGATGTTAGAGAATAATCAACAAACAAACCCCATTGATTAATCATCAAATAACATGCAGAAATTTATTGACTATATCACCAGGTATGACTAAATTGATTTTTATGCAATTAAATCTTGGAGATTTGAAACATTAGCTAGGAGAGGAAATTGATATACAGATATAATTCAACAAACATGAATGAAGGCCAATCGATCAGAAATGAATAAAATGTAATGCAGTTTATTTGATCAGAATCATCTGATAAATGCAGTTTTCCACTTATTTAAAACTGATACACAGAATGCTCTTTTTCTTTTTTTTTTGTTCTATATCATTCTTCAAAAATCTTTTTTTTTCTTCTCCTCACTATTGCGCTGATAATTTACCTACTTTCCACCCAATTTTAGAATCGCACGATGAATGAAAATCCCTTTTTTCACTTTATATAAGATTCTTTCATCTCTTATATTCCAGCTCTTATCTTACATAAAAAAAATCCTTTTCTTTATTATTATCAGACTCACGTATACATATATATGCACATATTCAACTTCCATAGCAACAATCTTGAATATAATATCATATCAGTATTATCTTCATCTTCAACAACATTTTGCCATTTACTAATTTATTGTATTCTATTTTACTCAAATCCTTAATGCACTGACAGTGTTTATATTTTTAATAACGTTCAACCCAATTATAACACAAACTAAAATATAATCCCCATCAAATTCCTTGGCATAACATAACATACAGCATGGGCACTTATGATAAAAAGAGATGCTTTTATATTTTCCTTTTCCCTTGTTATCCACTATTATGTATTATTCAAAAAAAATTTTCTAATACCCCAATTTTCTTATTTTTGGAAAATAATATTGGAAAAAATTTTCAAGGTGAATAGCATTTTTCTTATTTGAATATTTGGTGACAATATAGTGCAGTAAAAAGAGCTTAAGTATTTTTTTTTTTTTTACAAAAAGAATTGCAAAAACAAAAGTAACTCTTAAACCAAATTTGAATGTGGAGTGTAAAAATACAGGTGTGAATATAACATTTCAATTCTTTCTTAAACCTATTTTGGATCAACTGAAGGTATTTCTAGTTTCCAAATTTTTTAATGCCTGATATTTGTGATGTGTCATAAGAATATGATGATTTTATATAATCACTATATCTTAAGCTGATACAAACTTTTGAAGCAGTAGCAAGATCTCCATACAGTAGTATTGAAAATATTACTGCGTTTTCATCTTGAATGCACAGTTTTATATAGTTAACTAAATAGGTAAAAGAGTGCTGGAGGGTTGTATTACATCCTAAGATCTAGGTTCAGTGTTCTCAGATCCAAGGTGTCTCACTGATGAAAGCCACAAGCTAGAAACTAGTCTGGGAATATTAGATGAGTATGCATAAGATATGTATTTTATGCACACACATTCTAGCATTCATTGATTACTATGGCTTGCACTGGATGACAGAATTGTGTGGAAAGTTTGCTATTGCTTTAATATTATGACTGCATGTTTCTTTTTTCTTGTTGTCAATAAAACTAAAATTTGGGGTAAGCTTATGCTGGTTAATTCACATCATTTATGCCATCAGCTTTGAATAGTGATTAGCCATGGTAATGTATTTCTAATGTGAATTAAAATATTTCCATTCTTAAGATTTCATTGTATATTGCAGACATAAAATACCTGCTAAATGTTAAAAAAATATACTCATTTAGAATTTTAAAAAAATGTATTATTATAAATTATTTTTAAATAATCATACGGATATATAACATAATGCCAGATAATATTTATTTATTAAAACAAATGTTTTCATGAAAAATTCATGAAAAAAAATGTATTCAGTATAAAATTACTGGTTTTAAAAAGAAAAAAAAATGTAAAATGATAAATTTAATCATGTAGCTTGATATTCAATAAATTTTGAAATTAGAATTGTGTTATTTAAAAAATAAATATATAAACATATGTGCATGCACATTCATATAGGAATAAAGAGTTTTATAGTAAATGTAGTTAGAGTGTATTTGCCTATATATTCACAACCAAAGGACTGAAATTCATACACTCTAAGAATATAATTTTTTTAAATAGTTGGTCCATAAGCAATCCAGTTAGTCTTTCAATTGCTGGTCAGTAAAGGGATATCTAGCTGTTTAATAAGAAAAATAAAAACCTCAATATTAATCTCGATTGATAAAATTGATGACTAATGTGTTAGACATATAAAACAGGATTCATCACAGATTAAGGTAACATCTTGTATCTATAGGGGTTGAACCCAGAGTTTAACTTTTTATTTTAATCAGAGCAAATATATGAACGTATTTATATATAATGTATTTCTTTTTTTTATTTAAAGACATTTATAGTCTCATAAATCCAGATCAATTTTTTAATGTTTTAAATTTAAAACACTCTTACGGTGTTTAAATTAATGAACACATGTAAAATTATAGTAATAGTATTAGTTTTAAATCTAAGCCCTGCATGTAATAGGATAATGATGGAATGGTGAATTCTGGAGATCAAAGTTCAGGATGAAGACATAGCTTTATCATTTCTGAGGCTTGAACTTAAACAATAAACTATTTGTTTTGTCTTTTTTTTATATTAAATATAAGTATAATCTTATCTATGAAAAACAGCTTTCCTATAAACTTATTAGGTCTTTATAATTCACAATATATTGAGTAAAGTGATTTATATATAAACAGACATTATTGAATCTTAACATAACCTTTTAAATGTGAAAGTAGTTTATCTGCTGATTTCTCTCTACATTAATTAGTTTAATTATAAAAAGAAAAATCTGACTATTGTGCTGTCTATATAATGATTTTACACTGAAACTTAAAATATAAATCATTATCAGTTTTCTACCAAAAACACACATTTTGCATATCAAACTAATAACTAATTACTCTATTCATCTAGCATGACAAATCAGTCCATTATTCTCCAATATTTTTTATGTTCTTTTGTTTTTTATTTCTTATTCTCCACAGATCCTTACAATGTATACTTTATAATTCCTTGGTCTTTATATACTGTGTTTCCCCTAAAATAACATTAGATTTTATATTAATTTTTGTCCCAAAAGATACAGTAGGACTTATTTTCAGGGCATGTCTTATATTTTGATGTACAAAAATGTACTTTTATTCAAGTCCTTCTGCTTACAGAAAGTTCTAAGATTCTTAGCCCGGAAGCCCTCCACAATTCCTCTCCTATATTTGCCAAAATAGCTCTTTCTTTTTATATTCATCTTATCTGAGATCAAAATATTGTTTAAATTTACCATTAAATCAAATGTTGATTGGAGATTTACAAGACAGAAGTAGTAATAAAAAGATTATAGTTAAGAATGATTTGTCTGCACACAAAAAATGCAGGCACAATAATTTATACAATGTTTCTGTATTTCACACATGCACATTAAGTACGTCCACAACATGCTGCATACTGAATAATGAAGATTCATATATAACACAACCATGTCTATCTGTTATCAAGTAAGCACATTGTAATCACTTTCCAAATTTCTCGTAATAGCCTTGCTTGGGTATTCTTTTTAAAAACTTTTCGTTAAATAAAAGATTGATTTAACTTAAATTTAAACTTTGATTATTAAAATCACTTCCATTATTTAAAGTTTTTTAGGAATAGTAATTATACCATGCTTCGAACGCTCATTGGTGAAGTTAGAAATATCAAAATTAAATATCAGGCTTAGCGGTTTCGAGATCTTTTAACCTCATATTCATAGCCAAAGATGATGAAACTCTAAAACTAAATCAAACATTTTAAATCTAAGCATGAAATATAAATAAAATAAGTGCCTAAAAATACATAAATGAAATTACAAATTGTTTGATGTATTGGCTTGTGGTTTCTCTATACAGGTAGAATTACATTTATCGAAAATGGTTGATGGGAAAATACATAAGTATCATATAATTTATATTACCATTTATTTAAAGCATTAATTGTCAATAATATTGTTTATTCATGCATAATTCAATATATTCATTGTGTTTCAATAAGCAAACAAAAGTCATCTATCTGGGCTTATATTGTGAGAATTCTGAAAAATCATGCTAAGGCTTATTTCCAGGTTAGTTCTTATCTTCATGGAAACACAGTATATGTTCAATCCAATTTCATACTAAATTTCCTTCCATCATATTAATTCTATTTGCTGAACTTATTCTTCTCATTCATCTCAAAATTCTTCAATTTTTTTATTCACATTATTCTAATTATCCAAATCTGTTTTAAACAAAATTAGATTCCACACATAACATTTAACAAGTTTTCCCCTAAATTTTAACTTTAATAGGCTACAAGGTTAATCTATTCTTATTCCAAGCCCGTTTAACCCACAACTGCTACAACTAATTTTTAATATTAAGATTATAACAGGGACTTCATACACTCCTAAGATACATATTTGCTTTATATATATATCTTTTCAAATTTGATTTTTTAAAATAATCATTTGCAATAAATATTAAATTATTTGTATAATTTTTTTTTTTTTAAAAAGGTCATAAATACAAAAAAAAATTATTTTCATTTAATTGGATTTAGTTGACAGCTTTTTAATAATCAGTTGATTGCTTTTTTTATAATATAATAAATTTATTATTATTGTTGTTGCCATAAAAATCCTAATATCCGAATATCTTGAATGTCATTAAAATTATGAATAATTTTTCCTGAACAAATAAATAGTAACGCTTTAAATACTACATGAATTAATAAATAAAAAAAAGCTAATATTGGAAATCCTAATGATACAATTATTATTTATTAAACCAAGGTGTCTAAGAGTTGATAAAGCAATAATCTTTTTAATATCAAATTCAAAATTTGCAACAATTCTAGATATTAATATAATTAATCTGGATAAAAACAATAAATTAATCTTAAACATTATTATTTCTCTAAAAAATCTTGAAAATCAAATTATTAAAAAAATCCTAGCAATTACCAATGTAGATTAATGGACTAACGTTGATACAGGAGTTGGAGCTGCTATAATAGCAAGAAATCATGCTGAAAAAAAGAATCGGAACACTTTTAGTAATCCTAGCTTATAATCAAACCAATTTATTGAAAAAAAAAATCCAATTACCATTATTTAATATAAATGCAATACAAATCAAAAAAGCAACATCTCCAATCTGATTCCTCGAAATTGTTAATATCCTTGTCCTGTTAGGTTTACTGTTTTGATAACGAATACACAAGATACTAAACCTAATCCATCCCAACCCAATAAAATTGCAATTAAATTTGGAGAAATTATCAAAAAATTTATAAAAATAAATACATTAATAATAATACAAAAACAAAGTTATTTTTTTTCTTCTCTTATATACTCTAAACTAAATTTTACAACAGAACCAGAAATAAATAAAAAAATCACAGTTATAAATAAATATTTGACCAATATTCAATTAAAAATTATAATTATAATAATTCTGCTAGCATTAATCTCTGAAAACTCAATTTCAAAAATATTAACTATTTTCCTATTTAAAAAAATATATTTTAACAATAAAACCTATACTAAAAAATAAATGTAATACATTCTTACTGAATTTAAACATTAACCTTCCCATTTATCTTTGATTTTACAAATCAATATTTTTAGTTCCTAAATTCCACATAAATTTCAAATATTGATTTTGTAAATCAATCAAATAAGTAAACACAATTTATTTACACTAAGCAATTACTATGACAGAATAATTGTAATGAATTTAAGTTTTGCAAATATTAGAATTTCAATTACTTTTTATATAATTTTATTTATTTCTACCTTAGTTGTATTTTTGTCATTACTTGAATATAAAATCCTTGGATATATTCAAATTTGAAAAAGACCAAATAAAATTAGACTAAGAGGAATTCTTCAACCGATTAGAGATGCCATCAAACTTTTTTGCAAAGAAATTAATGATCGAATTTAGGAAATTGTATAACTTATTTAATTGCACCAATATTAAGAATTATTATTTATTTGAATATTAATTCCATTAAAATGTAACACATTAAATTTTAATTTTGCATTACTCTTTTTACTTTGCATTACAAATATATCAGTATATACTATGATGATAGCAGGATGACCATCAAACTCAAAATATTCTTTATTTGGAACACTTTGAGCAATAGCTCAACTATTTATTATGAAGTTAGCCTTGTCTTAATTTTACTAACACTAATTTTCTTATCTGAAAGATACAATTTTTTAATCATAGATTATTCTCAACTATTTTTTTATTTTTATTTGCTGACTTTCATCAATTTTAGCCGAAACTAACCGAGCTCCATGTGACTTTGCTGAACAAAAATAGAATTAGTTTCTGGATTTAACACTGAATATAGAAGTTTTGCTATAATCTTTATAGCATAGTATTGTAGATTTTTAATAATAAGAATAATCACAACATTAATTTTCTTTGGATCAAATAATTCTATTTTAATAATAATATTAAAAACAATAATAATTTTATTCATTTTTATTTGAATTTGAGGTTTTTACCCTCCATTTCAATATGATAAACTCACATTTCTTATCTAATTGTCCAATCCCATCAAATATTTCATACATATGAAATTATGGATCACTCTTTGACACTTCATTACTATTTCAAATTATTGTCAGAATTATATTAACTATACATTATTCAGATCATATAGATCTGGTATTTAGATCTATTATTCATATTTCCCCTAATGTATATTATGGATGAATAAACAGTTTCTTCCACACAAGTGCTGCATCATTTTTTATTTGTCTTTATACCCATTTTGGATGATAAATCTATTATAATTCACATAAATTAATTTATACATAAAATATTGGAATTATATTATTAATATTTGTTATAGCAAAAATCTTCCTCAGTTATGTTCTTCCATGATGACAAATATCTTTTTGAGGAGCAACTTTAATTACAAATCGATTATCAACAATTCCATATATTAGGACAATAACTGTACATTGATTATGAAGAGGATTTGCCATTGGTAACGCAACATTAACTCGATCTTTTTTACTCCATTTTCTCCTTTGCAATAATAATAATTCATTTATTATTTCTTCATCAAAGGAAAAGTAATAATCCACTTGGATTAAATTCATACTGATAAAATTCTATTTCATTATTACTTTTTCATTAAAACTTCCATTACAGTATTATTTATTTTACTATTGTCATTTTTAGTTTGTTTTCTTCAAATCTTCTGGTGATCCTGAAAATTACAACCCAGCAAATCCATTGATTACTTCTATTCATATTAAACTAGAATGATATTTTCTTTTTGCATAGACAATTCCTAATAAATTAGGTGAAGTAATTGTTCTTCTAATATCTATTATAATTTTATTTTTTCTTCCAATTATTTCAAAAAATAATTTATCCTTTTCAGTTAACAAGATAAATCAACTTTTATTTTGAAAATTTATAACAATTACTTTTTTATTAATATGAATTGAAACAAATCCTGTTGAACCTTCATTTATTTATTTTTTGGAGGACAAACTTTAGCGTTAATATATTTTATTACAATTTTTCAATAAATTATTGGGAAAAAAATTTTTTTTTACTAACAATCTTACAGAAAAAATCTGTTTTGAAAACAAAGGAGTTCAATTTATTCAAAACGTCAAAACTAAATACATATATTGTTTTTAATTTTAAATAGCCCAATCTAAAGCCTTTTGCATTCAGTCATGAATTAATCCAATTAATAAAATAATTAAAAATAATTGC
The DNA here is from genome assembly GCA_028023455.1 of Epiperipatus broadwayi. Taxonomy (NCBI): domain Eukaryota; kingdom Metazoa; phylum Onychophora; class Udeonychophora; order Euonychophora; family Peripatidae; genus Epiperipatus; species Epiperipatus broadwayi. The sequence goes on from JAQFVV010006291.1 coordinate 3,736,379, forward strand.
CCAACTAAATATAACCTTTTAATATTAATAATTCAATTCTAATTGAAAATGGAAGAATTAAAACTATTTCAATATCAAAAGTTAAAAAAATAATTGCAATTCAAAAAAAAAATGTAAAGAAAAAAGCACATTCAAAAGATGAACTTTTTTCATGATCCTTATCTCTTTTTTCTGATAATAAAATTATTAGTCTTAATAATATCATTATAATTAATAATAATAAACAAAATCTAATCACTACCACTAACATCTAGCATCCCCAATAATAAATTGAAATAAACAAAAATAATCATACAACAACTACAAAATGTCAATATCAAACTGAACCTTAAAATCTAAAATGATGAAATTTTGAATAATGTCAATAATTTGACAAATTAGACAAACTAATGAAAAACTTCTTCTAATAAGAACATGTAATTCACAAAATCCAGTTGCCACAAAAAGAGTAGCTCCATAAACTGAATCTAAAATTTAAAACCTCGATACATAATAATCTATTCCTTGAAGAAATATAAAATACAATCCTAATAATACAGTAAACATTAATCCTTTAATTCCTTGACTATAATTACTCTCTATTAATCTATGTTGAACTCATTTTACAGTAACTCCTAAAACTAATAATACAGCAAATAGTCTTTGAAGTGAATTTAATATTATTACAGCTATGGAAGGTCAAAAAGATCCTAATTCTATAGTAGGAGCTAACCTACTATGAATAAATGCTAAAAAAAAAAAAAAACTACTAAAATAAATAATACGATTTCTCATTGTAATCCAAAAACAACATTACTTGTATGTAATCCTTGATATGTTACTCCAAAAATAATATCACTATCATGTGACCATTGAATTATAGTTAATATAATAATAATCACTCCTATTAGTAATAATCTTATATAATTATGAAACCAATTTACTAATCCACTTGTGAGCAACAAAGCTCCACATGCCCCATTAATTGGTCATGGGTGTTAATTCTACTATATGATATGGATGAATAATGATTTGTCATTAAAAAAAACTTTACTTGAATATAATCTTAAAACTACAAAAACATGATTGAATGAAAGAAACTGTGCTTTCAAGTATTATCAAAAATGTTTAACTAATTAATAAAACAAATAATATAAATACTCTAAACAACCCTTTCTTGAACCTCAACTAAACTTAATAATAAAGGATCTGCAATCATATTTGCAGCTAATCATACTGATAAAGTTAATGGATGATTGAAGAATATTTTTTCTTTGAGACTGATGAACATACATATGGACAGATCCCGATATGAGTTATAATATAAACGTCTAAATATGCTCTCCATTTATTACTCCACTGTCTTTTTAATAACTGCATTATTCCACTTTTTTTAATAATTATAATTTAATTTTATCATAAGTATACATATTATGTTAAAAATGTCAGTATTGTATAAATATATCTGCATTAAAAATGTATATTATATTGGGTTAGCTATTATGTACAGATTTTGATAACCATGTGAAGATTTTGAACTAAATAACATGGATACAGAGGTTCACTACCCTTTTCCTAAAATATGAAGTATAGCAGATAAGAAGAATGAGTTAAAAGGTGAAAAAATGTCTGCCTATCTTTTGAGTTATTGAGTATGTCGTGAAAATTTGTTTTTCTTTGCAAATTTTATTCAAGGTTTTAAATAAAGATTAAAATATAATCAAAAATTATATACAACTCTATCATTACCAATATTAAATAAAATTGAATTAGAGAAAAACGATGTCTGAAATTCTATTATTGATTTATCTAATATCAAATCTCATTCCACACCTATATTTTTCTATACTGTCTACAATGAATAAAAATCTATTTAATTTGTTTTTAATCTTTAGAAATAGCACATAATTTATTAAATATGCATTTATATAATCTTGTAAACACAGATGTTTGACTTATGAAAATAGTCCATTCCACAATTTTGGGCATATCTCAACTTAAGCACAGGTTGAAAAAAATATAAATATTAATTGTTGTAATTAAAACTAATTGGTATTTGAAATGAATTATGGAATGATTAGTTATATATAAATGTGTTGTTTTATTGGTCTACTTATGCAATAAGGCAAAGCCATGGTCGTGATAAAAATTTAGCATTTACTAGTACTTTAAATGTTATATGATTTTCTATTTTTATATTAAACTAAATTAAATGCATCAGCTGATAGTAGTCAAATCATACACAACATATAGTACATGTAACAAATTTTTAATTTAATGTTCGGTTACTAATTTAATTTTAAATTAGTGATTTGGTTTATTATATTGATTACTTTAGCTTTTGCATTCAATATTATATATATAACACATAATGATGAAGGCTCAATAATTAAAGAATAATGTAGTTCTAAAACCAAGATGCTAGAAGTATTTTCTATTAAAACACTACATTATTTTACACTGAACTCATTTCTACTAAAAGTAAACTTTAACAACTCTCCCTTTTCTCTTAAAAAATCAGTCTTTATTAATGACAAGATTCTAGATTCAGGTTTCTTTTGCTATTAGCAATTTTTTTAGAAAAATGTCTTGGATAATTAATGGTTGTATATTTTTAAGACTAGTTCAAACAAAACAAAAAAATTAAATAAAAGCATTAAATATATATATATTGCAACTTTTGATTATTTACTAATAAATATATACTGCATGGTATAAATTTATATAAATGCTGCCTGACTCAAACTCTACAATTATTTTCAGATTGCAGCTGAATTAGGATTTTTTTCAGATAATTAAACTCCAGCTGTTCTCCCAGTGATCATAAAATGATTGTCTACTTATTTATAGCCAGGGAATAAAACAAGGCTGAAATTCTAAACCCATCACTAGTTAGTAGTTGGCATGTTTAGTGAATATATTAATCTTCTAAAGATAAGGAAAATCTGTTGGAGGGCCTTTATCATGCAGTGGGCTATTTAAAATCTCTATGACGATATATAAATATCTAGCAAATTCTCTTCCCGGAGATAACTAAACAATAATGTATCACAATTATATTATTCCACCTGTATAATCATATCTTATGAACGTCAAACTAAAAAATATTTTGATTAGTTCTGCTTTATATGAGTTAGATTAATAGTTGAATGGAAGACTGGAGTTAAGGTCCATGAATCATGACCCAGCAGTGTCACTTCCAATGCCTAAACCTTATAAATTTCAGAATTACAAATCATTGTATTATTACTAATGGTAGTTTGCCATTCCTTGCTACTTCTTTAATAATATAATTATAAAAAAATAATGTTTGTCAAGCATTGGTGTCGAGAGGTCAGCACAGCTGCTTTACAAGCAGTTGTCCCGGGTTAGCGGGTTCGCTCCCTGTGACACATAAAAAATATATAATTTTTAGCTATTTTATACTTGATTTGAAATATATTTTCATTAGTAAAAAATAGATAACAATACAAAGCACTAATAATGGTAAAGAAAAAAAAAGTTTTATATTCTAGTATTAATTAAGCAAATATTAAAATTATGACAACTAAAACTGGTAAATTTAATTTTCAAATACCTCCTTAATTTAGAACAGCAAAATATAAAGTACTAATAGTATTAGAATATTTATTTTTTAAAACTGAGATGAAATTTATATTTCTACATATTAAATAAATACTTTTAATATTACAAATTTCAATTCATAAAAAAAAAAAATATTTACTTTACAAAAAAGAATATCCATCAATAATAAAAAATTGTTTAAATTTCGCTCATTTTAATAAAAAAAGGTAATTTTATTAATAACATAACATATACAAATAGAGTGATGTAGTGAAAATTACTCTACAGATATATTCATTATTGGATAATCTCTATTTTTATGAATGACTAATAAAAATTATGAAATAATTTTTAGATAGGGAACTAGAGAAAATTTTAATACTTAGTTTGAAAATATTCCTTGATACTTGGAAATTTTCTAAAAATATATCTAAGTGAAACAGATATGTTACAATAATTAATTAAACTTGTGGCAATAAGTATATTTTTTTCAGATGATTAACTGAAAATATACTGAGCAATGTAAATAGTATATTGGCAAAACTAAAGAAACATTTAGAATATATTAGATCTCCATTTATTAAATTTTTTTTTTCTCATATGTCAAAGGTGTTGACTGGGAAGCAAACCCGGGCCAGCTGCTTGGAGCAGTTATGCTAACCACTAGGCCACCAATGCTTGACTACCCATTTATTAAATTTTGTGTAATAATTAACAAGAGTTTGACAAATCTTGAATGCCATACCTAGATATAATCTTTCATTTACTGATTCCACTTTCCAACTTGTATTCAACTCTATACTAAGTTTCACATGACAACCTCTAACAATATTTCATAAGAAGGGTTTGTATTCTTTTCTTATTCTCTTGAATTTTTTCTACTTCCCTTTTTGTAAATACATTTTTAATGTCTTATTATTAATATCTATGATGGGCAATGGTGACAGTTGATCACAATTGTGTCAATAGTAAAAATATTTGTTAAACTAAAAGAAAAAACTATTAAAAGCAATAGACAGAATATTAGGTTTTGCAATTTTTAGATGCAACTGTTGTCTTGACAATAGCATTTGCACTTGGAAGAGAATTTGTTGCACCAGATTACTGATTCGGTATGATTATACTTATTAAAAGTGATCTAACAAAATGGTTAATGATTCTAAAATGTGAATATGTTTGAGATAACAATAAATGTAAATCATAAAAAAGGTAAAAGATTAGTGTAGTATTTGCATAAGTCACAGAGCAGTTTAGTATCTTGAGATATTTTGTTTTAACTGAGGGTTGAGATAATTATTAGGTAACATTAAATGGTCAGAATCCAGATGATCTTTAAAAGGCTGTTTTATTATTATTATTACTATTTGACTTCAGCCCTTTGTAAATAAATAACAAAACTATGACTATTAAGAATAGAAGGTAAAGAGGTTTTGGAGAAAAATAATAAATTGGATAGTTTTATTAGATATATGGAAATAATAAAACCTCACAATTCTTGATTTATCTTGCAGTAATAAGATTACACTGCACTCACCAATAATTCTGAAGTATACAAACAAACAAGCTGGTTGTAAGATATACTTATTATATTCTGTTTTATTACAACTATCAGACTAAATTTTATGCAAATATATATAAAAAAAGAATATATATATATTTCAGTCTGTTATATTATAATGTTCAATTATAAAACTAATGTTTAATTTAAAAAGCAGACAAAATCGTATTTACCTTAATTTCTGCTTGTACTTAAATGATACCTGTGATAATAAACACACTTCTCAAGTTTCTGATCATATTACGATAACTCTATATTCAAAGATTAAAGTTAAGATTCACATTACACACCTACTTAAAACAGCCTTAAATAATAACCTACTTATGTCACCCAACATCAAGAAAGATATATTGAAGTTTATAATTCTGGATGAAAAATTTTCTTATGTGTTAAGATCATATGAAAAATATATGATTAACTTTGCAATAAAAAAAAATCTCTCAATCACTAGCAAAACACTCCAATTTCGATCTCCCCCCCTTCTTCATCACAAGCAGTACTATATATACACTGGGCAATAAAAAGAGCAGCCAGTAAATACTTAAATGATTTAAGCAGTCAGTCTGTTAGATCAAAATTAAGTCTAGACTACAAATACAGATAAATATGCTCTTACCTTAACTATCAAAATAAAACTGATATTCTAATTAACAGCTAATTGCCATCCCTTCGTCTTTTCAAACATCCCCTCTACTAGTTAAATAATTAAAAAAAAAATAAAAAGCACTATATACAAATCATCAATATAATCTGAAATCCAGCTGATAAAACTAAGGACTGAAATCTCACAAATGAAAAGTACAATTAAAGATAGATGCCAATAATAAAAAATCAAAAAATCATAGCAATCAAACACAAATGCTTAACCACAACCACAATATATACCTATCAAACTATACTATTATTCTCAACAAATTATTTTTTCACAATTGGATGAGTATAGTAATAAATCAATTCCCAAATTAAAATTTTTTATTTTGATTATATATAAATACACATATGTATAGACATCCCTCCCTCCCTATTTGCAATTCTAATATTCTCGATTTCTTTATCGGTGGGAAGAAAAGTAAATAAGTTCAATATATATAGTTTTCAACATTTAAAATTTTTGCTTACAGCATATACTGAACATATATATATACAATTTCAGTATCTGCAAATTGCTCACAACCAAATATTGCAAATGTGGTGAAAATACTGTACTTAATTTAAAATTATTTTTCATAATGTGTTAAAGATATATTATAGTAATTCATTTATGTAAACATGTGATTATAACAAATATTTGTACAATACATAAAGAGAAAATACAAATATAACTCAAAATTTACTTTGTATAATGAATCAGATTATTTAAGAGATCTATATAAACTCAATGCGAAAATAAAATAGTAAATATATTAGCCAAATTCTACTTGTACCTTATGACAATGTAATTATTAAATGAAATGCTCTTTAAAATCATTATTGTAGCATATGATAAATATCTGTATTTAAATTTAGAAATTAATAACAACAACAAATACCAGATTTTATTTTTATTCAGGCTGAAGAAAGAAATTTGTTGTTAACTGAAAACAGACTCCGATTCTTCTTGGAGACCTTAAAGGAACAAAGCAAGACAAATTTCTAATATCTACTCCATATTGCCTGCCACTGTTATTACAATGTGATTATTCATATAGTATGCAAACATGAGTGGGTTGCTCACCAACATGCATTAGCCAGTTTGTGCATTATAGCCAGCTTATAAATACCCAGATCTTTCTTCTCAGTTACATAATAAGGCAGAATTAATGTGTGTAAATGAAAATTTTTTTCCTAATAGATATATTCAATCATGACAGACAAAAATAAATCATGGCTTTATTTCCAGGAGGCTTTAAAGTCACCAGCCAAGGCAGCAGTTGATGGCCAAAGGTGGAGAATACTAAAAATCCCTTGATTGTGGACCCAAGATGCCATTTGATAACAACTTTTTATTTAGGTATTTATAACTGCATATCACTTTAAGGAAGATTACAAGAATTGGAAAAAGAACTGTCTCATATTAAATGGGACATTATTCAACTCTGTGAAATTAGAAGAAAAAGTGAAGAGATAATTGATTTCAAAAGTGGACATACTCAACTGCAAAGACACAAATATTGATAGTACAAATGGGGTAGGATTCATTATAAATAAAAAGTGGGAGAACAACAATGTGGAGCTTGATGGTGTATCAGACAGAATGGTAAGATTAGTTATTCAACTTATTAGCAGATACCAAATACAGATAATTCAAGTTTATGCCCCAACAAGTTCTCATAGTGGTGAAATAGCAGAAGATTTTTATATGGATGTATAAGGGGCTTTTCATCAGACTAAACAACATTTTACAAATATTATGGAAGACTTTAATGCTAGAATTAGTTAACAAATGAAAGATGAGAGTGATATAGGTAAATTTGATTATGGTAATAGAAATGAGAGGACATAGATAGATTTGTAGAGTTTGCAAAAAAAACCAACAACTTTATATTATGAATTCTTTTTTTGAGAAATTTATGTTAAAAGGAAATGGATATGGAAGCATCCAAATGAAGATACAGCAGAAGTGGATTATGTTTTGACTAACAGAAAATACATATTTCAAGACTGTTATGTCCTTAATAAATTTAACACAGGAAGTGATCATCGATTAATAATAGATAAGATTCGTGTTAATGCAAAACTAGAGAGACAAAAACTATTAAGAAAAACAAAATTTATAACTGATATTCTTAATCTTCAGAAACATTGTAATGAATTTAAATTAGAACTTCCAAATCATTTTCAAGCGTTACCAGATTTTGAACATGATTCAGATTTGAATGAAATTAATAGTAAAATAACTGATACACTTTTAACAACTGCAACAAAGATAGTTGGTAGAAAAAAGCAGTTAATTGACCAATAAATTTTCTACTGAGACTAGAGAATTTATGAAGAAAAGAAGGAATATGAACATATATAAAAATGATACATTAAGAAGGATTGATTATCTTAAATTTTGTAAAATGGTGCAAAAAAGAGTTGATAATGATATAAGAAAAGATAATTATGAACTAACATGAAATGCTGTAGATTAGAATAAAAGTATCAAGAGTGCAAAATAACATTTTGATATTGGTAAAAAACTTAAATCTGCAATAAGAAAAAAAAGATGTAACTATTACTAAAAAGCGAAATGACATCATGAAATGGGTAAAAGAGTTCTAACAAAAATTATACAGTAAAAGAACAAGTACCTCCCACATTTATTATATCCTCTGAATTGTCCAGGATTTTAAATTAAGAAGTGAAACATGCAATTAAATTTATGAAGAAGGGAAAAGTTCCAGGTAATGATGAAATTATAATCAGTATATTAAAAGAAGCAGGTGAAGAAATATAATTTTTTTTTGGCAACAGTTATATACCAAATGTCAAAATGATAAAGATGTACTAGATGATTGGAAAAATGCAGTGTTAATATTTATTTTAAAAAGGTAATAAAGAAAATATTAGAAATTACAGACCTACCAGTCTTTTATCAGTTTTATATCAAATTTTTACCAAAATAATTACAACTCATCTATAGAGAACATTTGATTTCAACCAACCAAAAGAACAAGCTGGATTTAAAAGTGGTTTTAGTACAGTAGATCATATCCAAGTATTGAGATGTTATAGAAAGGACCAATATATATGAGTTTCCATTATGCATTAGATTTGTAGATCATAAAAACTCATTTGATTATATAAGCATTTCTTCAGTGATTACAGCATTAAATCATCAAAGTACAGATCCAGGACATTGTCATATTTTGAAGAATATTTATAAAAATGCAACAGCAACAATTAGATGACATAATGATACTAGGAAGATTAACATTGAGAAGGGTGTAAGACAGAGTGACTCCATATCTCCAAAACTTTTTATATCAGTGCTGCAAAAAGTATTTTGTAGACTAAATGGGAAATTAAAGGAGTAAAAGTAAATAGATATTACTTAAATCATTTAGATTTTGCAGATGATGTCATTATTTTTGCAAATAATGCTTCAGAGTTTCAAGAAATGTTGCAGGTTATCAGATGAAAGTAAGACTAAGGCAAATGTTTACAAAGACTAAAATAATGTTCAACGGATTTTCTCAAAAGATTAAAATAAAGATTGATTACGATGAGTTAGAAGAAGTTAGAAGCTACAAATACCTTGGTCAGATTATTACTACAGATTGAAACATAATGGATGAAATTAATCATAAAATTAAACTTGTTTGGAGTGCTTTTGGTAGAAATAACTTAATATTAAAATAAAATATGCCTATGTGCTTGAAACGAAAGGTTTTTAATAAATGTGTTTTACCAGTTCTTACTTATGAATCTGAGATTTGGACACTTAATAGAAGAGTAATGCAGGAACTTAATACCACTCAAAGAAGTATGGAGAGATGCATGTTAGGAGTAACAAGAAGAGACTGAAATTCAATACATGAGTAAGAGAACAAACAGGTGTTACTGACACCATTGAAAAAATTGAAAGACTGAAGTGGAGTTGGGCTGGACACATTGCTAGAAGATATAATAATAGATGAACAATTGAAATCTTAAACTGAATTCTAAGAGATTGTAAAAGACCCAGAAAGAGATCACATGTGAGATGGATGGATGAAATGAGAAAGTATGCAGGAATACTGTGGAGAAGAGAGGCTAGAGTTCGAAGAGGATGGATTAAACTTGGAGATACTTTTATCCTGCAATGGGGTGATAATAGTTGAAGATAATGATGATGTGTATTCAAAAACTGGATGATATAATGTCAATTTCGATTAAAATATCAGAAGGTAAAAAAAAAAAGGGGGGGGGGGTGGAAAAAATGTAAAATGGATTTGATTTAAAAGTTTATATTTAATTCTCTAATAATTCTTTCACATTATAAAATGATTAGAAAATGTTAGGTAAAACTTTTTTATTAAAAAAAAAAACCACACACACATTTAAAAAATATATATATGCAATTATACTGTTACTATTAAAAATGAACTCTTTCAATAATTCAGCTTTCCATATTTGGCAAGTCAGATTTTTTATTTTAATAATTTAAACACACATTTCAAACTATGATTCTTAAAATGAAATTTAAATTAATAATTCTAGCCTTTTAACCTTATTAAATATCACAAAAGTCATATATTTCTAAATTAATATATGTGCCTACATTTCCATATTTCGCTTGAAACAAACAAAAATTACTATCTCAAAATAATATTTTAACTCAATTTTTTATCAAATTAATATACAGTAAACATTAGAAGGAAAAAAACTTACTGCAGTAGGAGGCTTTGGTGAAATATCTGAAATTTGAGAATTCATTCTTGATATCTAGAAGCACTTTCTTAAGCTTTTCGTTTAGCTTCTAATGGTTTCAATAAATGTTTCTTTATGTTAGCTGTGTTATCTTTTGAATGGTGAAATTAACATAGCATTAGCTAGTCAGTCAACCCAGGGCAGAAAGTTCTTTTTTGTAAGTCAGAATTATAAGTTCTAATCAATCACCAAGAATTTAAAAACCCATCTATCTTGTTTTCTCAAAAACAATTCTTGTAGGTAAGAAAAAAAAACAACTATTGTATCTACATTTTGCAAACACAAATGAAATAAAAGTTTTAAAAATTTACAAAACCCATTTCAAAAATTCGTACATAAAAATATTTTTCTCTGTAATTTTTAATTAAATACTTAAAAGAAAATAAATGAAAGCAGTTTATTTCTAGGCAATAAATATCCCATGAATGTATGCATATATTTATATGATTATAATGGTTAATTTCAAAAATACATAACACTAACGCTTCTTACAAATCTGGGCATAAATATATTTTAGTCAAATTATGGTGATTTGGAACAAATGATGTAAAACGTAATGAATACAACAACCCAAATACATATATAAATAAAGTTGTAATTATAAATTTTATTAAACGCACATTATTATATTAAGTAATATTTACTAAGGCTGTAACCTTTAGGAATAAGCGTCTGAAAAATTCGAAGGTAGGGACCTCTACAGGTCTTAGCCACAAGCTTACGCGAAGAAAAAAAGAGGGAAACCTTCTTTTCTTTTCTACCTAGCGGAAGCTTGTTGTTAAAACCTATAGAGGTCCCTATCTTCGAATTTTTCAGACGCTTATTCCTAAAGGTTACAGCCTTAGTAAATATTATTATATATAAATAAAGAAAATTATCAGTGAAGAAAAATAAATTGATATGAAAATAAAAAGGTTGGGAGGAAAAATAATTAAATTGATGGTCTTAAAGAGAATTAAAAAAAAATGAAAGAAAAAAAAGAAATATATGCATATTTATAAATAAATGATCGTGATATTATCTAATAAATGTAAAACTGATTAAATTTATACAGTCCTATTAGTTAACTTATTAAAGCCAGTTCTAAACAGAATAAATGATTTTGTTTAATATGTAAGTTTATACAACCCAATTTTCAATCAACATCAATCAATTATAAGATGTTCTCGATTTCACTCTAATTTCTCTAATTCATATCTTATCTCCACATTATTCTAGAAACTTTGCCTATCTCATCCATCCATCTCAGAAGTCTTTTATAATCTCTTGTAATCCAAATTACAATTTTAGTTAGCAACTAACTCTTCTAATAACATCTTGCCCAATTTCATGTCAACTTCTTAATTCTTTCAATTATATCAGCACTATCTGTTGTTTTTATATCAATATATTTTACTTTCCATCTCTACTTGTTACTCCTAACACAAATCTTTTTACACATTGCAATGCATTCTAAAGTTTCTAATCTCTTCTATTAAGCATTTCAAATCTTAAAGCTATAAATAAATCATAACATATTTTCTTTTAATATAAATTTAATTCCATGACTGATTTGAACCATTATATTTTTATCTCAAATAATAATCTGCTCAAGATATTTTTCACTGCTGACTTCTAATTCATTAGTATCAATTTTTATTTATTTTTGAAAAGCCATTGAACATAGCTTTACTTTTTTTAGCAACATTTATTTTTAACTTCACATTCTAACTTATATCTGATAGGTCTTTTAATATTACCTAAAGTTCTAAGTAATATTTGCAAAAGCAACAATTTCACTTACTTAATCTATAACTAAAATATAACTTTATGTTTTTCCCTTAGCTTCATAAAAACTACTGCAATAAGTATCCAATCTATGAAATCACCTTGTTATGCATTTTCATCAATAAAACCATCCAACCATCACATGATTACCATTTCATATGCTTACACATGATCTCCATACAGTAGGGTCACCAAGTGCAAGCCTTCATACTCAATGGATGCAGAAAGGTTTGTGCATAAAATTCCTATCTAGTGCCTGCTCATCAAATATCACCAGACTGTTTTCTAGCTTGTGGCTTTCATCAGTGAGATGCTTGGATTTAAGAGCACTGCATCTAAATCTTAGGATCTAATGCAATCCACTTGCATTTTGTGGCACTACTGTATGGAGAGTTTAGTACTCTTATTTTCATAAATGTTAATATTCTTAGTGTGATCACACGATCTGATCTCAGCTGCTACCCTTTGATAAATATCTTGAAATCTACACCTTAATATTCCAAAGCTTTAATCACTCTAGAAATGTATATCAAGTCAAATTTTGTTCATAATCTATAAATTCATAACACAATAGCAACTTATTGGACTTGTCAGAAACTTCTTTTCAGAGCCAACCTGAGAAGGATGTGATGGTACAATGCCCTGCATGATCTACATCTTTTGCGAAAATTAAAACATTTTATCACTTATTAAATGTAACTATGTTTCCTTTTTCTTTTTTGAAAAATATAATTGTTGGCTCCACAATGAAATAGCATAGATTTTTCAGCTCTGTACAACTAATATACCTAAATGTTTCATGATGTTCTTTGTCACGTTAATGTGAAACATGAATAATAAATAAATAATTCATTATATATTATAAATACCAATTTGTGCAATTTTATTAAATCAATATTTGAGTAAACAAAATAAAATACACATAATGCAATATATATATATATTATTTTCTTAACTGTTTATTTATTTATTTATTTTTGCAAATTCTGATTCAAAACAAATAAAATTTTTAATAAAAAGAATCGTTCTTGATTTGATTTATACTAATTATAAAACAATATAGATAATACTTTTTAGAAATATGTGTTTTTTATCACATGAAAAAGAGGCCTATCATGAAAACATTATGCCAGGCCCCACTTCCTTGGGTTGGCACTGCTTTTTATACTTGAATGTGGCCTATTGTATTAAAATTATTTTTAAATCCAGCTTTTTTTAAAAAAAATTGGTTTGAGTCCAAAATTCATTGTAAAGGTTTTAATTATCATGATATATAAAGAATTTGTATAAAAATGATAAAAGACTGATAGGTCTGTAATTTATACTTTCTTTTTTATCGTATATATCAATATTACAACTGCATTCTTTCAATCATAAGCATTTGATATGTAATTATGCTAACAATTTCTCTAGTTCATTTGTTTCATTGAAAATACCTATAATAAGTCTAACATTTGTCAAACTTTTCTAATTCTTCATTAACTTAATTGCATATCTTATCTCTTTGGTTAAAATACTTAGTGTAAATCTAAGAGTTGCTTTATTTTTCTGTTTTTTACTATTATATAATTCTTTGCCGAACTCTTCATGACATTGTCCTTTTCCTAATAGTACTATATTTTTTATTTCTTGCTGCCAAAATAATTTTTCTACCAGTACCAAGACATTTTTTTACTTTTGAGCCTTGTTCTATTCTATAAATTTATTTGCCAATTCTTGGTTATATTTTTATGTCATCATAATTCTTTTTTGGCATTTTACAGTATTCCAGATATTCAATACTTCTAAACAGATCATTTTAAAATATTTTCATTCCTTTTTTTCTTCATATATTAATTTTAAAATCCACTGGTAAATAGTTTTTATTTTATTTTACCAGCTATCTGTGCAGCAGTTCTTAATTGGATATTAGTTAGCTTCTTATAAACTCATTCAAGTCTATACCATCTTTGAGGTTTATCAATATTTTTAATTTTACTTCTAGTTTATTCAGTGAAGTTTTATTTTTTATTTTAAATATCCTTTAACTCATTAGCTTTGTATTAACAAATATTTTACATCTCATTAATTGATAATCATTTTCTGAGTTATATCTATTAATCACATTACAGTTTTGAAATAGATACTTTCTCTTAGTTTCAAATATATAATCCAAATTTTGATATACTCTAATTAAGATGAATCCATGTTCACTTCTGCTTAGAACTTTTCTCAAAAAAAGAAATTCAAAATATAGTTTTTCTACAATTTCTATTTAATCTATATTCTAATTCATGTCTTTATAATCAAATTTATTCACTGCACTTTCATCTTTTAATTATTTTCCAATTCTAACATTAAAATTTCCCATAACTTTAAATTTTTAAATTTAATGAAATCTATCTGTATATCTATAGAAAAAATTCTCTACATCCTAATGAAAATTTGAAGTATAAACCTGAATTATCTGTACTTGAAATCTTCTAAGTGGACTAAATAATATTATTACTGATGATATACCATCAATCTCAGCAATGTTTTTCCATCTTTTATTTATAATGAATTCTATTCAACTAGTGTTTTTAATATTTGTACTTCCATAATAAAATACATATCCACATATAATTTCACAAAGTTTGACAATGTTCCATTTAATATTAGAAGGTTTTTCTAATTCATATAATCTTATTTCACATGAAAATGAGCTATTGGTTGTAGGGAACTAAATAAAAGATCAATATAAGCTAGCAGTTTAGATTTATAATCAGGAAATTCTTAGCACCCCCTATCTTCAGTCACCAACTGTTGCCTTGACTGAAAACTTTTCAGTTCTTAGAAAATAAGGACTACAATTTATTTTCCACCATGATTGCAAATACAAAAGAGAACCCCATTCCCAGTCTTCAAGAACATTTAATTAATGTCACAATTAAGAACTATCAAGATTTTCACAAGGAAGATAAGGGTATTTTTTTTTATCTTAAAACTCCTAAGTAAAAATTTTGCATGTTGGCTGATATTGGTGACTGTCCCATCTGTCAATTATGTGAATATTTTAAGTCCCCCTCTCCCAAATGGAATGATATTAGGAATTTATATTGCTGTTTCCTAAAAGCTTCAAAGAGTTTTCCTTTCAGTTAACAGCAAACTCCTATTAAATGTTATTTTGTTTAAAAATAAAACAGCTGCTAATAAAATAAGCATAAAAAAGAAATATAATAGCCACAATATTTAAAAGAAATGGAATGAGATAATAAAGTATTTAGAAAATAACTAATTTGAAATGAGATGTTTTTAAAATTAAAAAAAAACCGTTAGAGGCATTTTTTAAAAAAAAAAAAAGAATCAAAGAGATTTCAGTCTTACATGAGCTGTTTATAACTGACTGTATACAAAGATGAAAAATATATATATATTTGTATTATGTTTGATATCATGAAGCAGAAAATGGAAATATTTAGAAATTGTAATCTAAAAAAGTGATAAAGAATATCTGAAAAGAAAAATGTGAGAAAAAATGTAGGCCTTGTCTTACAAGTTAAAAAATAGATTTCCAATTAGCTGCATCATTTGTATTAAAAATTGTATAAATGTATATGTTCAAAGACCGACAGTTTCACAACAATGCCTGCAATCAATAACACAAATTATTGCAGAAGTCAATATATATATATTATCCATCCATAACTAGTAAAACAATACCAACATAAATTTAAGCAGCAAAATATTTGTAATAAGCTAGCATTTCAAAGTCACTGTGTTCCAATGTGAATAGTATGATCTTATAAGCACAGAAACTGCAATGATTAGAGAAGCCACTATTTGCCTTTTCTCCAAATGATTATAGAGTTTATGCTTAACAATTGTCAAAAAAAAAAAAAAAATTAACAAGACTTCCTTTTCCCAACTGGAAAAACATAATGGTAGAACTATCATAATGAGAGTAGCCATTGTAGTATTCTCTAAAGTCAATGACTGTTCTATATGGATACATCAAAGCTGCAGACTATTTTAAACATCTTGGAAACAGATACAAAAATTTATTTTAGATAACAAATTGCATCTTCTAAAATGATAATGCTCCAACTCATTCAAGCTCATCAACCAAATATATTATTGTAGAAACATTATACACTTTCCATAGCTTCTCCAATCATTTGACTTAAATATTATAGAGCCTCATTGAAAGTATTCTTAAACAATAATGAGCAGTTAATTTCATTTTACATCTCTTTATAAAAATAATTATTTAATTTTTCTCTAAATAATGTTTGACAGTTTATATAATTCCATCCTACATGTGAATACAACCATTTTAAATGCAAATGATACCTCCAAACTGTATTAAGAAAGACACTAACGTTGTTCCTATTATTTTCTCCATCTTTTATAAATCTGTCATTACATTTTATGCTAAACCTGTAAATATAAAATGAAATAGTAAATTCCATTAAGATGTTGACAAACAACAATCGACAATGACCCTGATTACCTTGTTGTAGTTACTACATTTGTTCCTTCTCTCTCGGATAGCAATACATTAGGCATTAACATTTGAAGTACTTTGATTTTAACAAGCTATTTAGCTTCCTGTCATATATCTTGTAGACATTGCTTTAGGTTCTAATATCTGGATTGAAAAATATGCAGAGCAAAAATATTTATATTAAATTTTGTAATGTCTACCCAAGTCTCAGGTTCACGACAACATTTACAAAATAAGTTTATATCCTAAATATAATAATCAAAATTTTATGCACTATATGTTATGTACAGGATGAATATAAAATAAAAATCCTAAGTTCAAATCCCTCTACTTACTATAGTAAACATTCAGTATACTAAATGAATAAGTTAATTAAACATGTGTTTATATATATACACACACACGTACCCATATACTGACCTACATATATAAATGCCTTTTATCAATGAATAGATATTTGCCTAGTTACACATAAATATAGTATTTTAATTTTTCAAATAACTTAGTGCAGAATGACATTGCGATAAACTAATAAACAGGAAAGGTCACTAACCTTTTATTTTTAATAATTATAGTTCACTAAAAAAATATTTCTTTAAAAATAATCAATTGCTTAATACAAATTCTGGTTTTATAAATATCTAACTCAAGATACATTTTTGTGTGTATAGATCTAAATATACATGTATACAGCTATGAAATATTATTTGTTTATAAAAGTTTGCATTTTAAATTTTAGGCTTGAATAATTTAAAAGTTCAATTCCATTTCCTTAGATTCCAAAGATTTTATTTTATTATTATGAATATGACTTGAATTATTGGTGAAAAGTTATAAAGATTTGTAATGAACTATTAATGTTGGTCATATTTCCATAGTATACAAACATCTTACATTAAAATAATTGAATGATTAGTCATTCAGAACATCATGTGATGTTTGAGCAACAGATATAACAAATTGAGCTTCGGTTCAGGAATCTTCAGCTTTTATTTAAAAAGTATATTTCTATTTGTGCTAAGGCTGATAATTCAGTTTATATTTAATTCCAAATTATTTTTATAAACATCTAAAATGCATCTTCTATAATTATTTGCCCAAATCAATATTGCTTTTTATTGTGTGCTTGTTTAGAATTTATTATAAGAAACTGGTAATGAAACAGATTCAAGAATTAAAAAATTTCTGATTCAAAACTCAACTTGTCATTCCTGGTGTTAGAATGTCACATGACAATTGGTTCCTGAAACGTATATGAAAGTTGAAATGTAAGAAAGTAGAGCAATAATAATAAAAAAAAAAACACTCAAAAGTATCTTTAAACTATTTGAGGTATATTAGCATATACATAAACAACACTTTATTGATTAGTATCTGGTGTTTTCTTTAGAAATTTATCAAAAGATAATTGAATTGTATTCTTCTTGGTACTTACAGATTAGTCTAACACCAAGATTGATTATGGATAATTCCAGACAATAAAATTCTTTATATATATCACATTAATGCAATAATATATATATATTTTAAAAAATTACTATCAGATTTTTTAAAAATATATAATCTTATCTAATTATTATAAGATTATATGTTTTTTAAAAAAAATCTGATAGTAATTTTTTAATATATAAATAATTATTGCATTAATGTGATATATATATAATGAATTTTATTGTCCGGAATTATCATTCTACCTTTTCTTTTCTTGATAAAGTTCTATAACATGCTATATATTTTTCTATTGACTTCTTGCGAAAGAGCTAGAGTAGAGCTAGAGCGAAAGTGGAATATACAAGAAAGTCAATTATCTTTTTTAATAATGTTATTTTGAATAAATACAACATCAGCAATTTAAGTACATGAAATTAAACTGATATAGCATAGAAATACTCAACTATAATAATAGCATTCAATTCAAATAAAGATTCTGGTAACCAAGATTAATATCTAGAATATACTGGAATATAAAATCATGTATAGTAATGTTATTAATATACTTATCAAATGACAGTTATTGTTTTTAGATATAACTAATCCTAGTATAATTGTTTATGATTATTATTTTATATTTCATAGAACAAATGAAATATGTTATATTTATCAAATCTCTTTTATCTATAAAGATGTAAATCATTGTAAAAAAAAAAAAAATTTTTTTTCTAGAGGATGCATATTATTCACATCACATATTGAAATTTATCAAATTTTTTTTTTACTGAAACGCACAGGCTTATTATATACCTAGGTTTATATATGTAATATATAGGGTATATGAGCACAGACATCTCACGCCCCACCACTCTCCACACTATCTCATAACACTGATACACTTGTTCATGTTGAAAAGATGAGATAGTGTGGAGAGTGGTGGGGCATGTGAAAGTCTGTGCTCATATACCCTATATATTACAAATTTTTTTTTAGTAAAGCAGATAATTTTTATTCAGAATAATTCTTACTGATGGTAAGGTTTTCACATAAGAATTTGAGTTCATTAAACTTTAGATACATACTACTAAGCATACCTCATTAAAAACAGACTATGGCAAATTATCATCTACCATCATATGTTATTGTTTATCTATAGTATCCAAATGCCTAGTTACCTCAATCTTTGGCAAGTATTCTTTTATGTAATACTTTTTCAATTCCATCCATTTCTATATATTACTTATTAATAAGTCGTTGTTTGTTTGTTTTTTATCTTAGCAAGCATTTGTAATATCAAAAATCAAGACACAAGTTAGTAATAATTATATTGTTTACTATGGTTTTTAAAATATATTACAGCAAGAGTTTCCTTTATATTTTAGACAAAAGCTGGAGATATTAAATTTAGAGCAATCAAAAAAATTTTAAGAGTCAAAAATAATGAAAAATTTCCACCAGTAAACATTTGCTGCACGGGCTGTAATATAATGAATTGAAGAATCATTTATAGATAATACAATATTAAAATAACAATCTACATATTAAAATAACAATCTACATATAAAAATGAACAACTTAATAGCTTTATTGCTCAGAAATTTAATTGGAATTAATCCAAGTTCCTTATACTCCAAAGTCTAGCACTTTATCAATAATCTACAGAACACATTCAACATATAATAATATGTAAATAAAAGATGTGATGCACTATGGCTTATCATTTCTTGGAGTTAGGAATCTTTCAGCCACTAGGCCCAGAGAAATCTGTTAGCCACCTACCCTTCCCTTTCCATTCCCCACCCTAAATTTATCCCATATTCTTCTCTAACTTGCTCCATCCCATTTCCACAACATTATCTTTGTCAAAACTGTAGCCTTTATATCTAAATCCCCCTTATCTTTTATCAAACCCAGCATAAAAACCAAGAACCTACTTTTTGTATAATCACTTTGTTTATATTTATTCTCCCACAATTTCATTATTTGTACACTTTCTACTTGTAGGCATTTACATTCAATTAATAGATAGCTAATATTTTCTATGCCTTCCTTACATAATTTGCAGACTAAATCACCTATAATTTTCCATTTATGTGTATATTCCCTTGTTAATAATGATCATGTTTGAGCTTTAAACAGTAAACTATTTTCCTTACTATTATCATAAATTAAGTTACAACCAATATTCTGTTTACTTCTTTATATATTTAAACTCTTTTTACTCTCCATATTAGTTCTCCATCTCTCCCAACTCTCTATTTTTTATTAATGCATTTATTCTTCTATTCCATTCCTTGCCACTATAACATTTAACACTTTTCCTAAGACAATCATTCCACCTTTTGTATAAGTATACTGACATAAAGGCTTTATCCAAATCTTCTGCATACCATTCTCCATACTACCTTTCTCATCCATCTTGTTGTCTATCCTTTATTCATAACCCACTTAAATACTATTTTGGCTATTCTTTTATTATCCATAAACTGCAATGTCTCAAACATTTTCATTTTGCTTTTTGCATCTCTCATATAAAAACTTGATCATCACATTTCTATTTGAATTGCTTCCTTTGCTCATTCATACATCTGTATCTAATGCAAATCTTCCTACTTCTCTTTGTACTTTTAAATAGTAATCCAAAACCCCTTTACTAACACATAACACATCATTACCATATGTTAATCCTGTGCCATTTCCCTTCCATACAATTCTAGCTACATCATATTTATTATATGAGTACACTGTAAATTTCTTTATCAGTCCCTTTCTTTTCTTTGCTTCATTAATCAATTTCTTCTCCTATTCATCCAAGTAATTTCTCTGATTACTTAAGATGATTCCCAAATAGTTTTATCTATTTACCACACTTAACTTTATATCCCCAATAAAAATTCTTTGCTTTCTCTTTCCCCAGTATGAATCATCATTATTTTTGATTTTTCTTCACTAAATTTAACTTCTATCACTTTATCAATCCTTGTACATGTCCTCAGCATAAATTCTGTATCTTTGCTTCTTGTCACCTAATAATGGTATTTCTATACCCTCTTCCCAGTCTTTCTATTGCTTTCTCCATTTCTCTTAAATAGGTGACCTAAGACATCCTTGCCTTAGTCCCACCCCATTTTTAACTTTACCTGATTCTGTATTCCCTAATTGATACATATAGTAATTATTTTCATATAATTTCTTAATAATATCCACTAAAGGTCCATCCATTCCCAAATTTACTAAACTTATCCATAATTTATTTCTATTTACTCTTCATATGACTTCTCTATATCTATAAAAATCACATATAACTATCTACCTGTATTTCTATTCATATCTGTAAGTTATGTAACTAAAAATAAATTATCTCTTATATGCCTATATGATCAAAACGTCCTTACATTTCTCCCATTATATTATTTTCTTCCATCCATTTTGTGACCCTTCCAGCCACGCATATGCCAAACTTTATATAACAGTGACTTTACCACTATCCGTCTATAATTTCTTAATTTTCTATGATCCTTACCCTTTCCTTTAAATAGTAGCCTTATTCTTGTATTACTCCAACTATCTGGAAAATCTCTCTTCGGTGCCATCTTATTAAAACATGATAATAGGTTTAATTTTGCCCTATATTCCAAATTCATTACCATCTCTGCTGTCCATCCATCCAAACCTGTTGCCTTTCTACTTTTTTCCCTGCCTCATGTCTTTCATTTTCTGTAAACCTAATATTTCCATTACTAGAAGTTTTCACATTTGTTATCACTTTGTCCTTTATATCTAACATCTTTTCTATATCTATTACATATGTATTTAAGATTGCCTTTAATTCTTCTCTAGAGCTACACTCTATTCTTTCATCATCTAGTAATACTATTTCTCTCTCTTCCACATTCCTTTTCTTAATGTATTTCCAAAATTTTTTACTCCCATCTCTTCCATTTTTATTAATATCCTCCAACAATTTACAATTCAATTTCATTCTCTCTCTATAATCATCTATTTTAGCCAACTTCTTTTTTTTAAAACCCTTTTCACATTTAACATCTTTTCCAATTTCTTTGTTTTTAATAACACATTTATATTCTCTGCATGCTTTTTTCCTCACTTTTACACTTTTACTAACTCTCACTTTCCTATTACTTTTATAATTCTGAATATTCTCACGTAAAACCCTATTTGTCACTTTTTCTATTTCACCATACCAGTCCTTATATTTATCCCCAACCAACTCTTCCATGGTTTCTTCTAACTTATTCTTATCATTCATTCTCCATCCACATCTTTCACTATCCTTTCTACTTTTATTACTATTTTCTATCACATTACTAACCATTTCTATACGAAGAAATTATGATCACTATTACATACTCTCTCTTCATTATCAACCACTTTAAATTTCCATACTTTATTCATTCCCTCTTTCTCTACTAATACATAATCTATTGTGTGAAATATATTATTTCTAGACCATGTATATTCTCTCTCATAAAATATTTGACAAATTTCCAATGCTCAAATCAGCTTTCTGAAAAAAAAATTACTCAAAAACTGCCCATTCTTGTTATCTACATCATCAATTTCTTCAATATGCTCATTCATATCTCCTATAACCATTATTCTCTTTCCCTTTTCTTTGAAACTCTGTATATTCTTAATTAAGCATTCACATATACTACTGTTCCACTCCATTATAGTTTGTCAATCTCCAGTGGCTATATACACTATTGTCATCCCCTCTTGTCTTCCTAACTTTATCTCAAACCACAAATGTTCTTGACATTTAACAGTATTTAAATATTTTTTGATTTAACTCCTATACTCCCCCCCCCCCCCAATTTTTACATTTTCTTTTCTATTTATATTCTGCCATACCAAGTCTTCTAGCATAGATTCTTCTTTTAGATGGGTTTCCACTACTGCTAGTATCTCAAGCTCTTCACATTTAATTGCTTTGTTTAATTTCAGCCACTTTTTTGTTTCCTACCACCTTGCATATTCAAATATCCAATTTTAACAATTTCTTCTTTCCTATATACTCTTTTGTAAATTCCTTTAACTCTTTCTTCTCCATTACATTTATAAACAACTTTCTTACCATTAATTTTACAGACCCATTCCCTCTCCACATCTACATTTATATCTAAATCAGCTACCCTTTGTTATTTCTTACTTTCCGTCCATTCTTCTTCTTTCTGATAACATTGCAATTCAAACCTACCCCTCTTTATAAGTTTTTCAAACTATATTCTTTACAAATCAAATTTCCTAATACTTCATTTCCTTGTTTTTCTCTCATGCCTATCTAACATATAACTATTGTCAAATCTTGGTAATAATCTACTGAAGCTGGAAATATAGTACACATATTTCTGCTTCACCTAGTGCCAATGTCATCAGCACTAATCTGGGTTTGAACCCAATCATTAACTGACACCCATCTCATATGAGGTGGTAGTATATTTATAATTGTTATAACCTTTTGATTAATTTGTATTTTATGATTAACTAACCTTTTATAATAGTTTATTTATTTATATTTGTAAAAATGTATATTGCGTTTATTTTCTTAAATTAAATTGAATCCTAGATATCTATAAAATGTTACAAATATTTCAAATTCTTTATTAAAGTTCATTTTCTTCAATTAATTAGTGGGTAACATTTTATATTTATCTTTTAATCAATGTACACTTGAGAATCAATTATTTAAACAATGTAATATTTCAATTATATTTTGTAAATTTCTATTTAAGTTTATGGAAAATATATTTAAAAGTCATTGTACCAAATTCCTAAAAATTTTCTGAATAAAATCTACATTTTTGTTAATCTAAACCTTAATTAAACAGATTTTGTTAGTACAATGACTGATAAACTTAATATGCTTGTTGTTGTTTTTTAATTAGCAAATCAACCCTTGGGCATGTAGGATTCTAATTTCCCTCCAAAGCTGGCACATACCACAGAGAAGCATTTAGAGCAATTACAATTGGTGGTCAGTATAGATTGAATCCTGTAGATAAGACCAGAAGATATAAATAGTGGAAAATTTGATTGAAGAAGATTATTACTGAGTTTACTGAAGAGAAGTGAGGAATACATATATATATCGTGCCTAAAGAAATGACGGGGTGAAAAGATCGGTCGTTTGCTTCTCAGAGGTCTGTTCCACCAGCCTATCCATGCCTTTGCAGTGCTTTGAACATCTAGCCAGAGACTGTCTGTGTCGAGGAAGCCTGAAATGATCTGACTATATTAACTGCCTCTATTAACTGATTGATTCTGAGGTAACATCCAATTTGCAGCAAGCCATTGATTGATTTTATTTGTTTTCAAAATCTATATTAATTTATATTTTATATATTTGTGTAATGTTTATACGGCTTGGTTTTAAAATGCATCTTTTAAATTTATTTAAGTTAAAATATCAATTCTTATAAAACTACATTATTTTGATGCGGCAAATTAAATTAATTTTGTCGGTTTGTTTAGATTATTTGACTGCAAAATTCAATGAGCTATTAGCTTTAAATCCTCCCCCTGTTATTTTTCTTTTAATTTAAAAATCATTACAAGAAGTCTTACTTCCTGTAAATTAACTAATCGAAAGCTCGTTTGGTTTTGAGATCGTTATATATATATATATATTTATTTTGAATGATTTATTTTAAAAATATCTTACTTTTACCTTCAATTTAAATAGCCCTGTAATTATTTCTGAAAGAATAAATAATTTTCGTGAATCAATTGAGTAAGAATATCATAGAATTTTATCAGTATATATATTTCATACATATATTTTTATTTGTCAGAAAATATTAAAAGTATGATTTACAATTTATTAGTTTGATATTTAATGCCCGTCTGTGTTAATGAAAGACAAGTCCTATTTTGTAATCTTCCGTGTGAGTGGGAAAGCAATTTTATATTTAGTTTTAATTCTTGCCGTAATATAATTTACTATTCCTTCATTAATGACCTAATGTTTCTAGGACTTTACATTATGTCAGGGAGCAAATGATTTGAATCAGGATTCATTATTTTGTTAGTGATACATTATTTTATATATATATACGTCGAGGGCATTGTGTATTTATAGTTACCACCATTTCTTTATTATGGCTATTCTTGCTTTGCTACAAACTTCTTAGGACCTTCGGAATCTGACCAGTCCAATCTCTCACTCTCCCCCAAAGTAGACATGGTTCATACCAGGGGATTTTTCGAGCATTGTCATTAAGATGTATATACACATCGAAATATTATCATGATTATTTAGAGACATGCTTTAGCTGGAGGGCTAGCATTTCTCTTATCTCCTGTACATATTAGGAACTTCTTTAGCAAAGCCACCCAGAGGTTCATAGCAAACCTCATTTCTTTTGTTGTAATTTGCAATAGCATACTGCCCTCCTCATCATCATCATTTTATAGCTTTATGTAGCAATCCTGCAGTGCTCTCTGCCATGATGGCACATCCTTCACAAACAAATAATTAATTAATTAAATTTGACTGTACAATTGTCAATTATTTATTTAAGAATTATTTTGCTTCCCACACTCATTATATACAAATGATTATAAATGTAATAATGTTTTAAATGTACACTTTCATATCTTTTAATATATATAAAGAGATTTATTTATCTTGAACAGGGCTAATAATATTTTATTGCTAATTGGTTTTGGCCGACCAATTAACAAACTTTTATATTGTTTGTCAAAGCTGCATCAAAACAAATTAAATAATAAAATAACCAAGTTGTATAAACAAAGACTTAACTTATTTTGTACTAAATTCTTTAATAAATTCCTATAATATTGTTATTTAAATAAGCTTAGTTTGTCATCACTCCCAATCTCTAAGGTTCATTACTCTATTTGTTTAAATATTTCTTTGATTTCAATTCACTTCTTTGTAGTGTTGCCATAAAGAATTATCATTATTACGGTTCAAACCATTACTAATCGATCAAATCATATCTGTACCGTTCTGCAATCGTCAGAATCCACTAAATCATTGGTTTTCCATATAAACCCTTTTATTATTTTGAGTCTCTATGTGAACCATGACCTCCAGCTGGGACGGAATAAAAACCAAGCACTGCTAGTGTCATCACAAACGTTATCCATTAGTCAGAGAGGCAGTAGTCTAGGCAAATAGGTTAGGATTCATCCTTGTCCTGACATATGTATCTTGTGCATGGTTGGATTCAAGGTACTTTTGCTTGGATTATTGGTCTTGTTGAATGAATACACGATTTTGACCGGCACACTACCTATTCCTACTCTTCATTTAATCTCACTCAAATTCCTAATCAATTTTATGTACTCATCCATTATCCTCTCCGATGGCTCTGACAAATTTATTTGTCCCTACCATAACATACACAGCTCTACTCCCTTGTTTCTTTATCTTATCTCTAACATCTCTAATTCTAGTTCCAGACAGACATATTCTTACATACCTCTTTCTATTTTCCTTGCAATTATATCTCCACATTCTCTAATTAGCGAATCTCCTATCAATACTGTCTTATAGTTTTCTTTCCCTTAATTCATCAATAACATTCTCTTCTACCTTCCAGACTTTCTTATTTAATAATTCCTTTATCTGTCACATTTTGTTTCTAATGATTTTAATTTTGCTTTTACACCCTTTACCTCTTTCTCTATCTTACTTATTCTTGGCTAACCATCTCTATTGCACTACTTACTATCCTATCTTCCTTACCTATATTTTGCTCCATTTCTCCTGACTTTCTCTTTAAGCTGTCTACACTTAAAAATCACCTTTTCATTCTTTTATCACATTTATACACTGTCTACATAATCATAAATCTGTTAAATCCTTTCTAATCTTATTTAAGCCTTTCAAATGATAACCCTCATCACATATGGTACACTCTACCATAGCACACCTAATTTCTTTCTAATCATTGTATATGCATTGTGGGGTACAAATGCAATCCATATTCCTTATTTTTCCAAGTCCTCTACTCTATATTTAACTTTATGCTTCTTCTCTTACTCTTCAAACCCCTTTATACGAAAGAAGACAAACTTTACTTTCTTTCATTACAATCGATAAACACTTGTTTTCCAATCTTAGTCATCAAAATGTTATCTTCTTTCTCAAATAAATCACTTCCTTTCTTAAATTAAAACATTCTTTAGTAGCAAAATTACTAAAAATCAACTAATCTTATATACAACTTAGTTATAAGGTCTCCTTACAGTAACACCACCACAACAAAAATTGTTTTACTTCTAAATTTAAAATGGCGCAATGAAACACTTTCCAAACATTATCAATATTATTCCTGATCTTCCCAAACCAATTAAAACTATATCTTTTGATGCCAGTATTTTCTCCATGTCTACATAGTAAACACACAATTTTTATAGCAATTGCTTCTTTTTTTTATAATAATCGCAAAAAATTATATAATCTTTTCATTTATCTTGCAGAACACAACAGCCACGTTAGCACAGACCATCTATCTTAAGATTGTTAATGTAGGGAAGATCTTTGTGAAATATTTCTTACAACTTAATATTTTATAAAATTGTAGACAACTATTTTTAAATCTACAAAATCAAATCAAAGGCTAGTGTAATATTTATCATTAATTATACATAGACCAGACAAATATTACTATCTTTCTTTGTATTTACTCTTTTTATTATTACTATTTTCATTCAAATGCAATTCATCCATACTGGACAATTCATTGTTAATCTATATCATCAAAATAACATGAAACAGAGGTCCATAATATATGTCTACTTATGTCATACACATATAATAATTAAATCAACCTTCTAATGCATATACAGGTAGAAAATCATTATTCCAAAATCTACAAATTGAAAAATTTCTATTTCTTAAACTTTTTTAGGTCAGCCATCACTACAGCATTGCAAGGCCTACAACTTCCGTAGTGTATGCATCAAAACATTGATTTGTGTTTATCCATGTATTATGAGAATATTTATAATAAACATTCATTTTAATTGTACATATCAAAAAGCAAAAAAGTTGCAATTCTACATTAAAAGTTCATTATGAGATTAGGAAAATATGACTACAATTTTTTAACACTGAGGCACATTCATACCTTTATATTAAAGTAGCAAAAACAGCTCAAAAGTATACTACCCACAACAGATTTTCATACAAAAATTTTGAATTCATCAATTAATTTATATACTGCAAAAAGTAATTTGTAGAAAAATTGCAAATGCATATTAAAAAAATGAAAATCTATGTTTAAAGTTGATTTTCAAACAACAAAAAAAAAGACAGAAAACTTCTAATATCCAATTGTTTTTAAGTCAGTCATCACAATGTAGCAAAAACTTGTGCTAAAGAAGTTAGAAAAAGTAGAATTGTTTAAAAAAAACTTGATTCTTAACTATGTCCAAAATCTAAACAGAAAAAGTTCTAGGTTAAACATTTATTCTCAAAATATCAACAACAACAACAACAAAAAACATTAATGGTTACTTTTTTATGAAAAATTGAATTTATTAATTTATTCAAATGCTGGAATTCATAATTGTATAAAACATCTAAAACAAAAAAGTCTGCAATTCTACATTAAAAGTCATTTTCAAAACAAATAAAAATAGTTAAGTTTTTAATATCTAAGTTCTTACATGTCAGACATCACAATGTATAAAAATACATGTTCAAAAAGTACAATTCCTCTGTTATGGAAAAACCAAAATTAAAAAAAAAAAGTATGCCGGTTTGTCCATTACTGATTCACAACAACAATCATATACACACACACACAAATTTACTCTAAACATTTATTCTCAAAATGCCACCACAAAAATACCAATTAATGACTAATATCTAATTATTTTTTTGTCTGATCACAATTTATGAGATAGTTATACAAAAAATGGTGCTACATTTTTATTAAATTATTATTATTTATAAATGATGCATTTATCTCAATACTATATTTATATAAATTCAACTGAAATAATACTTATTATTAGATGTAAATATGGAAATGGATACTAGAAAAGTGCCAGATGATTTGAACGAATCTTGTTTGATCAAAATGCTTGCTCAGAGCCAGCTTGAGGGTGGTGCAACTGCAGTAAGCCCCACATTTATCAAGGCTCCACACTTACATGATCTGTGCTTTTTGCAAAAATCAAAAAATAAGATATTTTATTACTAGCTAAACAGAACTATGTTTCCTTTTTTTTTTTGCCAAAATTCTATAATTTGAATGCCCTATCACGTTGAAGTAATACGAATGTAGATTTTTCAGTGACATACAATGTGTATGCTTAAATATTTCACAATATTCTTATCACATTAATGTGAAATCAGCACATGTCAAAAATTATTCTCTTCATTATGGTGATGTTTTTATGGATTGGCAATAAATCATTCAAGGAAATAAAATATATTTTTTTGCATTATATGTATTTTATTTTGTGTTCTTGAAAATTCATTCAATAAAACTGCACAAATCATATTTATAATTTATAAATAATATATATACAACAAACCATACACAAACATCTTTATAAACTTTGATCTGTTATAATACGAACTATTATAACTTACAATAATATATTCCTTGTTTGTCTATATTATTTTATTGTCTTTATCAATGAACAACTAAAAAATACATAAAAATCAATAAATATACATATTCCATAATACATATAACAAATATAAAAATCTCTTACCTTAAAATTCTTCTAACAAACAACCTTAATTTTTCATTACATTCCTTTCTTAAATAATCCCCTATCGACCTATTATCCTCTTTTTTTTCAAATTAACATTCTATTCATTATAGGTTTCATTTCATTAATATAAATTCCTTCTTTTATAATTATTTCATAACACGATCTAATACATTCTAAAGGTTCTATTTTAAAATCTTTATGTTTAAATTTACTCATATGACTATAAAATGAAGAATTTTTATCATTTAAATGTTTTAATTTTGCTGCCAATTCATTCTTTGTAGTTCCAACATGACATTTCTTTATAGTTCCAACATGACATTTCTTTATTATCTTCAAAACAATCTAAACATAACGAATTTAAAATAACATCTACACAGTTTTCTTTTCAAAAATAGTTCATAACTTTCAATATATATCAAACTTCTTTTTAAAACTTGATTTTTATATGCAGTTTTAAAAAGAAGTTTCCTGTATTCAAATAGTCATATAACAATCAAATTTTAAAAAGAAGTTTGGAGTATTCATTTATATATAATTCATAACTTCTAAATTATTACAATCATTATCATTATTAATTAACAAATTTAAATATTTTTTTCTTTTGTAAAGAAGTTTCTGTGTGGTTTGTTATATATATTGAAATTAACTAGCAAAGCTCTTTGTATTTTACAAGCTTAAAGGGGGGGGGGTGTCATGTGATATATGACTATTTTTTATTTTCCCATTATCTATTTGTTTTGAAAAATCATCATTTAATCATATGAATATATCATTAATATATAAATTTCCAAAACATCTCTCCTCCACAACTGTCTTTCTGCTTTAAAATATCCATCAAATAAAAAAAAATTCATACTATCAAAAAATAAATAAATTTTACTATCAAAAGCCATTTCAAAATCAAATTAAATAAATATTACTATTTCACCTGCTTCTATCTCTAATTAAATAAATGTTCTCTATAATTGCATTTCTTACCCCTGGATCTTTTTAAATTTCAAATTGCTTTTCTGCTTCAAGATTTTGGATAAAACCTAAGTAACTCATGTTTTCTAAATTATATTTTTTCTCTATTGTAATCATAATTACTAAATAAAAAAATCTATTAGACACACTCCCCAATTATCAATAACAGTAAAATAACCAAGTCTCTCACTCTTTTAATCACATAGCATTGAACGAGAATCTCATCAATTGTCTATACATTTCCAAACTTATCAGCTCCCTTTATATCTTTACGTTCACAACTATATATATCAACGTTTTTCAGTTAATATAAATAAAACTTTGTCATCTCTATCTTACCAATCTATTACAAATTTTTCTATCTTTTCATTATATTCTCCTCTTTTACTAACAATCTAACATTCTTTTTTTTTTTTTTCAATTATTAATGCACTCTTGCTTTTTTCTCATTCAAACTGCTTTATTCTATTATATATTAAAAATCAAATATCTCTAACTTTGTAATTCATCTACCTCTTTATATTTGTCTTCTAAGCTCATTTGTCAAGCTCTAATGATTCCATGTGTCAATTAGCATTAAGATGTATAAAATAATTATTGATATTAATCTATATATACAAATTTATACATTTTCTTTCCATTCTCTATCATTTTATTAATTTTCTCAAGATTTTATTTTTTGCTCCCTTTGATCTTCAGTCCATAAGGTAATTTCTTTTAAATTTTTATTTAGGCATCCTTTTTTTTTTTTTGCCCTGGTAATACAGTGATTAATGTATCTGCTTCCCATGGCCCTGATTTTGGGTATCAGTCAAGAGGCAGAATAAACTTTGAAAATTTTTTAAATCTAAACAAATTTAGCACTTATTTATAGTAGACAATCAAAAGTCAAGCTAAGTTAAACTAGTCAAATGAGTGTCTACGTACTAACTTTAAAAAAAAAAAAGATATGACCTTTGTAACTTTGGTGGAAGTATCATATTTTACCAGTGTTGAAATCCTGAATATCTACTTTTCATCAATTTTTATACTTAAAAATGATGCATTAAATAAAAAAAGCAGACTATTTCTGAGTAAGCTTTTCCTTAAAAAGATATTAGATGATTTACATTAATATTCTCATTCAATAAATGAATATGAGCAATTTACATATTGACCACCCAACTTCTGATTTCCTCACCCCTCTATGGAAACAAAGAAACTTTGTAATTTTTTTAAGTGATATTTATATATACCATAAATCAAATGAGAAAACTACTTCCAAGAGATGCTTAGATATGGCATTTTCTTACTATTGTATTTGCAACTAATCTGTTAACTCAAAAGAGACTCTTTGAGTTTGAAAGAAACTAAACAGGGCAGATTTTCAATATCCACTTCATAAGTTCTTATTTCTAACTATTCATATGATAATTAAACATGAATGTTCTGCTCCCCAACATATATCAGCTAGCATGATAAGAGTTTTTCTTATTAGCCTGATTAGGTCGTAATTGAAGCATCAATTGAGTTTTCTTAAAGCAGGATGAGTGTGTGTGAATGACTTTCTTTTGCTTATAAAATATATATGATCATGATAAAACAAAACAAAATTATGGTTCTTCTCTTCAGAAGGCTATAAAGTTGCCAGTTAAGGTCACAGGCTGAGGGTGCTACGAAGTCCCTAATTGTGGATGCAAATTGCTATTCAACAATGACTTTTTATTTAAGCAAGTACAATTTCAAATCACTTTCAAATAAAGAAAGATTGCATGAACCGGAAAAAGCATTATTATTAAATGGGGTATTGTTGGATTTTGTGAACTCAGAGGAAAAGTTGAAGAGATGATTTAAAAAGTAAACATGAACTTTATTACCACGGCAAATACTGAAATTACAAGTGGAGTGGGATTCATTATATATAAAAATTAGAACAGTAACATTGCAAAGATTGATGGTATATTAAATAGACTGACAAGATTAATTATTAATGGAAGATGTCAAATGCAGATAATTGAGGTTTATGCCCTTTATATGGCAATACAAAATACTTTTATTTGATAAGACCAAACAATATTTTAAAATTATCATGGAAGACTTTAATACTAGAATTGGTAAACAACTAAAAAATGAAAATGGTGTACATAAATTTGGTTAAGGTGATTAAAATGACAGAGGACAATGAATTGTGGAGTTTACAGAAAAAATGCTAAACAGAAATGGACATGGAAGCAGTCAAATCAAGGCAAAACGGAATTGGGTTATATTTTGATTAACAGAAAATATTTATTTCAAGACTGTAATGTTTTTAATAGATTCAACACAGTTTGTTATCATTGATTAGATGTAAGATATATAATAATGCAAAACTAAGCACAAAAACTATAGATATAAAAGAAGAATATTAACCGTTAATATTTCTTATCATCAGAAATAATCCAATAAATGAAGTTTGAACTTGCAAATTGTTTAAAATATGAACAAACTTTCAAGATAGTTTGACTTAATTAAAATCACTAAGAAGATATCTGATACTCTAGTAAAAACTATAAGAAAGAAGACTATATAAAAAAGCAGTAATTTAAAATTTTCTACTAAAGCAATATAAAAATTTGCAAATAACATCTATTAAAAAAAAATTGAATATCTAGTTTTGCAAAATGGCAAGAAAAAAAAATTAACAATATAAAAAATATATAAATATGAATTGGCAATAAAAAGCTATAGTAGGTAATAAAAATCTAAAAAGTGTAAAACAATGTCTTGACATTGGGAGAAAAATTGTTTCAGCAATAACATGGAATTATTACTAAAAAGAGACAAAACATGAAATATCTAGAAGAATTTAAAAAAAAACAAGAAAAAGTATTCCCTTCAATTAATACATCTTCTGAACTGCCAAGAGTTTTAAATAAGATGTGAGACATGCAATTAATTATGCTTAAAAAGAAAGGGAGAGCAGAAAATGATGGAATTATTGACATTTTGAAAATAACAGATAAAAAAATAGAAAAATTGCTGCAAAACTATATCAAATGTCTAAATGATAAAGATGCCCAGATGATTGGAAAAATGCAAAAGTAATATTGTAATATCTTCAGGAGCAAATCAATCGATGTTTTAATAAATTGATGTGCACTCATTTGTAAGCAAAGATTTAAAAGAACAAGTGAATTCACTTATTCTCAAGCTTATCTATATATAAGCCAACCTTTTGCTTACCATGCATATTCATGGCTCAAGTCTATTATATGCCTGATTTTTTAAACGATGTTCAAATTGTATAAACATAATTCATATATCACAAGAGAATGTGTCTCATTTTTAATCACCTGCAATTAACATTAATTGCAGGTAATTAAAAATTAGATAAATTCTCTCTCCTGTAATATTAGAATTATGTTTGTACAATTTGCACATAGTTTTAAAAAAATCAGGTATATAATAGACTCAAGCCCTGAATATGCATGGTAAGCAACAGGTTGATTTATATATAAATAAGCTTGAAGTATACACGAGGGTATATTAATTTGTTAAAACAGCGTATTTGTGGAGATTGATTTGCTCCCAAATATATTAAAATAAATACTGTGCTGTATAAAATTAAAAATATTCATTAAAAGTAATATTGGTATTTTAAAAATATGATAAAGATATTAGAAAGACTTATGTTTTCTATCAGTTTACCAAGACAATAACAACTCATCTATAGTGAACTTTGAATTCTAGAAACCAAAAGAAATTGGATTTAAGTTGTTTGGCACATTGGATCATATCCAAATATTGAGAGAAGTTATAAAAAGAACTAATGAATATGAAATGTCATTATGCTTTGGATTTTCAAATTATGAAAAAGCATTTGATTCTATAAATATTTTCACAGTAATTAAAACATTAGATCATCCTACTCTAAAAAATATTTATAACAGCAGTAAATAATGTTTGACAGAGTGATTCCATATCTCCAAAATTTTTTACAACAATTTTACAAGAAATATTTTGTGGATTAAAATGGGAAGCCATGAGAATAACAGTAAACAAAGATTATTTAAGTCATTTAGATTTTGCAGGTGATGTAATTGTTTTTATAAATAATACATCAAAACTTACAGGGAATATCACAAGAGTTATCAAATAAAAGTGAAGAAATAGGACTAAAGATAAATGCTAAAAATATTAACATAATAATCAATGAATTTTCTAGTAGAAAAAAATAAAAATTGATAACCATGAATTAAAAGTAAATGATTAGAAATATTTCAGTCAGATTATTGAGACAGATGGAAACAATGGATGATGTTAATCATTGAATTTAATTTGGATGGAGTGCTTTTGGTAGAAATAATATTTATGGCAAATATGCCTATATGTTCGAAAAGTAAGATTTATTATATATTTTACCAGTTATTTATGGATCAGACCTTTGGGCATTTAACAGATAAGCAATACTAAGACTTCAGACTACTCAATAAAATATGAAAAGATGCATATTAGAAGTAACAAAAAAAAAATGAAAATAAAAAAACATGGTTAACAGAACAAAAAGCAATGACATTAATTGAAAGAATTAAGACTAAAATGGAGGTGGGTTGAATATATTTATTAGTAGAAGAGATAACAGATGGACAGTTGATGTTTTACATTGGCTACCACCATATGTGAGATGGATGAAGTAAGGAAGTTTTTTGGCGAGTTATGGAGAGCTAGGATCAAGAAACTGGATTAAACTTTGAGACACCTTCATCCTGCTATGGATCAATACCAAATTGAAAAATGTTGAAGACAATTAGTCAAGTGTTGGCGGTTGAGTGGTCTGTAAAGCTGCCTTACAAGCAGTTGTCCCGGGTTTGCGGGTTCGCTTCCCGGCCAATGCTTTGACACATGGAAAAAAATACATATATATATACACATGCCCTAAACTCATGCTATTATAGGCATGATATATTATTAAAGAAAAATAATTTTTGTTACAAGAGCTGAATATACTTTTTAAATTATAATAATGAAAAATTATATAGAGAGTATCATTGATTCACATTTTAAAAAATAAATTAATAATAATAGTAATAAAGAATGATATAACAAAAATTTAAAAGTCAAATCTCTAGACATACTTTAGGACAAAAAATTGATGAATAAGTTCAAGAAATATATGGTGCCTTTATAATTCTACTAATATTCAGAAATGAATATATCATTAAAAGCTAGCTTGGCTGTCAATCAACAAGTAAAATTACCTAAAGATAAATTTCTATTCTTCAAAATTTTATATACATCTATGATATTATCAATTTCTATTAAGAATGATTCAATATATTTCAAAATTAACATCTAAAGACTGAAGTCTTCTATTATCGATTAATATTTATACATTTTCTTACCGATCAAACTAATTGTCTATTAATAAATTATCATAGTAAATATATTAATCATTATGAATAATACAAAATACTAATACTGCATAACTCTATTACCAATCAAATTAATTTTTCATTAATAAATTATTGCATTAACTACATTAACAACTAAGAAAATCTGTGAACATTAATAGTTTTAAATTATGAATAATATCAAATGACACTGTTTCATGTCTTTTCTAATCAAAGTAACAAATAAATCAAAAATATTTGAGCCAATAAATCCAAAAAAAATGGGTTAGTTATCACATCTATTTTGTTATAACCTTTGTAGCCTCTAAAATTTCACATCTATTTTATTTTCTATCTTCACTTCCACAACATAATCATTTTCTTTCCAACATCTTTATTATTATCTATTCCCAATATAACCCCCCTTCCCCACATATTTTGTATAATTACAAATGTATATGTATATTTCTCATAAATTTATTATTTCCATTTTTTCTCAATTGTGATGTGATTAAATTTTATTTTTTTTTATCAAAAACAGGTTTATTCAACTATGTTTACAATAAAAGAAAAAGTTAAAATAACTTATTAAATTTAGCAATACATTTATAAACCAGTAATTTACTTAAAAAGGGAAAAAAAAAGTCACACTGAAAAAGTCATTCTTTCAGAGTGGAATGTCCAATATTAATAAGATGCCATGCGAGAAGCTAACTTCAAATCTCTTTTTTTGATGGTTTTTAATTTCTGAAGAAAAATTAATTTTGGATCAGGCATAACTGACTCGAAGATTAGGATGCATCTGACAATTCATAGACAGAAAGAAAATGGCACTTCTTATAGTTGCAAAATCCCCAGATGCAATACCTTCTATGAGCGTGTTGATAATTGGATGTTTTGGTGTATAAATTTGATTGATCAAGATTCTATAGTCCTGAAGAGAGGAACAATTGTTGAAAATGTGAAATATGGTATCATCCTTCCTATAGCAGAATGAGCAAACAGAGTCCAAAGAGGAAAAACCTCTGTACATCACAAGAAAGTGGCTTGTGAAAAGGGCATTGAAATTTAGCTTTAGAAGGAAGTCCAAATATTTTGGCTCAAGATTCCATCTTTCATATTTATTTAAAACGGCAAAGTTTGTACAGGTGAGAATGTTAGGATCTGGGATAATTGATGAAAACAAAAGAAAATAGGTATCCCAATAATGAAGTTTTGTTGGTTTTATTTGAGTTAAAGGTGTGAGAATTTTTGCAATGTCAATTAAGACATGTGTCAGCCAACCATCATTAATTGGAGGTGGAGTATCTGTAGGGTGAATAGATAGAAAAGGTGAGTCATCAGGAAAAATCCTGTTGTCTTGTAATGAGGTTATTTGATTTCTGTAGACAAAGAACCTGATGTGAGTGCAGTGACATGCCATTAAGTTTTGCCGGTCTCTGCACTCTCTTTAAGCTAATAGCAACAGTTTTACCCTTCCACGTTAGTCTAAAGCAAAGAGAGTTTATATTCTGGATAAATTTTGATGAGAATTTAATTGCTTACTACATGCCATTAATTGTGATTACATTTTGGTAACAAATGACTAATATTTTCAACATTTTCTTTATCTAATTTACAAAACAAATTCCCCAAATTATTATTCTCAGTGATAATGTCTTTGAAGAATATATAATTTTAATTTTACTTATAAAACATCTCACACTCTTGATAACCTATAATTTCAATTATTTTTCATATCTGCTCTCCACATCTCTAACTTTCTGCCTTTTATTAGTAAAATATTCTCCTAACCTAATCTTTATTACTATAGTAACTAATAATTCCCATAAGTCTTAATACTAAGATAAATTGACACAATCTTTGATCAATTCCGTTGAATGTTCTACTATCTTTCTTATCTATCTTGTTGCCTGTCCTTTTCTTATAAATGAATTAGAAACTATTTAATTATCCATTTCTGCCAAACATTTTCCAACTGCTTAAAACTATTACTTAATTTTAAAATATATATATTTATTCTAAAGTCAGTACTTATAACTGATAATTACATTCTATGAGAAACAAACTATATATAAGAAAATAAAATCTAATTGCTATCATCAATCTCACATAAAAAAACAAAAATGGATACAGTATTTGTAAATCAGTTCCTGTATTTTTTTGAGTGAGTTTCAACATCTATGTTATGCCGAAAATTGATACTGAATAAATATGAGGAATTCTTGTTTGATTGTAACTATATTTAGATGAAATAAATAATAATTAACATTAGTCAGAGGACCATAAAAATAATTAGATTATAATGTATAAGCCTAAAAACTCCAATCAACAAGTCTCTAAATAATACATATCATTCTAAATAAAGATACATTTCATATAAAAATCACTACACAAATTCCTACACAAAGCATATTAATCTACAGGCAGACATTTTTGAAGTTAAGATCACTATATCAATAGCCTATTAAATTTGTTCTTGATATTTAATATTATTTAAACCTTATTCAAAGTTTTCTTAAGTAACTAATATGTTATATACATCCACGCACATGTTAAATTGTATACAACATTAAAATATTTTAACCTAGGAGTAGATTAATTGGTTCAGCATGAAATACATATATTGGTGATTATTTATCTTTTCAACATATATGTGATCAAGTGTATCAGTGTTATGAGATAGTGTGGAGAGTCGTGGGTTGTGTGAAAATCTGTGTTCATACACTCTATACTTAATAATTTATGTATGTAACAAACTTTATATTATCTGGGTTAAATTCTGGAATTTATCAATGTTATTTACTCTTCATTAAAAGTAAATAAAAAAAACCTAAATACACTATTGTATCTTTTTACAAAAAGTATTTCTAATCAGAAAATTGTGACCTCTAATCTTGATACAAAGTTTTCATTAAGCAAATACCAATATTACTTTTAAATGACAAAAAAAAAACGTATTTTTTGATAACACTGTTTAAATGAAGTGTAATGCTTATAAAATTATAAAATATCTAAAAGGGTGGAATTTATGAACTGCTTGTAGCATTTTATTGCAACTAGAATGATTGTAAAATCATTTCTCTTGTTGAATTTGGTTCTGACATATTTCAAGAAAATGTATTTAGCTTTACCTCATTTGTTTGAGACATATAAAGGACTATTTTATTATAGTTGGCTTAAATTCATGCAAGAGATTTCAAATATGGAATATACAATTTTTTTCCTGTGAATGTTATAAAATATTTATTTTTACAAACCTTCAAAAATACAATAAAAAAGCACATACTTCATTTATTAATTAGTCATAAACAGATTACAAAAACAAAACAAAACACCACAATAACAATAGCTTTATTATTATTAATGTAATTGATTACTTGACATATAAATGAATACGTAAAATGTTTTTGTTTTATTATAATAGCATTTTTCTACATTTATTTATAACTGCGTACAAAAACAAACAGTATTTTTAATCAACAGCATATTTATTTGTATATAAAAAAGAAATAACTTCCCACAATACAATTTTAGATTTCATTTTCTCTTAAAACAAATAGTTTACAGCAATATTATTAACTATTTAAGTTTCCCCCTCTCCCTAAAAGTGTTTTTAAAAAATTATAAAATTTTGATTAGCATCACTTATAAACATTATTTTAGCAAGTAGTACTTTTCTAAACAAAACAGATGTTATATATTTATTGAAAAATAATTTTATGATAAAGCTATAAATATGTGAAACTCACAAAACAAGAATATTTCAAAAACCAGATATTATTGTAATATATTCAGATGGACTTTTGTCACATTTTTTTTTTTTAAGTGCAAAAAGCATGACACATATTGTTTTACATCTAATAATTTGTGATTAAAATATGCAAACAAATTATTTAATGAAAAAATAGAAAAATATTATTAATTCTACATTTCAATTTATTTTTAAGAGTAAATGTATATAGATAGAGTATATAGAGATGTACTTATATGTTAGACTATTTCCATAATCTAAATATTAAATATTGAATGTGTTTAGAAAAAATTTTAAACTTTATTTAAATTTTCTAATTACATTAATTAACTATTACATTAATTAACTATTAATAATAGCACACCCCGTTAATATATACACAATGTTTTAAGCCAATAAACATCACATGATCACCATTTCTTGAGCCTGCTTCTCAACTGTTATTAAAACAGGTAAAACTCTCTACACATATTGCCACTCAGTGCAAGTCAGAGTAATCAATAGATGCCAGAAGGCTTGTGCATAAAATCCCCATCTAATGCCTACTTATCCAATATCTCCAGACTAGTTTCTGGCTTGTAGCCTTCGTCAGTGAGGAGCCTTGGATATGAGAGCACTGCACCTAGATCTTAGGATCTAATGCAACCCTGCAGCAGCAGCCACCTTTTATCTCCATTTAACTACACAACTACGAGACTTAAATTGAAAACACTAATATTTTCAATCCAAGCTCATCACCTTATATAGTCATATAGGTCTGAACTCAGTTCAGTACCTATACATTTTGGTGTCTTTGGTTCTTTAATAACCATAGCCACCACTATCCTATTAGGCAAGATTGGTTTTAAGCCAATAAACATCACGTGATCATTATTTATTCTGCAAATCCAAAGCAAAACAGCAATTCATAAACCTATTGAGATTAGTTCTAATTTTTTCCTTAATTCTTAGATGTCCAAAATTTTTTGCACATAATTTATAATGATCCCAATAAATACCCTAACTAATACTATCTCCACTTTCACCTTTTTTTAAATATTACTATCACATTCTTCCAATTATTTTGTATATCATTTTGTATGTTCTATAAACATTTAATGCATAGTTTTGCCTCAAATTTATTTCTTTATTTGATTCTTTTAACATTTATAATGATCTCATCATTTCCTGAGGCTTTTATACTCTTTCTAGATTTAATTGCTTGTTTTGCCTTTTTATTTAAAATTTATTGTATTTCAAATACTGCATATTCTGTTTTTTATTACTAGAAAATTATTCCTAGAATTCACTCTATATTTTATTTCTTAATGTCCTAGATTTTTAGTACTATTGTTATATTTTTTCCTACAGCTAAAGTAACTTCTCATTAAACAAAAGAATTTTATTTTGTTCTCTAACTTTTCATGTCATTTCATATTTATATTTACTTATGTCACCATAAACATTTTTTTCCAGTTCGTAAAATTTCACGTGTTCAATTCTTACTGGATCATTTCTAATTATTTTAATTTTCTTTTTTAACATATCTATTTCCTTGTTTAATAATAAAATCTATTATTAGAATTGCGACTTTTGTGTTCCTTTATACAACTGCTATATTTAAGTTTATGTTCTTACTAATCTCATTTAAGTCTAGACAAAATTATTTATAAGTTCTCACTTAAATTCATTAAAATAGTCATTCAGATTAGAGATATCAAATATTGTTGAATCTATTAAGAATGCTACAGTCTTGAAATATATATTTTCTATTGATCACATTATAATCCATATCTATTTTAGTTTCA
The DNA here is from genome assembly GCA_028023455.1 of Epiperipatus broadwayi. Lineage (NCBI taxonomy): Eukaryota > Metazoa > Onychophora > Udeonychophora > Euonychophora > Peripatidae > Epiperipatus > Epiperipatus broadwayi. The sequence continues at coordinate 3,778,101 of JAQFVV010006291.1, forward strand.
TTTGGATGTTTCTATGTCCATTTCTTTTTTGGATTCTTGTGAAATAACAAAAACTACAATATATAGATTCTTTTCCCACAAATTATGGAAATCATTATCACTTCTCATTGTTGAGCTATTCTACATCTACTGTCCCCTTTCATCTTTCAAATGTTTTCCAACTTTAGCATTTAAGTCTAAAACTGTTGTTCAGTTAAAATCAAATGCATTATGTAAAATATAAAAGAATTCTATCAATTTATATAATTAACCATATTATTTTGTTTTAATTTTATTTATAATGAAACCATGTCAATTACACTTCTAATATTTGTGCCTTTATTTGTAAAACATCCTTTATTTTTCCAATAATAACACTTTTCACTTTAGATAATTCATGGTGTCTATGAAATTCCTTATACTATTTGTAAGACTTTTCATGTGAGTAGTTGTTTCAGCAATAGAAGAGAGGAATATATTAGTGTATTAAGTATCTGTAGCAGCAGCATTCTCTCTACATTTGCTCTGTACTGGACCAATATAATTTTTGCTAATATTAATAATTTTATTAAGATTCAATGTGCATTATTAGAAAACAATTAAAAACCATTAAAATAATAAAAGACTTAACTGGAATAATAAATGTGATGAAAGAGCAAAGTTTCAATTTTCATGCAAAAATTTTATAAACACATTTAATAACTGAAACACAGGCTTGTTATATGTAATATATAGGGTATATGAGCACAGACTTTCAGACGAACCATCACTCTCCACTCTATCTAATAACAGTGATACACTCAAGCACATATATGCTGAAAAGATAAATAATCACCAATATACATATTTCATGCTAATCCAGCAATCATCAGTTGGTCCAGATTATCATCTACCACACATATATACTATAAGTGCTCAGATATATATTAAGATAGACAATCTTCATACTTTAACGGACAGGATCCAATCTACTACACACTCCAACTCTTCAACCGTCCATCCAATTGAAAATCTGATGATGAAATGCTCAAAGGCCACCCTGAGGCCGAGATTCTTGTCACACCCATGTTGACCTAAGGTCAATCTGAACCCCACATGTACAGGACATAATCCATTTAATCATATGCAAGGATGGGCAGACATCTCTACAACGTAATAACATTTATCAAAAGTAAACACGTTTATCAAAAGTGAACTACAACAAATCGATCATTCTCAGCAATGATTCATTACCCTACTAAATTACATATTACAGTAAATAATTGATAACTAAATCAATTAACAGTTTAATTTGGGGTCAGTCAACAAGAACTACTACTAAAATACTCTGATTGATTAGATAGTAAAAGAAAAATTTAAATGCTACAATAATAAGTATTCACATGCATAGAAAACTCCCAAAACTGTATTCATATATATGGATAAATATAAATTAATAATATTTAAGTGTTAAAATAAAAACATCTTCTTAAGATATACTAAATATATCCAATATAATTAAAATTTGGAAATTCATGAATTCCCTTTCGTAGAAAATATATAAAATGCACAGAGAAGTATCCATAGTAATTTAAAAAAACTAATCATTACCACTGGCCACTTAACAACTACAGTATTAACAAAATATAAACTTAATGTAGAATTTTTTTAAAAAAGAAGCAAGTTTAAATTATTCCATAATCATAACAGTTTCAGAAATGCTAGATGAAATATTATCAATTTTTTATGCAAATTTGTTTGAAATAATAACTAAATAATATTCATTACTTAATTCAATATAAATTAAATTAAAAAACACCAATACTATTCCCTTACTTTCTGTGCGATATCCTAAGTGCATGTAAATTCTATATAAATATTTCCTAAATTTGAATAATCTCAAAACAAATTCTAACAACAAACTTATTGTCTATTTCTTGATTTTGAAAATGACCTCAATATGTTAACATGTTTGTGAATGGCATTCACACTGCCGATTTCCCATTTCAAAAATTCATTTTGATTTTTTTTTTTTTTTAAATTCTGAAGTTTTTCACTGGAATTGTGGGGGGGGGGTCAAATTTTGTGTATAAAAACAAGATTAAAAAGCATACATTTTAATACCAAATTCACCACTGTAACATTCAATCTCTATAAAGATACAAAATTAGTTGTATACTAATGGTTTAAAATCATGTTAAACAATTATAATAATAAAAATGATTAAACATATTTAAGTAAATTCTATAATATATAAACAACATATACACAATATTCATAAAAAGAATCAGACAAAATTATGATAATTAAATCTGAATCTTTTTTTTTAAAATATATGGTTTACATATATATTGAATTAGAGTAAGTATTTTTTTTATTATATGTTTATTAATAGTTAATTTCTAATACAAATACTTAAAAAATCTAAAATATATATAAATTATTTATATCTGGGAGTTTTAGTGTGTATCCACAACAAGTATTTAATTTCAAGCAGGTGTAAAGATCATGTAATATTTTTCTCTCTCTCTTTACGATCATTTTATTGACAGAGACATCCAATCCACTTATAACTTACTTTAGTCTTTAGCTAAAAATATTTCTTGAAAAATTTGGAATTTATCTAAAAATTCTTCAAATATTTAAAAATAAATCAATTCTGTTTTGACTTTAATTTCTTGACAATCATAAGAATAATATTCTCTCCAGAATTCTCAATTTACTTTTTAATTTTTCACATTGTTTAAAGGTATATTTGTAATTACAATGATTATGATAAAAGTTATCCATTTTGTGGCTGATCATACTCTTATTGTTTCACTAATCAACCTTTCCTATCTAACATTAGAACTTTTCTAATCAAGTGAATCATTTAATGATATAACCAAACCAAAATAAAATATTAATTTAAATATGGCCATTTGACTTCAAACAAGAATTCAGATCTAATCTGATCAAGTATGCACTTGTTCATTTTCCTATAACCAAAAGACTTCTCAAAAGTTTTCACCAGCATAATTCAAAGGGATTAATATTTTCCCCTATCCTTCTTCTGTAATTAAATTGGATGACAATAGAGTCAAAGAAAATATGTTCAAGTTTGAAAAATACTTATCTTTATTTTAAAGGCTTGACTATAGATCTAAAAATTTCTACATTTTTTTTCAATGCAATTCTCACTGATGTTTGAGACTAATAACTAATAGATCATTTATTGTTGTTGAATGATCCAAAAGCAAAAATTGTCAGACATTACAATATCTTCATTATCAATTTAAAATCATCTGCCAACACAGTCTAAACTATTTGCTTTCATATTTATCCATAATCTTTATCTTTACATTTTGTTTTGCATTATTTTCCTAAAACAAAAAAAATCTTCAGATCCATACTTTTAAAACGTATGATACCATTAATATATCTAAGATTCTTATCATGTATTTTCCATCAATCTTAATTCCATATTAGTTTTACTATAATCTGTTCTGCTATCATTATATATTGTCAATATGCAGTTCTGTCTTAATCTATTTAAACTAGCTTGATTAATTGTACTTTCTAGATGTTTCATAAGAACAATGAAATGTTCTGATACATTCATCTTTCTGAAGAATATTCTATAATTTAGCATGGTCATCTGAATCAAAGGTCTTCTGTGTTTTTGTCATTGCATCTTTTAAATCCACCATATCAAATATCAATTAGCGCAGACATTTGGATTATTCTCTCTAACTGCAAGCATTTCTCAATAAATCAGTAATATTAGCCGTTCTCTTTATATACAGCATGATTTTCAAATTTTTTCCTTATCAAGTTATAAGAGATTTGATCTGATAGCTTATTCAGTATAGCCAAAAGATAGGTTGATAACTAATGCATCCATCTTCCACATAACAAGTTTTTTTGATAGAGATGTAATCTCATTTTAATTATCCTTAAAATCATCCATTCTTTAAATAAGTTTCAGAAGCTTTATATACAATTGTTGTAATTTCCCCAAGTTTCTAACTTATTCAAATCAGAGCTAAATACCAAATTAATGCTTTTTAACAAACAATTAGCTCAAAATAAATCAATACTAAAAAAAAAATCTTGTATTTCTTCAAGATTAAAAATAATTTTTGAGAAATATGTATAATCAAAACTAATTCAATTAATAAAATTCAATCCTACTTATTTAGCTTTTAAAAAAAACATACTAAATTGTAAATTTTAGTATAAAACAAAAATAATCAACAGGCAAAAAAAATGTTATACCTAAATAAAAATAAATTAAATATTTTTCAATTATTAATAAACTATAGGAATCAAATACATATTATAAAACCATTTTCTTGAATAATGTTTAAGTTCTGCTATAGCTGATGAAACTAATATTTCTTTAAATATCAAAAATAACTTTAAAATATTGAAAGGGACAGTTAAAACCTCGATAAATCAAAACATTAAAATATGCATTATATTTCAAAGCATCAAATATCAGAAGCCAATGTATTTAAATGCTTCATTCATGCAATACAGATTTTAACATCAATTTAAAACATCATACATTTCATCACCATAATCACTTCCAAATATTATTGATTACTGCAGGATGAGTCTCCCCATGTTTAATTATTGCTGATTTAAACTAATCCAACCAGAAATTAATTCTTCATTTTAGTAAATTAGCTTACTATAATATTATGATTTAATATCATGTTTCAAAGGTTTTATTCAAAAACTTTGTTACAATTGACTCAAATTTTACATGTAGGACAGTATGAGAAAAAATAGGTAAGTTACAAGTTTGACATGTGATCATATGTTTACTACATTGTTGTCAATCTTACATTGCATTATACTATACTAATTTTTATCTGGATACATTGTTAAAGAGCACATTTCCTATAAATAAATTTGTTTATCTGTATATTTCTGATCAAGAGTAACATTCTACAAGCTGGATATTTGTTTCACGTATGCTCAGGTAGCAGCAAAAATATGCTCAACTATAAATGTTAAAGATGAAATAAACAGAAGTAGTACAAATAAAATAATCAAATTTAGCTATTTTTTAAATAAATATTTTATTCAATAATTCAATTGTGAATGTTAAAAAAGAAATAAACAAGCAGGCAGACAAAATAATCTAACAGTCTGAATTTTTTTTTTTAATACATATGTTATTTAATAACTTTTCCTATAATATTTCTGACATGCAATCCATATTATTTCCTTTTCTTTTAATCAGAAATTAGACTTTTTCATTTATTATCAAGGCTTTCCATCCTAATATTAACATTTTAAATTCTAAATCTAAACTTTAGACTAGTAATTTTACTATAGTGTATAATCTTTTATACTGATAGTTATATACATTTATGTTAAGTTCTCTGCCTCAATGAAAACTGAGGTAAATATACAATATATCGATAATAATTGATTACCATTTGTGTTTATTTGCCATGGTGTGTCACCCTTTGAATATAATTATTGTTAAACTTGAATTCTTAGAGCTACATCGTGAACTTTAACCCCTTTACATCATGAAATGCATTGTTGTATTGCATTTCCAACTTAAAGAAATACTATCATAACAATTACACATTCAAATATTTCCTTTCCGTCTTAGTATGAAATATATAAAATAGGGAGTTTTCTTGTCTCTATTCTAAAAGTGTTTAAAATGTCACTTCTGTTTTAATCTTTCTTGTAATACACAGCAATCTATTTTTTTAATAAATCAAAATAAGAGGCAAATTTCTCTCCCTTCAATCCCATCTCCTGACAATTTTGCAATTGCATGGAGTCTACAACTTTAACTAAATATTTAAAATTATGGTTAAATGTGCAATAATGTTAGATAATTTTTTTTAGTTTTGGATCTTACTAGTATTATCTTGTAGATAGCAAGAGATAAAAAAAGGAAAATGTAACCAATATATAACTTTATATTTCAATATTGTATATTCTTTGTAACATATCTTTTGTCAAAGTATAACATTATTCATATATTGATGTTTATTATAACTTTATCTTTCTTATTGCATTGCTAAATCCATATAATATTAATATCATTTATGTTCTTTATTACTTTTTTTTTTGAAAATATAAGTAGAAGATTCTAAAGATTGCTGGGGCAATAGAAACTAGTGAGTTGTAAAAAAGCTTGTAAAAAGTAATAAAGAACATACATAATATTAATATTATATTAGATGTTTATTATAGTTTGTAACATTTTTACATAGTAAATTTCAAAATATATGAAACTTATAAAAAGCCTCTCATAAGCTAAGTTTCTATTTTTTAAAGCAAATTAAAACTTAATAATATTTGCTGTTTCAAAATTAATGTCATAATTAGTTTAATCATCCAAAATAGAAAACTAAATCTATTTTATCTACTGAAATTACATCTTTGGAAAATATAAACAAGCAACTTGTTTAATATGAGTAATATAATGTTACATTAGCTATAGCACATAACAATGAAAATTTATCAACGTAATAATATAAAATCACGTGAAGTGGTTTAAATTATATCAAAGACCGTGCTATTATTTATTAACTGTTTTTGAATAAATACGCACCTATATTTTAAAAACGTAAATCTTTATATATATTTTAAAAACGTTAATTGAAACTAATAATTATTTATTAATAACAAAACATAACCGGATACAACACATCATCTTTTACTACTTTATTCAAATCTCCGGTATTCCTGTAAGATCATATTAGTCATTCTTTCTTCCTTATTTTCTTTTAACATATACAACTTTCTTTATATGTTTCATAATTTCTTTATTTTTAGGAAATACACACATATATTTTTAAAAAGATAATTGTAACTAATAATTACTTATATTAATAACAAAACATCGCCGGATACAACAAATTATTTTTTAGCCACCTTATTCAAATTTCGGTATTCCTTTAAGATCAGTTGTCTTTATTTCTCATTTTCTTTCATTATATAGTTTTCTGTACGTTTTATTTATAATTCCTTTACTTTTAGGGATATGCCTAATTCAATATTAATTTAATAGTTTAATGTTGTTATTACTTTTTTGAAAACTTCGATTTATTTTTCATAAATCAGTAAAGATCAAATTTTTAAACATTTAAATCCACTTGGTGGATACTTTAAATAAATTTTTAAAATGCTAACAAAGTAACATTTTATATCTAAATTTAAAAAAACTGACACATTATTAAAGTTCTATTATATTATTTCATTAAAAACATAATTAAATCTTAGACATAAATAAGATAGTTATTTTAATATAATAAAATTTGCTTTAGAAAAATTTACCTTAGTATTGACATGTGTTAAAGAGCATTGATTCATTTCATCGGTCTTTACGCTTCGCAGATTATGATAAATTACACGTGTGCAATTATATACATATACACAACACACATACAAATGAAATAGCAGAGGTGGTGGGATACTACAATCATATCATAAATCAAACAAGCTCACAAAAATATAACAAGGTTACACGTACGATATAAATTAGTAAAGAGGAAGAACATAACCTCGATTAGAATTACGGAATTACCTCTTAAAATTGCTCAGAATTCACAAATTCTACTTTGATATATTTGGCTTTTTCTTTTAAATTTTATTCAAAAATAATTTCGCTTATAATGAAAATGAGCTACAAAATATTTTACTGAAAATATCTTATTACGAGATTTCTCCAATATATTTATTATAACTAAGCATCTCTACATATCAACATGCTTACCTTTGTTGGATCTCACAATGTTTCTTTCAGGATAAACTTTGTTTCATTTGATTAAAAAGCTTCTATTAGAAACTTGCACCGTTGAAATTAAATATAAAAAAAATTATAGATGTTTTTTTTTTAAAAAAAGGTATATACAATAATTACATAAATAGAATTAGAAAAAAGTAAAAAAACACAATCTTCTGAACATGCTTTCGCTGCCATGTTAACTATGAGATTATTAGTAGCAAGACTTTTAAGAGGCGCTTTAGTCACTAGTTTAGTTGCGCGGTAGCAGACAACGCAAGTTCGTTGAATTGTACTTAAGAAAAAAAAACAAAAGTCGTCTAGAGCATTGTGCAATGTCAGTAAATATTTCGGGTTTTTTTTTTACCTTAATAAATTATTTGATGTGATAAAATGTATTTTGTCCTAATGTTTAAATTATAAAATGTAGATAATTATTTAATGAATGAAAATGCCTTACGGAAAAAGAAAAGAACTTCGTTTAATGTTTAGGATAAAATACTGTAGTTTATTTGGAATTTAAACTATTTTGAATTTCCGTAATTGTAAGAAAAGTTTTGACAAAGAAAATAAATTAAGTATTCGATGTTTATGATATTATTCCATAATCAATTTCACACAATCTAAAATATTTTTACTGTCAATCGGTACAATTTACACTTTAGGACCTGCTGCGCAGGACTACATGAAGATTAAAATAAACAAAAGTTGTGAGGCCTAGAAAAAGAAAAAAAACATTGTTACACAAATTACGAATAACTTAATTGGTAATATTTTACTACATCAATAATTATATTATTGTACATTTAATAAAATAGCTATCGCAGAAAAAGAATATCTAAATTTAAAAAGTCAAAATATGGATTTTAAAAATTAAAATTTTACGTTCGAAAAGTAGGTTAGGCATTTAAAGATATGATATAGTAATTATGTTTTTATGTACATTTAAAATGTTAAAATGAAGGTTACTTGTAATTTTGGGTAAAATTGACGATATAATGCAGTATGAATATAGGCTCTAACTGAAAGCTTTTTAACAGCATCATCAATAGTCATTTATCTCAAACTATCGGAAGTATATTATCTTATTCTTCTCTTTCACTTTCTTTGCATATCTTCATATAATCATATATATTTTAATTAAAGCAGAGAAGAAGATAGAAACTGTAAGGAAAATAAAGAAGTTTTTAAGAAAATTTGTTGCATTAAAGTGTATAAGAAAGAAGTATTATAAGCAATATATATGATTATATGAAGATATGCAAAGAAAGTGAAAGAGAAGAATAAGAGAATATACTTCTGATAAGAAGAGAATCACACAAAGGATTAGAAAGAAGAAAGACAAATATATATGATTATCTCAAACTAAATTACTGTCTCGAATTTTTTGTTTCAAACATCTTAATATTTCTTACTCATTAATATATCCATAAAAGTTATTTTATTCTTATGATCAGGTTTTTAAGATATTGGGGAATTATTTATTTAATATAGGATATTGTGTGTAATGTTTTTTATATATAAGTGTGTATACATAGTGATTAATTTTAAGGTTATATGTATTTGAATATTGCAGCTTTGCTAATAACTGCAAGTCAATTGAAACCATAAATAAGAAGAAGTAAATTTTATTTTATACATTGCATTGCGAAATGTTCATTTAATATGTATATGGCATATTATATTTTAAAAAAAGAGGGGAAAGTTTATTTTCTCTCAAAGTTGCATATATATATATAATTGAATTAAGTTAATTTAGAATATGTTCAAAAATAAATACATGTAAATGGAATAATAATATTTACAAGATGTATAAAGAAAAATAATTAGAATTGTAATTAAGAGTAATAACATAAGTATACACAGATTACATTAATGAATGTACAGTTTAAAAACAAAGTACTGTACTTAAATAAATTAGTCCGGACACCAAGATTGATCATTCCAGATACGAATTATTAATCAGTGAAATTAGTGATTCAAATTTTAAATTGTTTAATTTGTTTCCACAAATTATAAATTACTTATTAAGAAAAATTCTGACAAATCAGAAAGAATATTCACAAACATGCATATACAATAGTAATAGAAAGGATTGAAGGCAATTTGTTTTCTTTTTTTTTTTTTAAATGAAAAATTGTAAAAGTGATGTGTATATACATTTATAAAAAATGTAAGTTAATAATTTGTGGAAACAATTTAAAATTTGAATCATTAATTTCATTGATTAATAATTTGTATCTGGAATTATTCATAATCAATCTTAGTGCCCTGTCTAATACTTACATACCAAAAATAATTAAAATTATATATTCATTAGTATAAGGATGCTAATGGCTTAGAAGTAGTATCAACAGATATATACTATATACAATCAGGAATGAATAATAACTTTGTTTGAATTGATTTTTCTTATTCTAGGAAAAGCCTTACTCATGCCACTCCAGAAAGTAATAAGGAAAAGAAGTTAAAAAAAATAAGTCTTTTGTTTTACATGAACTTTATACAATGGTCTATGGATCCCAAAATGTCTGTCTTTCAAGTTACTAATACAATTCATACTGATCTTCATTACAATTTTTATAAATCTTTAGATTTTTAAATAAATTTATATTATTGTTAGTTTTATAACTATTGACTATAATAATTTGAATTTCAGTTAGTAATAATTAGTAATTCTAATCCTAAGTTACATATGAAATATATTGTGCTAATTTGAATTCTGTACTTTTTTCTTAGCTAATAGTTTTTTGATACTAGTCTGACTTTTGGTAGCTTAATTGAAAGCTGATCCAAGACAAATATTACATTTAGAATTATATGGCTGACATATTTCTGCAAGAATGCTATAATCTGGATATAGCCAGGTGAAATAAGTTGATGTATCATTTATGTTGTGCGTGTGTGGGTTTTTTTATGAAAAGTGTGAATAAATCATGTATGTAAGCACTTTTATACTGTAGTAACATTTAAGAATTATAATAGCAATGAAAATCTATTTTAAAAATATAAATTTATTATAGTTCTTCAATAAATTAAAATAAAATTCTTAATGTATTCCCGTAGCTCTAAATAACAAACCATATTCAAGTATACTTTTGTATCTGGATCTAATTTTAAACAATGTATGTATTAGGACCTTAGAATGATGATAGAATAAAAAGCAAATACTCTATAGTTAATAAAATTCCTGTTAAATGAATTAAATATTTTATCACTTTTGAATACATATATTGAAGTAGCAAATTTATATTATTATTAAAAGTGGCTTGTCTTTTAAGTCCATATCAAGAATTTTACATAATTGATTGAAGAAAAATCATAATTATAATAAATTTATATTTTGTAATGGATTTCCAGTATTTCTACAATGATTTAATGTTCACAAGGAAAAATAATAATAATTTTTTTAAAGTAACTAAAGTCAAGTAGATTGTTCTTTGACTGATCCATTAAATTTATTTGTGGTTAAAACATGCTTATTCAAACATTGCAAAACAATGTATATATGTGCATTTTTTTCTACATTGTAACAATCTATGAAAAATATGATCCAGCTATTTAAGATTCATTCACTTTGTTTTAGTACATTATTAGTAGTAAAATTGTAAGTAAATCAACAAAAAAAAATATTCATTTTTTATTTGATAATCATCATCATTTTCAATCATCAACCCACTGGAGGGTGAGAATCTTCAAATTTAATTCTGTTAACCTCTCTTCTTCACAGCAATAAACTTTTTTGTTTCATCTATTTATCTCACAAGTGGTTTCTTTTTATATTTTTTTACAATTTCTTGGGATACAATTTAAAACTTCATCTGACATCTATTATTTTTTCTAACAATATCTAGTCCAGCTTCATTTCAGTCTTTACATTTTTTTCAATGATGTCAGTAATATCTGTTTGTTCTCACACCCAAATATTTTGTTTTCAATTCCTTGTTGCTCTCAATGTAAATCTCTTTATACTTTGTTGAGTGGTCTGAAATCTCTGTAATGAACTTTTATTGGGTATCCAAATCTCAAATTCATAGGTAAAAACTTATGAAATACATATGTTAAAAATATTTCTTTTCAAACGTAGGCATACTTTTTTTAATATCAAATTATTTCTACCAAAAGCATTCCATCCAAGTTTAATTCTATGATTAATTTAATAATGCTCATTACTATTTATTTTTTTTGCATGTTTATTTTTTTAGATAATTTATAAACATTGAATGAGTCAATAGACAATTTATTATCAAAAGTGCTTGCCTATAGTAACCCTTGGAATTTAATTACACCTGGGTCTCATTTTATGCGAATTATTTTAATGCGATTTTGAAGTTATGCGATTCATGTTTTCTTCTTAATATCTTTCATATTTCACTATATTTATTAGATATCAAGAAATTAAATTATTAATAACTTATTTTGACTTGAAATACTTTTTTTTTCAAAAATATAACATTATAATATATTTATAGTTTTATTAAATATATATATAACATTATATTAGCAGCTAACGTGAATATGGCCTGAAGCTGTATTTAAAATCTTAGCTTCTATGTAAATAACCTATTTATACTAATGAGTAAATAATAATAATAGATTTATACTTACATATAAAAATATCACAATAAATATTCAAAAAAATTAAACTTTTAAACCGTATTTTGTTATATATAACAGAAATAAATAATCTTTTAGATTTTTAAAATAAAAAACGAAGATTTTATAAACTAAAAATAATCTTTCTAATGATAATATATAATCTTTTTGTTTTGATTACAATCTCATTTTTTTAGTATAGAAACAGAAAACCATTAACACAGCACAAGACTAAAAGTGGCGCTAGTTGTACATCACATCACGAATAAAAATAAAGTGGCTAACAGGTTTTTCTGGGCATAATTGCTGAGAGATTCTTGACTTCGTTTAAGGAGAAGCCACAATACATCAAATCTGATTTCTTACCAGTTTACAAGTGAACGCTAGCGATAATGATTAAAATATGTATGAAAATGTAAAATTAAATACTGTAGTTAGTAAAAAAAGTATGTCTTGTATTAATTTTTTTCAAATATTTGAAATTTTTTATTAGTCATACTTTATTTGCTTATTTTTTTAATGCAAATTTTAAAGTAATTTTTCCTTGTTGCTTTGCTTTTATGCGAATTCTGAAAAATACAGAACCTATCCCCCATTTTTCAAGGTAAGTTAAGTCTATTTTTGTGCAATTTTTTTAAATGCGTGTTTTCTGTGGAACCTATCTACCACATAAAACGAGACCCAGGTGTATACGTATTTGTAAATGCTACTTTGGGATTAGTGCTATTGTGGCTTAATTGTCTGGCCATAATTATTCTAACTTTGCTGCTTGTGAAATATCATTTAAGGTTTAGCAAACATTATATTTAAAAAAATGAGTTTTTGAATTCAATTTAATTTTAAAAAATTATGAATATGATATAAATAAAAGATTTGAATTAAATAAATAGAACATCATAAATTGCTTTTGTTTATTTATTTTTTTATCTAAAAAATCTTATTTATATCATATTCATAATATTTTTTTTAAATTAATTTGAATTCAAATTATTTAAATATAAAGTTTGTATTCATAATAATTTTTAAAATTTAGTTGAATTCAAAAATGCCTAAAGTGTTAACCTTTTGTCTGATAAATTTTCTTATTGGCCAGATTGATAAAAATTTGAGTGATTTGATTCGTTAAATATGGATCTAGCCAGTTTTCTTTCTGAAATATATTATAACGATCCAGAGAAAAAGACTAAATGTGATCTGCACTACAGGGCGCCATCTAGGCATTTGAACCTAGAAAAATTTATAAAGTAGGCAGATACGTAAGTCAAAAAAATTTTTTTTTTATTTTATATTTTTTGATATCTGGTTGTTAGCCCATTGTCACTAGCTCAGGAAGTAGCAGAGATTTATATTTATAATAAATTCTTATCTAAGAATATATAAAAAAGAATAAAATAAGCCACTGCCAGTAATTAACACACAAACATTTATTTACGCACATATATAAAATTTAGCATTATTTTAGAATAACTTTTACTTTGGATTTTAACTTGATTTTAGAATTTAAATTTACATTTTAATTTTTATAATATTATAAGTTTGCATTTTAATTTTTTTTATAAGTTCGCACAGATGGGTTTATAAAATGTGTTTTTAATGTTGAGTATAGATCGGTTACATAGATTACACGGTCAAAAAACATTTCAAAATAAACATAAACGATTAAAATACAAAATCATTGATACCGTCAATTGCATAGGGAATACAAGAAACCCAATGGTGTTCATCATAAGACACCGCATTGACACCAATAACTTAAAAGACATCCGACATAAATACATCTTAGATACTCACCGTAAGGTATCAGTATTTACCGAATGTCTATATATTTTGATCAAATATGAAAACCAAAAACATAATCAACTGGTAACAAACCCATGCAAACGTCTATACCCAACTTAAATTTAATGCATTTTTATTTAGGGTGTCTAGTATGAATAAACTATATAGATCTGCATTTGAAAAGAAAATATTCTTCCCTGATTTAACCTTAGGCAAAAAGTTCACAGTCAAACCGGCATCAATCCATCTGATACATTTATGTATTCAATGTAGCATGAAAATATGACAACACAAAATACTATACTGTCAGGAATGTACATCTGAACAGTAAGTAGAGTTAGAGAAGACATCGTCTCTCCACCAACAGGAATGCTACATCTATTGTTGAGTAGAACAATAAACAAAAAACTCCATAGGAATGGATTGCGGTTCTTTGCCGACTTACAAACCCATCCATAGGCAAACAGAAGGTATGTGGCATATATATGCAATCCTGCCCATAGCGGATCTCATACTACATCTACTAACTACATCAATATATCCAATCCATTGACCTAATTCAACTATGAAACAAATAACCTAAGATTTACCCTCCCCTAATATAACTTTACAAATCTATATAGCCATTCACGCCCGACTTAAGTTTAACATTTATGTAATTTAGTCTAACGAAAAACAAAATTATATTAAAAACTTAAAAGAACAACAACAACAAAAAAATGGAAATGATTTTAAATAAAATAAAAAAATACATCAAATAACATTATTAATATTAATTTACGTTGGTCAGATAGGATTCTATTTGTATTATTTACTAAAAGGTTTAGAATTTAGAGTTCTTATTGTTTTCAAATGAATATAAAGTTCTTACGATTTTTAAAATGTCCAGCTTTATCCTTTACAGTTGCTTGCCGTTGTTGGTAATTTTGAACAGGAATTCCCACGCCGTACTGAAGATATTGGTATCCAGTTAGCCGTTGTTTTTATTTATCCAGAGATCTTTACTTGAGCTGGTCCCTAATGTAGAAAACGATGTCATTTCTCTTTCTTTTTTAGCAGAACTGAAGGGATTGAAAAGACGCAAACTGAAGGGATTGAAAAGTGCGTCTTTTCAATCCCTTCTCCTTCAACTCTGCACTAACACATATCTGTCCTCTCGTAATAACTAATTAATTCTTTTATTTTCAAACCTTTCCTTTTATAATAATTTTGTGGATTAACTCAACATTACGTCATGATGGTGAAAACCTTTTCGTTGAGGTCCGATTTTCCAATGGATTCTTTCATTTGCTAAAAGTTTCTATTGTTTTCCTATCTGACCGTTGTTTATACATTTAAATGCCCAAGGGCTTGTTCACTTGGACTAATTAAAATAATCATTTCCATTTTCTGATTACTTAATGTGTTTTTCAAAATTAAAGATATATTTTTATCTCTAAATCTTTTTGAGTTTTTGTTTTTAAAATATTTTTTTTTATTTTTAATAAAGTTTTATTTTAATAATAATTTTTTTTTTATCTGTGCGATTTTATATATATATACGAGTTTAAGATGATTTTTTAATTTTTAAAAAAGAAGTTTTTATTTGCGAACTTTTATTCTTTACATGTTTACTAATAAAAAACAATGTAACGTACGTATGTGTCTGTTACAATATTAATGTACAGTAATCAGAAATTTTTTAATTTAGCTTCTAAAAATTGAATTATTTTACATTCAAATTGGTTAAATGTAACAAAACATTTTAAATAATGTTAATCACTGAAGAAAAACATATGAAAAATAGACGGCAGTAAAACAAAAGAATTATATTTCAACCAATCATTATTTGAAAATGCCGGTAATTTCTTGTCTTAGAAATTACAATAGTTACCTTCTGTTGTTTTTTCTTTATCTAGAATTAAATATTTTAAATAAAAATCTAAATCTAGCCACATTTTTAGTGAATATAGTATAAAAAGTAATCATAAAATCCATAAGTATTTATGAAAAATAGTTGCATTTTAGCTATCATTGAATGTCATTGATATGCAAATAGCAGTCAACATTATTCACTTGTCTTGAATAGCGATCAAGTGCTTTTCACTATCCCTTGATTATTTTAAATCAAACTTTATATTTAGGTAAATTGATATAAAAACTTAATTATGAATGTAAAAAATTATGAGAAATATATTTATTTACATTCAAAATTTATTACGAAAGCATAAAACATTGTGGTTTGATTTCTGACTTTAACAGTTAGAAATGCCTGGAGAACAATAACCAAAATTGATAGTCAGTGCTTTGCAGCATTTTATAAAGGAAAAGAGGTGGGACTATATACAATATATTGTAATCAGAAATCTATCTTTTGTGAAAAATACTGCCAACAGTGAATTTTTTGGGAATTAAAATTTAAATACTGATAAAGCTATGAATTTACAAAAAATAAGCATAAAATAGTGAAAATACAACCAAAAATGGCTGTTAGATGATGCAAAATTTTCCTAGTATCTGGTTTGAAGTTCTGAAAAAAAACAGCCATCCTCAGATACACTTTTGCCATAAAAGTCACCCCAACATCTAAAAGTTTGGCCACTCCTGACATATAGAATTATATTATTCTGAAACCCACAAATTTGAAAACTTATTTTTCAAACATTTTTTGCCATAATTTCATAGTTTTCAGTATTGATGGCACTGATTTATTAAAAACCATGTAAAAAATTGACTATTAAATGAACAAATATAATAGATATGGATTCTCACAGTATCCCTAATAAAGAAATTCAAACATTTTTTAATTCTATGGTAAAATTTTATTTGTAAAACAAATGGAAACAGAAAAAAATATTATAATATCCAGACACTTTTACAACAGATGAAATTTGAGACTATAGTTTGTGAACAGTAAATAATTTTATAGCATAACCTTTATTTTAGAACTTTTTTTTTAAATATATTTTTAAGGCAGCAGCTTTCTCATAATAAATAGAATTCCATCTAAAAATAAAAACCAAGTTTCATTCATAAATTGTTTTTTTTTCATTTAAAAAAAAACTACTTTGGTCATATGTAATAATAAATTGCATCAAAATTAAATTGAAAAATATATACATTAGTTATCTTCATAAAGAAATTACAAAGTATCATGTCTTCTCCTCTCAAAGTATAAATATTCTTGCTGAAAATTAAAAATATTAAATTTATTATTATATAATTTAATAGAAAAACTCATTAAAAAAATTAGAAAATATATATTATGTTAATTATAATGCCCTTTTTTTAATTCACTTTATTTTTTTTTTAATATGCTCTTATAAAAATTGAAACTAAATGTTTAAAATTTTTGATGAAATTACAATTTCACAGCAATATAAAAATAAATAAATGTATAATTATTTTTTTAAAATTAACCATATAATACATTAAATGCACAAAAAATTAATTGCTGCGTGTATTTTTTTTTTTACCTACTCTATTTTTCTTTAATGAATAAAAAATTTAAATGTGATGTTGACTTAATACCATTATCACTAATATGGCTGCTGCATTCAATAAAATGCTTAAAATTTATTCATATATATATATATATCTGTATTTTCCTTATTAATAAATATGTATCTACATTATATTTGTCTAAATTGCATGTTGTTAATAAATTGGTAATAATTGAAAGTTTGTCTCTCAGACAGCCAATCAAATTTTAAACAGCTGTCTTAAGAACAAATACATGACAGTGATTTTGATAAGAAGAGGATGATACCAACCTTTTCTCAACTTAACTTTTTATATATATAAGTTGAGAAAAGGTTGGTATCATCCTTTTCTTATCAAAATCTCTGTCATGTATCGGAGCCTGATCATTCTTAAGACAGCTGTTTAAAATCTGATTGGCTGTCTGAGAGACAATCGCGCATGTTAAAGTTTAGCAAACTTTCAATTATTATCTACATTATGTAAGTACACAGATTTTTGTTTACTTATTGCTTAATGAAATGTTTATTTTTATCACTGATTGTCAGTTTTTTTAAAATAAAATACTCAAAATTTATAATATATTAAAAATCTGTAAAGTTTTTTATTATTATTATTGGAAAATACAATTGCTTATTTTTTTATGTGAGATTTTTCATATATCATGAGCTTTGTTGAACCAATTGCCTCACTAGTTGAAATAAAGATTCATTCTCATTATAATTATAGTATTTAAGTAACATTGTTTAGATGTGTAAAAATCTAAATCTCAAAAAATTCAACAACCAAGAGTTTTAGAATTGGCTTACAGTTTTAAAATGCACTAGTAAATCTCTTAATTTATTATATTAATTCAACCTGGAAATGAAAATGTTTATTTCTCCTCCTGTCTTTTTCTTTTAAAAAATAAGGTAAAAAAAAAAAAGAACTGAAAGTTTCTTAAACTCCCCCTCCCTCTTTTATTTTCTTAAAAAAAAAAAATATCAAAAATTTTATTTGATGTTTTTAAAAGTAACAAATTCATTTTCTACTTGTAAATGAAAGACCTTATTTTCCTTCATCATCATCATCATTATCAACCATTATCAATCCACTGCAGGATGAAGGTCTCTCTAAGTTTAATCCATCTTCTCCGATCTTCAGCTTCTCTTTTCCACATCACCCCTGCACACTTTCTTATTTCATCCATCCATCTCACATGTGGTCTCTTTCTGGGTCTTTTACAATCTCTTGGAATCCAGTTTAAAATTTCAATTGTCCATCTAGTATCATCTCTTCTAGCAATATGACCAGCCCAACTCCACTTCAATCTTTTAATTTTTTCAATGAGGTCAGTAACACCTGTTTGTTCTCTTACCCATACATTGCATTTTCGATTTCTTCGTGTTACTCCCAACATACATCTCTCCATACTTCTTTGAGTGGTCTGAAGTCTCTGTATTGCTCTTCTATTAAGTGTCCAAGTCTCAGATCCATAAGTAAGAACTGGTAAAACACATTTGTTAAAAACCTTCCTTTTCAAACACATAGGCATATTTCCTTTTAGTATCAAGTTATTTCTACCAAAAGCACTCCAACCAAGTTTAATTCTATGATTAATTTCTTCCATTATGTTTCCATCTGTATTAATAATCTGACCAAGGTATTTGTAACTGTTAACTTCTTCTAATTCATCATAATCAATCTTTATTTTCATATTTTGAGCAAATCGATTAAACATTACTTTAGTCTTTTGAACATTTATCTTTAGTCCTACTTTCCTACTTTCATCTGATAATTCCTGCAACATATCCTGCAGCTCTGAAGCATTATTTGCAAAAACAACTACATCATCTGTGAAATCTAAATGACTTAAATAATCTCCATTTACTTTCACTCCTTTAGTTTCCCATTTTAATCCACAAAATACTTCTTGCAGCACTGCTGTAAAAAGTTTTGGAGATATGGAGTCACCTTGTCTTACACCTTTCTCAATGTTGACTTTCCCAGTATCATTATGTAATCTAATTGTTGCTGTTGCATTTTTATAAATATTCTTCAAAATATGACAATATCCTGGATCTATACCTTGATGATCCAATGCTTTAATCACTGAAGAAATGTTTATAGAATCAAATGCCTTTTCATAATCTACAAATCCAAAACATAATGACAACTCATATTCATTTGTCCTTTCTATAACTTCTCTCAACACCTGGATATGATCTACTGTACTAAAACCACTTTTAAATCCAGCTTGTTCTCTTGGTTGGTGAAAATCCAATGTTCTCTGTAGACGAGTTGTAATTATCTTGGTAAAAATTTTATATAAAACTGATAAAAGGCTGATAGGTCTGTAATTTCTAATATCTTCTTTATCACCTTTTTTAAATATTAATATTATTACTGCATTCTTCCAATCATCCGGTACATCTTTATCATTTAGACATTTGGTATATAACTTTGCTAAAAATTTTTCTATTTCTTCACCTGCTTCTTTTAATATATCAATTATAATTCCATCATTACCTGGAGCCTTTCCCTTCTTCATACATTTAATTGCATGTCTCACTTCTTCATTTAAAATTCTGGGCAATTCGGTAGATGTAATAGATATAGGAGGTACTTGTTCTTTATTACTATATAATTCTTGATAAAAATCTTCTACCAATTTCATGATGTCATCTCTCTTTTTAGTAACAATTCCATCTTTTTTTCTTATTGCAGATATAAATTTCCTACCAATACCAAAATGTTGTTTTACATTCTTAAGACTTTTATTTTCTTCTACAGCTTTCCTTGCTAGTTCACAGTTATACTTTCTTATATCATTTTCAACTCTTTTCCGCACCATTTTACAAAATTCGAGATATTCAATTCTTTTTAATGCATCATTTTTGTATATCTTCATATTCCTTCTTTTCTTCATAAATTCTCTAGTCTCAGTAGAAATTTTATTGGTCAATTGCAGCTTTTTTCTACCAGCTATCTTTGTTGCAGTTTTTAAAAGTGTATCAGTTATTTTCATATTAATTTCATTCAAATCTGAATCATGCTCAAAATCTACTAATACTTGAAACCGATTTCTAAGTTCTAATTTAAATTCATTAGAATGTTTCTGAAGATTAGGAATATCAACTGTAAATATTGTTTTTCTTAATAATTTTTGTCTCTCTAGTTTCACATTAACACGTATCTTACACCTTACTAATCGATGATCACTTCCTGTGTTAAATTTATTAAGAACATTACAATCTTGAAATATGTATTTCCTATTAGTCAAAATATAATCCAATTCTGCTGTACCTTCATTTGGATGCTTCCATGTCCATTTCCTTTTAACATTTTTCTCAAAAAAAGAATTCATAATATAAAGTTTTTCTTTTTCTGCAAACTCCACAAGTCTATGTCCTCTCTCATTTCTATTACCATAACCAAAATTACCTACAGCACTTTCATCTTTCATTTGTTTACCAATTCTAGCATTAAAGTCTCCCATAACGATTTTAAAATGTTGTTTACTCTGATCAAAAGCCTTTTGTACATCCATATAAAAATCTTCTACTACTTCATCACTATGAGAACTTGTTGGGGCATAAACCTGAATTATCTGCATTTGATATCTGCTATTAAGTTGTATAACTAATCTTGCCACTCTGTCTGATACACCATCAATCTCCACAATATTGTTCTTCCACTTTTTATTTATAATGAATCCTACTCCACTTGTATTTCCAATATTTGTGCCTTTATAATAGAGTACATGTACACTTTTTAAATCAATTGTCTCTTCACCTTTTCTTCTAACTTCACAAAGTCCAACAATGTCCCATTTAATATAAGAGAGTTCTTCTAATTCTTGCAATCTTCCTTCACTTGAAAGTGATCTGCAGTTGTAAGTACTTAAATAAAAAGTTGTCATCAAATGGCAGCCTGGGTCCACAATCAGGGGATTCTTAGCACCTTCCGCCTTCGGCCACCAACCGCTGCCTTGGTTGGTGACTTTACAGCCTCCTGGGAATAAGGGCCATGCTTTATTTTTGTCTGTCATAATTGTATACATGTATTGGAAAAATATTTATCATTTACACAAACATTCATTCTGCCTTATCAGGCACTGAGAAGAAAGACCATGGTGTTTCTTGATCTTAAACTCAGAGGTAAAAAGCCAATAAACTCACCACGCTGGCTAATGCGTGTTGGTGAGCAACCCATCCATGTTCGTATACTATATGAATAATCACATAGTAATAACAGCTGCAATGACAAGAACATATGGAGTGGACATTAGGAATTTGCCCTGCTCGGTTCCTTTAAGACCTCCAAGAGGAATCAAAGGGTTTCCTTTCAGTTAATAGCAAATTCCTGTGCCTTATCCTCTTTTAAATATTAAGTCAAAGTTAAAATAATTTTCATATTAAATTAAATTATTTAATTCTGAATAATACTTACATTTACAATGTTTTATTTATAATTTCTATATTGTGACCATTTTTTTGCCTAGAAAATAAGTACAGGTATAATCAAACAGGCAAAACTCTCCATACAGTAGTGCTACCCTGTGCTCACCAGAGTAAGCAATGAATGCCAGAAGGCTTGTGCATAAAATCCCCATTGATTACTCTGGTTAGCACAGGGGGGCACTATTATATGGAGAGTTTTGCCTCATTAATAACAGTTATGTGCTAGCATAAGAGATGGTGATCATGTGATGTTTACGAGTACAATCAAGTATCTAAAATTTTTATTATTATTATTATTCTAAAAGGTTGGCTGGCGTTAACTCTATTAACTTAATTGAATTACTTAATGCTCTATTTTATGTATTTGAAGTTATATAATTGCATTTTTATTTGTTTAAGAATATACCAGCATCCATGTTGTTATATTCCCAAATACTGATTTTGAGAAATTAAGCCTAACTTTCATAATTTTACCTGTTAAACTTCTATTAAATAAAATAAAAAATTATTTATTTATTTTTTCATTTTGTTGCTATTCAAAATTAGATAACTTTAATTTCAGATATCTTAATTAACAAATAATTGTATTTCAGAAAAAACACATAAAATCACTTTTCTCTGTATTTATTTAAATATGTAAATCATTTCCAATGCAAATATTCTAGAGTCATGTCAATTGTAATAACCCCTCTTCTATTAATTATCCGAATTAGAGTCACATGTTACTCTCAAAGGAGTATAAAAAAGGCAGTTTTGAAACTGATTACTATGAATTGGTCACCCTAATATTATTTTGCTTGCTGAATTCTGCAACCAAGTTAATTAAGTTTTAATTATCTTGAAGGACAAGACAATATGTGCTGGTAAAGAAACTTATCTGAGCAAAAAACCTGTCCAAGTTGTGCTATTTTATTTTCATCTTTCTAAATTTCTGTAAATGGAGGAAAAGAAACAACTTTTCTGTGGATACAGAAACTGAAATTTTGATGATGCAATTCGAGGTATTATATATTTTATTATCTTACAAACTTTTTCAATTCTATTTAGTCCTATTATAATGTTTTATCTGAAAATAGAAACTTATTGCACTATTTTTCATGAGCTATATTGATTTTACTTGATTAATCTATGCAAAGTGTTTATAGTTCATTATAAAATTAAATTAAGGATTCATATTTATTATATCCCGTTTATTTTATACAAATATATGCTTTAGTTTATGGTATCTTATTCTGGAAAATAATTACATTTGTATATATATATGTTAATTTATTATGGATTTGTTATATTTATATATCCCTTCTGATATATACTTGCAACCTATTTAATATAACTCATTTGTATTATACATTTATGACTTACCTGTCATTATTATGTTTTGCCTATATGAAATAAGAGCCTGTTGTTTGGATGCAACTTTAATATACATTTTCATTGTGAGATACATTCAATTTGTTCGTTAATTTAAGTGATCACTTTGATCTTTGCAAAGTTGTAATGTGTTGATAAAGAGCTCCTTTTGTTATCATGTCAACATGATTTTGTTTATATTAAAAAAAAAAAAATTGCTATTCTGCTGTATTATTTCATCAACTTATTATCGAAAATGTCCAATCTTCTGCAGGGATTTATATATATATGATCATTTGGAATCGTTCTTGAAATGTGCTTTTAAATAAGAAACGGGATGAATAGTCATTTAAAGAAATCAAATTTGCAATTAGGGAAAATCATGTATTCAGACGAAAAAGAGAAGACCACTTAAGATTTTTTTTTCTTTTATATTTTACTATCATAATGTTTGAAATGTTATGTGCATTTAATATTTAATTCTTTATTCAGATATGTATAACAGATATAACTGTGTTAAAGATGATGTATATAAATGTTTGTATTCATGTTTATAACATTTTGAGAGACGGCAGCGGGGAATTTATGTTTTATAAATGTTTATAAGAGTTGGGTTGCTACTGTGATATATATTGTATATTTTGCCTTGGATTGGTGTATAACCTCTATTATTATTATTATTACTATCATAAATTTAAAATTAACTATTTATTTATCTTTCATGCATACATTTGTATACGTCTTTTGATTATACTTTTGCTATATGAATAGTTGTTGTTATTATTACCACAATGCTTTTCTTTTCAGTATCAGTATTTCTGCTTATAATCAGGTATTTATTGTGGCAATGATGTTGGTGATTTCTCATTTTACTTAGATATTATTTGTTAGGCACTTCCTTCTGTTAGCAATAGATACTGATGGGACACGTGTAGCGTTGAGTCAGTATTGCTCTGCTCACTTTAGGGTAGACTTGTTTCTCATCACCATTATCCATAAATATTTAGGTATTTCAGTTTGTGTATTGTAAAAGGCATTTGTGTGATTATATATCCCTACTCCTTATTATATATTTTCAATTGACTGTGTTGAGTAAATTGTTGCCTTTGTATTTCTCTACTCTACCTGCTTTGTTCGACTAAGACTAATACAATGTACTTCTTTATATTGTTTAAATTATATATTAAGAAATTATACACTAATACCAGTGTAAATATATCTTATTATATTACTAATTATAATTATATTAATAGTACATTCAGTTGCGCTAATTAACCTTAGTATATGTCACTGATTATCAAACTCAAACTTTAGGAGGTTTCTCTTTAGTTATTTATTTGTATAATCTAAATATATTACAGATATGATATATATGTGCATTATATTTAACTTATGCATTAATTGATGTAAATATTTTCTTAATTTGTTTTTATTGTAAATAGTAACAGTAAATAATTTATTTTTGTTAAATTGTAAACTAAAAAGAAATATATTTAGTTTTTGTTTTTATTCTATTGTGGATGCAGTTGAAGAAAATATATTTTTGATGTAGGTCCAGAATGTTTGTAATAGTTCTTCACCATATGACGATACAAAAAATGTATCATCAACATAGCTAAGCCAAACTTTAAATGGATATGGAGTAGTATTTATGGTTGTTGTTTCAAATTCTTCCATGTAAATACTGTCAGTCAAGAATGACAGTGATGAGCCCATAGTCATGCTTTGATATTATATTGAAAATATGTTGATACTATGCCGAATCTTTATCAATAATAAGAATTGTTCTGGTTTGTAAGCTACTATCACCATTTAATTTTTTTCTTACAATAGACAATGCTTCATCACATGGTACATTTGTGAATAAACTTTCCACATCAAAACATTTTTATAACTATATGATGATATTTATTTATAGACAAATACATTTCATCTCGAGTAGTAGCAAATATTCATAGTTTACACTGTAATAAATTTTCATTAAATGTGGTCAAGGGCAAAAGTAAAGTATACATGTGTTTACAATACATATACAATAAATTATTTTTTATTTTCTATGATAAAATTAATTTTAAAAGAAAAATTGTAAATTTGACATTACTATCTACTGAGCAAATTACAATGATATAATTAATGATTTTGCAGAACAAAAATCAAAAAAAGTTAAATTTTAGGAAATAAATATACTTTACTGTAAATTTTAAGGTAATAAAAATATGTCTTTTTTTGATTAGTACCTAATCTCACTCATTGTTAGCACTATCTGAAAATTTTTATTTTATTATAATAAAATTCCATGAACCTATACAAAATAAATAAGATTCTCAATTTACAATTAGGTTTTGTTAGTAGTATCAAATTTTGCCCCAAGATCCACATACTATAATATGATTCTTTGCATATATATATATTAAAGTGCAAGTAGTTAAGAAGAAGTGTTTGGTTTTGGCAATTAAACATTGATTTACAAATTAGAGTGGCTACATTATTCTTATCACTATTTTTTGGAAATACTTTTTTTTATTTTGTTTGGGCATAAATATAATTCAGTTCTTTGTACAAAAATGAATCAATCAAATATTTATGTCAACAGTTCTTTGTTACTCCATATTTTTTTATCCATACACATTATAAAGATTATTTTATTCATTCCCACACATACATAAACATAATGAATGAATGTTTACAGACAATTGCTTACATACATTTTGAACAATACCTAGAATAATCAGACTTTATACTGATGGTAATTATAATTAAGAAATTAATTTTTTATGATTGAATAATTTCTTTAGAATTTTAAATTGCATATAATCTACATATTTGCTTATTTTTGAATGTATGAATTAACTTTAATTATTTATTGTAGCAGCATACACCTCTTGCATCAGAAATTTGTATAATTATAGTTATAATAAATGAAGGAGAAAAACTAGTATTTATTATGAAAAAGATACTATAAATTATTAAAAGTGAATATAGTAATTATAATATAAAGATATTAATAGAAAAATTAGACAAGTATTATATGAAATCTTTTATTTATGGTGTATATAATGATTGGCAAGAAATAAATAGTAACAAAAGGTAAAGAAATTGCATGTAAAAATGTCATTAAAAAATCTGAATGGTTTTAATAAAGAAAAAAATCGTGCAGGCATCAATTGGGGAAAAGAGAGTTTTAGTTCAAAAGAGAAATGAATATAAGATATATATGTTTATCAACAATTCATTTATTAATGAAATTCTATTTTCCTCACACTTTTGTATTTGCACTGTTTTGTTTCTGTTATTAAAAACATTAACATTGTTGATGTTTTATATATTTTTTATTCTTAAACTTCCTGGGTATCAACTGTATCTTTGTTAAAACGTTTTGCAGTATTTTAACAACAGAAAGTTTAAAAAGGATGTATGTAATCAAAACACTAAAGAAGATCTGCTTCTAAAGAAGTATATAAAATATCAAAAAATTTAATGTTTTTTCTCTTTCAAAAGAACTTTATTACTATGAACATTTACATTAAAGAGAGTCAAAAGGTGAAACTCAATCTGGATCAATATGGGTAGTGAAGTAGGAACAATTTACAAGTTTCGTTATATACTGTATGGGTTTGTAACATGAATAAGGGTCATGAAGCATGGGTGGTTGTAGCATTGGTTAGTTCCTTTATATGGTTGGTTTTAGATGGGGTTATAATCAGTGTGGCTTAGATTAGTGATTGCTCTATTCAGTTTGTCAAAAGGATGTCTTTTCCCATGTATCAGTCACCAGATGGGGCTCAGCCATCCGCTTGTCTTTTTCTCTTAATTCCATAATGGTCTTTATCATGCAATTTTCCAGGTCAATCACCATTCCGCTTTCAAAAAGTTTAATGTTTTTAATAACAGGAACAAGAAAATGTAAATATGAAATAAAATACATTATAAGCCATATAGTCATATGAAGAGACAGTATGTTAAAGTGTTGAAGTATTTATAAGCTGATAATATGCTAATTGTGATAAATATAAGTTACACTTAAAAAGTAATTCTATAATGAGTAATGTAATTATTTTGTTTTTAGCCCTTTTTTTATTGTACTATTGTCAGATCATCACAAGCCTTTCATGTCATTGGTCATCATTCCATAGTAACTGTGAAACCAGGATTGTGTTTGTGCAAACCTATTTGCATTATTTAATTATATGTGTAATAATTAATGACTCCAAATTAAATGATTAATTCAATTATGCAGATAGGTCAAGACGGTTGCAAGTGAATTGACTTTTATGTATGAAGATTAATTCTGACTAATAAGCAGTGTCTGTCTTAGGGATTTCCTTGCTGCCTTGTAGATTAAAGTGTTGGTTTTTTAGAGATAGTTAAAGATTTTGATACAAGCAATCTCTTCTTTTTCTGTGCTTTTATTCTCATTATAATTTAAAAAGTTACAGTATTAATTGCTTTTATTGGACGAGATGTTAGATTATAAAAGTGAGCTATAGGTACTGTACTGAGTTCAGACCTATATGACTATATAAGGTAATGAGCTTGGATTGAAAATATTGTGTTTTCATTTTTATTCTCATAGTTTTGTAGTTAAGTAGAGATAAAAGGTGGCTGATGGAGAATTGCATTACATCCTAAGATCTAGGTGCTGTGCTCTCGGATACAAGGCTCCTCACTGATGAAAGCCACAAGCTAGAAACTAGTCTGGGGATATTGGATAAGTAGACACTAGGTAGGTATTTTATGCACAAGCCTTCTGGCATCCATTGATTATTCTGGCTTGCACTGAGTGGCACTATTGTATGGAGAGTTTTGCCTGTTTTAATAATAATTATGAACAAGTAAAAACTGCTAAAGATAAATGGAACTCCATAAAATAGCTGCCA
Organism: Epiperipatus broadwayi; assembly: GCA_028023455.1. NCBI lineage: Eukaryota > Metazoa > Onychophora > Udeonychophora > Euonychophora > Peripatidae > Epiperipatus > Epiperipatus broadwayi. Next base: position 3,806,306 of record JAQFVV010006291.1, read on the forward strand.
AGAAGATCTGTTTAAGAAAAAATAAAGTACTAACACTACGTGTAATTGCAATTAATGTTTTGTTTAATGATACTTAAAAGTAGAAGAAAGACTTTCCATATAGACAGTAAGATAATCTAAAGCAATAACCCTTATTATTTTTATATTGTTTTCTTTTGAATATTCAAATAAAAAAAAAAGAAATGTTAAACTGTCAAAAAACAAAAAGGTGAAAAACTTAAATTTGAAATGGTTAAAAATGACATTATCTTTTATTCAGGAATGAACTAGATGAATAAAACATTTAGAATTTAAATGGTTCACTGAACAAATTATATTGTGATTCACTCAGAATATAGTGGATGAAACTTTCTTGAAAAGTTACATTTAATGATATTTTGTTTATATCTGAGAAATTATGTAAAGTCTCAGAAAGAAAAACATGTAAACGTGATATAATCTCTGTTTTGAAAAGTATTCAAGAAGGAAATCTCTAAAGAAAATGTGATACTTACGTATTAGTCCTGCAACTTATTAAAGCTGTCACACCTTTTCACATTTGTATCAATCCGCTGATAACTTTCTAATCTTGTGATCTGATTAAATAACGTGTATACTTGGATCTTGTACAAACTTAAAATGATAAATTTATCAAAATGTGTACATGATATTTTTACAAGATTTACAAAGTTATCAGCAGTCTGAATACATATGCGAAAAGGCATAGCAATTCTAATATGTGACAAAAATTGCATCAGATTAAATCTAACAATATTAAAAACATGAATTTCATTCAAAAATCAATTTTAAAAAATACATTTTTAACAATACTAAAAATATGAGTTTCACACAAAAATTATAAAATGACACAATATTAATTTCTAACAATACTAACAATATGAATTTCAACCAATGGCATGTCATATTTTACATTTTTTATGTCAAATCAATAATTTTACTATTGTTAAATATGTACTTTTTATACGGACTAATATGAGTTGCCATTATGCAATTCCCAAAGTAAAAAAAATAATCACTAAATTACAAAATATCTTAAAATATTACAAAAAGCTGTAAAATATATACATATGATATTTACTGTGTAATATATAATAGGAATTGTTGCCATTAAACAATTTGTTCTATATTTTAAATGGATAATTTTTTCCCCAAAACAGAGACTAATAATATTTTTATTTTCACCAAAATGCACATGAAAATGATACTAACCATAAGTCAGCACTTTTATAAGCGTTCCAACAGTCAGAATAAATCATCTATACCTCTTCCACATTTTGTTTTATGGCTTCTATGAGAGTTACTACTGTTCTATCGTTAATTGTCATGATAAAATCCTCGTCTGTCTTCCTGCATAAGTCACCAAACATTTACTGTTCAAGAAGAATTAGTCCAGCTTGTTTTTTTCTTTTTGTGAAAAGGTTCTCATCAATTTTGATTTTGTTAGAGCCACAATTTTATGTTTTCTTGAAAATATAAAACAACATTCATTTTAGTAGCTGGTAGATCCCAAATTGTCATCATTTTATATTGTTTTTTTTTTTAAAAAAAATAAAATAAATGGACTATTAATCAGGAAATTAGGAAAATGAAATCAAAATGAAAAGTACATGTATTCACTTAAAATTACGAATACAAATAAAGTAAAAATCATGGAATCAAAACTATGAATACAAATTGAAGTAAAAATCATTGGATCAAAACTACGAATACAAATGAAGTAAAAAATAGTTAAAAATGCAATTGACAGCACTAAAGATCTTGTCAGAATGAAATTTAGACAATAACTGAGTAAAATTGTCACAAAAAAACATGTTATAGAATGAGATCAGATAAGATCACTGTTTATTTGACATAATTGCAAAGTTACACATTTATGACAGATATGAAAAGGCATATCTCTACATTGCAGGACTAATATGTAAATACCAAAAATGCTATTTGTTTTATCACATTGCAGGACTAATATGTAAATACCAAAAATGCTATTTGTTTCATTATTTATTTTTAAAAAATTTTCATTATTAAATTTTTTCATTATTTACTAAGTTGCTGTTTCATGCCTATCATAAAGCAAGAATAGAATAAAATATCTTAATATTTCACAAAATACATGAATTAGTTATACTTAATTAGGTATTGGTATAATACTTTTTGTGATATATCTACACTTCTTATTAAAAATACATAATTAATGCACACATGACTCTTAGAAAGAACCCCCCCCTCTAGCTTTGACAACATGCTCTCATGTATATTCGGAATGTGCGGTCCTAGAAGCAAATGAATGTTTATGTATAGAGTGAGTCTTAGTTAACTAATTGTTTCATCTCATTCTGCTTTATCCATTGCCCTGGATTTAATTACCATTACATAAATTAGTGGTGATAATATGTAGGCTAGAATATCCTATTCAGATAAAGAAGATGAACATGTGTGGTACATATATAAGTATAAAATAGAGAAGAGAATTTTTTTTGTTAGGAAAAAACCCAAAACAGAAAGGCAAAGATTGATGTTGAAAGAGAGATTTGGATAATATTGTACTAGGGTGGGGAATGATGGTGCTATATTCATTAATAAAATAATAGAAATAAAGAATAAATTGAGAAAGATGTTTAATATTTATATAGAGACTAATGCTAACATGGTTGAAGAAAAAAAAGTCGCCTAATACTGTAGAAGTACAATCAATTGAGGCCGAGCTTGTAATAGATGAGGAAAAGTCGATTACAAATAACAGGAGAGAAAAAGCCAGTCACACTCACATTGGAAATATTAATAAGAATGGAAGCAAAAATGTATGAAAACAAAGAAGCAATGAAAGAAAAATATGATAGAAGAGATACAGTAATGAAAAAAAATGCTAGCAGCAATGAAAGAAGAAAATGATAAAAGAGAAAGTAATGAAAGAAGAAATGCTAGAAGCATTGAAAGAAGAAAATGATAGAAGAGATAAAATAATAAAAGAAAATGATAAAAGAGATAAAACAATGAAATAAGAAAACAACGAGATGAGATGTATAACAAAATGAAAGAAAAATTACAAGCAGTAGAAAATATAATCCTGAAAAAAGAGATGATGAAGCAAATTGATAAAAAAAGTCCAGGAAAATTTGGAGTCCATAGAGAAGATGGCTGTAGGCACCCAGAATATGGTCCAGGAAGCTGTTAGAACCTACCAAGATCATGTACAAGTTTTAAGTTTGGGAGAAAGATTAAGTGGCTGGAAGTGAAAGATGATGAAAAGATAGACATTTCAAATGGAGAATTCTTTATTAAAAGAAATCGTTACTATAAATGGCATGAAAGCTGATTATGATAAACTGAAGGAAACCATACAACTATATGAGGAAAGTAAAGGTAACATGATGGATATGATAATTCAAGGAAAGCAACATTGATTTGGTGAAAATATTAAAAGCAATCAATTTTTGAGAATAGAAATATTCTATAAGCGATGCAGGAGAGATGTTAACTGAGCATCTAGATAGTCTAAAAAGCTATTTTGAGCTAAATCCATTGATTAAAAAGAGCAAGTTGACCAGCTAAGGGATGGCAGAATTCGTTGATAAGCAAACCAACCACTTATCTGGAATATAAAAAAAACAAATCCTAAGCAATTTTTGATTGGAAGAATGAAAAGAAGCTATAAAATACCAGATCATTCAAGAGAAAATTTGGATAAAAGGGTGTGAAACATATACACAATTCTTTAGAAAACAGGTCAGCAAATTATTAATATTGTCTGCATGTGGAATCACTGAAAGTCTAATAAGGAAGGATAAGGTACAACTTACCTTTCAGGATTGGACAGGTGATTATTAGTACTAACAAAGACTATTGCAGTGTTGGATTTCTTGTTTGCTGAAGATATGAGTTACCATAATCAGAGCAAAGCAAGTAAACCTCCTATGGTATCCAACCATTGTTTAAGAAAAGTGATGCATCTATTAGCAGTATTAATATTGACTATAATTCAAGATATGAACCTTATAGATGTTAGCTGAGAAAAGAAGTGAAAATAATAGAAAAACCAGAGGGATACACTGCTCAAAGGAATCAATCTAAGTCATGAATAGAAGTTCCTGTGAAGCAATTACCACCTTTGTCTCCTGTCCCAGGTGCAAGTGAGACACAAAAAATGGAAAGAAAAAAGGAAGTGGTAGACTCAAACAAAAAAGAGGTGAATATCCATGAGAAATGTCCAAGACAAAGGAAAAACAAGTGAAATTCAAGAGGTTGCTAACGCCATCTCTACTCTGGGAATATTTTGGAAGATGTGGAAGCTGATACTACATAAAGATAAAGGATGGCTTGCTCCCCGTCAACCTTAGATTTGTTAAAATGAATCAATGTTTATGGACAATGAAAATATGGTGGTTGTTAATAAAGAAATACAAAACCTGAATACGACTCATCTCCAAAAGATTTGAATCTAGTAAAGTATGTAAGATAGACAAATGGGTACTAATTAATACTATACAATTATCAGCTTGTGATTAAAGCAAGAATGTCCTAAATTTTAAAAACTTTATTTGATAAAAATGTCAAGCAAATAATTATATTAAAAACTAATGGAATGTTTCACAGTCTCATTGTCTTCTCTTGATGGGGGGGGGATATAACTATTATATTGGCAATGCCAAAGTTACATCGTGATATTTTTTGAAATAAAGAAGGGAGGAATGAAATATACACAAGTTGATATATTCATTTAGATACCTTTCCCTTTGTTTCAAAACAATTATTTTTTATAAATTTATTGTGGAGATGATCCCAAAAATTTATAAACTTATGGAAGTCAAATTTAAATAAAATAGATTTTTCTTGTTCTTGCTAGAAGTAGAGGAGGAAATAAAATGAGTTATCTGCAAAGTTAAAACTATACAAGAAGTCTAAATTTATAGTATTTTCATTTATTAAAAGTGATAAAAATACTTTATATTTAGATTTTTCTGTAATATGGAGTGCTAGGTGAAAGCAAGTAGCTTATTCATTGCTATCCTTAGTGCAATGCTCAGTATCTTCCCTACCAACTAGTAAAAATTGCTAAAGATAAATGGAACTCGGTGAAATAACTGCCAAGAAGATTTGTTTAAGAAGAAATAAAATACACTACATGTAATTGCAATTGATGTTTTGTTTAATGATACTTAAAGGAAGCAGAAAGACTTTATAGCTAAACATGAAGATAATCTAAAGCACGAACCTTTAATGTTTTTATACTGTTTTCTTTTGAATATTCAAATAATAAAAAAGAAATACTGAACTCAAAAAACAAAAAAGTGAAAAACTGAAAATTGAAACAATTAAAAATGACATCTTTTCAGGAATGAACTAGATGAATAAAACATAATTTAAATGGTTCACTGAACAAATTATATGGTGATTCACCCAGAATAAAGTGGATGAAACTATTTCTAGAAAAGTTACGTAAAAGTTAATGATCATATTTTTTATATATATATGAGAGTTATGTAAAGTCACAGAAAGAAAAAGGCTTAAACTTTTGTTATAATCTCTCTCTTGAAAAATATTCAAAAAGGAAATCTCTAAAGAAGGTACTATTAATTTGTTTATTTATTTACTAAATTGTTGGTTGTTATTTTATGCCTATCATGAAGCAATTATTGAATAAAATATCTTGCTATTTCATAAAATACACGAACCAGTTATACTTACTTAGCGTATTTCTATAATAATTTTTGTGGGATGTCTAATACTTGCTATTAAAAATACATAATTAATGTCATGCACATGACTTGTAGCAATTAATCCCCTCACCCCATAGCTCTGAGAATATGCTCTCTGGTGTGTGACATTTGGAATGTGTGGTAGAAGCAAATGAGTGTTTGTGTATAGAGTGAGCCTTAATTAATCAACTATTGTTCCATCTCATTCTGTTTCTTTTCATTTCATGGTACACACAAAAGCCAGTCGATTCCTCCTGATGAGTGTAAGAATGTATCTTTATTGTCTACATTCGTGCATATCTACTTACATTAAACTCAAAATTAAAGGAGAAGAGAGTAACATTTAAATAAATACTGATTCCACCTTTAATCTATTGCCTACATATTGTAGTTTACTCCTATTCCGGATTTCGAAATCAGGGAGATAATGTATGGTCCTCAGGTTCAGGTAATATTTGTATCACCATATTCTTAATATGTATAAAATGAGTTTATATCTATTAATAGGAGTGAGTATAATATATTGTATACATGTAAGTAATTGTGATAAATGTGTAAGGATATGACTTAGCAAAATTTAAACACAGAAAAATAAACCAAGAAATGTGTTTTAACAATTAAATAAATTTAATGAACATATATATATACACATCGATTAGCATTTGAAGAAGAAAATTTAAAACAAAATTAGAGAAAAACTCATTTAGACAGATGTGGTCATTTTTTATTTATGCTTGGCTTATACCAATGTTTCCCATCCTGATCCCATACAAAATAGCCACTAAATATCTCTATTAACATAAATGATCTTCATATTATATACAACATTATTATCTATATATATAGTAACATTTATTTATTTTGTTTTTTTATGTTTTTAGTTGCCATGATGGTTTGAAAGACCTTGTTATGTACAATGTGAGTGCAATGAAGGAGGGTTATAAGTTTAAGACACACAATAAAAAAAATGTATAGAGAATATATTTAAAAAAATAATAACATACAAACTTTAGAATAAACAAGTAATGAAAGTGTAGGTGTTGTACATATATGAATGTTGAATTTATATATATATATATATGTTAGGCTTATCTTGTCTCATTCATAATGATCAGATTTTCATAATAAAGATTACATCTCATAAATTTGTCTATTCAAGGTATAAAAGAATTTTTTGTCTTAATTTTATAAATTCTAAATTAAAGCTACTTGGCCCTATATTAAAATAAAAAAAATTAAATTAATACCCATAGCATACAAATAATTGAATGTAAATATAGATGTAGATGACATCAACTTTGTAACTTGTTTTTATAATTCATATAGACAGTATTCTAATGACTTGCTCTCATAATTCATGGTAGTTCCTTAATACATAACTGGGAATTCAAATATCCAATGGAAGCCTTTGAACTAGAGTTTTGAAGTGAGGAGTTAAAAAAAGAGGATTCCTGATGGATCGTTTCAATGTTTATCGATTCAGGTGTAGAGAGGTAGGATAATTCCATGTCAGGTTGACAATTTCTAGCACCATTGATGATGACTTTTCTTCCACGATGCTTCCCTTTGCACATAGCAATGCATAATTATTTTAATCAATACACTTGGACCTCGTTTTATGCGGATTATTTTAATGCGATTTTGAAGTTATGTAATTCATATTTCTTCTTAATATCATTTACATTTCACTATATTTATTAGATATCAAGAAATTTAAATTATTAATAACTTATTTTGACTTGAAATACTTTTTTTCTCAAAAATATAATGTCATATTAGCAGCTAACGTGAATATGATCTGAAGCTGTATTTAGGATCTCAGCTTCTATGTAAATAACCTACTTATACTAATGAGTAAATAATAATAATAGATTTATACATACATATAAAAATATCACAATAAATATTCAAAAATTTTAAACTTTTAAAACGTATTTTGTTAGATATTAACAGAAATAAATATTTTTTTAGATTTTTAAAATAAATAATAATGAAGATTTTATGAACTGAAAATAATCTTTCTAATGATAATCTTTTTGTTTTGATTGCGATCTCATTTTTTTAATATAGAAACAAAACCATTAACACAGCACAAGACTGAAAGTGGCGCTAGTTATACATCACATCACAAATCTGATTTCTTTTCAGTTCACAAATGAATGCATATTGTCAAATAGCGGTAATGATTAAAATATGTATGAAAAATGTAAAATTAAATACTGGAGTTACTAAAAAAAGTTTGTCTTGTATTAATTTTTTTCAAATATTTGAAATTTTTTATTAGTCATACTTTATTTCATTATTTTTTTAATGCAAATTTTAAAGTAATTTTTCCTTGTTGCTTTGTTTTTATGCTGATTTCTGAAAATAACAGAACCTATCCCCCATTTTTCAAGGTAAGTTAAGTTAATTTTTGTGCAATTTCTTTTGTGTGCATTTTCTGAGGAATCTATCTACCGCATAAAATGAGACCCAGGTGTATTTATATTACTTTTTTATGTTTTAAATTGATTGGAGAAACATCAATATTCTTTCTGCTATTACATGTTTTAGATTTAAGTCTGAAAATCTACAGGGAGGGATCAATAATGACTTTAGAGATTTGAATACTTTATTTTGTTTGTAGATTAAGAATTTTCGAACTCTTTGTTTAGATGTTTTAGAGTTAAATGTTTTTCCTTACTTTTTAAAATCCTTATAAAAGATTTCTTCACCAGTATTACAAGTTTGGATTGGTTAATACAAACCTTCAAATTTTTCTTTCAGTTTCTTTGTGCAAGAAGTGGAAGATTTTTTTACTTGGATAAAAGGGCTTTCTTTCCTTCTTCTTGAACAAAAAAGTTTGTTGTCTCTCTATTGCTTGACTTTTGTACTTTTTTGTTGATGTCATATTTGTTACATATTATCATAAACAACTTATTAAAAAACAAAAAAATAATAATAAAAAGAAAAGATAAAATAAACATTTGGTTTTTCTTTACTTTAATATTATATATTAAGTTCATTCATCCATCTGTCACATGTTTTCTTTTATGTTTGTAATCACAATACATTTAATATTAATTATGGTAATGATTAGTTGTCACCTCCATTTGCTCGATTTGGTTTAATCTTTTGTTTAAATTTTATTTATATTTCGCTTTAAGACTTAGGTTGTGATAACTGATTTCTTGGTTTATATGCCCTAACATTAGCTAATTCTATTACTTGATAATAATATCATGGGGCTTGAATTGGGATTGAGCCTCATGGTGTGTACTGGGTATTGGAGGGGTGTTGGAGGCATCCATCACAATATATATAGTGTCATATTTAGAAGTTGCAAATATAATCAAATAAAGATAATATAGAAATCTATATAAATAGTCAAAATTTTTAATTATAACTGCTGTATTTCATCAAATTTATACAGAATTATTTCAAATACAAAAACATTGTATTATAATAAATCATTTTTTTCTACTCTAGCTGAGTGTTTAATATGCACTTTTGAAGACCAGTTTGCATGGAATGTAGCATGAATACTATCATTTTCTGTTCCCTCTTTTAAATTAAATCTTATATTTATTTATCTATGTTTATGAGAAAAAAATTTAATGCTTGTCGAAAATATGAAGTGCTTGGATAAAATGTATACAAGTTACAGGAGATAATTCTTGCATTATATAATCTTTTTTTTTAACCTGAATTTGTTTTTAATGCTTGTATCGCCATACATGTCTGCTATTCTATTTTTGATTACTCTTTTAATATTTAACATATAAGCTAAACATTTTTTTCACTGTGAGATTGAAAGTCGACTTCTAATATTATTTATGTCAGTAGCATTAAGACCATATGCAAGTTTAGAATTAGTTAAATATTTATTTCAAATTACATGGGGGGAAAATAATTTTAAATTATCTTTATATTATTATGTTGAAACTTTATAAATAGTTATTGCATTCATCTTGCCAGGAGTCAATGCTCTCAGTATACAAAAAAAGTATTTTTTCATTTAGCATTTCATTATCCTCTTCAGTATAACATTATTGAGAACATTTACATACCATTATATATTGTGACATCTAGATTATTTAAATAAATTCCCCTCCCATTCTATTTTTCTCTCTTTTCATTTAACTATTGTGTACATCATGCAGCAATGAAAATAAGAATAATAAATATTTTGTATTTATAACCATACCAACAAGCTAAAAGTAATAGTTTTTGTCTATTTATAGTTAACATTATTATTTTTTATTAATATAGATTTGTATAAAATTTATAAATCTTTTTATGGATTTGTTAATATAGATATTTCTTTAATCTTCAGAATGTAGAACTGTATTAGTTTTCCATCAGTCAACTATGATAAAAAAATATAGTTATGTCACTGAATGCAAACAGCATTTAGTATTATGCTGTAAATAGTTTGGAATCAGTTATTTATATATGCTTTTCTGGGGTTAGTGCAATTGTAAAATTATAAATTCGAGAATTTATAAAATGTGGATTCCAATCTCCCAAATTCATATGACTTCATAAACAGCAAACTATTCCACTGAGCTTTTGTTGTTTTATTTACTAATATTCGTAAATAAATATGAAAATAAAAGTAGTAATTTAAACTTTTTTTTTTATATGAATAAGACAATTATCTTAGATTACTAAATCAAAATGATAGTCAAAAGTTTGGAATTCTTTTATGTGATTTTTTAAAATCTATTTTAAAAGTAATAATAAAATGAAAAAAATATGTAATTAAAATTATGGTATAAACTTATTAATTTTATTTTTCTATATGATTTAGAACTGTAGCAGTATGATGGACTCTGAAGATCAAGATTTATTTATGGGACCTGCTCCTGCTTTGTCACTTCCTGATGTTCATACTTCTGATGAACTAAGCAATTAACCTTTTACTTATTTTTTTATTATTATTATTAAACTTAGTTTTTAAAATGTTACAATATTACTGTATATGTGTGTATGCATAATAAAAGTTTTAATTAGCAAAAATTTAAGAGTATATACAATAATATAGTTTGAATACTATATCTTGGTGCAAATGATAGCATGGGAGAGGAGGTAAGCAATTATTATTGACTTTTTTAATCAGTATTCTTATCTAATATATATATACAATTAAAGTTGTAATTTTTTTAAAATGTCTGAAGATTTATATTTCGCCAACAAAACACATAACTTTAAGTAATAAATCTATTTCTACTATTACAATTGTGCTACCTTGTGCAAGCTTGAGAAATCAATACATGCATGGTGTTAGAGGTCAATAAATATCTATCTAATGCTATCATATTTATACCCCCAGACTAATTTTTACCTTACAGCTTTCATCACGCAGGAATTTGGGATCTGGATCTAATGCATCTGGATTTTAGGGATTTAGTATATATTTATTCTCTTTTTACTACAAGCTAAAGTGGTAGAATTAGAGGAGGGAAACTAAATCTGTTATTTAAAAAGTGTACACTTCTATACTTTAAAAAAAAAGTAAATACATATATATATACTTTTTCCTCAAAAGGCAATAGATTATTGAGACCAAGTAATAACATTTGATCCTTCTCGTTGTTTGATTTCATCCTGTTGATGCTACTAACTTAACATTAGTTACACCATAAACTTTAAAAAGCCCTTATTCCATTGAGATATACAGATATAGTATTACACAAGAGTCTTTTCAGTAAAATAAATAAGCAGATATCTAATAATTTATATATCAATGGGTTCTAGTAAACTATTAACTGTGCAGCCTTTGGTGGCGCTGTTTCTAGTTAAAAAACAGAGCATTATAACATTACCGGGCGCTAGATTTTTTTTATCTAATAGATCGTATTTTAACATACGGCTGTAATAGTTTTTTTTTAACATTTAATATATTGTTGTTGTTTGTTTTGGACATAATTATTTATTTTTTTTAATATTTAATATATTGTTGTTGTTTGTTTTGGACATAATTATTTTTTTTGTTTTCATTTGATAAATTTAAAACTATAAAGGAGACTTTGACCTTTTTTTTTGGATCTCAAAAGTACATAATTTTTGACATACGCCTTTATTTGGGGGGGGGGGGGGATTTCCATTCTAAATCTACTGTTTCTTTTTTACATACGTCTTTTATTTTTTGGTTTTGGATTCGATACATTTCAAAGTAATAAGGGACAGTTTTAACTTTTTCAATAAAACTTCCGGTATTTTTATTCTTTTTTAACAACAAAAATTAAACTCGGGTTCATTTTTAAAATCTACTTAATGTGCTGTTTATTGATTTAAAACAACAACAACAAAAAAATTCTTTTTGCTTCTAAACGGAACGAATAGGTATGTCAAAATAAGTATTTTTTTTTAAAAATCAATCAATCAAGAGATGTCCAACAAACTATGCCGCCCCTTTTTAACACTGTCATTCTGGGTGTTAATTACATGATTTACAGATAAAAATAATCGCAAACAATACACAAATTCTTTCCAGAAAATAAATTTATTAACCACATATGACTGAACTAAATCAACTGTAACGAATGGCAGGATGTTTTGGGCTTGAAAAAATGCAACTGCCTCACTTTCTCTATTTGGGACGTCCCACAAATATAATAACGTGGTAGACATTTTGTTCTTCTTTTTCAACTCTCGTCTGAGTCACGACAGAAACGGTATTTTTCCGCAAACAACTCCAATCGTCTGCCAGAGAGCTTGAGAAATTTTACTTTGTCTTTTTTGACCCCCAAAAAAGCCAAAATTAGCCAAAAAAAAAAATTTTGACAAATATCAATAATGCGCTGAAAATTACTAGTACGCAAAAATCTTTCAGTTGGGAAATACAGAAAATCATAAACATCAACAAATAAACACTTGAAAAAGAAGACAATGCTCACACTCTCATCTTAAATTCTAGCGATGATACAAATTCTGTCAATATGCATAGGAATTCAACCCGCAATGAAATCAACGGCAAACTATACGATCATAGTATTGTTAGTAGACGTAGTGTTATTGATACGCGGAAGTAATTGGCCATGTATTATAACCACTACATACGATCTACTCATATATTAATGAGCACTCGTTTATTAGCCGTAGGTTCGGCCGCAAAAGCGGTATCATTCTGTGTTTTTACACAGAAACAGCGCCAACACAGGCTGCACAGTGAATAGTTTACTAGTACCTATCAATGTTATTAGTAATAGTAGCAATAGTAGAAGTGGTAGTATTAGTATTAATCAAATAGTAGTAGTGATTTTAGTAGTAGTATTAATATAGTATTAGTAGTCAACATCAACTCCAGGTATGCATATAAATAGCCTTTGTATGATTTACAAGAATTTTGCTGTTGAAGTGACCATTATCAAACAGTTTTATCATATATCATTGTTGCTCTATATAGATATTAATAATATGCCATAACAAATGGAAAAAACACTGCACAATAAAAGACACTCTCCGAAAACCTTATTAAAGAAATTGTAAGATTTCATTATAAAACCCAATGCATATATAATCAGTATATGACAAACACTATAAGCTACAAGGGCACATGGCTAAATAATCATATGTAAATAACATCACCTCAGCTAATATTTAAATTTAATCAATAGAATGTCAGCAATCTGTTGTTAAGATAACATTCAGATAACAAATGTAAATCACATTTCTAAGATCTTTAATAAATCTTGAGTAATAGCAGTTGACTTAAACAGATTGAGATTAAAGCTACCTGAAAGTTTCAAATAAATTTCATTTAGCAGACAGGATAAATTATTTGAGGATCTCTATTTGTTTAATTCAGTTGCTATTACTCAAGGTGTATTTAAGATCTTAGACCTTATTAATAAGTGGGTTTCCACGTATTATCTGGGTATTTCCTTGAAGGCAGTTGCTAATATTCTATTGGTTTAAATTTAAGCATGGACTGGGATAATGTGATTTAAATATAGTAATTAGGTATGTGCATTTACAGTTTATTAATATTCAAAGCATAGAAATAATTAATTTGAAAGGTTGTAAAATGATTATTTATTAATCTTTTTACAAATAATTTATCCTCACCTATTTAAAGTATTTTATTGTAAACTTCTAGGAAATTTTAATCTCATTCTGTTTAAGGCAATTGCTGTCACTCAAGTTATATTTAAGATCTTAAAAAGTGGATTTCCATTTATTATCTGAGTGCTGCCTTTTCAATAGATAGCTAATATTCTATTAGTGAAATTTAAACATTGGCTAAAGTGATATAATTTATAATAAATTATTTCAAACTAACTAAAACAACATCAAATAATAATAAATAAAAGATTTAGGGATATGAAATTGATTCAATTTTTTTTAAAAACATGTTCAATATATATATATATATTAATAATACTTATTCAATAGGTAAGTGTTTAGGTCTGACAAATAAAATATCAATAACTACAATGATAGGTAAATGGAAATATGAAAAAGTGTCCATTGCATGTCAAAGGCTATAACAATCCTTCATAAAGAAACAGAAGAAGAAAGCAATATTCATTAGTTAGATCAATAACAGTCAAAATATTAGAAGTTGGAGAGGCTTTCCATTTTTGTTTTGTTGTGTAATTAAAAATTGTTATATAGTTCTTCCATCAATGATAATGAATTTTATATGAAAATGTACATTTCTCTATTTGCAATTATCAACTATTCATAATCATTATGTCAAGAGTTGTAAATGAAAGATTTTCAGTTTTTATAGTGTTCTGCATTAAAATCTGGTAGAAAAAAAGTACATTCATCCACAACCAGTAGATATATGATCTATGGCAACTGAAGTTCAGAGAACATTAGAGATAGTGTTGTAGTGGTCAAAACATGTTGATCCATCTAATATGAGCTGGAACTCACAAAATGTACTTCAAAGCCAATCAATCCTGAGATTTAGGTCAGGGACCAACCTGAATTTGAACCCACTCCATAAGCCCCAGATCAAACATCTAATATATAATGATGGCATATGAGAATTTATTTTAAATCTGGCCCACTAGCAGAGCTGAGAAGACAATGAGACTCATTTACTTAACATAGGCATACATATGGTTATATGTGTGGAAGTGGAGAAAAAGGAATTTGAACTACTCAAACAATTTAGACAATAACAAATCGTTTAATATAACGACAAATTATATACATTATGAATTAACTGCATACATTAGTAGGTGCATGAATGAACAAGCAGTCTACCAAATGGTAGATAATTACATATCATGCTATTATTTCTCATATGCTCTTTTATTAATTAAACAACATATACTATACATAAAACACATCTTTGGTGAGTCAAATATTAAGATGCCAATCAATTATTAAAAAGATTACATAAAATTGTTATTAACGTTTTAATTTACAGTTCTGAAACATGGTGACTAACATTATTTCGGGGAGCATTCCGAGATCCATTATATATATATATAAGAAAATTATTTACACGCCATTACGGTCGTGAAAATAAATAAAACACATTTGAAAATTACATTTAATTTTATGACAAAATATTTATTGAAAAAAAAAAACATTTAAAAGGCATAACGCTTGATTTTCCCCAAGGCAGATATTCTTAAATACAGAAATATTAAATTACGATGGCGGGTTTGTATAAGACTGAAATAACATTAATTAATAAAATTAGTAATGCTCAGCATTTTATATATATATATTTAATCAGAACACAATTTTAATATAACATCAAAACTAGGTCATGAAGCAAAAGAAATAATATGAAGAAGTTTGCGGTACTGACATCAGCAAAGAAATAACAGGAAAAGATCATGCTTCTGGATGAAAATGAAGTCTAAGACCCCCTTCTGGACAGTGCTTAGAGAAATGTGGATAAGGCATGCCATGGACATCACGAATGTGCAGAGGCCTTTTATATACAAAGTGGTCCTGGGAAGGTCAATTATCCATAGGACAAGGTGTGAGAAGAAATCTATGGGTTCAATCTTGTCGTAATCCCCAGATTAGAAGCATGTAATATATATATATTCACAAAGATGTGCTGAATGTCAGTAATGCAGTATGGAAAAATGTTACTAATGACATTGAGTATGATTTACTGCTTTAAAATAAATGACCCTTGTTTGAATGCCATCATTATATAACTAATATGCTATGCCACCAGGATATATATAGGGAGATTTAGATTTCATTTAATAAAATATACATTAAGATTTGACCCCCTCCTTTTCTGCTATTTAAAATAATTCAATCCCACCATCATGGATTTTACAACAACTGAATATTTAAGCTTATGATATTTTAAGAGTATGGAAAAAGAAAATAACTAGCGGTTATATATAGTGTAACGGGCACATACGCCATTATATTACTTTTTTTTATTAAACATGAAAAATAACAGTTCACAAATAAAAAAAAATTTTTTAAGAATTAAAAATTGAAAATTAAAAATCATCTAAACTCTAATATATAAAATCACACAGGTGAAAAATTATTAAACGAAAACTTTATTTAAAAAAAAAGTCTATTTTAAAACTAAATTTTCAGTAAAGATTTAAAGATATATCTAAGTTTGTACAATAAATTAATTAATGTTATTGTAAAATGGAAATGATTATTTTAATTAGTCCAAGTAAGATAGCCCTTGGGCATTTCAAAATGTATAAGGTCAGATAGGAGAAAAAACAAACAATAGAAACTAATAGCCAATAAAAGAAATCCCTCAGGAATTGGACCTCAATGAAAAGGTCATCATCATCATGAAGTAATGTTGAGTTAATCCACAAAATTAATATAAAAAGAAAAAGTTTGGAAATAAAGTTTAGTGAAGAAAGCTGGGAGAGAAGATAGAGATGTGACAGCAGAGGTGTGCTATATGTGTTGCAGGAGAAGGGATTGAAAAAACCTACTCTTCAATCCCTTCAGTTTTGCTTGAAAAAAAAAGAAGGAAAGATAAATGACCAATCGTTTTCTTATACTATGCACCACAGGACATCGGGGGAATTAACGCTGGATCCCAAACTGCAAATAACTGATAAAGATAAACTTTTTTAAACCGTAAGAACTTCATGAACTCTAATAAGCTTTAACTATAATTCTAAAACTTCAGTATATGAAAAGAATAAGAACTTTAAATTCTAAAATTTGTTCCCTATTTTATAGAAATAGAATCCTATCTGACTAACTTAATTTATTAATAAGTAATTTTATTTGATGTATTTCTTTTTTAAAATCATTTCCATTTTTTTTGTTCTTTTAAGTTTTTATTATAATTTTTGTTTTTCGTTAAACTAAACTAAATAAATGCTAAACTTAAGTTGGGCATGAATGGCTGCATAGATTCGTAAAGTTAGGTTAGTTTAAGGGAGGGTAATCTTAGGTTTTTTGTTTCGTAGTTAGATTAGGTCAATGGATTGGATATATTGGTGTAATTAGTAAATGTAGTATGAGGTCTGTTACAGGCAGGATCGCATTATAGGCTGCACATCTCTTTTTTGCCTATGGAATGGGATAGAAAGATGGAAAACGCAGTCCCTTCCTATGAAGTTTTTTTTATTGCTCTTCTCGTCAGACAGATGTAATATTCCTGTCTGTACGAGAGTCAATGTCTTCTAACCATGCTGTTCAGGTATACATTCCTGACAGTATAATATTGGTGCTGTCATATTTCATGCTGCATCAAATACATCGGATGGATTGGCATTGGTTTGACTGCAAACTTTTGGCCTAAGGTTAAATCAGAGATAGAATTTTTTTTTTCAAATGCAATCTATGTAGTCTATTCATACTCAACACTTAAATAAAATATTAAACTCATCTGTGCGAACTTATAAAAGTTAAAACGTAAATTAAATTCAAAAATCCAAGTTAAAATGTAAGTTAAATTTTAAAGTAAAAGTGATATAAAAATGATTAAAATTTTATATGATTGCATTTAACAAATGTTTGTGTGTTATTACTGGCAGTGGCTTCTATTATTTTTTTTTATATTGAAAATATTTTTGGATAAGAATTATAAAATATAAATCTCTGCATCTCTATGAGCTAGTGGCTTGGGCTGACGGTCTGAATAAAATATATAAAAAAATTTTTTCTTAACTGCACTTATCTGCCTACTATATAAATTTTCTAGATCCTAATGATCTAGTGGCGCCCTGTACGCCAGATACGGTAAGACTCCCTATTCTTTCGGACCATTATAATAGAAAACAATAAGTCACTCAGAATTAAATAAATATTTTAAACGATTTCAGAGCATTAATTAGCTTGAGTTTATCCTGGGTGGAATCCAGAGTTAAACAAATAAATTTTTATACTAAAACATTAACAAAAAAGTGTTGACTCATAAAAACAATCTGGTGAGTGTATTAATTAATAATGCATTATGTTTTAAGGGGATGTTAATCTTAATTCATGGAGGTTTACTTAAAAGAGAAAAAAAAGATTTTAAGAAATTTAGCTTGTCAGGTTGCTTAAGATTGGCATATTAATAATAAAAGCATACATATAAAATCAAATAATAAATAACTATAAATAAATGACCGCATCAAAGGTAAAGAAAGTTAGAGCATATGAGGTGGGATTAAATATTTAAAAAAATCATTTGAGAGCAATTTATATATTAATTAAAAAGAGATAAAATTGAACAATACATTAGGAGAAATCTTGATAGGATTTGAAATTAGTTAGACTAGCTTCAATTGTGGCATAAACTTGAATTACCTTGCATGTTTCTTATTTAAAAAAAGTCAGATTCATGCTTCAGTGATTCAAGGCTTATGTAACAAGCTTTTCTTCAGCATTCCAAAGTTCTCAAGTCAGGCCGTTACTTCATTCTATAGGAGCATGATAGTACAGTAGCAGCAAATGACCTTCACGGAATGGGCTTACTATTCGATCATCTTTAATTTTCAAAGTAGTGTGAAGTGTGTTAACTGCACAGTTTTCTCAATAATAGCTAATCTCATGATCAAAATCAGCCCATTTTATATTCCTGTTTATGTATTTGATGAATGCTTTTAATTTCTTATCTCTAGCCTAAATGTAATCTTTAATCCAACAGAAATTTTAAGTTTTCTTTGTTGATTGTTTTTGAAAGATGCAATCATTTGATAACATTCCAAAATATATTCAAATCTATTTCCAGATTGGAAATAGATTTGACAAAAATGTTGATACAAAAATAAAATTATTAATCCCCATTTTATTTTAAGTAAAAACTTAATTAAAAATTCCTTCCCAAGATTAAAACAATATTATATTTCCAACCCTTTAATTATTTTTGGACAATTAACGGTTGCATCTTCTATCTTGGATTTTATAAAAATATACAGTTTAATAGGAAAAACAATTTAAAAAGAAAAAATTAAAAAATGGCATACAATAAAATATTTTTAAAAAATCAATATTTTGATAGTATTTTTGCTTCTATAATATATATATATCTGAGCCACACCTATGCATTTTTAATGTGAAGAAAAGAATAAAAAAGAGTAATAATTAATATTGAAAAGTCAATCTTTATAAGTTTAGGTGCGCATCTCAAAAATATACATAATATATATATATGACTAAAGGAGCAGGATGGTATATAGGGTTTAAACACAGGTTAGTAGATAGGACAATGAAGCTCAATCTTAAAAACTAAGATTGACTGCTTCATTCTTTCTCACATGAAATGAAAAACAAAAATAGAGAAAAAATGTCTTGATTGGAGTTTTCAGGTGACTACCAAAAGAAACAATGGAAAAAAAATCAATTTTAGTTTTTATGTACATTTCATTTTTTTGTGCTGAATTATTTATTCTCTGATATTTTCCCTTTTTAAAAAAAATCATCTGCCTAACCAATCACTGCTCCCCCACTTTCTATATATCTGCCCAACTATAGCTTTTGCAAATAATGCTTCAGAGCTGCAGGAAATGTTGCAGGAGTTAGCAGATGAAAGTAGAAAAGTAGGACTAAAGATAAATGTTAAAAAGACTAAAGTAATGTTTAATCAATTTGCTCAAAATATGAAAATAAAGATTGATTATGAAGAATTAGAAATTAACAGTTACAAATACCTTGGTCAGATTATTAATACAGATGGAAACATAATGGAGGAAATTAATCATAGAATTAAACTTGGTTGGAGTGCTTTTGGTAGAAATAACTTGATACTAAAAGGAAATATGCCTATGTGTTTGAAAAGGATGGTTTTTAACAAATGTGTTTTACCAGTTCTTACTTATGGATCTGAGACTTGGACACTTAATAGAAGAGCAATACAGAGACTTCAGACCACTCAAAGGAGTATGGAGAGATGTATGTTGGAAGTAACAAGAAGAGATCGAAAACGCAATGTATGGGTAAGACAACAAACAGGTGTTACTGACCTTATTGAAAAAATTAAAAGATTGAAATGGAGTTGGGCTGGACATATTGCTAGAAGAGATGATAATAGATGGACAATTGAAATTTTAAACTGGATTCTAAGAGATTGTAAAAGACCCAGAAAGAGACCACATGTGAGATGGATGGATGAAATAAGAAAATGTGCAGGGGTGTTGTGGAGAAGAGAAGCTAAAGATCGGAGAAGATGGATTAAACTTGGAGAAACCATTTTGCAGTGGATTGATAATGGTTGATGATGATAGTTTTGCCAAAAATTTATCTTTTGCTTGCTGAAAAGAAAAAATTGTTTATTTAAGATTTTATACTATTTTATCCCTACTATATAACTTTACCTTTTGCTTGCTGGAAAAAAATTGTTTATTTAAGATTTTATTTAACATTTTATCCATACTATACTAATCTAGCCATTTCTCCTTTTGGTTTCTCTCGGTTGCACCCCTGCATCTGAAAAAGAAAACTCGTAGTCTGGTTATTACATGTTTAAAATTTTACATTATAGCATTAAATCAAAAAAAATTGCTATCAATAATTTTTATCTGAGTTCAAATCTTCCACTTCCAATGTTTTTATTTGTGGATTGCACTACTGGTTGGCAAAATTTCTTTTTATAAGGGCACCAGCCAGTACAGAGTAATCAATGATTTACAATTTATTTACACATTTTCCATATATGTCTGAATAACAAAAAAACTATATATGACTCAGGTATGTGGGTTTATAAATTGGAGCCCCATGTTGGGCACCAAATCTGGAGGAAAAACCCACTGTACCAGTCAAAGATATATGTTCTTCCAACAAGATTTTGAATCTAAGCAAAATTACCTCAAATCCAATCATGCCTGAGATACACAGGACAGGTGCAATCATGAATTCTAACCTACTTGCCCATTCCCTAAATCTATAACACTATGGACAACACCTATTGTGATACTACATGAATTCATTCATTCCCAGCCTGGTGCTATGTTTTGCATGAAAACTCAACTGATGATGATGATGAGAAATTGAGTAAACCTGGGATATAAGTTAAAACATACATAAATATATTAATGAGATTCGAACAACTGGATTAAGTTTAAAAATATGAATATTTATTTTGACAAAATTCAAGATGATTATATATATATGATTAACTTCACACATTTTAAACTTTATTTTGGTTACAAATATTTGACAATCTTGATTCAATTATTTTATTTTAACAGATATCAATTTAATGCGGCATTACAATACTGAACATATATTTGGAAATTGGATTTTATTTATGGTTACAAAAACATTTATATGGGTGGTTGGTGGACATTTTATACATTTAGAAAACATCTAAAGATACAATAATAGAGTTTTGCTATTTATACAAATTCATAGGATACCCTTGGTCTTCTGATACATAACTTTGTTTTCATTTATAGCATTTATTTATGACAATTAAATAAGGATACATGATGATCTGTAAGCATACTAAAAACATTTATTCTACATTTTTGACATTTAACAATCACATTGCGAAACTCTATAAATATGGGAATGGCTTATTTCAATAAAGGGGAAAGCAGTTTCATGAGAGGTTGAATCTAAAACTCCAACAAAAAATATTTAAAGAGGAAAATGTTTCATTATTACACATCATTATGGTTTATTTTGTTAAACAAGCTAGAAAACAAAATATAAGAAAGTGCGGTACTAGCATCATGTCAATGAAAGAGAAATGGCAACTTTGGTTGAAAAAATGTCTAATTCTATTTGAATGTGGTATACCAGCTTTTTGGCTGAGCAGTACTGAAAGCAAGAAATAAGGAAGTTGTTATGGATCCGGATTTGGTAAGTCCATGCAGAGCTTCAACTACACTAACTGGCTTGTTTCAGGGAGTAGACTTGTACCCCTGTTATGAACAAGAACACTGAAAAAGGACAGAAGGCTTCAAATCTTCTGGAATGAGGTACAGACGGATCTGAGAAGTATATAAATATATACTTTGAGGAGAAGAATGACAAACGAAGATGATCAGGACTCCCCAGAATGAGGTACGGGTGAATCAGATCAAAGCCCTATGTGACTTATTGATAATTTCTGACATGCTAGCAATGCTATTATAAGAATATAAAATCATTAGATTTAAATACTAAAATGAAGCTCTAAGTGGTTTAACAAATATGTTAAAATAATGACCCATATAAGATAAAGTCATTAATCAGAAGTTAAAACTATAAAAATTAAGTGTGCATTGCTCCCCCTTCTTGAATCAATACTATTTTGTTTAACATATAAAAAAAACTAAAATTTGCGCACTTAAAAGTGCAAATAAAATAGTATTTGGCCCACCAACCTTTTGGTGATAATGATCAATAAAGAAATTCATAAAATTAACGGACACCAATATCCACCCCAGATTGAAAAAGTATTTATATATTTTGTATATATTTACAATAAAATAAAAACATTCATTTAACAGACAAATTCAATCTTATGAGCTATTTAGAAATAAATAAGAACTCATTAATCCCCCCCCCTTCTATTCCACGGTGAGATATAGAAGAAGTTCGTAAGACTGGGTTTGATTGGTATTTACAAATAAAATTAAGTGAAAATATTAAAAATAAATTATAACCACTAAATTATAATAATAATAAGCATGAGTTGGATGAAAAGTTTTACAGTGATATTAATTTAGATTGTAGAGAATCGACACAAACAAAATAATTATTAATTTAACATACCAATTAGTGAGTTAAAAAGAGATTCAAAATAAAGAGAACATTAATTTTAAAGAGTTAGAATTCAGATAATGTGATTATAATGACTTTGGTCTTGTTATATCATGTATCTATGGAATGAAGTCCTGATGAATCTTATGTGGAAGGCAAATTCTGCTTGTTCTAAAAGCATGTTTCTTAGCCTCGGCAGTTCTCTGATGGTATGGGCACCCTCGATCGGTAAGAGTTACATCTGCAGAGCGAAGAGTTGGGGGAAGGCAGCTTAGGCCCCTCTTTAAAAATCAAACAGATATGAAGTCGGTTAGTGACTATTAACCAAACTCCTCCACAATAGATTTTCAGCCCTATTTATACAAGTTTTGAGTTATTCAAAGAATGTTTTTAATTAAACTTCTTAACTCAAATGGAAACCTGAATTTACAGAAATATTTCCTCTATTGTTATTGGAGATGCAATCGCTAGATAACTCCAAAAATAAATTCAAATCAATTTCCAGATTGGAAATAGATTTGATAAAAATGTTAAGAGCTAACTTAAAATCAGTTAGCTTTGTTTTAGATTTTACTTTCATTAACTTTGATTTAAAAATTCCTTTTAAAACCATGAAAGTAATGTTCCCGCCCCTTTAATTATTCTTGTACAGTTAACAGTTGCATCTTCCATATTGAATTTTGATGTAAACTACTTGCCCATTCTGGTATATAACTTAATACGCATTTTGAAATCTAAAAAACACAGTTGACACATCCAACTGATAAATTTTATAAATATTGAATAAAAGTACTTTAAATTCATATTTTAGAAATTATAAGCTAGTAAAAATGATATGCTTTATTTTATTAGGGATTTTTTAAAAAAAAAATTTACATAAAATATATGAAATATGACAGCGCAATGGTTTGGACGATCTGAAGATCATCCAAAAGATGCAGAAGGCTGATCAAAACAAGCTTATAATTTTCAAATACTAAAAGATTATATTATATGCCCATCTGAAATACAGCATATTATTTTTATTAGCTTATAATTTCTCAAATATGAATTTAAGGGTTTTTTATTCAATATTTGTCATTTATTGGTTGGATGTGTCAGTGGTGATTTAGCTGATCCTTAGATTTCAAAATGACCATAAGTGCAAAGTAAATCCACACCAAACAAGGATTAATATAAAGATCTCTAACAATACATTTTAAGAGTTTATATATTCTTTTGAAATGTCTTGGGGAAACTTTTAACTATCACAAGATGATTTAACTTTGATAATTTGTAATATTTTGATCATTTCGTGCTAATCAAGTTAAAATTGTAATCCTTTGGTTGAGATTATATTCATGGTTCCATTTGGCTTAAAAGAGTTTTAATCCACTGGTTATAGCAATGCTGGATATCCAAAGGTGTAGATATGATTTTGCAAATTTGACAAAGAAATTTTAATATTCCATAGGTTTGAGTGATTTGATGACTTTAGCTATCATCATCAAATATCAATCCACTGCAGAATGAAAGTCTCTCAAAGTTCAATCCATCTCCAATCTTTAGCTTCTCTTCTCCACATCACCCCTGCACACTTTCTTATTTCATCCATCCATCTCACATGTGGTCTCTCTTTCTGGGTCTTTTACAGTCTTTTGGAATCCAGTTTGATATTTCAATTGTCCATCTATTATCAATTCTTTTAGCAATACATCCAGCCCAACTCCACTTCAATCTTTTAATTTTTTCAATGAGATCAGTAACACCTGTTTACATTGCATTTTCAATCTACTCCCAACATGCATCTCTCCATACTTCTTTGAGTAGTCTGAAGTCCCTGTATTGCTCTTCTATTAAGTATCCAAGTCTCAGATCCATAAAAAACCCTCTTCAAACACATAGGCATATTTCCTTTTAGTATCAAGTTATTTCTACCAAAAGCACTCCAACCAAGTTTAATTCTATGATTAATTTAATCCATTATGTTTCCATCTGCATTAATAATTTGACTAAAATATTTGTAACTGTTAACTTTTTCTAATTCAGCATAATCAATCTTTATTTTCGTATTTTGAGCAAATTGATTAAACATTACTTTAGTCTTTTTAATATTTATCTTTAGACATTTCCTGCAGCTCTGAAGCATTATTTGCAAAAACAAAATCTAAATGACTTAAATAATCTCCATTTACTTTCATTCCTTTAGTTTCCCATTTTAATCCACAAAATACTTCTTGCAGCACTGCTGTAAAAAGTTTTGGAGAAATGGACTCACCTTGTCTTACACCCTTATCAATGTTGACTTTCCCAGTATGATTATGTAATCTAATTGTTGCTGTTGCATTTTTATAAATATTTTTTAAAATATGACAATATCCTGGTTCTATATCTTGATGATCCAATGCTTTAATCACTGAAGAAATGTGTATAGAATCAAATACTTTTTCATAATCTACAAATCCAAAACATAATGGCAACTCATACTTTTTTCAATACCTGGATGTGATCTACTGTATTAAAACCACTTTTAAATCCAGCTTGTTCTCTTGGTTGGTGGACATCCAATGTTCTCTGTAGACAAGTTGTAATTATCTTGGTAAAAATTTTGTATAAAACTGATAAAAGGCTGATAGGTCTGTAATTTCTAATATCTTCTTTATCACCTTTTTTAAATATTAATATTATTATTGCATTCTTCCAATCAACTGGTACATCTTTATCATTTAGATATTTGGTATATAACTTTGCTAAAAAAAATTCTATTTCTTCACCTGCTTCTTTTAATATATCAATTATAATTCCTTCATTACCTGGAACCTTTCCTTTCTTCATACATTTAATTGCATGTCTCACTTCTTCATTTAAAATTCTGGGCAATTCAGAAGATGTAATAGATGTTCTTTATTACTATATAATTCTTGATAAAAGTTACCCATTTCATGATGTCATCTCTCTTTTTAGTAATAATTTCATCTTTTTTTCTTATTGCGGATATAAATTTCCTGCCAATACTAAAATGTTTTACATTCTTGAGACTTTTATTTTCTTCTACAACTTTTCTTTAGCTATAGTTCAGGTTATTTACTAGATTATGAGACCAAGTAAAATATAAGTAATCCACTGGTTTGAATTAACTAGACTTCTTTGTAGTTTTAAGCAGTTCTCATGAATTCATATTTACACAATATGATAATCCCTGAGTTTCTATGATGATCTTAAAAATAGGTCATCCCTTGGGAGATAGTCGATATCATTTTAGTAAGTTATTTTAATTTTAAAGAAGAGACAAACAATTACAGAAATGTACTTAACATATAATAGAAATCCATAAGCAATTTCAATTAATGACTCAAAATATTAAATTTATTCCCTTTTAAAATAGTATTTGATGGTGGTAGCTGTTAATGTTTAAATTTCTCCCTTTGGATTGATGAGAAGAATATTTTGCCAAGCTAGGCATAATGCCTAGTAGATTTCTCTACCATATTGAAGAAGGTTAACAAAATGGCTAAATTTAGGTTTAAATTTGGTAAAGTCCTCAACACAGTGAAATTTAAAAAAGATTTCATATTTGATGGGTGATTATATTTATAGCTTACTATTGTGTGGTCTGTGACATCAAATATCACCCCTGTATGGGAAAAATCTGTTCCATTGCTAGGATAACTATAGAATCAGGTGAGTTTCAAAGTTTGATGAGTTTAAAAGCACTAAATTTCAAGACAAAATATTAAAATGATTTAAAAAATTTTAATATTAAATATAAAATTATATTGATTGTTCGCAAATAAAATACACAATGTTTATTTTCTAACTAAATGGTTTATAACATTAGAATATTAAATAAAATAATTTATTTTATTAAATTTTAATGTTCTCAATTTTAAATTGATAAACTTATTAAAATAACCTATTAGTTAAACAGTAATAATAAATTCAAATATTCTATTATTCGAATCGATTTCATTTTGAAGATATAACTTTCATGCACACACACAAATATCCATTTAAACATAATGTTAACATTTACTATTCTGACTAGATATAGTACTGATTATCTAGCTTTTGTATTAAATTATTATTGTATTATCATTTTAAACTGTTATTTTTCTTGCAGTTAGGCTTGTATGTATTTTATCTTGTGTATTTTCCTTCTAATATTGTTTTTGAATCTGTTTTTGTTCAGACTAAGGGAAACCTTGATATTTATATGTTTTTTTTTGGAATGCTATAATTGGTAATGTTTTGTATTTTACTCAATCTATTATAATGTAGTATTGGAAGAGACTGAATTTCAATCCGATTCTATTATTGATCATAATAAAAATGATAATATAGATTGCTATAGTTCATTTGATAAGAAAAGAGAGTCAATTTTTTTTTTTTTATAGTTAATGGTGATGTACATTAATTCAGATGTGAAAATATATATATATAAAGAAAATATCTATGTTAACATTAATTGGAAAACTATGCAAAGAATTATTAACTTATATTGATATCTATAATCCTATATAACTTCGTACCACTAGACTATAATTGCTTAATGATGACTAAAAAAATTGTTCCATTTTTAGATTGTCTATAAAGATGCATATGCATAAGCTGCCATAAATCAGTGTCATTTAAATTAATCAGGTTGTAATATAAATATATGTAAAATAATAAATAGTAATACATATAAATATATGGAAATAACCCAATCTGTAATCATAATGCCAAAAATATTTTGTGTTCAATCATTGTACTATGTAAAAGATTGTCTAAACACTAGACAGGATAAATGCATTTCAAGATAACATCCTTTATGTTACCTAGATTATTATTAATCCTTCACATAAATATAGGATTTTTAAATTATATTAATGTTAATTTAACCAATTTAATATAAAAGTATCAATTATAATTATGTACGAGATGGTTCCTTCAATACAGCATTGGGTAGTAAGATTATTTTATGGCAAAGTATGTCTTTTAAAAAAAATACTTGGATTATTATTTTAAAAAAAGTTTGTATTATTTAATATTATATATATTTAAACTTAGAATATTAAAGTTAATTGAACTTATAAATCAGATCTTCTGCCCATTATATATCTAATATCATAATTGGATGTCTACATCAGCCAATCCAAAAATGAATTAAAATATGGTAACCATTTTAAAGATCTGATATGAGAAAAGTGAGGTATGTTTATAGAATTCATATATTCTATCATAAGCATTTTACCCACTCATAAAGAAAGGATTATTTTGTTTTAAACTTTCAATATATAACCGAGTATGCTCTTGGCCTAGTCGATCAAATTTATAGCGCTCAAACTCAGGGGCTAAAGTTCGTGATAAGTTTCATATATTTTACATTTAAAACAGTATGTATTTTTTTAAGATTAAAAATATGAATGTTTAATATATATGAATGATGAGAAGAATACTTTTTAAGTATTTCATTCTTATAGCATTTCCAAATCTGCACGTAGCTATTTGAAATCTATCATGCCTATCAGTATTCCAGATCTAAATCTGCATAAATCCTATTATATCAACTTTATGTATAAAGCCAGAGGTTTTTATATTTCAAAAAGAGACGATAAACACCATGTATACACATTGTCGGATATACATATTATAATAATCATTACAATATACATTTGTAAGAGTGCATTTCTAATTCTTCATGCAAAAAATAATAATAATTAATAATTCCATTAATGCATTTTAAAATAAATTACCATTATAACATTAGTTTATCTAATATAATATTATGCAATAATATTTTACTGTTTAAGTTCTGATGGTTCATTTTTACTATTATTATTGAGTGACTCTATTAAAGTTAATAAAATCCATTACTCTGGAAAGGCTGAGTGTCTGATTTAATGGCATCACATCATTACCCAAAAATATAAGAAAAAAATCATACAAACTAGTTTTTATTTTGAGGTAAAAGAAAACAAAATCAAATGAAAAATTTATAAAGATAATGATATATATATATATATAGAGAGAGAGAGAATTTGAATTCAGACTTTCATACGACCCTCAACCATCCAAGCTATCTCATACCACTGATACACTTCATCACACACATGTCAAAAAGATAAATAATCACCAATATATGTATTTCATGCTAAACCAGCACTCATCAGTTGGTCCATATTACCATCTACACACATATATACAATCAAAGCTCAGCTTATATTAAGATAGCCAACCTTCATACTTTAATGAACAGCCTTCAAACCACTCCACCCCACTACTCTTCAGCCATCCATTTTATTGGAAATGCTGATGATGAAATGCTCAAAGCCCACCTTAGTGCCAACCTTCTCATTCTACCCATGTTGACCACAAGTCACTCTGATCCCTCTTGTACAGGACATAATCCATTTACATATATATATATGAACATTTTATTTTTGAAATATGAATTTTTTTCTACAGTACAGAAGATTGGTACTAAGGTGGGCTTTGAGCATTCCATCATCAGATTTACAATGAAATGGACAGCTGAAGAGTTATGGGATGGAGTCGTTTGAAGCCTGTCCATTAAAGTATGAAGAATTTGCTATCTTAATATAAGCTGAGCTTTGATTGTATATATGTGTGCAAATGATCATCTGGATGAACTGATGAGTGCTAGTTTAGCACAAAATACGAATATTGGTTATTACTTATGGTTGAGGATCATGTGAAAGTCTGAGTTCAAACCCCTTAAGTGCAGATATGTAAAAGCCTGTACTGTAAAAAAAATACATATTTCAAAGATAATGATAATAAAATTTGCATAAATTAATTTATTCATTAATCGAATCATATGCCAATGATATGTATTTTTCAAATGAAAAAAAAAATATTTTTTTTACTTTTGTTGAATGAAATTTTGTCTGCGTTATTGGATATTTTTCCAGGACCATACTCTAAATAATGTGATGTAAATTTTCAAAATTATTTTAATTTTTTTTAAAAAAAAATCTTTTGTTTTGTTTTAGTACTTTCTAACATTACGAGACATTTTCAAGCTTTCCTGCACTTTTAATTAAGATGAACAGTACTTGTATTAAAAGATTTATTAAACAATTTGTCTATATTGTTATTATTCTGAGATTTTAAGATTTTTTTTATTAACTTCATAAATGTTCGTGTTCTGTAATAAGTTCAGTAAAAAATTTAAATATATTTCCATCTGCTCATAGAATTAAGTTCTCTTTGACTTTAGGATTACAGAGTAATCCAAAAATCCATGTATTTATTTTATAATTTGTCTTTTCTTTGACATTGGTTTTTATTAGTAATGTAGTTTAAATATATATATATAACAATTCATTTGTCCATCGTCATAATTTATTTCTCTTCTCCATAAATACTTTTGTTTCATATTCTAAAATCCTATGACCTGGATTTTTCTCTCTAAATTGAAAAATTGTTATTCAGAGATGTTCTCCCAGCTCTATTATTAAGCAGAATAGGATATGAATCAGAGATGAAATTGCCATTTAGAACGATAATTATGTTCGACTATTTCTATCATTTTGAACGTATAGAAAATTTTAAAATTTTATTTAAACTTTTCAAATACAAACAACTTATTAGTAATAACATACAAATCAATAACACATATTAGTAATTACACAATGTTTTAAGTAATATTATTCTCCATTCTTCTTCAGGTACTTTGTGTAATTATTAGCCTGTGTTGTCTATTTGTGTGTTATTACTAACAAATTGTTTGTATTTGAAAAGTTTAAATAAAATTTTCTATACATTCAATGTTACTGATAGATGGCGGAAATAGTCCAACATATTATCACATATAATACACTATTATCACAAATCACTATCATCACAAATCTTCAGGTAATTACCACTTAGAATCTTTTTATTATTATTTTTTTGTCTCTGGATCAGTTTCAAGGTGAAAAGACATTAAGGATAGGCCATCCTTGAATTTTCTTTATATATGTGAAGATCAAAAGTCTGCAATTCTTTGTTTTATTAAAATTCTTCAAAATGTTTTCCCAAATAATTAATCCAGTTTTCATGTCTAAATTTTTTACTACTCATTTCCATTCAAGTTTTCTTTCTAAATAATACATAATTAAATGGATTTAGATTATCACATGACACCAAATTTTTGTCTGAAATATTTGACAGCTTTATAATATACAGACTATCTTGATAAACCTTTTTAAAAAATCTATATTGATATTTGTATCAAAATCTGAAGAAATGCTATCCACATGATAAGCCTGAAAAGAAAGTATAATTGCAAAATTTCAAAGAAGACAACAATCTCATGTATTGTGGAAAACTATCTTGTATTCTATAACATTGAGAGAATGTGCTTCACATGGATGCATTCGGCATATATATCAATGACAACATATCTCTCAGTTCCTTAGTTTACACAAGCATTTTTCAATCTTTTCGCATCTGTGGACCAGTAAAAAAGGAATAATATTTCATAGACTGGAAAAAGGCTAAACATAAGTTTTCTGAGACTTAAACTGCTTAGACACAAGTGATATATGTGACTGTTCATAACAAGATGCTATTTACTGTGTATTGCAATGGTATTGCTTTCTTTTCCATGTTGAGCACTCTCAAGTGCTTCACTGCTTTGGAAAGCAATTCATTTATAATCACTCTAATGCACATGTGCTGCTTGTATTAATTATTATATTCTTAATATATTCAAGATGTTATTTAAATGAATTTTGGGAAATGTCACAGATAATGAAATTACAGTTTTTAGTTGTTTGACATCTTCTTTGTATAAAATTTGATATGGTGTGGCTGTGGCATTGTTTCAGAATGACCAAGGGCTGCTTTGACATCCATTATATTTATTTGTTTATTTTTCATTACTGACATAGCTAAAAATGTTTTTTCACATATATAGGTTTATCAATAATTTGATTGCTTTATAACTCAAAACTGGATATTCTTTTTTAAGTGATAACCCAAATTGAGACTGATTGCATTTTATGATATCAAATGACTATACGATCAGCTTTTCCTTTTCATTAGGTTTAAGTTGGCATTATTTTATATTTTCCAAAAGTGTATGATTAACCCAAAGATTACTTCTATGATGATCATCATTTTCAGAAAATAATTATTAAACTTTTCAGCTAACACTCTTAAATGCTGACTTACTGTGTCAAATATAAATTTCTGGTTGGCATCAGAAACGATCAAAAATTCTTATCAAAAGTGAAAACAAATCTATATCCTTTTCTTGGATGTGACTATCCCAAAAAGATAACTTCTTTCTGAATGCAGCCATTTTATTTCTCAATATAAGATTCTTGGGGATAAAGATTAAGTCTGTTAAACAGATTAAATATCCAATTATGCAAATTTAGGCACTCATTCATCATTCAACAAAGGTTTTATTAGATCAGATTTTTGCTCTTATAGAAACTGCATTACTTCTTGACCTAGTTTGAAAAGGCAAGCAAGAACTTTTCATCTCTATAACCATCTCACTTTTGCATATAGACAAAGGTGTTAGTGTTGACTCTATGCTCTAATACACCATTGTGAACAATAAGCAGAAAGATTTTTTGCAATTGGTAGATCATGCAGTGAGTGAACAAAACTTCTGGATGTGCAATTTTCTTTATTTTCATAACTACTACTGAGTGACAATATTATTTATTCCCGTCTAAACCTTGCATTTGAAAATACTCATCAAGAACATTAAATATCTCTGAATTAGTAAATCAAGGTAACAAAAAGCTCTTCCCTAAAATGATTATCATCATTATACTTCATGAAGCAAAATAGGATAGCATGTTTATGTCAGTTGATTCATCAAGTTGAATCACAAAACATTTCGATTTCTTTATACCTTCTACAACTTGTTTTTCATATTGATGGCCATATCAACAATTCTCCTCTTAATAGTAGTGCCCAGAAGTCATATAGGTTCTAGTTTTTTGGTGGCTTGAGGAATTTTTGTATGGTATCCAAGATGCAAGGCTTTACTAATTCCTCTCCAATCGTAATTTTTTTTTTGTTTTAGCTATTTGAAGAGCAATTAAATAGACATTTGAAGCAGCAATTTATTACTCATAATCATAATCATTTGATAAAAAAATTTGATCTCATAATCTTTCAAAAAAGTCCAATGACTTCTAAGTAAAATTTTCATGCTCCAAATGAAAATGATGAGCAAATTTGGAAGATCTCCATAGCATCATTTAAAAGAATTTCAGGAAATGTTACACACAAAGGCCATGGCGATAGTTCACTGCCAGGAGCAATAATAAAAGCAAGGTTTAAATACTCCTTATTGTAATGCCTAACAAAATTGCCTTTTTTCTTTTAGGTTTGTACTACACATTCAAAAGTCTGAACATATTTCTTTTTTTCCCCATTTATTTAAACTTGAAGCATTAGTATTTGGCTAGTATCATCACTACCTTTCACTACTCTCTTCTTAAAAAGAATGTTAAAATATTTTGATGTATAATTTTTTGTCTCCATTTTGTGGAGTTTAAAATGTTTAATCATCATCACCACAACAATACAAAATAATAAGCAATAAACAAAAGAATTATTACCACAATAAATAATAATTTTTGCTTCTTGTCATGCTGATACAATACTGCAATATCTAGTAGTATAACAGCAGAGATGTAAGGGGTGGGGGAATTGTCATGAGACTGATGATCATTTGGTAATTATCCATCTTAGTTCACAGTTGATAACATATTATAACTCTGTAAATTATTAATTTAAAAATAATAAATGAGTAAATCAATGTCAAATTTAAAGTTTCAATGAAAAGTTATTGAAATATATTCTGCAAAAATAATAAATGAATAAATCAATGTCAAATTTAAAATTTCAGTGAAAAGTTATTGAAATATGCCATGCGTAAATGTAATTATTTTATAAATTCATTTAATTATTATTATTGTATAGTAATTATAGTAGTATTATCTAATAATTTTAATAAAATTTCAATTTATAATGAACTTTATTTAAACAATTTAAATAATAAATAAAAACTTTATATTAATTACAAAGTTTAAAATATTATTTTGTTATAAAATTTCCTGTCAGTCTGTGAAATTTTTTGTGGTCCAGTAAAAAACTTCCATGGACTTGCACCAGTCCATAAATACAAGGCTGAAGAACACTGACTTATGCAATATGTAATAAAATAAAAGTAGGTCTCTAGTCTTTTGCCACCTATAGTAAGAATGAGTAATCATTGGTTGCCTTTATCAATATGGCTTTGAATTTGAAACTATAAATAATGTAGTTATGCGTCTAATAAACACTTTCATTATGTTACTGAAGTTAAATACTTAAAATTCAAAATATTCTAAGGTTTTGCATGCAAATCAATCTGCTTTAATAAAGATCTGACCCCGAGTCATAATTATAAATTTTAGTAAATTCTTTTTTTTTTCTTACTGCAAACATTTTCTCTTAGCTATAAAGAGCAAAAGAACATAAAGCTGCTTTTACTTTATATATATATTGGGGAAGCTAAAATATCAATTCATCGTTATTATTAATATTCTTGACCAGCAAAAGTTGAGTACAGTTATAAAAGAACTGAGGTTACTACAATATATAGTTATTGTCACAAGGTCAAGTCCATATAACTTTTCAAGCAAGAATTTGCATTCGTAATGTTAATGTATTTTGAGTTTCATGGTTTTAATGAATAACACAATGTTAAAAATAATTACTGGATGTGTCTAACTACACAATTTTCAGCTTTGAATGCCAAGTACAAGGGCAAAGACCAGAAAATCTGGGTATGGGGATTCAAATGCACTAATAACTAAATTCTCAAGCTTAATATGGATGACCCAAAATAAGGATCTGATCTTGTTTCATCATGATTATTTTAAAATTTTGTTTTTCCCCTTGTTCAATACTTGCTTTACTTTATTAAATAGTCATAAAAAATGTTAAGAGAATAATTATGTTAAACCACTAAACATCATATGATCATATCTTATGCTAGCACATAATTGTTATTAAACAAGGCAAAACTCTCCATATAGTAGTGCTACCCTGTGCATTGGATCCTAAGATCTAGGTGCAGTGCTCTCAGATCCAAGGCTCCTCACTGACGAAGGCCACAAGCCAGAAACTAGTCTGGGGATATTGGATGAGTAGGCACTAGATAGGGATTTTATGCACAAGCCTTCTGGCATCCATTGAGTACACTGGTTGGCACAGGGTGGCACTACTATATGGAGAGTTTTGCCTTGTTAATAATTATGTTCTCAGAATTTTTTTGATGACAGTATTAATTGATAATTGATGCCTACTAAGATATGTCATATGCAATTTCTATGTGTGGTTTAGTGCAATGTAGAGTGGTGCAAACTCTGGAACTCAAGATCTGTGGATCATAACCGAGCTCTGTCACTAAGGATATTAGAACATCTTACGAACTCCTGAACAGTCAATTGTTTAATATATTTTTTTAGATTGCAGTAACTTAATCTATTTGTTTTTGCAACATTTCTCTATGTTTAATTTGGTTTCTTTCCATAAGCTATTTTTGTTGACTAAGTCACATTTATTTTTTTATTTTTCTTAGGCTAGTGCAAAATGAATCAAATTTGCCAATTTCCTGGATAGTTTTAAAAGGTTTATTCTGTTCACTGCCTTTTAACGTCATTTCTTTTATTTAAAAATTTAATAAATGTTTTTTAAGCATTTCTAAAGAATCCTAAAGATTTTTTTCTTCATTAAACTGTAATTCTCAGAATAATTCCCCTCTTGAATTATCTATGTAAGCATGAATAATTGATGGCCACTACATTATAATGCCACCCAGAAGCCTAACTTTATGAAGACTTATTTAGAAATATTTTCTGGTGCCCATTCAATATACATACTTACATAGATGATTGTAGAGAATAGTGATATAGAGTAAGTGGCTGTTGATAAATATCTAAACTTAATGATTTCTTTTAGAAATACAATATATTCTTCAAGTTTGGCTCTATTGTTCATTTATTTCTTTTATATGTTGTTTAAGTAAATTTACTACACCAGTGGTGGCAAACTTTTTACGTGTGTGTGCCAAAAATTTCCAAAAATATTTATTGAATGATTAGCGTGCCATACAGTTATTAAATCAAAATATAAACAACTTAATTATTGTAGTGTTTTAAAAGTTTATAAAACAAAATAATAATAATTAAACAAAATTTCTAAATAAGCTAAATACAAGTGAACGATATTTATTTAGAAGAGCACAAGTTGAATAAAATATTATAATAAAAAATTAATAGTAATTAAAACAAAATTTTGGAAATAAACATATAAATAGACACAAATAGATATTATTTAATGAGATTTTTGCTATTGTACATTGAATGCCAAATATTTTATATCTGGTTCATATTTTGTCATTTTTAATAATATACATGCTGAACTAGATTCATCTGCAAATTCTATTTCTCGAACTGTCTTTAATTAAATTTGTTTCTGAAAACACTGATTCACATGAATATGTAGAGGGGAAAAAATAGTAATATAGATGTTAATTGAATATTTATGTTTTTAAATGCTTGAGCAATATATTAATTTTGTTCATCTTTACTTTTTTCACAGAGTGATTTATGATTGGTCT
Organism: Epiperipatus broadwayi; assembly: GCA_028023455.1. Classification (NCBI taxonomy): domain Eukaryota; kingdom Metazoa; phylum Onychophora; class Udeonychophora; order Euonychophora; family Peripatidae; genus Epiperipatus; species Epiperipatus broadwayi. Next base: position 3,842,681 of record JAQFVV010006291.1, read on the forward strand.
TATAATGCCATTTTACCAATGATGTTCTGAATATAACTTTTCCAGAATGTAAAACACATACTATCCTGGTGCCTTGTTAATCATTCCATATCCATTAGTCCACCAATTTTGAAATTCTCTACTGCTTGATAATTTTGTTTTTTATTTTCACTAGTGTAACAAATTTATTTAAAAGTAAATTTAAATGAGGTTTAATAATTTTATAAATAAAAGATTTATCATTTCACTTTTACAGCAAAACTTCAAGCAACCCCCACCCCTTCATCATTTGATGGCGTTGATTACGCATTTTGTTCCTTTGTTCGCTATTTTGATTAAATTAAAAAAAATGAATGGTGGCAACACGTTTAGGTGAAAAAAGATTAGAACAGAAAACCATTTGATTACTTTTACTTTAGATTTGAAAAAACTTACTTCAAAGAGTTATAATTATAAATTTATTAAACGCACATTGATTAAGTAAGTAATATTTACTGAGGCTGTAACCTCGAGAATATGCGTGTAAAATGCGATAGTTAAGTTACTGAGTTTACTTTTTAATTTTATTGAAATTATTTGATAGGTTCATAGAATATGATACCACAGCATACCATACCACTTTATTGGACTTAAAATATAATTTATTGTTTGTAATCAGAGTTCAATTGTAAATTGAATTCAAATATTATATTTATTTATTTTACCTAGTTTACAATAAATTTTTATTAGTACAGATTTTAGCAATAAAAAAAATATTGAAGAAAATTATGATATATAAATAGTTAGTGTGCCACCAAAAAATTTGAACGTGCCACCTCTGGCACGTATGCTATAGGTTCTTCATTACTGTACTTCACTATTAAAAGGTTTCATAATGTGATATAATTAATATATTTAACCAATTAAAAAATTCACACATATAATTTATATTGCTCTTTATTGTCAATTTTATGTAATAACATTTCTCTCTCTCTTTTTTTTTTTTCAGAGATCTTGTATATGAAAGATTAAATGGGTCTCTGATGAAGATTGCAAGTTCAGGTGAAAAAGTAGATCGAAAAAACAAAACTGCTTTATTAAAATGCAAAGAGAAAGAGAGAGAGAGAGAGAGAGCAAGAAGTGATGAATTATATTATTTCACTCTGATTTATATAAATATACTTTAGTCTATCAGAGAATAGTAGCAAATAATACGACACACAACTTTTAACTTTGAAAAAACTAGCCACTATATTTGAAAATCTTTTAGTATTTTTATTATTATGCAAAATACTTGTTTAAGTTATTCTGTCTTATATATTTTATTTTTAAGCAAGATCACGATATTTATCAAATTCATTGAATTATTAACTTGATGCTGATATTATAATCAGCTGTCCATTGTTTATAGAAATTATTTTCTTGATTGACACCAATATCTTCATTCCATTAAAATAGTTGATCTTGAAGTTCTGTTTTCAATCTTGTTGTCAACTTAATAGTATTTTTTATTTTTCATGGTTCTTATTTTATCTTGCTTTTGCCAATTTTTATTTTTTCAGCATGGAGTATGTGTGTGTGCTTTTATTAAAGCACTTCTATCCAATCATTTTGGGTTTTCAAATCTGAGAAGAAAAAAACCAGCATACACTGAACTTAAAACTCATGTAGAATATACAATGTGTGAAGAGAAAGAAGAATTAATAAATTCCATGTCAACTATAAATTAGAGAATGGCTTACATTAACTGATAAATATTTGAGTTTGTAAAGGACTGTAACTACAGAAAAAAAAAGTTGTAAGTCCATCTCATTACTGAATATTTGAAGATGTAATGGGCTTAATTCAGAACTAATCACTTTCTGTAAAAATGGTTTGGATAATAAAATGAAAGTAAGAATTCTCAGTTTATTCACAAGAAAGTATATTTAGAATTTACAATTAAATTTTTATGTGTTTGATTATTATTATATCTTTAAAAATGAAGTATTGTAAAAAAATATATATATATTTTAAAAATAGTTTGTAAACAATAATGAAATCATGTATGTTACAAATTTATCGAATTGTGTTACATGGTTTCAACAATAAATCAAACTTTTTATCTACATCGAAAAAATAAACACAAGAAACAGTATATAAATAAAAGTATAATAAATCTTTAAAAAGTTTACAGTTTATAAATAAATGATCTTAAAATTTTTTAAGAACATTGTGAAATTATCTTCTTTCTTTTTTTTTTGTTGCGATGATGTCATTTATTCTCTTTAGCAGAAGCAGCTACGAAGAACTGCATTCTGATTATTGCTCATTCCCGCATTTACAATTTTATATATGAAATATCCTTTCAGTCCCTTTTACATTACTTGTTTTAATCAAACAATAAATTATATCTTTTCTCTTGCACAATGACTTTATTAAAAATATAAATAAATCAAATGAACCCAACCTATAAAGGCCGTGATTTTTTTAATTGGTTGCTTTAATAATTTTTTTTAAAGATATAATGCGGGACTCGAACTCAGTCTTTCACATGACCTACTACTCTCAGTGGCAACTTATATTGCTGACCCACCTGATCACACACATGTTGAAAAGTGTGTGTGATCAGGTGGGTCAGCAATATAAGATGGCACTGAGAGTAGTGGGTCATGTGAAAGTCTGAGTTCAAATCCCACATGCATTACATATATAAATGCTGGTTTAAGCCTATACAATGTATTAAAGATTTAATGTAAATTAAACAAAACATTTAATATTATATAAATAAATGTATAAAGGCCATCATTTTTGTATTACAATTTATTAGTGGCGGAATTATTTCTTAGCTGGTCTTAAAGGCTGTCATTCCCAACCTTTGGAAAGGCTGTCATTTTTTTAATTGGTTGCTTTAATAATTTTTTTTAAAGACTTAATGTAAATTAAACAAATGATTTTAATATTATATAAATAAATGCGAGAAATGTACCCCACCTGAAAGGCCATCATTTTTGTATTATGGTTTATTAATGCAGAATTATTTCCATTGTTTTAACAATTTTTTTATTTGCTTTGCAGAATTACTTGCTTTGAATAAAATGCTTGCAATCAAATTAAGCCTCTAAATTAAAATTTTTAAACACCCCTGTTATATTTGATATGTGAATTTGACAGCATTACTGACATCTATTAATGGTGGAATTACTAAAATATTCTTTGTAATAATTTGACACGTGATAGTTTTGCAGACAAACATTGGCAGGAAACATATCACAGCCTTATGGACAAACATTCACATGGATTTTTATATATAAGATTATAAAAAAAAATATTTGATGGAATATTTCCATCATGTAATTGAATTGTCAATGTTCCACATTAACCTATCTGTGTGGCTAACAGATGAATGTATTTAAAAGTTAATAAGTTTGATTTTTTTATAAAAATATTTAGCAATATTACTAAATAATGGAAATAATCTAACATATAACTACAACTAAGATGACATAATCGAAAACCTCCAGACAATCATAAAGATTCAATAGATATATTTTTCTGAAGGTTTGTGATGATGATGTTTCAGTTGTATTTTTTATATTGGACTATTTCCATCATCTAATATGCATATTGAATGTCTTTAGAAAAAATTAACTTTATTTAAATATTCCATATACATTGAACTGTTAGTAATAGTTTGATGTGCTATTACTAACAGTTGAATGTATTTAGAATACTTAAATAAAGTTCAATTTTTCAAGACATTCAATACTCATATTAGATAATGGAAATAGTTCAATATAAAAATACAATCAATAGATATATGTATATAATCAAAATTAAACAATTGTTTATATAAATAAAAATCGGTAAATTGTGGAGATAGTGTACTCCCACCACTAGAGGTGCTGTTTCTGCATAAACACACAGACATATCCACAGTAGGGGCCCAAAGCACCAATGTTTGTAACAGCCGCTAGGTGGCGCTGTTCACCATGTGTAAGATGTAAATTACAAATCTATTACTTTTTAGTTGTTATTGTTTATGCCGTATTTTTTGTACACTTCTAATAGCTAGATTCCTAATATCATTTAGCACTAATCTTTACTTTCATCTGAGTATCATTTTTTTCATATCTTTCTGTTTTTCATAATTAGCATCCACTTATAAATTATTATGATCACCCTAAGTGGAGAAAAAAAATAAAGATGATAATAAACTATAGTGTTAAAAACAAATTTTGTGATAATTATACAAATCAATTCTAAAAAAAAAAAATTCAATGTGTATTACATGTTGTTCTTTGTTTATTTATTTATGTGTGCAATTTGTCCCCTCTACTTTGACCACTTTTTACAAAAAACTTTTTATTGTACATATACGCATACACAATCTTGTGTTTCGACTGTTCTGCAGTCTTCTTCAGAAGTATGATATAATGAACAAAATAAAATAGTTAACTATATAAATAATATCATGAAAAATAAAATTAATAAAATAATGAGTGCAATTTTGAGCAATATTTATCTGAATGAGTTTGATAAAAATATAACAGAAAATAAAAATGCTCCTTTATTTTTTAACAAATATGTAGATGATTATTTGATGATTTTTAATAAAAGCCAAAGACAAATAAACTTGTTTATTAATGATATTAATAAGATGAAAGGAAATATAAAATTTACAGTTGAAAAAGAAGAAAATAATACAATTGCATATTTGGATATAATGTCTCAAAAAAATTGATAGATAAAAAGTGGTATATTCAAACAAATATTTATAAGAAAAACAATATTGATAATAACATAAGTTGGTTCTACAACCTCAATAGGATATAATTAAAAGAAATATTGAAAAAATAGAATATAGGATAAATAAAACTGAAAAGAATGAATGAAAGAAGAAAAATGAAAATAGATAGATAGGAATAAAAACAAAATACTATAGTGAATAAGTTTTCATATAATAAGTTTAATACAAACAATATCTCAGTTTTCAATATGGATATGATTATGAGGTAAGAAAACTCGAAAGTGCTCAGCCTTAACTGAGTGATTAATATTTTTCAGATGATACAAAAATAGTAAAAAAGAGAAAACCTATTAAATTTAATGGATAACAAATGCATAGAATATAATAAAGATAATAAATAAATAATTAATGGAGTATATATGATAAAATACAAACAACATTTAGATAGTGGGATTTGGAGAAACTAAAAATTATATAAAAACAATTAAAAAAGCATATCAGATAATAAATCATCTATATATGTACACATGTGAAGGACACAGGACACAAATTTACAGAAAGTTCAGTAAAAATGATGTTACATACAGATAATATTAAAGAAAAAAAAAAAAGCAATAGTAAAAAAGATAAAACCAAAATTTAATAGAGATTCTGAGATTAGGGTGACATTAGTATAAATGCAGTCCTTAAAAAAGATATATAGGGGGAAATATATAAAGAGAAAATTACTTATAAATTATGGGTTTGTAAAAAAATTTACATAGGAGTATATACATGAATATATATATATTACATTAATAAAATAAAAACTTAACACACATATAAAACAGTATAATATAAAATATAAATTTATAATTGAGAATTATATATAATAGTAATAAAAGTTAAAGTATATAAATAAAAATATATAAATAAAAAGAGTTGTAGTGACTATAGATATAGTTAGTTTAAATAATATGTAATAGAAGTTAGGGTATAAGATAATAGAAAAAAAAACATTTTTTACTTTTAAAAAATTAAAATAAAAGTGGGTAAGTTAAAAGATTATAATATTTATGGTTTTTAGATATTGAAAAAATACAAAATATTAATAACAGAAGAATGAATAAGAAAATAATAACTATGATTTGAAAATTAAAAAAAAAATATTCTTAATAAATGAATTAAGGTTGAACTGAGAATTATATGAAAATAAAATAAATATTTTATTAATATGGTGATAATAAAATTAAAGTTTAAGTTTATAAGGAATAGAAGTAATCAAGAAATTATTAAAAATGAACAATATAGTTAAATTAATAGTTGTTCATGAATATATATATATACACAGTCAGGAATACACATATATAATTTATATTTATTTTATATTTTTCTTTATATTGACTTGATTATTTTATTTGGGTTTGATTATATTTATTTCAGTTTTATGTTTTGTTATATTTTGTTTTTTATTTATTTAATTAATTACATTGTTTACTATTTTTATGGTATTATTTGTGTAGTTTTTTATTTTGTTCATTATATCATAGCTCTGAAGAAGACTGTAGGACAGTTGAAATGTAAGATTGTGTATGCATATATATACAATAAAAAGATTTTGTTAAAAAGTGTTCAAAGTAGAGTGAATAAAGTGCATTTATACATTACAGCAAAATAAAGGATGGGGTAAATTTGGTAATATCTTGTGGTGCCACCATTTCATTTCTTCTGCAATAATTTTTTTTTTCTAATGGATTTTAACAACTATCCTAATTGTATTTCTTCACTGTATTTTATTCTCAATCTTATTGTACTGTTGAAAAGTATTGATATGGCATTTCTTTAAAATATCTGAAATGGTCTTTATATTGTAAATAGGGTCTAACTTACCCACAAAAATCATGCTTTAATTCACCATAAAATAAACCTCTACTAAATTGTGGCCTTTTATTGAATTCTTCACAATGCTTTATTCAAATTAATTATCTTACAATTATATAATATATAAAATTATATTATATAATAAATGTATGCAAATGTATATATAAATATATCAAAAATACAATTATTGTATGCTTGTATAAAATTATGTAATGCAATTGTATTTTATAGTTGAAAAAAAAAAAACTGTTAGATAATAAACTAAAATAATTGATTGGAATAAAATATTGTAAAAGGTCAAGGATGTAATAGGATTTTGTAGATTTATTTAATATAAGCAATGCAAAAAGAATAAATTATAAAATATTCTTTTGGAAATTTGTCACTATTTATTATCTTCATATAATTAGTCCAATTAAAACATACCCTTAGAATCGTAGATTCAGAGTTGTCATCAGTAGCAAAACAAAGAACACAGTGATTGGCCTTACAATTGGGTTTTTAGATATTGCTGAGTCCCCTAAAATAACATTTCCCAGTGATCTTAAATTATTATTTTAATAGAGAATCCATATTTTCACTTCCATACAATTGTCCATCAATTATCATTTTTCTGAACATATTGCTAGAAGAGATTCCAAGAGATTGTAAAAGACCCAGAAAGAGACCACATGTGAGATGGATGGATGAAATAAGAAAGTGTGCAGGGGTGATGTGGAGAAGAGAAGCTAAAGATCGGAGAAGATGGATTGAACTTGGAGACCTTCATCCTGCAGTGGATTGATAATGGTTGATGATGATGATGACAATAAATATAATAGAATAATGGCATTATATACAACTAATTTAATTTCAAGTAAATATATTATTATGATGAAATTACCTATTTTTTAACTTGCTGAATGCAATAGCAGCATCTGAGAATCTACATTGCAATTCATTATCCAAGTTTATCTCTCTATTTAAAAAAAGATACCAAAACATTTAAATTCATCCACATATAATGGTCAAATGTTTCAGTATAAAAATTATTTGCCCACAATGTTGTTGTAGACGTAAATAATATATAATAATCTATCTAAATAAGATTGAAACAAACAATTATATTTACAATTATTTAATTATCATCACAGCTTTCATGGAACCTTTTCTTCAATAAGAGATGAAAGCTATGCTGATAATTAAATAATTGCAAATATAGTTACTTGTTTGCTTCAATCTTACTTAGATTCATTATTATATTAAATCCATCCACATTTTATCAAATCAATATCTATGCAAACATAATTTCCTGAAGATTTTTTTTTTGTCATATGCTGAGAAAGTGCCAGAAATTTTTAAATATTAATTACTAAACCAAAATCTTCAATGATTACATTCAAAACATTAAGAATTTTATTTAGATGATCCATTAAATTAGAAAGAATAATGTAGTTGTTAGTTAGAGTTGAAGTTCTTGTTTTGGTTTTTAATTGGTTCAAATAAAAAAACTCCATGATAAAATGTTTCTTGCACTTAGATGCCTGCTTTATAAGTTCTTAAAAAATGAACAAAAAAAAAAAGTTATTACATATCCTTGTTCATTACATTTTCTTTCAAATACCTCAAATATTTCATAATAGTAGCAGACAGATTTCCTGCATCAGTTGTATAATATAAATATATTTTCATGGACCATTGGTTATTTGTAATTATTGCCATAATGCTTTTCAAATAATGAGGTCAAAACATTTATGCAAATTGTTTTTTATTCTAGGCACTTTTAAGAATATTTGTCTAATAACAAAACCATATTTATAATGCTTCTTAATTCTAAAATTATTTCTGAATCTCTGATATGCAATTATCTCTAATTGAAAATAACCTATTTAATAAAATCCTTCAAAGTATTAAACCATTAAACATCACATGATCACCATGTTTTATGCATATAATAGCTGTTAACACAGGCAAAACTTCATACAGTAGCATCACTCAGTGCAAGTCAGAGTAACTAATGAATGCAAGAAGGTTTGTGCATAAAATCCCTACTAGTCCCTACTCATCCAATATCGCCAGACTAGTTTTTAACTTGTGGCTTTCATCAGTGAGAAGCACTGTTTCTGAGAAGTGCATAGATCTTTGCATTCAAAGCTTTGTATTAACTAAAAAGGTGGCTGCTGGAAAGTTATATTACATCCTAAGATCTAGGAACTGTGTTCTCAGATCCAAGGATAAATGCCACAAAGCTAAAAACTAGTGTGGGGATATTGAATGAGTAGGCACTACATAGGGATTTATGCACAAACATTTTTGTATCCATTGGTTACTCTGGCTTGCCCTGAGTGGTGCTACTGTATCCTTAAAAGTATTTTTTCAGTAGATGATATTAATATTTCATAATAATTATTGCAGTCTCTTTTTATTTTTATAAACTGAAGCAATGGAAGCATTCTCAAAATCAAGGGAGCTAACACTGTAGGCTCTAAAAAAAATTCCTGTAGCTTTTACAAAAACAAATCACTATATTTTATATTTCATTTTCTCAAAATAATATATACAAGATTCAATCCACTGATTTAATGATATTATAATATTGTTTTTTCAAGTCATTATTTTACTTTTAAAATGGTAGAAAATATTAAAAATGACTATGATCAACACATGTCTATTCCTAGGTCTTCTTGTCAGTATGTCTTCACATTTATCTTTTGCCTACAATGCTTTATATTAATTTTTTTATTAGTAAAGTCATGATAAATATGTCTCAAATCACAGTTCAGTTTTCTATAGATATTGCATTTCAACTTACTCAGAGCTACATTCATTAGTAGAAAAATGCTACTTTGCTGCCTCCCATTAAAAATTAGATACTCTTCTGAAAAACGTTTTAAAGTCAAATATTTCAATACATGGTGTCAACACTGCACTTTACCTCTTCACTTTCTCTCCCCAATACACTGCAGATTTGTTTTAAATGGTATTGAATTATTTAAATTTACATAACATCTTAGATCAAGAATCATTATATGTATTTACAATTATAACATGAATTATAAAGAGTATTTTGATTATTGTACAAATATATTATTACCTTTAACAAAATATAAGAAACATAATTCTTTAGCCTACATATATATGTATGTGTAACAAAATGGTTTCTTTCTTATCTTTATATCATAAAGGTGGACACACTTTTGGTGATGAGCACCATATATATTGTAACCAGTTGTGTTACATGGTCTGTGTGTGTCCACATACATATATATATATAAAGTAAAGGAAAAATAGAAATAAACATAAACAAAAATTTTTGTAGATATTTTCTATATTTCCTGGAATAAAATAATCCTATAAAGAGTTAAATAATTTAAGGTCTAAATAAATATTTTTATTGAATTTTGATTTTGAATTTAAACACAAGCATGTTAATCTGATAATTGTAAAAACATCTATTATTTATCTTTGAAAATCTTTTGATTAGTGCTTCCATACATTTCTTTATCAATTTTTGAAAATCTTTGTAGATTAAAAATCCCAAAAAATAGCTTTTAATTAAAAGTGATTTGAAAAGAGTAAAAACATGTAGATGATACTTTAGTAAAAATCTAAAAGTAGCTTTTGATTTAATTTGTTTTTAATCAGAATTAGACAGATTAAAAACAGACTGTAATATGTTTCTCAGTTGACAATATAAAAGAGCTGATAAAAAGATTATTTTAGTTTTGTTTTAATATTTTTGAGAAGTTGGACAAATTGGTCAGCTGCAAAGTTGGTTATAATATTTTGTTGAAGTTTGTAGCAGTTGGTTTTAGTTGACCAGAGTACCAGTTGTTTCTGTGGAATGGCCATGGAATAATGCAAGGAGGGAAAGGGCAGAAGTAGTGGTCTACTGTTTTCACGATGCTGGAGTTGATTCACATAAAGTCTGGGTCAACTTCTAATGAGTCTAGATTGCTTAAATGTGTTCTAGTAGACATCTTAATGAAGTATGCCAATACTGGACAGAAGGAACTGATCAATGTCAACAAATTACCTGAATTATGCCTCTATTGATTATGACAATCCTGGGCTATACTTTCTGATGATATTTACCCATCAGCTTGCCAAAGTTTTGGTAGACATACTGCTGTGTATACCTGCAAGGAACCACAGTCAAACACATTATGTCACACATATATATAATTTAAGTTGTTTTAAATAATTCATTTTTGAAATGACATTTTAAATGTGAAATATATAATATATTGTACTGGTCAAAACATGTTTATCCACCTAACATGAGCTGGAACTCACAAACTGTACTTCAAACCCAGTCAAGCCTGAGATTTAGATCAGGGACCAGCCTGAATTTGAACCCACTCTCTAAGCCCCAGATCTAACACCTAATGGATAACATAATAGTGATGGCACATGAGAATTAATTTTAATCTGGCCCTCTAGCAAAGTGGAGAAGACAATGAGACATCTATTAACTATGACTAAACTAAAATATATATAAGCATGGCTGTACTTTTGGAAGTGAAGAAAAGAGGAATTTGAACTACTCAGACAAGTTGGATAATAAAAATTAGTTTAATATAATGACAAATTATTTACATACATTTATAAATTAATGGCCTACATTAGTATGTGCATGAATGAGCAAGCGGTAGATGATTACATAGTGTCATTCACGCTATTATTTCTCATATGCTCTTTTATTAATCAAATATCATATACTATACATAAACTCACATCTTTGGTGGGTCCAATATTAAGATGCCAATCGATTAATAGAAAGAATGACATAATATTGCTATTAACGCTTTGGATTACGGTCCCAAAATGTGGTGACTAACATTATTTAGGGGAGCTTTCCGAGATTCATTACAGATATAATATAAACCATTTTCATGCCATTACAATTGTGAAAATACATAAAATACATTTGAAAACATATTTGATTATATGATAAAATACTTAATAAAAATTCTTTTAATTAGCGCTGGTAAGAAGAACGCTTTATTTTCTCCAAAGCAAATAGATACTCTTAAATACAGGAATAAGTTACAATGGTGGGATTGTATAAGACAAATAAATTTAATTAATAAAACTAGAAGTAGCTGGCATTTATATATATTTTGAGCAGAACACAATTTTAATGTTAGAGCATTAAAACTGGGTCATGAAGCAAAAGAAATAATATGAAGTTTGTGGTGCTGACATAATAGCCCAAAAATAACAGGAAAAGTCGTGCTTCTGGATGAAAGATGAAGTGGATAGGCATGCCGTGAACATCGCCAACATGCAGGCCCTTTTGTACGAAGAAAGTGGATAGGCATAGCATGTGCCAGACTTAGGGAATCACCACCAGAGGCCTTTTTATATGAAATAAATGGTTTTGGGTAGGTCAACTATCCTCAGAACAAGGCTTGAGAAATAAATCTATGGGTTCAAACTTGTCGCAACCCCCCAGATTAAAAGATTAGAAGCACATAATATATATATGAAGATAGGCCAATGTCAGTAACGCAATGATGATAAATGTCACTAATGACATTGAATAAGTTTTACTGTTTTAAAATGAATGACCCTTATTTGAATGCCATAATTTAGACAAATAATACACTATGCAGTTATAATAGATATAAACACAAGATTTTACTTAATAACTAAAACAGTAAAATATTACAATTTACCCCCCTTCCCTTTCTGATATTTAAAATAATTCAATCCCACCCTCGTGGTTTTTATAGCAACTGGAATATTTAAATACAATATTTGAAATTTTAGGAATATATAAAAAAAGAAGATTGGCAGTTATAGAAAATAATTAATGGGTCACTCTCAAAACATTTTAAAAGAATTTCAAAGCGTTAATTAGCTTGAATGGTGAATTTACCCCGGGTAGAATTACTTTATTCTATTCGGAGTTGATCAAATAATTTTATAATAAACCAACATAAAATGTTGATTCATATAAAAAAAAAAACTGACAAACATATATCATATAATATATTTTGAGGGAACATTAAAAACTTTAATTAATGGAGATTTAATTGAAAGACAAAAATAATTTTAGAAATTAAGTTCACCAGGTTGCTGGATATTGGCATATTAATAATAAACAAGCAGATATATAAATCAAAGAATCAATACATATAAATAAATGACTGCACCAAGGTTAAGGAAAGTTAAGAGCATATGAGAGAGAATTAAATTTATAGAAATCACTTAAAAGCAAATTACATATTAAAACAAAAACAACGTTAAATAACACATTAGAAGAAATCTTGATAAATGAGTTAGGCTAAATTTAGTTTGAGGTGATGGCTTGAAAAGTTACCTTGCAATTTTAAGAGTCCAATTTAGTATGGCATGTGCTCAGCAATTGAAATGCAAGTTCTTCAGTGGCAGCAAGCTTCTATTAGCATACTAAAGTTCTTAGGTCGGGTTTTTACTTCACTCTTGGGCAGCAGAATGGTATAGCCATGGAAGATGATGACTCAACAGGGCCAAGTATGGTGGTGGATTTACTACTACATCATTTTAAGTTGCATAGCGATGTGTATCATGTCATCAATACAGTTCTCTCAAATGTAGCTATTCTCTCTGGTGATTTAAAAACCGGCCATTTGAACTCTGCCCAGGTATTTCTGGAATGCTTTTAATTACTTAGTTCATTGTTTTTGAAAGATGCAACTGTTAGATAATGTCCAAAAATAAATTCAAATCTATTTCAAGATTAGAAATAGATTTGACAAAAATGTTTATAACAAAAGAAAATCTTTAATCTTAATCCCATTTTAAGTAAAAACTTTAATTAAAAATACCTTCCCCAGATTAAAACAATAGTGTTTCCAACCCTATAATTATTTTTAGACAATTAACTGTAGCATCTTCCACCTTGGATTTTATGAAATATACATTTTAATAAAAAAAGTACTTTAAAAAGAAAAAGTTTAAAAATGTCGTATAATAAAATATTTACAAAAAAATCAATATTTTGTTAGTATTTTGCTCCTATATATATATTTGAGCCACACCTATGTACTTTAATAAAAAAGAACTAATAATTAATAAAAAAAGAATTAATAATAATTTTAAAAAAATGTTATTGAAACATTAAAATTTTATAACTTAGGCACGCATCTCAAATATATACATAAAATATATACATATGACAGAAGGAGCAGGATGGACCATAAGGTTTGAATACAGGTTAGTAGATGGAGCTATGGAGCTCAATCTTAAGCTAAGATTGACTGCTTCAATATATCGATTTTATTTAAAATCATTTATTGGGATAACAAAAAGACATTTTGAAATTTATATTTTAAATTCTAAGAAACATCGTAGTTAAAATCAACCTGTAATGATCATAGATATATACAGAAAGAATTATCAAAAATTTATGTTTTTAAAAAAAAAAACATTTCAAAAAACTTTTAGACTAACAAAAAAAAGAAAGACATTTGAAATTTAAAATCCCATCAATAATTAATCAATCAAAATAATTACCTGAAAAAGAAAAAAAAATGACTTCATATTTTTGAATGAAAAAAAAAGTTGATAATACTTTTTTCATTACAAGAAAAAAAAAAAGAACTTATAAACTGATATATATATATATTTTAAAAGGAAGAAAAAAATTGTAATCATTAAAGATAGAATTTGATAACTAATTTTAAATTATATCTATAGTTTATTGATACTCATGTGTGAACTTAATGTATTTTAACCAAGGAATTAACTATGAAAAATATAATATTGTAACAAAATTGATAAACATCAGTATGTGTATATACACGCACACATGTATATGTAAAATTTTAATCATTTATTGTATTTTATATAATGATTCAAATATGTCTAGGAATTATACTGCACATGTCTGTGTATATAACAATGAGTTCACATAGACGTAAAATTAATCTTTTTTGTCATTATTGAATATCAATTGAAATATATTGTATATTATAAAGCACACATCTGTGCAGATATATATATATATGCATTTATGTAAACTCATTAAGAGGTATTGTAAGGCAGTGTAATATCTTAAATTTATATATTATTCATGTAAATCACAATGTGATAATTTTGTTTATTGTATGTTCATCAAAATCAGAAGACTTAATTTATGTGTGTAAAACCTTATTCTAGAGACCTTCATGTCATTTTTTATTGTTATTAATAAACTTGTATTTCATTATTAAAATAATTCCAGTGAACTTAATAAGTTTATTAGAATATTATCTGTAACATCATCATCTTGATCACAGTGTATCAGTTATAGATCTTATGTTCATTGAGCTAGATTCATGCATAATGGTCTGATATATAAATTGGGATATACTTGATGCTTAAGGGGCATCCAGTATGATTGATATATCCTGAAATGGTGCTAAGATTATATTCTTTAAACATGCACTATATTTTATTTAATTAAGACTTTATTAGAATTTAATTTTATAGTTGGCCAGTACATTAAGGGTACTGATTAGCCAGAGCATGGATGATGATCAGCATGTTTTAATATCCCAGCATCAGTTTTTATGGTTGTATATTCTTATGGATGAGCATTTATTTGGTGCATCCAAATTATGTTTAAATAATTGCTCCAAGCTGGCAAAGGCTAAATAATTGGTCTGGTCTACAGTAGACCCATTTCAAATCCAGTCACCAGATTGGCTGTTGATTTATATTTTGTATTGTTCAAATCCAGCAACAAGATGGACTGTTGATTTATTGTATTGATGTATTTTGATTGATCATTTATGATGATGGATGATTTTTACTTCTTTTTAATGCTGGTGGAATTTTAGTTAATTATAGTTACTCTAAGGGGTTAACTGTTCTCAGCAATCTAGCTATAACTGGATTTATCTCTTAGAGTGATCTCTCATGCTCATGTGATAATATTACTTTACTATAATATATAATATTTCAATAGTTTACTCTTAGCATGTTGAAACCATTTGAGGGCATAATTTTTATGTAAACAAACAGAAATATTATGTTACTGGTCCATTGTTTTTTGTTTTTTTTGATTTAGAATAAATAAAATCATAAATAATGTAATTTATGTAGAAGAAATAAAATAAATTTGATAAATCCTTTTTTTTTTTTTTGGTAATTTTTATTTTTCTAAAATAAAATTTGGAATTTTAACAACAATAAATAAAAACAAATATTTGTTCAAAACAACTTCTTATGCACACAAATAAAATGTATAACTTTAACATGATGAAAAATCAATAATTTCTCTTAAAACAACATCGAGGCAATGAAAAAAAAATTTGGAATTTTAACAGGAATAGAAATAAATAATTTCTCCAAAACAACATCGTGGCCAAGCAAATAAAATTGAGGCAATGAAAAAAAAATTTGGAATTTTAACAGGAATAGAAATAAATAATTTCTCCAAAACAACATCGTGGCCAAGCAAATAAAATTTGTAATTTTAATATGAATAGAAATAAATAAATCCTCAAAAACAACTTTGTGGCCATGCACATATAATTTGTAATTTTTCAATAAGTCTTAAAATGAAACAGATATTTTAACAACATAATAAAAAACGTTAACAAAATAAAAAAATAGTTCAACAAACAAGTTCCAAATTACACTGAGTGACATGCAACTCGAAGCTCTAATAAGATGGCCTGAAAAATGTCTTCAGACTTGTGGATATGTCGCCACATCCACTCCATCAGGTAGGTGTCCAGAAATTTTCTGGCTGTGCTGCGTTGTTTCTTATTGCACCATTTCAACACTCTCCACATGCGCTCAATATTCTGGATATGTGTGCCTGTTCTGGGGTTGACAAAGTTGAAGCAGTGGTTTACTGTCATGTGTTTGTAACCTGCAGCCTCAAGATCTGATGTGTTATAACCATTCCAGCAGTTTTAGTAGATGGTAGAGCCAGGTTTCATGTTATCATGAATGGCTCGCAGAAGGATGGCTGCAGATTGACAGGGCACAGCCAAACAAAGCAATCTCTGGTTTCATGGCCCAGCCCGCCAAAAACCCGTTGTTGCAGCAGCATCCTTCTCCATAATCGAGTTAGGCCCACCAATTTTGTTGCAGGAATGAGACATCAGGCTCTCATGACAAAGTTCACAATGTCTGTTTGTCCAGTTGACCATAGTATGCCTAGACATGTCCAAATTGCTGACAGCCCTTTCAACAGTTAACTTCTCATGGCTCCAATAGTAGAGCAGATGTATGGCCTTCACAAAATCTAGCCATGAGCCCTCAAACCATGTCCTTGGTGAATCGAACAGTGACAGTTGCAGGAAACAGCCTTGCATTTCAAATGGTAGCTTCTGCAATGATAAAGTCATATCTCTTGGCCACGCAAACACTTCTTCTTGGCTGGCAGTACTCCGTGATGTTGTAAAAATTGGATCATGTCATGTTCTGTTAATGTTAAATCCCAAACTTTATCATTGTTTACTTTTACTTTAGCCATTTTAATGGTCTCGTGATTTATCTCACGCAAATGTGAATTTTAGCGTGACTTTGTAATAAATACGCTTACACCTCCCCTTTGACAATTAATTAAAGTGTCATCCTTGACTAGAGAAGCAAGTCAAACTTCTCAAAATTTTTATTAACTCGTACTACATCATTGGATTTGGAAAATAATATATAACTTGGCCATGAAAATTATAACACTATTGACAGTCTCAATTACACACACCCTACCGTAGTGAAATTTAAAATGGGATTGTTCATATAAACCGTAACACTAAGTTCTCCGTCAGCGGTGGCAGCCACTGTGGCAGAATAAACTTCCTATTTCTGAGCTGTAGCATAGAAATAGGCACCACACACAAGCAAACAGACTATTTAGCAGTGAGACCACTTAAATGGCATATTTCAACGTATTTGCATAGAAATTATGCCCTCAAACGGTGTCAATACGCTAAGAGTAAACAACTAATACTTCTTATATATTTTATAATTATTAAACATTAATAATTAATTTGATATTTATTTCATTTTAAATTGATTGGAAATGATGATGATTTGCCATCACCCCAGGTATGACCACTCCATTTTCCCCCATCATGTTATAATATATAACATTTTTTAATAAATCACACAAATAAGCAATAAACTGGTCAATTTTCTTTCAGTAATTTCTGATCATAAAATATCTTTGCACCAAAAGAAGGTATATTTGGATCATCTCATCATCCGATTTGTTGTGAGAGATGTTGCAACTCTGCTTTAGTTGGATCACCTCATCATCTAATTTGTTCCGAGAGATGATGCAACTCTGTTTTTCAATTCTTTAAAAGAGAAAAAATACAAATAAAGATACATATATTTGTTATTCCATGTCTGATAAGCATAATGTTTCCATGAAATTGAAGTTAGTATAAAATACCCATATATATAAATGACTTGGGTCAGACAAAACTTTTTTTTTTTGCATATTATTGACTACTGTCCATTATTCAAAAATTTAAGATTTAATTTAATCTTTTCTAAATCTTTTAAGCAAGGTTATGACATCAAGCTTTTCAATTGACGATAAAACGATGATAAGAACTACTTTATTTTTGTTAAGATTTATATGGCTATTGAGAATATATAATAACTTTCCAAAACAAATGCACTCATACAGTTCTATGAATAGTAGTGGAATCAGTATTAGAGCCCTAAGATACTAAAAAAATAAGATTTTTTTATGTGGCCTCAGGGATTATTTCAATTCCTGATTTCGACTACAATCTAATTAAACGCAGATTTACTATTGCACAATTATCTATTAGAATCTATTTTCTTATATAATAATACAATTTTTTACCTGTAGTGAGAAACATCCAAGAAAAATAATAATTACCAATAATAATGGTTTATTGCGCAAGAGTTATAAGAAGTTTGAGTATCATAAATGATTTAACTGGGCGATCCCTGAAGCTTGATTTCGTGAGTAATCGTAAAACCACAGTATTAAGCCAGGTAAGACAAAGTTTTTTTTTCTCATATGTCATGGCATCAACCGGGACGCGAACCCACAACCGTGCAATCAACTACTTGCTTGCAAGGCGGATACGATGACCTCTCGGCTATAGACAAATTATGACATTAATTGGGCACCATATTGTTTTATCAGAAGTCATAAATAAACTTATTGTATATAGCTCATTTTAAAAATAAGTAATATATAATTTAATTTTTTATTTTTGCTTCTCTTTTAAATCTGCTGTCTCAAGGCAATGCGTAAATTGTCAAGTGCATTACTGCAATCCTGTATTATATTTTTATAATATATAGGGTATATGAGCACAGACTTTCACACAACCCACCACTCTCCACTATATCTAATAACACTGATACACCCAAGCACATATATGCTGAAAAGATAAATAATCACCAATACACGTATTTCATGCTAAACCAGCAACCATCATATAAGTGCTCATATATATATATTAAGATAGACAATCTTCATACTTTAATGGACAGGCTTCATTCTACTACCTACTCCAACTGTAACTGTCCATCCAATTGAAAATCTGTATGATGGAATGCTCGAAGGTCACCCTGAGGCCGAGATTTTTGTCACACCCATGTTGACCTAAGGTCAATCTGAACCTCACATGTACAGGACATAATCCATTTAATACATATGCAAGGATGGGCAGACGTCTCTACAATGTAATAACTAAAACACAGGCTTATTATATACCTGTGTCTATAACTTTTTCTTTATACCAGTTTATTAATCATCTCATTATTATCGAAATATTTTTCTCCCGCTTCTCCCAACTTACTGTTGAGGCTGAAGTAAAAGAAAAAAATTGAAATATTCTCCACCTTTTATATACATTTATACTTATTGTGTATCTTATTATTTCCACTTATTTTTCTTTTTCACTGCCTATTTATTAGCGGCTAGTTTTTTTCTTAGCGGGAAATTTTTTATAGTATCTTAAAATTTAGTTTCATTCCTCCATTGCTGAATTGTGATGCATTCTTAATACTTTTTCTAAATTTTTTCGGAATTAGAATTGACAGTAATCCACTTAAAATTTGTTATCATACGGAACATTTCATGCGTAAATCCTTCTTTCTTGAATTTTTAAACTATTCCATTATTCAAGAGAAAAATATATTAGCATTTGACACTCTTAGTGGCTAACCCATTGTCTTTTATAATCTTATTTCTTCTAAAGTGCAAATAATTAAATGAGTGGGGGGGGGGGTCAAATTCTGACAATAACTTTCATTTTTGTTAATATTATAAAATCATTTATATTATATCTAGAAAGAAAGAAAGAAAGATTTCTCTCTTTTTAAAATTATTTTAAGTAAAATTTTTCATTTTAGTTGCCCCAAGTTGCTGCATGTCGTTTACCCTATACACTCTTCCGATCTGAAACAAACTTAACGTACATTTAATAATATGTTTGTAGATAAATTTATGCAGTCAAGTAGATTTGTAGGTCACGGTAAAATAAATATTTTTTTAATTATTTATTTTCTAATAATGGGAAGTTTTTTTTAGTCTTTGACTTACTTTAGATTTTAGAAATGTAAAAAAAATACACATCGTTTTAATTAAGAAAGGAATTTGAAGTTATTTAAAATTTCAAATTCCTTTTTTGTTTGTTTATTTCGTTAGATGCAATGTCCTTGGTTCCGAAAGAACTCCTTTAAATTAAATGTTTGTAATACTAATAATAATTATATTACCATAACAACTGAATCAGTTGATCATCGCTGAGTCAGAAAATGAATGTTTGTGCGTTCTTTATTATAGAGATTTGTTTACGTAAACATCAACTTTGTGATCCAGTAAATTGGAAAATAAATTATGAGAGTGAAAGTGTGTAAGAGGATATGCATAAATGAATATTTTTGTTTCATTGTGATCGTCTTTATAATGCGGAAGGTACAAAAAAAAAAAAAAGAGATTCATTTTTTATTCATTGTTTGAGGATTTGTAAATAAAATATTTTTTATTATTTTCTTTCAATACATATTTAATGTATCGTCATCATATTTCTTCTAACCCTAAAGAATTTTGGGATTTTATTAATAAGTCTAGTTTGGGTAAGAAAAGGGTTCAAACTACTCATGATCTCACATTAAGTACAAAGACTTATCCAAACATTTTGTTGACTTTATTCATCACATTATACAATATCTTCAAAAATTATATTATCTTAGAATTTTTCCTGCTGTTCAATGCATGATTGATCATATTTCTAAAGATAATGTTATTATGGCTATTAAGCGATTTAAAATTCATTCTAGTTTAGGAAATGATAATATTCCTTTATTTACAAAGGTTTAGCTGAATTTATTGCAGTACCTCTTACATTTATTTTTAATTTATCACTTAACTCGTGTTTTTCCTAATGTTCTTAAGTGTGCCAAAATGGTCCCAATTTTTAAGAATGGCTCACGTGATCATGTTAACAACTATAGATCTATATCTGTTTTACATACTATTGCTAGAATTTTTGAGAGGTATGTTTATAATAAAACTATTTTACATATTAGTAAGCATTTCTTCACAACATGGTTTTATTCCTAATAGATCTGTAGAAACTAATTTGCTAACAATTTGTGATCATATAGCATATGCGATTGAGGACCAGCACATGCTTGATGTTATTTATTTTGATTTTTCAAAAGCTTTTGATAAAGTAGACCATATCATTCTTCTTCATAAATTATATCAAATGGGCTTTTCTACTTAACTTATTTATTGGTTTCAATCCTCTCTTCATGCTCATACTGCCTATGTCAAATTTAATAATAATGTTTCATCTAATTTTGAATGTAACTTGGGAGTGCCTCAGGGTAGTATTTTAGCACCCATGCTTTTTAACATTTAAGGATTATTTAAAATCTTATCTTTTGTGCTTTGCTGATAACTATAAAACCTTTAGAAGAATCACGTCAGTGATTGATTGCACTCCCCTTTAAAAGGACATAGATATTTTTAGTGCTTGGTATGATCTAAATAATATGGCAGTTAATTTCCGTAAATGTTCTTTAGTCTCATACTCTGAAGTTTTACATTTTTTTTATTTTATTAATTCTCACAAAATTAATTCTGCTGAAGCCCAAAAATATTTGCAAGTTATGTTTTCTAGCAATGGATTTTTCTTCCTCATTTGGAAATGATTATTGGTAAGACTTTAAAAATAATGGGTGCCATCCTAAGATATGGTTATCATTTCAGTGATGATACAAATTCAAACTATTTTTGTCATTGGTTTTTCCCATCATTGAATATTATTCAATCATTTGGAATTCTAGCTCTAAACAGGGATGGAATTTATTACAATCAGCGTCAAATAAGTTTTCCAAATATGTTTCACTGGAAAGTAAAATTGTTTTTCATCTTTCTTAAATATCTTTATAAAAGGGTCTATCTGACACAATTTCTACTATTATAATTAGAACTTGCGTGCATGATATTCCACCTGCTTCTGTTTGTTATATTTAAGCTGTCATTCCAATGTCCTTAAATTTTCTTCTTTATTCTTTTGTACCATATTTATATAATCAGATTTGTAGTAATACTAATCACTTTAATTTAGATTATAAACAATTTTGTAATATTAAATTTAAATGCCATTGTTGATTGGTTCAAATTATTTTGTTTATGTATATATGTGTTTTTTAAAAAAATTGATTGTTACTCTTTATTATTATGTTGTGTACATTATATTTATCCCTTTTATTTTTTTTTTTGTTTTGTTTAAAGATGTTAACTGTAATTAGCTGTTGTTTGGCACTTAAATAAATGAATTGAATCATCATCTTTAATCATTATTAAATTGGTAATAATTGAAAGTTTGCTAGTCTTTCACATGCACGATTGTCTCTCATTGCTAGTCTTTCACATCCGTGATTGTTTCTCAGACAGCCAATCAGATTTTAAACAGCTATCTTAAGAATGATCATTCTTAAGACAGCTGTTTAAAATCTGATTGGCTGTCTGAGAGACAATCGTGCATGTGAAAGGCTAGCAAACTTTCAATTATTATCTTAAGAACGATCAGGAAGCCTTATCATTCTTAAGACAGCTGTTTAAAATCTGTTTGGCTGTCTGAGAGACAATCACGCATGTGAAAGACTAGCAAACTTTCAATTATTACCAATTTATTAACAACATGCGATTTAGACAAATATTATGTAATCATTATTGTTATATTGCAAAATGAAGGTCTCTTCAAATTTAATCCAATTTTTCTGATCTCTAGCTTCTCTACATTAAACCAGCAAACTTTCTTATTTCATCCAACTGTCTCACATATAGTCTCTTTTGAGATCTTTTACAATCTTGTGGATCCAGTTTAAGACTTCAATTGTCCATCTATAATCATTCTTAGCAACACTCCATTTTAGTCTGTTAATTATTTCAATGATATCACTTATGCCTTTTGTTTTTAATCTCTTCCTATTTCTCCTAACATACATGTCTTCATACTTTTTGAGTGGTCTGAATTCTCTGTATTGCTTTTCCATTAAGTGACAAAGTTCCAGTTCCATAAGTTAGAACAAGTAAAACACATTTATTAAAACTTTTTAAACAGATAGACATATTTCCTTTTAATATTAATTTATTTTTACCAAAAGCACTCCATCTAAGTTTAATTCTCTGATTAATTTTATGTTTTTGACTATAATTTATTATTCCTATCAACATTATCAGATGAAAGTAGGACTAAAGATAAGTGCTAAAAAAACTCAAGTAATGTTCAGTGGATTTTTTGTCAATTTCTTCTAATTTACCTTTATCAATCTTTATTGTCTTCTGATAAAATCCACTGAATATTACTTGAGTTTTTTTAGCACTTATCTTTAGTCCTACTTTCATCTGATAATGTTGATAGGAATAATAAATTATAGTCAAAGTTATTTTGAATAATGTATTAACTCTGCAAACTTAATAGATCTATTGTCAATAAATTTCTAAGCAATGCATGAATTGAGTATAACAAACACTTTGTTTTGAGTGTGGATGTATTCATACTAAACAATGACATTATATGTAAAGAATTATAGTTAGAAATCAAATATTAAGGAATATTATATGAGTTTTATACTAAACAACGATATATTTGTCAAGTTATAATCAGAAATCAATATATTAAGAAAGTTAATATTATGTGAGTTTTTATACTAAACAATAATGTCATATCAGAAATATGTCAGCATTGATGGCCTAGTGGTTAGCATAGCTGCCTTCCAAGCAGCTGGTCTGGGTTCACTTCACAGTCAATGCATTTGACATATGAAAAAAAACCCAATGATGTCTTATGTATTAAGTTATAATCAGAAATAAAAATATTAAGGGAAGCTATTGTTGCATGAGTAATTGTGGGTGCAGATTATTGACCCAGTTTTAAATTAATCTACTCAAATGTTAAAGCAAGTCTTATTCTAAATATATTAGCAAAAAAATTGAAGAACATTCTTTAGAAGCAATTGCAATTCATGCTCAGTTGCAACAGTTATTGACCAGTACAATTTCTGATTTGGATTTTCAAGCTGGTCATGTTAATGAAATGTGGATTCTCTTACATAGTGCATTGTGGGTACAAGTAAGCCTATATTTGGGTTCATCACAAAAAGAATGTTCAAATGGTTTGTTATTTAGGATCTCGTAAGATGTGAAGTGACAAAACTTTTGGCTCTTAGAATTCATCATTCTATCACTACCCTATAAAAGGCAGGTTTATTACAAAAGAAAAATTGTAATTGTTTTTCTGACAATAATTGTGTTATTAGTGACTTGACTAAAAAGGAAATTGTGGCATTTTCTGCTTATCAGAAGAATTATAAAATGAAAAGGAGCTCCCAAAGCAAAATAGAGAACTTAAAAGCATCGATTGACTTTAAAAAGAATATTAGTAGATCAAAATCACAAAAGAAATTTAGTCATTTGTTGATCATGAATCTGACACATCTGAAAAACAACATCACTCTATAAAATCAGTAAATAACAAACTTTTATGTGATGATGATATTTCGATCAATTTTTAGATGATTCAAGAATTCAGATATTGTTATTTAAATATGTTATCTATCTTATCAAGTCATTTAGATTTGCGAACTGATATCTAGCATGGTGATCTTAAAAATGGAAAGCTTATGGGCCATGAAAATTTTATAGGAATATATGAATCTATGAAATTGTGTCCCCTGATCTTAAAGATAATTAAAAAATAATTGATAGAAAAAATTATAAAAGTAATTATCTTTCAATACTATTGTCTCAAATACCTCAAAAGTATCTTCAAGGATTTATTGAACAGGTTGCTTTTATTCATAGTTGAATTATTATTAGAGATTCTACAATTTTAGAAAATTAAGGGCAATAAAAATATTGTTTTCTCATGTGGCATAGCATCAGCTGGAAAGCGAACCCACTAACCGGGGACAACTGCTTGTAAAGCAGCTGTCGCTGACCTCTCGACCACCAACGCTTGACGAAATATTGTTTTGTCATTAACAAATTCAAGAGAAGTACTATGATCTACATATTACTTTTATCAATTTATTCAAGGCATTTGACTCAATTAATAATGAAAACTTGGAAAAAATACTTGAAAATAGCTGTTGTTCACTAATGTTTAGTCATATTTTAAGAATTTTTATATTATTGTCATTGGTGAAAAGTGAACTACTTGAAATGAAGAATGGTATTAAATATGCAAGCACCATTAGCCTTTTGAATAGTTTATAGGGGGTTTCATGATGCAAGCAAGATAGCATATATTCATCATACTTTAAATTTACAAGTCCATTATACTGCTGATGTGTTATTTTTTCCAATTCAAAGTATAGATTACAGATGACTTGTCTCTGTATGATCAAACATTTTTGATGATTCTCAAAATTATTTACATATATTTATGAGTTTTTTTATGATTTAATTTCATTAACAGATTTAGTCAGATTCAACATTATGTTACGTTCACTTATTTGTAAAACTATGACATATTTAAGTTACTTTTTTTTAATAATCTGATGACAGTTCTTAACAATGCTCACACACATATTATTCTATATGTTAATATAATAGTTCTTGCATGCACTCTAAGGAATATGATATTTTTTACAACAAATTGTCTGGCTAATGTATCAATAATTGATAACCAAGTGTATGTATGCCAATGTGATTGGGTGTAAAATACAGTGAAAGAGAAGAGGGTAAAAAAGTTTCATTGATTTTATTTGCAGTAAAAATAAAACATGATCGACAATACAAAGAATGATACATCAAATGAAGTTGTTAAATGTAAGTAGAATAGTTAAATGTTTTGAAAATATGAGAAATATTTGTATGATAGAAAGAAAAAAATCCCATCTTAACTAAATAGATTGTTTAATAATGGATATTGAGACTATAAAAGCTTTAGCTGAGATAAAAACTAGAAAGCATAGAGAATGATTAAAGTTGTTTTATTGAAGTCATCGATGAAATGGGATAACTAATTTTTTTCATAAATTTTTTATATAAGTCATATATTGTTGAGGTTGATATTTAGTATGAAACACATATAAAATTACTCTAATTTATTATTTTTGTCAAATTCTATTTTATAAATATTATTGTAATGTAATATTAATTTTCATGTTTTGGTGATATAAAAGTATAATTTATTTTTTTAAAAAAAAAAAAATACAATACATATTTATGTTAGTAAAATAGTTTGATATTTTTTAAAAATATATCTAATCAGAATTTATTTTAATAACCATAAGGATCCAAAAGGATTATTATCTAAGGACCCAAAAATTTTAACTACTGTTTGAAATATAATCTTAGGGTGGAAAAGATTTGAGTATAATTTATGAATCATGAGTGAGGCAATAAATTAATTTCAACAATTTGTGATTTCTTTAGGTAAAAAAAAAAAGCTTAATGCTGTCAAATGTGAAAATTTTAGAATAGGATTAAACATAAATTCATTGAACATGTTATTGAGAGTATTAGACATATTTATACCTATAAGGATTATGGTTGAGCGATACATATCGAAAGTGCTAGAGAAATTTAAAGAGAAGTTACTATTTGATTCATTAATATTGAAAATAAATTAATGTTGTTTATTTTACTGGATACTTCATAGAAAAGAACATAAATATCCAGAAAAAATGATTACTAAAAAATTTATATTAAATCACAAAAATATTTGTAAAATGAAATAAATAATCAGTTAAATGAATATTGTTTTGGAAATGTTAAAAATGCTGATAATATGTAAGAAGTTTGTTGTTATCAGTTTTAGCGTTGGCGGTTTTTTTTTAAATATTGAGAATAAATTTAACACATATAAAACAATCATGTTTCTAAGGCAAAAATTTTTCAATAAAAACCCCTCCATCTTATGAAATAAAAGCTTCTAAGTATTGAATGGTTTAATTCATTGTCACAATTCCTGCTTTATCATTTCCGGGCTCAAACTTCTTATGAACTTAAGAACAAACGAATTGGCTCTTTATTTATAGATATTCTTCCAAATTATAATATATGAAATAAACAACAAAATTTTAATTATTTAATAAATAAACAAATAAATCTTATTTATTAATTAAAAAAATCTAAACAGAAATTTCTGAAATTATAAACAACTTTTGATAGTGCAAATAAATATGTTTCTTATTGCTAAAGTGTAATGAACAAGCCAGAAACTAGTTTGGGGATATTGGAGGAGTAGGCACTAGATGGGGATTTTATGCACAAGCCTTCTGGCATCCATTGATTATTCTAGCTTGCTGTGTGTGGCAATACGTATAGTGAGTTTTGCCTGTTTTAACAACAGTTATAAGCAAGCATAAGAAATGGTGATCATGTGATGTTTATTGGCATAAAACAAATCCTGCCTAATAGGATAGTGGTGGATATGGTTATTAAAGAACCAAAGACACCAAAATGTATAGGTACTGAACTGAGTTTAGACCTATATGACTATATAACTTAATGAGCTTGGATTGAAAATATTAAGGTGTTTTCAATTTCATTCTCATAGTTAAGTAGGAGATAAAAGGTGGATGCTGGATAGTTGCATTAGATCCTAAGATCTAGGTGCAGTGCTCTCAGATCCAAGGCTCCTGACTGATGAAGGCCACATGCCAGAAACTAGTCTGGGGATATTGGATGAGTAGGCACTAGATGGGGATTTTATGCACAATCCTTCTGGCATCCATTGATTACTCTAGCTTGCAGTGAGGCAATACATATAGTGAGTTTTGTCTGTTTTAATAACAGTTATAAGCAAGCATAAGAAATGTTTATCTTGTGATGTTTATTGGCTTAAAGTGTAATGCTTATGAGTACGCTAACTTGAGGTGCAAGGGATGCACTGCATCTAAATGTCACATTTCTTTGATGCACCACTGGTCACACTAGTTATTTAAAATAGAATAAACAATTGCTATTCATTCATACAACTATGCAGCTGGAATCAAACACAATTTATATCAATATTAGTTTGTGATTGGTCCTGACTGCATCTCATTCACTTCTGTTTAGAATTTATAGAAAATACTACTGATTTAAATGATTAAAATAAACATGCAGTTTAATGTATAAATAAATCAAAGAGTATTAGTTTCTTGAAAAGTCTGGAGATGTTTGAATACCAAAGTGGTTTTATTCAATTTATTCATTTTAAACTTGTTTTAATATATATATATAAACACAGGTATAAGGACTTTATTACTATTTGTAAATTTACTTTATGAAAAATGATTTTATGGTTGATGTAACAAGTTTCTTGGATACTATGTAATGATCTTTATACAGACACTTATTGTAATGAGATGGGGAATTGAAGGTGGCTATCCCTAGAGTGATGGATAATTATCATCACTCCCAGTCCAATTTAAAATGAAATATCAAATTAATTATTATTTAAAAAAATGTTAAAGTAATGTTTAACATCAACACTATGTATAATTAATTTTATACATCAAAGAGAGCATAGGATTACGAGATCTCTCAGAGATCAGCCAGCTAATAAACTCCCTAGAACAACCAAAAGTGTAACTAACCATACATCAAACAGCAGTATCAGTAAGTAAAAGTAAGTACATGTACTATTCAAAATAAATAACCATTCATCCTCAAGAATGATTAACAATCAAATAAATCAATATAATAAACCAGTCAATCTGTGATTGGATTTGAAATGGGTCTCCTGTGGGCCAGGCTAACTTCTGAACCTTTACCAGCTTGGGCAATTCTTTAAACATAATTTGGATATACCAACTTAAGTGCTAATCCATCAGAATACATAATCATAATAACAATAATGCTGGGACAATAAAACATGCTGATCATCATCAATGCTCTGGCCACAGTACCATTAATGCACTGGCCACCTATAAATTTCTAAAAAGACTAAATTAAAATAAAATGTAGTTCAGGGACTTTTAAGAATATAATCATCATGCCAGGCCAGTCAATGTCATACTGGTTGCCTCTAAAGCACTAAATACATCTCCATTTATATATTCAGCCTGTTGTACTTGAATCTAGCTCAGAGAACATATGCTCAAGTAATATTATGATGATTAAGAGATGACACAATACAATTTTTAACAAGTGAATTCAAGTTTATTAACAATAAAAATGATATTAAGAGCTTTAGACTTTGCATATATACTCTAAGCCATATGATTTTGATTAACATATAATAAAAAAGAATTATCACTTGTGATTTATATATATGTGATTTATAAAATTACTATACATAATTCAAGTTATCACATGATTTACATATATGTTCCATTAGGTCCACTTAAAACCCATTTAGCACACACATGTGGCTTGATATAAAATGAACATGTTTGAATTGATATTTAATGTAAGTGTCTATCTGATCCACATTGGTATCTATAATAATATTGACATATATGTGCACACATACATGTGTGTGTAATTTCTGAACATATTGCAATAAAAACATTTTTAGCTGTCACTTTTAAATGAGATAAAATACCAATAATAAAACAATGATTAAAATTTACATGTCTATTTGACAATCATTGATATATATATATATATGTATTGTTTTGAATAATTATATGTATTGTTTTGAATAATTATATATATATATATATGCATACAAAGTGCAATACATTTGATGACTATATTTCAATCATAACAATAAAAACACAATTAAACTTTTCAGTAGTATAAAAATACTATAAATGATTAAAATTTTACATACACGTATGTTCATGTTGAATTGCAGGCACACAGTGATATCTATATCATATATTTCATTTTTATCAAAATAAAGTTACTAAAAATTATTTTTTATACAAATGTACATATATAACATGTATAAATAAAATTATAGATGATATAAATTAATTATAAACACTCATAAAAAGTTTTTTTTTCATAAAAAATAAAGTCTTTTTTTTCTTTTCAGGTAATTGTTTTGATTGATTAATTATCGACAGGATTTTAAATTTAAAATGTCTTTTTTTAAGTCTAAAAGATTTTTGAAATCTGTTTTTTTTTTTAAATATAATAATTCTTTCTGTATATAGTTATGGTGATCACAGGTCACTTTTAACTATAATGTTTTTTTAGAATTTAAAATATAAATTTCAAATTGTCTTTTTGTTTTCTCAATAAATGATTTTAAACAAAATCATTAGAGATTATATATCTCACTTTTAGAATGTCATTTTAAAATGAATTATTAAAAAAAAAACTTATTTAAAATTTTGTTCACATTATATATAACACTACTCATCATTGTATATATTGTACTGGTCACTTCTTCACTTCATTGATCTCTGAGGGCACCACTAGGTCACTTACTACCTAGAAAATTTAATTTATGGTGATCAAAAGTTGATGATGATGAATTCCACCAGCTAGACCCAGGGAAAAAAGAGATCTTTAAGATTGTTCAGACAATTGAGAAAAGACTACAGAGACAAATGTTAGCCAAAATCATTTTAAATAATTTTATAGTTTATTAAATTTATAATAATAAATCTTAGGCAAACAAGAGTATAAAATTTTGACCTAGATTTCTACAGTGTATCAGAAAGTGTACATGAGTATTGTGAATCAATCAATCTGATACTCAGATTGAGCTTCACAATTGTAACGATCCGGAGAATGGCACTTAACGTAAACTGCACTACAGGGCGCCATCTAGGCATTTGAACCTAGAAAATTTTATAAAGTAGGCAGATACGTAAGTCAAAAAAAAAATTTTTTTTTTTTATTTTGATTCCGGTCGTTAGCCCATGTCACTAGCTCAGTGGAATAGCAGAGATTAAATAATATAATATCTTATCTAATTATATTTCAATATTAAAAAAATAAATAAAATAAGCCACTGCCAGTAATTAA
Source organism: Epiperipatus broadwayi (assembly GCA_028023455.1). Lineage (NCBI taxonomy): Eukaryota > Metazoa > Onychophora > Udeonychophora > Euonychophora > Peripatidae > Epiperipatus > Epiperipatus broadwayi. The sequence goes on from JAQFVV010006291.1 coordinate 3,873,565, forward strand.
CATACAAACATTTATTTATGCACATATATATAAGATTTAAAATTATTTTAGTATTAGTTTTACATTTCAAAATTTAACATTATTTTTAACTTTACCTTAGATTTTAATTTACATTTTAATTTCTATTATATTATCAGTTTACATTTTAATTAAGTTCGCACAGATGGGATTATAAAAGCTTGTTTTAATATGTTGCTATAGATCGGTTACATAGATTACACGGTTAAACACATTTCAAAGTAAACATAAACGATCAAAATACAAAATTATTGATTACTGACAATTGCGGAGGTAAATTTATACGTAACCCAATAGTATTCACCATAAGATACTTGCATTGTCACCAATAACTTAAAAGACATCCGAATAAATACATTTTTGATACTCACCGTAAGGTATCATTATTTATTGAATGTCTATATATTTTGATCAAATATGAAAACGCAAAACATAGTTAACCAATAAACAATCCATGCAAGCGTCTATAAACAACTTAAATTTAATGCATTTCTATTTAGGGTCGAGTATGAATAGACCACATAAATTTGCTTTTGAAAATAAACATTCTATCCCTATTTAACCTTAGGTTAAAATTCGTAGTCAAACTGGCATCAATTCATCTGATATATCGATGTATTCAATGTAATAAAATACGGCAGCACAAAAAGTTAAGAGAAAAAATTGCTTCTCATGAGATAGGAATATTACATCTATCTGCAAAGAAGAGCAATAAAACAAAAAACTCCATAGAAAGGAACTGCGGTATCCGACTTATAATTCCTTCCATAGGCAAACGGAAGTGTGCGGCGTATGAAGCGATTCTGCCTGTAGCGAATCAATATTACATCTACTAATCACACCAATATATCCAATCCATTGACCCAATTTAACCACGAAACAAATAACCTAAGATTACCCTCCCCTAATATAACTTTACAAATCTATACAGCCATTCACGCCCGACTTAAGTTTAACATTGATATATTTTAATTTATCGGAAAACAGAAATCATAAATAAACTTAAAGAACAAAATTAAATAAATGGAAAAGATTTTACATAAATAAGAAAAAAAATACATCAAATAACACTATTAATAAAGAATTTAGTTTGGTCAGATAGGATCATATTGCAATCATTTAAATATAGAAAATTTTAATTTAATGTTCATTATTTATAAAGTTCTTACGGTTTAAAACAGTTCATCTTTATCCGTTGCTTGCCATGAATGTGAATTCCCACGCCGTCCTAAGATTGGTATCCATTTAGCCGTTGTTTTATTTATTCATTCGGAGGTTTTTTTTTAGTTTAGTTGGTCCTCAATGTAGGAAACGATAGTTCATTTCTCCTTTCTTTTACAGCTGAAAGAATTGACAGTGCATCTGTCAATTCCATCACCTCCAACTCCGTACTACTACATATAGTCACATCGTAATAATCAATTTCCAGTCACTAATTAATAATTTCCAAATTTTCCTTTTATACGTATTCGAAGGATTGACTTAGCATTATGTCATCGATGTGATGATCCTTTCGCTGAGGTCCGATTTCCCGATGGATTTCTTTCATTGGCTATTTGTTTCTATTGTTTTCCTATCTGACCGATGTTTTTACATTTAAAAGCCCAAGGCTGGTTTACATTTAACTAATTAACAATCATTTCCATTTCTGATTAATTAACCTGTTTTCCAAATCAAAGATATATTTAAAGATAAATTTAAAGATATAATTTTATCTCCAAATCTTTTTAAAATTTAGTTTTAAAATACTTTTTCTTTAATAAAGTTTTATTTTAATAATTTTTCATTATCTGTGTGATTTAATATATACGAGTTTAAGATGATATTTAATTTCAATTTTTAATTCTTAAAGAAAATTTTTAAATGCGAACTTTTTAATTTACTTTCATGTTTAATAAATAAAAAAAAACAATGTAACGAACATCTGTGCTCGTTACACAATCCACTCAGAATCTCCCACCACCAAACCATATTCAAATTCCATCCATACATGTATATACATATTTATTAATACATTTTTTGCTTAATTATTAAAATAATCACTGACGTAGATATGTATAAATATCTTAATCTAAATATCTTCAATAAATAAATATTTTATTATTTTAATTCATATATATATAATAGGTGAGAGGAGATTATTTGTAAAATGTTTGTAATAGCAAAATATTTTATATTAATTTATATTTTAAAAATTATGTTAAATTTTATTATTTATTTTAGTAATGGTGGTCAGAAAAATCTGGTGCAATCCTGCTGAATTAGTTCAAATTAAAATGTTATAATTTATAAAAGTAATGTAAGATCCATTAGTGGAAATTTTATCCATTCCAAATTTGTTTTAAAATCTAAGATTATATTTTAAAACAATCATTTGAGAAATTCTTAGCAGGATTGCATTGTCTTAAAACTTACCAGAACAAAGGTGTGCATCCAGTCTGCAAATTGCAGATTGATAAAATATACAAATGCTTGAGGTCAATTAGCTAAAAGCACTCCAGAACAACTTAAAAATCATATAAATAGTGCTGGATTTGAACACCCCAGGAGGATAAGTAATTTAATAAGAGCAGTGGTAAACCGAATCCATGCTCGTTTTGTCTCTGATTCAATGTACCGTGAGTGGATAAATCTTCACCTTTCTCACCATTCAAAATGCAATCTTTCCCAATGTCATCACCCTGGATCCAGATACTCATGAACTATGACAATGTACCTATATGCTAAATAATGAAAGTGCTACATGCTTGACCAACCTGAATAAAATTTGATCTAATCTCCGATGGATGCTTCAAATCAATCAAGAACCAATGACCAAGGTAACAAATTCATGTTGCTACTATAACGTAAAATTATGTTAATAATCTCAACTTTAAACTAAATTTCTAATCTAATCATTCCTTTAAATGTAATGTAGTCTTTTTTAGCTGATCCGAAGATCAGAAATACGGTATCAACTAATATAATTTGTAAACTCTTACTTGATCTGTTAAAATGTATTCAACTCTATAAACTCTCTTAGTATTTCTCCTATCATTGAACTTCTAGTAAATTAATTATGATTTTTTATTTCTCTTTCGTGCAGCAACAATATTTCATAATTTTGATTATTATATTTTATATTTTTGTATTTTAAATAATTTTCCATTAACTTCCTAAATTTGCAAGTATGTTCAATCATTCTCTTAAATCCCCCCTTTTTTATGGGAAGATCAATTAAGTTTTAGTTAAAAACAATTTGTTGTTATTTTCATTATAGCAAACGCTTGCCAGTTTAGGAGAAAACAATTTAATTATCTCATAGTGTTATAATCTACAAACAGAATAGAAATCTCTTCTTTTTCCAAGAAATGTTTTTGCTAATAGTGTGTTTATTTTAATTTAAATATTTTGCTCGATAAATAACCACCACCTAACTCCTATATATATATAAAATTTATTTGTAATTGTGATAAAAGCACTTACAACCGAATATTCATGTTTTTTTCAATGTTTGTAAGAAGTTATTATGTAAAGTAATTTAACAAAGGGGAGGGGGATTTTCAATTTCCAATAGCTTATTATTTTTATTAATGTATTTAAGTTTTCCATTACTGTTCTAATCATACCATTATGCTGAATATTTCACAATATATAGGTATTAATTAATTAAGTCTTCTTTTAAATGTTTTATACATGTGTTGTTCCAACCATTGCATGCATACCAGCCTCCTCATTCATTTATATATATCTGTGTTTCATTCTTCCAGGCATATTGGAAAGCCGAACCCTGTCTCATATCTCCAAGTCCAAGAACCAGGCTCTTAAACTCCCTGGCGACTTATTTTGTCACTTGAGCTAGCTCTGTATGGGATCACTCTGGGAAAAACGGGCCCACAGAAACTCACAGCAGACTGTTCTTCATTTGATAAGCTGATTTTACCAAAGTCACAGATATATATCAGCCTTTATTTCCTTCAATGAATTTTCGGAAGCACCTTCTAGAATCTGTGACTGGCTCTTGTAAATATGCCACCATGCACGCACCATTCTCTTAAGTTTTAGTTCCAAATAAAACCTATGAATATCCTTAAGCCATAATGTTCTGATTCTACTAAGCAGATTTCTTTATAATATTTATTAATATTTTCATGTGTGCATCATTTTGCAACACAAGTATATATACATCTGGGTCTCATTTTATGCGATAGATAGGTTCCTCAGAAAACACACGCAAACGAAATCGCGCAAAAATAGACATAACTTACCTTGAAAAAGGGGGGATACAGACTGTGATTTTTCAAAAATTGCATAAAAGCAAAGCACCAACATAAAATTACTTTAAAATTCGCGCAAAAAAAAAAAAAAAAGAAGAAAATAAAATATGACTAATAAAAAATTTCAAATTTGAAAAAATTGATACAAGACAAACTTTTTTTAACTATAATATTTAATTTTATTCAGAATAATATATTTTTATGCATAATTTATAGTACAGTAATTGAAATTTTTTATACACATTTTAATTATTATCGCTACTTGCCGATAAACAGGTTCATTTGCAAACTGGTAAAGAAATCAGATTCTTCACAAGAGGAAATACAATTAGTGCCAACTTCACTCTCATGTTGTGTTAATGGTTTTCTGGTGACAACGTAATTAGTAATTAATCTTTGAGTCGATGATTTTATTAATTGTTTATGAAGCTCGCGATATCCAGACATACAACCATTTAGCTCTCGTTGGAATTTAAGAGCCCATTCGTGATTAGTGTCATTAATAAGAAAATAATTAAAAATAAACTTGCAGACACTAAGTGATTAATAATTGATTACGTTCTTTTTTAAAAAGCAAAAACAGAATGTGATTTAAAATGTAAAATTAACATGCACAATGTTTGAACAAATTTACATTATAATCTGGTAAAATTTAATGTGTGTATACATAAAATGTGGAAATCATGATTTTAATTTCATTATTGCATAAAATCTTACTATTATAAAGCACTGAAAATATTGAAATTACTAAGATGAAAGTCGAATTCCAATAATGTGCTATTACTTTCAATATGACGTAAGTGCGTGAAATTTATTATTTAAGATAATAGCGCATTATCGGAGTTCAACTTCCGAAGAAACGTGAATTGCGTAACTTCAAAATCACATTAAATAAATCCGCGTAAAAAGAGACCCAGGTGTTTTCTAAATTAACTCTACCACACATATTTCTTACTTAGCATAAGCTGAGATTACTTCATTTATTAATGATAATCATATTTCGATAATAAAATAATCTTTATTAAGTAAATTCAGTCAAGTGCTATATTTTGTTCTTCTTTCAAGGGGTGGATTTATATAGTGCTATTAAAATTGTATTTACAGATCTTATAGTTTATCGATTATTGGCATATAAATAAGCTGCAATAAAATAATCAATTAATGAATATATTTGTAATTTCTTAAATTATGAAACATAAATTTCAACTTATATAAATGTAAAGAGGCCAATGACAACAAATGAATTATAATCAAATAACTCATACATATTTTCTTTAAATTAATAAATCATACATATATAACAACTTTCAGAATCATTGTTTCATTTATTTAAAACATTATATTTTGATTGATAAATTATGCTTGCTCTGACTAGATGATCTCTTGCTAATCCTACATATATAATTAACATGAAAGGTCATGATCTTTAAATGTGTCAACTTATGATATTTTTATACTAAAAGGCTTTACTATATTATTTCCAAATTAGTCTCTTTGTGTCTCTGCTTTGCAATGCCGGCAGAGAGAGATAAATTAGATCGGTATCATTGGGATTATTGCTCATAAGCTGGTAGATCTGGAAAATAGGCAAATAGGGCAGAGTTCATGAGTGTTCCTGACTTATGTATCTTGCACATGATTGGACTTGAGGTACTTTTGCCTAGATGCTAGATCTTGTTATATGAACAGACAAAACCAATCAGTACAATTGAAACAATAAACACCCCGGCAGATAAGTTCATTTTCTCACCTATGATTTAAAGAGAGATTTATTATATCTTCCTGTGATCTATCTATAAAAACTAATTCCAGTCTCCCTAATTAGAGATTTCAAAACAAAAAATGGAGCAGTCTTGTATGGAATACAACGAAATAGTATGACAAGTTTTCCTTAGCCCAAAACCAAAAATGTCATATGTCTGCAGGACAGCGCATGACTGACCACGTTCAAATTGATCAAGGTTAATTCTAATACAAGTCAAAAAAAACAAGGAAAGATTACAATTTGTAATCTTAAATAGAAGAAACAAAATCCCCGATGTAGGAAAAACAGAACACTATACCCAATAAACTGTCAGCCAAAAGATTTGCACAAGCCAAGCTTAGCTAAATAAATTATAGTATAACAAAAGGGACAGGTGAGTGAAAAGAAAATTATGAATGTCTGCCAAAGCATTTACCTAGGGTTAGTAATAAAAAAAAGAAAACCCTAAGTATATAAAATAAAAATTAGCAATACACTCTCGGATAAATAAGTACTACTAATAAAAAAAACAATTAAGAGTATGTATACTGAACCCCACTGCTTGATGGCATTGTTTTTCACACAATGCACATCAATAGACCATTTTAGCAGCCTTAACTTACAGCTGGATTGTGTTCAGCCCTATCTTTTGAAAATGCTTTGCACATTCCAACTTGTGTAGGGAAGGGTGGGTATGGTGTGACAATTCTTAGTCAGTCAGATTGCATGATTTAAATAGAAATAAAATTAATTGGCTATGGAGATTTCAAAACTTGTGGTCACTTAAAATCCAGACACCATCAGACAATATGGTAGCGAACAATAAATTGTGTGAATTCGCATCAAGTATTGTGAAAGACAAAACAGGCCATAATATTTCTGTGCAACACCATCAAGCAGCCTGCAATGGCTAAGATAAATATAACTCTTTTTTAGCCATAAATGTAGGCTGCATAAATGGCATTTGTAGCTGTTTTGGACTGGCAACAGTGCCAACAGGTGGCCAAACCTGGCTAAGTAATTAGTATCTACAAATTAAAAAAAAAAATTGGAAGAAAATGCTATAAAATTCGAATTACAAAAACAGAAATCGATGAAAATACTTCAAACAGAATGCCCCCTCCAGAATGAAGAATTCTATCCAAAAATCACTGAAATTGATAAATTAAAATGCCTAAGGCAAAGTAAATTGTACAAATCCTTATAAAATACAAATTAAAAAAAATTGGAAGAAAACGCTATAAAATTCAAATTACAAAGACACAAAAAATGTCAAAAAAATTAATAAAGCTTCATTAATGGCGGGAATGCATAACATTTTTTAAAAAAATTTCTCTGACTTTCAACACTATTATGTAGGGTGTAATAATTCACAAATCTTAATAACAGATTAATACTTATTAAGTAATTAAATAGACAATGAGCTCATAGCTATTTAAAAAATAAAAGTAGTTATAAATTACAAAAACAGTGATTTTTGGTTAGAAATTTATCATTTGCAGGCTTCTTGGGGATTCTTGATGATACTGCCGCATTATCTAGCAGCAACAGTACACCTAACAGTAAACTACCGATCAAACAAATAAGGAAACAATTATACTGATTAAAATTTATTATTTCTCCGTTCCAGTTCACCCTATAGATTATATATACATGGATATACCACAAGCAGTAAGAAATAAATCACTCATTCCTTTCTTTACAAAATAAAATAAAAGTAAATATATATTTCTAATAAGTAAAATGACACTTTACATGTACAATAGACAAATTAAAATCACCATGACATAATGAAAATATTTAAAATGTTAGATTATATAAGTCAAAACTATACATATACAATTTAAAAATCTAAAATAAAATAAATTCAATTTGCAAGTTAAAGAGAGTAAAAAGAAAAGTAAGAGTTCAAGTTAACTAGAGGTGTGTGGCAAGTTATATGTTGATACAGCAAGGTATTGGTGATCCATTGTCAGTAAGTCTTTCTAAGTTTCCCGTTTCATAGCATGTTTTGATGGTAGTTGTTCATGGGTAAGTAGCAGGCATTGGTCAGGTAATTCTACCACATTCTTCAGCTGGCTACATTATTCTGACTCTGGCCAAGGATGAACAGGAGAGTGGAGACAGAGTTCTACTCATGCATTTTTATAGCACCATACATTTCAAAAATTTCAGATAAGTAAACCACCAACGGACAATGGTTCAAGGTACAGTGTAGCAGACAGTTCTTTGTAATGATCTTCAGTAAGATTTTCCCACAAAGATTTTCTTCAGCAAAAATTTTGTTTTAAACATAAAATATCTTTAACTTCAGCAAGGGTAAGAGCAAGAACAAAAAGAAAGTTCTTTATTTATACCATTCTTAATTGCTTTTCTACATTCCATTTACTAATTAATAGTGACCAATGCCTATTGTTTAGTTTTCCCTCTTATCTTACATTGGTTTTCTAAATTAAAGTCCTTCCCTAATGAAATCTATATCTTTGTAATTCACATTTATCTATCAATACAATCTTTTCAGTTTATACATTAAAATTATAATTTTGTCAAAACTTATTTTAACAAAACAAAACAAAATAACAGTTTAAACTTCATATTTCTCTTTCATTACCTTTTAAGCAATTTTATCTATAACTACTTCCTGTTATATAATTGTTTGTGTCTTTGTCGTCATTTAGTTTAAAACACATTCACTGTGGTTGGACTTAGGGTCTTTAAGTAGACCATAGTGAATGGTGAATCCAGCATATATATATGCACAGCTTCATTAGATAAGATTGTGTACAGTTTTTTAATTAATTCAATTATTAATTTTGATTTTATTATCAATCAGAAATCTTATAAACTAATTAATTACATTTTTGAAAGTTTTTTTTTTACAAACAAAATTTCATTTTAACTTTCTATATTTACTTATTTATTCTTTAAAAATGAGTTTTCTTTAAAAGACAGAGAAAAAAAGTTTTAAAATCTTTTTCTAATTCTATTTTAGATTTTTCCCAGCCCTTTTTTTAACAAATACTTTTATTATATTTTAAAATCAAAATATAAGCAATCTTTTTATTTTATTTTTAAAACTATGTTTTTAGAACCACTCCTTAATTAATTATTACTTTTGAACTATTCTCTTTTATTTGATTTTATTTATTTTTAATAAATCTGATCATTTATTTTTAAATGATAATATATGTAACACAGAATTTATGTGTGCTTTTAACATATATTCGAATACTAGCGGTACAATATTAATACTTTTATTACTCTTTCATTAGATTAGAGATTATCCAATAATGAATAATATTTCTGTCATGTAATTTTCACTACACCACTCTCACACAAGATAGGACTGGTTTCTATCCACTTTTAACACCTTGTGAAGTGATGTAATTATAAACGTATAACTAAAGACATAACTTTGCATGAGGATGGTGTAGTGAAAATTACACTACAAAAATATTATTTATCATTGGATAATCTCTAGTCTAATGAAAGTCTAATAAAAATTATTAATATATTTTCATTAAATGATTTGTGTAAAAGTTGTGAGGGCAGCATATTTGACACATCAATTAAACTATGGTAATTTACTGTCTTTATATATATATATACTTGAACAATAATAAAGATATGTGTAAGAGATTGTGATCTGGGTCAACTGATGAGTTCTGATTCAGCACAAAATGTACATCCTGGGAATTATAGATCTTTTTCATATGTCTTTAATCTTATATTTATATTTACATTCCACCTCAGGGTATTAAAAGTGGATAGAAACTAGTCCCTACCTTGCATGAGAGTGATGTAGTGAAAATTACACTACACAAATATTATTCAAAATTAGTGGGATGTTGGATCTCAATAAACTGAAGTAGAATTTGAGATAATAAACATTCAGAATCATTTACATTTAAAATAAATAAAAAATGAAGTCATTTGGAAGTATACACATGAAAAACTTCCAGTATTAACTGATATTGTATGAAAAATTGGGTCATGTTTTAGATCAACATACTTGTTAGCATCTGCTTTTTCAGATATAAACATTATAAAAAAATCAGTTAAGGAACCAAATTACAAATGATCATTTGGATGATACTGTGATTGACCCTTCCTCATATTAAATTGACTATGAAATATTGCAAGGCCAGAACTTCTAACTTTGAATTTTCAAAATAGAGAAATATATATTTTATTCCAATATATATGTTTTATTTGCTGTATTAAAATAATTACAAGTGATAAATAAATTTTTAAAAACACAAAGTTTTTAGTTTGTTTCTTTTTTCGAGTTTTTAGAGATTGGGCTCTCTGAAATGAATGAGAACATTTAACTGCATACTTATACATAATCAGATATCAGATGGGGAAATATGATCTACATAAGACAGAAGATTGCCAAATAACTTAGTATAGAAAAGTAGCTCTCATGATAAAAATGGTTGAACACATTGATATAAGCTATTTAATACATCCAGAAATTTGCATTGAATGTACCATTGGTATTACATATATATAAATATACATAATTATAACTGACCAATAGAAATAGTTTTAATACTATTAAATGGCACATTATTTAACCAATAATAACCTTTTAGATATTAAATAGTGTAAAGGCCTTATTAACATTTATGATATAGTGCTAAAGCTGAGATGCTAAAAAAAAAACCCAAAAACATTGCAATACTTTTTGTTTATACAATGCTTCACAGGAAGAAATTCAATTTTTTTTATACTTCATTGCTGGATGGTAGTGATTATTAAACCCATATCCAGAAAATCTTATCCAAATTTTCAGACTAGTTTTAGGCTTACTGCATAATTATTCAACTATCACCTACATAGCAGCTTTTTCAGTGAAATATTTTTAATAACTTTCTCTCCTTTTCATTCAAAAAATCCAGGTACTCTAGATCAAGGTCAAACTTTTCTATAATAAAGCCATTATCCAAAATCTAATTTGGGATGTGAAATAGAATAAAACTGGAAATATATTTACTAATCACTACAGTATGGAATTATATGATTATTCAGATTAACAACAGATATAAGCAGAATAGATCAAATAAAGTTTACTCCAGATAACACACGAAAATCAAGTGTTATGACCTTATTGCCTAATTATTCAATTATCATCTAAGGTTTTTCCAATTGAATTTTTTACAAGTTCTCCCATTTCATCTAATCTTCTTGGTGTTCTAAAACATTCTGGAGTATTTCAATAGCTTATATTATAAAATTCTATTCATTTTTCAATAAAATCTTAACACCTGATAAGCTTTTGTCTCTCAAACTGGTTAAATTCTTTATATACTAAATAAAACCATTTTTTTTATCTTTATATATAGTTAATAATGTCATTTCTGACCAGTTATATATATTTTTCTTGTGTAATGCTAAAATTTTTGTGACGTTTTTGTGTTAACCATAATATCCCTTCCCCCATCTTTTTATTTATTTATTTTTAATATTCCTACAAGGAATTAAATATTATCATTATAATTTTTACTTTTAAATTCTTTGAAATTTTAAATTAATTGTTTATTTGTTACTGGAAATATAAAAAGCTATTCTTAGAATGTGAAATGCTATTTTCCAGTTTGTAATATTTAATAGTTAATGGCCAATTTTTTGTTGCTTTTTTTGACTTCGAATTCAATTTAACTTACAGTACTAAAATATATTAAAAACACTCCAGAATAAACTGTACATAAATTTGACACAATTATTAAATTTACTTTGATATAATATTTTTACAAGCTGATATCACGTGACAATGTTCTAAATTTAAAGGTTGTTAGTGGATTGGATTTATAATTATAAAAAGACAATGGACAATGGACTCTATGAGTATTTCTGCTGTGATTAAAACTTTGCAATATCAAGACATAAACTCAGATATTGTCAAATTTTGAAAATACTTATACAATTTTATTTATACATATATATGAATTTAAATATTGTCCTGATACATTTTCTATCAGCTTTATATAGTTTGTTTTATATAATCTAATACATAATAATACTTTTTATATAATTAAAATTATAGGATTTAATTTCTATATAATGTTTTTAATAATTTTCTGAGTTTTAGTTGTAACTCAAGTATGAAATCTTATTCCACTTTTTTTTTTTAATATAAAAGTGTGCCTGTAAAGTGGGCATTATATTTATAAAAAAGATTTTCAAAAAATGTTAATTCATTAAATAATGAATACTTTTATGGGTGCGTTTATTAAACTCAATGGATGATTTTGTTAAAGTTAGCTTTTCATAAGTTTAAAAAGCCAATATTAAACTCTAACTGGAAAAATAAATGTAGATATAATATTCCAGTTGAAATGTTGTATATAAGAATTGTAGATAATTCCCAAGTTTCTACAAAATGCAAAGAAAAGAGTCATGACTAATTTAATGAGCAAAATAATAATTTTCAGAATTTTTTATTCACTAATCCCCACTGTTTAAGTCAATCTTATCCTTTCCAATTTTGTCTGTATTCTCTCTTTTATTATTATTATTATTATTATTATTATTATTATTATTATTATTATTATTATTATTATTATTATTATTATTATTATTATTATTATTATTATTATTATTATTATTATTATTATTATTATTATTATTATTATTATTATTATTATTATTATTATTATTATTATTATTATTATTATTATTATTATTATTATTATTATTATTACTACTACTATCATCACAACATCATCATTTAGGTTAATATTTGGCATGATGCTATCAACGAAATACCTTGCAAGCTACATTTAAGTACAGAAAAAAATTAGTAGCCAGACTATAATCAAAATTTTTATTCTAATAAATAAATAAATAAAAGACTGAAGCAGTCATGTAAGTTAGACAGATTCCTTTTGCTTATACATAGTAGCCTGACAAACTAACCAGATAGATCACTCTGGAGAAAAGCAATACATATGATCATCAGCAGTTGATATCACTTTTTATATCACCAATAACAATTAACATATTTGATTTAATAAGTACAGAAGAGATTTGAAGGTAGTTAAAATCCAATGTTTTTTTTTTCAAATTAGCACAATATTTGCAATTTAAAATGAATATATGTTTTCTGCTTGAATACAGATCTGGTGGCATAATAATGAAAGCTTCATAAATTGACCGTAGTTATCAATATTTGATCTACACTAGAGGTTTTTAATTCAACTGGTAAACACAAATGAGATAAAAATTCTCAATACAAATATTTGCCTTATTGTTTTTAGTGAAGATATCTGATTCAAAAAATCTCATGGGATAGTAGTTAGTAAATCTATCTACCATGCCCATGACTTGGGATTGGAAATTTTATATTTTTTACAGGCCACAAATCATTTTTTAATATAAATAACCTAAAGCCAGTTCAATTAGATATTCAATATTGATATCAATAGATATTTATCTATTATTACCTAGAGAATAGAATTACCAGGTTAATCTATGTAAGTGAGATGAATGTAGATATACTGATTGGAACACGGTGAAGTTTTTATTATTGATGGGGAAGGGTCGTACTTTCAAGAATGTTGAACTGTGGTTATCTTTTTTTAAAAATCTCAATGTAATTTATTTAAATTTTGCAATAGAGATAAAAGGAGTTTTAACATTTATTTTAGTAATAATTTTATATCAAATGCTATAGACTGATTTCAGAATCGAATATTAATCGCTTGGGTATTTTCTTTTTCTATTTTAAATGTGAACATTTATATATAATACTGAGGTATTGATTTCTCAAAACAATATCAAACAGAATCTTATAAATATTTATTTATTATCCGAGATCGATGAATTTTAATTTAGACGCAAATACTTTATTTCAATTTGTATTTATAAATACAGTATTAAGTTCGCACTTGAATACTGTAATATCTATTGAAAACAAAGTATTTTATTCTGATCTATTCATAATTTATAATGTTTTGATATTTAAAATCATCTGCATTTACACTTCCATTAATCTAGATGTGTCACATGACTTTCATTTTTAATGTAGCAGAATAATAGCGCCAAGTTTTTAATAATTAAACTTTTTAAAAAAATTATTCATGTGTATAAACAAAACTTCCAAAATAAAAGGCTTTCAAATATTTAGAATAAAAGCAACATGCATTTTATATAAAATTAATTTTTAAATAAATTATTCAATTTATATTACAGTTTATTTTCAAATACGTTAAATATGATCAAAGTTGTTTGTATCTTCTTAATACAATTTCTTAATTTGAAAATGAGAAATGTACAAATTTATACGAGTAAATAATGATGTGAATTGCTTTATATCGATATGTCTTTAGCCTCAGTGACAATTTTTGAATTTGAGATATATTTTAAACTGTAAAGGTTATTAGTTTTATTAGGGTATCACTCATTTACTAATTGTTTTGCCCTACTCATTAACAATTGAATGAGTTCTTTATTCCTGGATGTAAGTTATAACAACACAGAGGAAATAGTTTAGATCAGCATGTTTAGTTTTTGAATGCAATGTGTTTAGTTTCAAATACACGTTTATTCACCCTTCATATGAATTATACAAAGTTACATATCAAATATAGTGTTTCTATTAATATTACATCGTATATATACAGAATTCTTATCTCTCAAAAAACATGGTAATTTAAAATGAATCCAGCATAATGATCAATAACATATAATAAATTAAATAACATGTTAATTTACTTAAAAGCAACATAAGGAGGATTAAATGATATCAAATTAGCCTAAATTTTCTATCAGGGTCACCCATCACAATCAACATCTTTGATTACAGGAAAATCAATTTACGTAATTTACAAGAAATATTTGAAAACCAGGCACTCTTCACAAACATGGGAGCTTAAATGTAAGTATAGGGGATTTGAACTCAGATTTTCAAGCAACCTTCAACTATCCACACTATCTCATACAATTGATACACATAACGACACACACGTAGAAAAGATAAATAATCACCAATACACATATTTCATGCTAAACCAGCACTCATCAATTGGTCCAGATTATCATCTCCCATAAATATATATATAATCAGTGCTCAGTTTATATTAAGATAGCAAATCATACTTTAATGGACAGACTTCAATCTACTCAAACCTCCAACTTTTCAGCCATCGATTTCATTGAAAATCTGATGATGAACATCCAAATCCCATGCTAATGCCAGTATTATTGCCATACCCATGTTGACCTCAAGTCACTCTGACCCTCATGTATAGGACCTTATACATTTAAATACACAGAAGAGGTATGGGCAGGATACAAGCTTGATGAGAACATATTTGAAAACTAGGCACTCTTCACAAACCTGGGAGCTTAATTGTAAGTATCAGCACAGGATTTGGGTTTTCATCATCAGATTTTCAATGATATAAATGGCTGAAAAGTTGGAGGTTGAAGTAGATTGAAGCATGTCCATTAAAGTATGAAGATTTGCTATCTCAATATAAACTGAGCACTGATTATATATATGTGTGGGAGATGATAATCTGGACCAACTGATGAGTGCTGGTTTAGCATGAAGTACGTATATTGGTGATTACTCATCTTTTCTACATGTGTGTCATGTGTATCAATTGTATGAGATAGTGTGGATAGTACAAGGGTGATTGAAAATCTGGGTTCAAATTCCCTATTCTTACAATTAAACTCCCAGGTTTGTGAAAAGTGCCTGGTTTTCAAATATTTACACATCAAGCTTGTATCCTGTCCACCCCTCTTCTATGTATTATAAATGGATAAGGTCCTATACATGAGGGGTCAGAGTGACTTGAGGTCAACATGGGTATGGCAATAATATTGACCTCAGCATGGTATTTGGGTTTTCATCATCAGATTTTCAATGATATGGATGGCTGAAAAGTTGGAGGTTGGAGTAGATGGAAGTCCATACATTAAAGTATGAAGATTTGCCATCTTAATATAAACTGAGCACTGATTATATATGTGGGAGATTATAATCTGGACCAACTGATGAGGGCTGGTTTAACATGAAATATGTATATTGGTGATTATTTATCTTTTCTATAAGTGTGTGTCATGTGTATCAATTGTATGAGATAGTGTGGATAGTTGAAGGGTGTTTGAAAATCTGAGTTCAAATCCTTATACTTGTAATTTACAAGAATATAGATAACTTATCATAGCAAAACTTTTTAAATCAACGGTTTTAAAACATTACATATAACAAATTGGAGTCCTTCTACCATTCTGGTGTGCATCGGTTTCCTTGATTTACATACATTACTTTCACAAAATATTCACATATTTGAAGCACTAGCACACAGTCAGTTTAATTAAATGTTTTTGTCTGCTTTGACTCCAAATCATCTGATTACTCCAGCTGTCAGACCTTTACACTTCTTTCCTTCTCTATCACCTAACATCCACTCTTAAAGAAGTCTATCTCCTTCTTTAATCAATTCTTGATGCAAATAATCCAATGAATATTCCCATGGCTAGTTTCTTGTACAATGTTATACTTCAATACCCTCCTAACTCATACATGTTTATTGATAGATTTTTTTTTTCCTTTCTCAATCTCATGACAAAAATATGTATGTAAAACCTCATTTGCTTCAGTTCTACATAATTATTTTAATATTTTCAAATATGAATATCAGAAAATCAAAATTCTTTAACTGATAAACAGCTTGAACAAAGTTAACAATTATTAGTTTTTTTTTATCATAATTCCAATTTTCGGAAAAAATAGTTAAGTTAGGCAATATCAAAATTTTATTCATATTTATATTTTTTAAAAATTTTGTTTATATTTCATTAACTTCACATATCATAGTCAAAGTACAACACTAACTTATTTTCACAATATATGAGCAGATTCTGAAATCACTCTAAGTGAAAAAAAAAGAAGCTCATATCATAAAAAGTTAAATAGTCCTGTTTAAATTATTGAGAAAAAGATTTCCCTACACTTAGATTTTTAATTTTTAACGTATTCTATCTTCAGTTATCAAATGTAAATTGATACCTTATGGCTCACATTGTTTTAGGAGTAAGTACAGTATAATGTTCTTTTCACATTAAAACCAATCAAAACACTCTCATATATATATATTTGAAAGAAAAAAAGGTGTGGGCTGTTGTTAAAAAGTTTTTAACGGCGGTGATAATAAGTAGAATATATTTTGTTTTAAAATGGTGAATGAAAATCATTATATTGTGTGCATTTTATTATTTTAATATTTAAAATTAAATTGACTGGTAAAATTTTAAATTACTAAATTAAGTATACTTTCCAAAAAGGTTCTAATCTTATGATCTCATGAATTACAAATGGAGGAGAATGTGAATTTAAATCCATATTTTAGGACAATTTTGGTTATAATTGTAAAAGGTAGGAAATAGAAAATAAATTTTAAATTCATTTGTCAAGAAATAAAGGAAAGATATAAATTACACATTATTTTCTTACATTTCAACATTTAATATGAAGGAAATATTTGAGTCATTAAATAAATTATTATATGAGATTTCATAATCACATAGAAAGAAGGCTTAGCTTTAGCTAAGTGGTCTAATACAGTGGTCTTCAACCTTTTCACCCCTGCGGCCTGGTAAAAATAATGATAAGATTTCGCAGACCGGCAGAAGTTTACAGATAAATTTTCTTAAAGATGTAATCTGCTTAGCCTTAGATAAGCATAATTGTTATAACTGACCAAAACAGCACACTAGTTAATGTGTATAGTAATGGTGTTGCTTACCTTCACATTTGAGCACTCTTTCTGAAGTTGTGTAGTCAGTCATACTGCTACAGAAAACGTACAATAACAATCGTTCTCATTAATGTTTAATGTGCTTGCATTTTACGTTTATTATTTCATTGTTAAAAGATGCAAAAATAAAATGTTATTCACCTGAATGTTGAAAAAGTCATAAGTTTTGACCTTATTTGGGGGGGGGGGGTTTGAAAAATACTTTGTCATCAACTGAGACAAAAGATAGACACCAAAGTTATTTTTTGTTTGTTTTTATTTTTAAAAAAAGGTAACAGAAATTGGTTTTAAAAATAAAAGTTTTAGTATTTTAGCGGTATACAAATAAAGCCAAAAAAAATATTGCCTTATAGGCCAAAAAAAGTGGGCGTATTTTTAAACAAAAAAAAAAGAAAACGAAGCTTGAAAAAGTCAAAAGTTTTGATCTTACTTTATTTTGGGGTGGTGGGGATATATTGAGAAATACATTGTAAATGTTAGAGACAGAACTTACTTTTTGGTTTTTATTTTTAAAAAAAGGTAATAAAAATTGATTTTCAAAATAAAACTGAAAGCCAAAAAAAAACACTAAAAATGAAATATTAAAAGAGAGAGTAGAAAAAATTTAAGAGATCAAAAAAAGTCACGTTACATATTATTGTTTTAACAATGCTGACAAGCAGCCATGATTGGCTATCAAAAGACAACTGGAGTTGTATAATAAAAAACTCCCCCCCCCATAAACATCTGTAATAAATAGAAAAACAAATTAATTTATGTATGATTGATTAGATTTTGTTTTTGTTCTGTTCTTTTTTTTTAATCGGGAAAAAATGTCATGAAAAAATAAATAAAAATTGTTCATATTAATTAAAAGTTTAAAATCGTATTATTTTGTTATTAGAAACTTTCTTGCCAGTCTAGTCGCGGACCAGTACAAAACTTCTGCGGCCCGGTACCGGTCCGTGGCCCGGTGGTTGAAGACCACTGGTCTAATAGAATGTATGATGGTGGGATGTAATTAGTTTTAATAGAGGATATTTTAGCACATTATTTAAAAAGGCAAAAGTCAATGCCCTATAATTTGACTATTAATGGGAATGTTTTGTGCTAGAAGAGAAAGTGAAGATTTTCAAATATACTTTTTTGCAGTAAAGTAAATATTATCTAGCCACTGTTTTAAAATTATTCATAATGGTAAAAATCATGCAAGTATAGCTTTGAAAATTATTGCTTTGATAAGACATGATGGCATTTTTAAAATAGTTTTTATAGTTGTAATTAATAATTTGTAAAGCGCATACTCTTGTCTTTAGATTTATAGAGGTCCTTACTGTCACATTTTAGGCGCATAGTCTTAAGGTTATAGCCTTAATATATATTATTTAATAGTTTATTTAACTGTAGATTTTACTTAATTTTAGAGAAATTAAAAATATTACCAAGACATATAGAAATATGATTATTACAATAAAAAAGAATTACACAATTATAATAATCAAATCTATGACAGATTTATTTATTTTTAATTATGTGTAATATTTTCTTTGACAGTGACAAACTTTCAATACACTAGTGTCACTCAGTACAAATCATAGTAGGCAAGATTATGCGATGTTTAGTGATTTAACATTTTTTTTATATATATTTTAATGACTTATTCTTGCATTTTAAATATATGTCTGCGAACTTTGATGAAGAAAAATAATGATAATGACTCCTAGATGCATTTCAATCAACCAGATCTTCTCAGCTGGTCAGCACTTCATACTATTCTCTTATATTTATTGATGTACATTACACAAATTTATTTAATAAGTATTATATATAAAAAATTTAGTAAGCCCATATTTAGAACAATCACTTTTCAATAAATATAAATAATTATTCATCATTCTTCATTAAGTTGGGAATTATTATATTTTAAAACAAAGCAAAACTCTCCATACAGATATATATTTAGTAAAGTTTAAATATATTTATATTTTTTCTTTATATAGTGCATGATAATCTCGGTTCTTTTTAAACCATTCTCTTTTTTTCTACTCACACATCATGATCTTATTTATAATTAATAATTTATTCTCACATTTAAAAATATAATTGCAAACATTAAAAAAAAACAGTGCTTGAAAAATAAGAGTATAACTATATTTATTATTTATTTTATTTAGCATATGATGTCATCACATTAAAATTCAACACCAGCAGTCACTGAACAATCAAGAGCCGACTCCTCTAAGCTATGCAGAGCAAAGAGACCAACAGGGGCCTGATAAATTGAACACTCCCTATAAATATGTACCATATTATAATTGTAAACTTGTGCTACATATTAGGATGTAGAAAAAGATGGAAGGTTAAAAAAAAGGAAATTATATATCTATATAAATATTATTGCTTGTGTATTTGTTAAATGTTTATCTCTAAATTTAATGAATGTAATTTAATTAAAATGAAATAATTTTTGAAATGTTTTACTAAACTTTGCAGTTTGTACATATCTATTTTTATGGTTGGTAAACTTGAATGAATTTTATTTAATAATAAAATGTAAGTATGTTCCCATTGTTTAAAAACTTAATAGTAATTAATTAATATATGCATGTGTATTACTCTGTCTAAAGATTGGTTGGAGTATCTAGGCAATAGGGTTCTACAATTAAGTAATAACAGTTGATCATTATTGATAAAAATTAATCACCATTTTATTCAAGAGCTTTAATATTTAGAATTACATAGAAAAGTTTAATCATTTCTTCACATCATTGAAAGACATATTTAATTAATAAAAAAATAATAATTGAATTTTATTTTGTACAAATGTGTATTTATAAATTCATTACTTAATTAGTATTGAATGCTATTTTATCCTGCATGGTTGTAACAGCGGTAGATTCTGGAACTCAAAGACCACATATCATGTTCATCTCTGTCACTTTGAGTGTTCAAACTTCTTATAAACTCCTGAGCAAATAAATTCTTCTATTATTTTTATTAATATTTTTTAACTGATTTTATTTGTATTTCTTTTTGTAAATACCTTTAGTACAAAACGTATTTTAAATAATATGGTTTTAAAATTCACATTTTACCTTTGTTTTCTTTTTTGTATAATGATGTGTATCTTACTGCCCTCATTTTTAATCTGGTACTCTTCCTTAAATTAATGGCCAATCTGTTTCTGTCATTAGTTATATTTTATCTATACATGTATTCATTGGTCTGCAGCGATGAATGATGAATCTGATCAAAATATAATTTGGCCAAGTCTATTTCATAACAATAGTCACTTACCTTAAGGCAGTATTGGAAATCAATGTAGTTTTCAATTTTAATTTCACCCCGAGTTACAATTTACATATACATTTTAGTTTCAAACAACAAAAACTAAATAAAATGAGACTTCTTTTAATTGGAATCTATCTAGCACTCATTAACTCTGGGTACTATCATTTTTGTATTACTATATTATTAATAAATGTCATTAAATATCACATGATCATCATTTCCTATGCTTGCTTATAACTATTATTAAAACAAGCAAAACTCTCTATACGTATTGCCACTCAGTGCAAGCCAGAGTAATCAATGGATGTCAGAAGGTTTGTGCATAAAATCCCCATTTAGTGCCTACTCATCCAATATCACCAGACTAGTTTCTGGCTTGTAGCCTTTGTCAGTGAGGAGTCTTGGATCTAAGAGCACTGTGTCTAGATCTAATAGGATAGTGGTGGCTATGGTTATTAAAGAACCACAGTCACCAAAATGTATAGGTACTGAATTGAGTTCAGACCTATATGACTATATAAGCTAATGAGCTTGGATTGAAAACATTATAGTGTTTTCAGTTTAAGACTCATAGTTTTGTAGTTAAGAAGAGATAAAAGGTGGCTTGGTTGCATTAGATCCTAAGATCTAAGTGCAGTATTCTCAGATACAAGGCTCCTCACTGACGAAGACCACAAGCCAGAAACTAGTCTGGGGATATTGGATGAGTAGGCACTAGATGGGGATTTTATGTACAAGTCTTCTGGCATCCATTGATTACTCTGGCTTGCACTGAGTGGCAATATGTATAGAGTTTTGCCTGTTTATTAAATGCCATTAAGTCGATATTAATTTCTGAGAGCCTATGCATAGCACTTCGGAAAAGATTTGTTTTTTCGGGTTGCTCAAAAATATTTTTATTGTTATGATACCTCATCCTTTTTTCTTTCACAACTAACGATAATTAGTGCTGATTTAATCTTATCTAATATCTGTTTCATTTTCTTGCTGTCTCTGAGAATGGAAGGGAAAGGCCCTTTAAAAAAAAAGAAGAAGCTATAATTGTCGTATAAAAATATTCTTGTTTATCTATATAGTTTCTATCAATTCTTTATATTAGATTTACCTTTTTTAAACGTTGACTCTTGTGTTTAAAAACATCTAATCTTTATAATAAAGTTTATACAATTCTAGCATATTGTTATAAATACGATTTATTAATCATTTGTTTATTTTTTTCCCAAGTTTGTAACAATATTAAATTAAATATAGTGATTATTTAAAGCTAGATTTTCTTATTAATATGTTTATATTAATTATGTTTATTTACATATTATGGTATTTTACAATTGACCATCATAAATTCTCACCACACTGCATTTGACTACCCTGGCGAATACTAAATTCTTTCTTTCTCTGTTTTGACGATTTTATAGGCTATTCTAAATATTCAGTGCTTTGCAATTAAAACAAAATATTGCTCTAATCAAAAACAAAACAGTAAAAACCAAAATACATTGAAAAAAAAAATAGTAACACATTAATTAAAAAATCTTTAGCTAATATATTTTTTTCTTCAAATTTCACTTAGATTATTATTAAAGCAATACTTAGGAATATTCAATCTCGTCTATTCCTCGCAATTTTAACAACTTAAATATGTAAATAATATATTTTTTTAAAATCAAATATTAAATATTTAAATAATAATATAGATAAGGAAAACAGTTTTTAAATAGCCTTTGTAAAAAAAATGTATCCAAACAGCTCTTCTCAGAAGTATGAAAATATGAAGTGCATCGAATGTAGGATTTTGAGAGATGTTATTTGCTTTACTTTTTAACTAAAAACATCATACTAATGGGCTGGAATAATTATGGGATGACTTCTTGGAAAAAAAAATCAATTAGAACCTGCAAAAATTTTCAAGTTTAGTTAGTTTGGATTCAAACCCAGTCATAAGTACAACAATATATTATTTTAATTTCAGATTTTGGTAAAAAAAAATTTTCATGTGTCAAAGCATCAGCTGGGAAGCAAATACACAAACCCGGAACAACTGTTTGTTTAACAAATAAAAATAAAGTTATGAATCCTGTCTTTATAACAACATTAACAGTTTTACATTCTTAATGTTTCTTTTCAAATTTACTACTTTCCATCAGATTAAAATACAATGACAAATATCACTTATTATTATGCATATACATATTTATCTTTGAATATTGTCATGAGTTTGCTTAAATGAAGGTAAGACCAAATTTTTGTGTATCCAGTTTTAAATATAATACTTGATTATAAATAAATAAATTTCACACAAAGCTTTTCAATAACAAATATATTTTTAAAATACAAAAAAAATCTTATTTTGATCAAAGTTTCATTAACCTCTTCAGTGTGAATGTATATATATATATTAAATAATAACTTCCATCAAATAAATTAATTATTATATGTAAATTACATTACCACTATTCTCATGATTAAATAAACCAACAGAATTTCTCCAATCTTTAGCCACTCTTTCTCCACATCATGCCTACACACTTTCTTATTTCATCTATCCATCTCACATGTGAATTCTTTCTGGGTCTTTTACAATCTCTTGGAATCTAGTTTAAGATTTCAATTGTCCATCTATTATCACTTCTTCTAGCAATACGTCCAGCCCAACTACACTTCAGTCTTTTAATTTTTTCAATGAGGTCAATAACACCTGTTTGTTCTCTTACCCATATATTGCATTTTCAATCTCTTCTTGTTATTTCTAACATGCATCTCTCCATTTGTGGTTACTGAAGATTATTTATGATTAAGGAATAGAGTGTAAAAAAATTTATTCTGAAATCATGTTATTTGTACATAGTTTTATTAGTCATTTAACTATTGTGTCTAAATATCAGTAGTAATTGGAGAAAGAGAAAAATCTATAAAGAATATTAACAGAAAAACAGTATATTTTTTACTTATTTACTTGTTTTATATTAAATTATTAAATATTTATCTTTAATAACTATGTGATATTTATATATAGCTTTTTAAAATATATATTTCATTTTTAAGAATATATTAGCCCTACTAAAAACTTATATGATGTGAAACAGAAAATGTTTTAGATTGAAAACTTTATAACTGTTTTTTTATTTGTAAAATTAATTTTGTATTTACAGAGAGGTAAAATTCTCCATATAGTAGTGCAAGCCAGAGCAACTAATGGATGAAAGAAAGTTTGTGCATAAAATGCCTATCTAGTACCTACTCATCCACTGAGTAGCGCTACTGTATGGAGAGTTTTGCCTCTGTGTAAACAGCTTGTGTAAGCATAAAGAATGGTGATCACATGATGTTTAGTGGTTTAATTGTGTATTTCTAATAATATTTCTATTGTTTAATCATAAGTTTTTAAAATAATTTTTCTAAAAATAAAGATTTATTTAAAAAAATATTTTAAATTTAATATTGAAACTACTTAAGTGAAAAAATATTGAATAGAAAAGGTATCTAATATATTCCAGTACAAAATAGTTAAGAGATTAAATATAAAAAATATGATGTGATGTTTTGTTATAATTTAAAGTTAGAAATATTTTTATTATGTCACAGTTAATTTAATCCAACATGTCTTTATTTATTTTATGCACGAATCTTTTTTCAGAATCATTAGAAATTTCTGTTACATTGCAGATATTTTAATTAATTACATCATTTTTTCAGTCTGATATTATTTAACCCATTCATAGACAAGAAAAGTCTCTCTTTTTTTAACTACTCTAGTGCCATCTATTGTAAACTTGAGTAAAATTTACTATCAAGTAATGTATTGCATTAATAATAATAATAATAATAATATAAAATTTCTATAAAAAATTTAATTTTTAGTTATTTTCATAAAACAGAATATTTATGGTGTAGTTCTAAATTAAGATACTGCAATAGGTTGTGTTAAAAGGATTACAATCAATAACAAGTTATCATTGACGATGATCTAGACTTATTTAGTTAGAAAACTATTGCTAGGTTACTTTAATTACATTAGGCAGAAAACTTAATATTCATATAATTGATTCAACATAATTAAATATTCTTTTTTAACTTATCAAGGTGTAAATTAATTATGAGTCCAAGTTAATTATAAATTAATTGATTTAAAAATTTTTCGTAAAAAATTTGAAAATTAGTCACATAATTTTAAACATAGGTGGTCTCTCACACGCTGATGTGAAGAACGTAATTTTCAGATTTTTTTTCTTTAACATTTATTTTAATCTAATTAATTTTTTGATTACATTTTAAAAAACAAAATATTGAAAACATTCAACTAAGAAATAAACAAACAACAAGTCCTTTTTCGTGTTCTGAATTAGTTTAAATTAAACAATGCAGTCTACATTATAATCCAACAAAGCCTCTATGTAAACTGATATTTTACTTTCTATTTTTATGCTCTAAGGAATAAATTTTACTTTCTTTTTTAAAATCACACATATATATATATATCATTGTTTTATTTAATTGATGCCAGTTCCTGGTGATTCTAAGTATAAATGTTGTTTTTGTTATGACATGGCTAAAGCTCCTTCATGTTTAGCAGATGACCGTCATTATTTCAAGTATGACCTTGTGACCTCTAACATTCTATTCATTTATTCCATAAGTTGGATAGCCTTATTTTTTCTTTTATTACTTCAAACTTATTAAGCACGAACATTTTGTACAGAGAATCATCAAATTCTCATACGTTTTACAATTTGATCCAGTTTAGGTACCATTTTGATTTTTAATTAACATTGTTTTTTTGTTTTGATAATTGCATCATTGATCTTTTTTGTTGTCCAGTGAATTCTAAATATTTATATTCCTTTTTTCACATCCACAATTTAATAGTGGATATAGTATTGCATGGAAATTAATGATTTTAACTTTATGGAGACATCTTTTATTTTGATAGTTAAGATAAACAATTGTAATTCTATTTGGATTTCTTTTGTACAATTAATATGCTACAAAATCATTTTTTTATTAGTTTACTGAAATTATTTTATTATATACATCTTCAGATATCTAAAAGTCATCAGCTACTTCCCTTTTCCCAATAAGATTTTTAAAATTTTATTCTCAAATGTCTTCTCAAACATGAAGTCATTCTATGTTATCAACTTTAGTTTTTATATATCTTTTGTTCCAATAGAAATTATTAATGAGTGAAATAAGTTGCTGTGATACTTACAGCCCTAAAACCAAGTAATTCTGTAATTAGAAATGGTTTACATAATCAAAAGACTGAGTAATCAACAAAGATATTTCCCCACTGTTTCCATCACAATTTTAAGTTCAATTAAGATTTCAAATGCTTTTGCACTTTGTTCAACTAAATGTTAAGCATTATTCCATTTATACTATTTTCATAAGATTCTTTTTGATATGTAAAATGAGAACATAAGGTATATATAATACTTGTAATAATAAATCATGTACGTATAAATATATATTAATGATATAAGGACTTATTAAAGTTTATAAGATTGATTTAAATACTGGGATACTAGAATTAAATGTTATAAAGCAGGCCATATTTTCCATACAGTAGTGCCACCCAGTGCAAGTCATAGTAATCAATGGATGCAAGAAGGTTTGTGCATAAAATCCCTATCTAGGGTATAAAGAGGTTTGCCTCTGTTATAGCAGCTTGTATAAGTATTGGGAATGGTGATTATGTGACGTTTAGAATTGAATGTGCTAGAGAGGCTAGCAAATAATGGTAAAATACAACAGACAATCAAATCATGTTTGTTTGTAGCTGCTGGTTGATAATACATATTTTCAAGCGGAGAATTTATTCATAAAAAAATTATTTGATTTGATTTTCTACAAATTGACTTAAAATTATTAGGAGATTTTTTTTTTATATCATATATAAAAAGATTGGATCAATATGTCATTAGGAAAAAAGAGTAAAAATCAAAACAAAAAGAGAAAAATCTAAGAGATATTGAATATAAACTCAGTTAAATCTATGAATTTTTTATTTTTTTTCAAGTGTCAAAGCATCAGCTGGGAAGTGAGCCCATGAACCCAGGACAAATGATTGTAAGGCAGCTGTACTGACCATTTGGCCACCAATGCTTGACATCTATGAATTTTAATACATAAAAAAAAAGAAAATTCTAAGAAAAAAATATAATGTATTATAACGGTCTGGGTGAAAGTTGGTAGCAGTCTTGCCATATCTGCTCTACAGGGCGCCACTAGGCTATTTGAACCTAGAAAATTTATAGAGTATGCAGATATGTGCAGTTAAAAAATCCAACTTTTATTTATTAAGACTGTCAACCCATGCCACTAGCTCTGGGAACAGCAGAAATTTATAATATATAATTTTATTTAAAATAGATCTTCAATATTAAAAGCCACTGCCAGTAATAACACACAAAAAACATTTATTAACGCACGTATATAAACATTTAAAATTGAGGAATGAAATTTATTATTTTAGATTGGTTATTAATTTTTAAATTTAAATTAGTAAGAAAGTCCACACAGATGGACATTTTATGAAAGTTTGTTTTATAATGTTGAGTATAGATAGGCTACATAGATTACTCAGTTAATAACATTTCAAAATAAACATAAATGATCAAAATATAAAGTCATTAATGGAATTGCAGAGGGAAATTTACAAGAAACCCAATGGCATTCATAATAAGATGCTGCATTGACACCAATAACTTAAAAGACATTAGAATAAATACACTTTTAGATACTCAATGTGAGGTATCATATTTACTGAATATCTATATATTTTAATCAAATATGAAAACAAAAACATAATTAAATGTTAACGAATCTATGCAGTCATCTATACCCAACTTAAATTTAATGCATTTAAATAATTTAGTCAATGAATATTAAAAAAAAATGGAAATGATTAAGTCAGCAAACTCAAATGTATAAAAATTAAACATTAATGATTGATTTGAAAAGTCAGATTAAAGTTCATTTTAAAAAAATTAGGTTTAGCTTGTCGAATCTTGAAAGTTCTTAATTATTTTTTTTTAAATTTTTCAGTTTATATCTTACAGTAGAAGAGCTCCTGGTTCCTGGTGTCAATTTCCAAGAAGTCTTTGTTTGAAGACCAGTCTATCTGAAGGTGGCCTTAGCTGGTTCAATCCTGGTATTATTTTATTGCAGAACCCATATGATTCGGGTCTGCAACAAGACCATTCATAATTCAACAGTCATTTCATTTGAAATAAGTGAGAGAGAGTGACAAGTGTGTCTTATCACCCTTCTCACAAAATCAAGCTGGAACTGTTCTTAATTTGGATATTTTTCTTTTTATAGTAATCCTCCGGATTCATTGAACATAGTTTCCTGTTCCAATCATTTTCATTAAGGTCCGAGCATTTGTTTGCTGCTTCTATTGGCCACCTATTTTTTTTTGTTCTCTTATCTATATCTTTCATCTGACTTTTTTATATAAGAGCCCCAAGTGCTAGTTTGCTTTCCGTTTCATTTATAAAACAATCATTTTCATTTACTGAGATTACATAAGAATCTTTTAACAAAAATATTTTATCTTTAGATCTTGTACTTTTTTTATAAAAAAGTACGTTCAAATATCTTTTTTTTTCTATTTTAAAAAGAAAATAATACTTTTAAAGTTTTCATTCCATCTGTACAATATATTATATACGTTAAACAACTTTTAATCAATTTTTATTTATAATCTTTTTATTTTAATTTAAAATAATGTAATGGCATATTATATACCGTCACAATATATGTGTGTGTATTACGTATTAAATGTAAAAGAAAATACTAGAAATTACAGACTTATCACTTCTATCAAAGATTTTTGCCAAAATTCTTTGAATTCGAAACAACAAACTGGATTTAAAAGTGACCTTAGCACAGAGGATCACATCTGATTATTAAGAGAAGTTAGAAAAAGGACCAATGAATATGAATTGTCATTATACTTTGGATTTGCAAATTATTGAAAGGCATTTGATTTGATAAGCATTTCTATGGTAATCAAAACATTGAATTATAAAGATGTAGATCCGGAATATTGTCATATTCTGAAGAATATTTATCTTAATGCAAGTGATTAGATTACATTGTATATTAAGAAGATTAACATTGAAAAAAATGTATGATAGTGTGATTTCATAAGTCCAACACTTTTCACAGCAGTTTTATAAGAAGTAATTTATGGATTAAAATGGAATATTGAGGGAATAAAAATATATGGAATCTTGATCAAAATAAGAAACTAAGTCAAAGGTACATGTTAAAAAAAGTAATGCTCATTGGATTTCTCAGAAGAAAATAAAGATTGATAATCATGAATTAAAAGAAAATAACATTTTATTGCATTGCCAAATCTATGTAATATTAATATCATTTATGTTTTTATTTTTACAATGCTTTTTACAACCCATGACAGTTTCAATTGCCCCAGCAATCTTCTTCAGAACTTCTACTTAGATTTGAAAATATAAGAGGTTTTGAAGAAGAATGCTGAGGCAATCAAAACTGTATGGGTTGTAAAAACCATTGCAAAAAGTAATAAAGAATATAAATGATATTAATATTATAAGATAACATATTACAAATATCTTGGTCAGATTTTATTAA
The DNA here is from genome assembly GCA_028023455.1 of Epiperipatus broadwayi. Lineage (NCBI taxonomy): Eukaryota > Metazoa > Onychophora > Udeonychophora > Euonychophora > Peripatidae > Epiperipatus > Epiperipatus broadwayi. The sequence goes on from JAQFVV010006291.1 coordinate 3,903,246, forward strand.
TACTGATGGAAATGTAGAATTATATATTATGGAGTGCATTTGATAAAAATAAATATAAAAAGATAATATGCTAAATGTTTTAAAAAAGAAAGGCATTCAATAGATATTGCATATGGACCTGAGACTTGTCACTTCACAAACAAGCAATATAGAGACTTCAGACCACATAATAGAGTAAGAGATGTACTTTAAGAGAAACAAGAAGGGACCAAAAATGAAATATGTGATTGAAAGAACTATTGGTATTGTAAATGTCACTGAAAAAATTATGAGACTGAAATAGATAGTAGACTTAAAGTGGATCCCATTTATTGTAAAAATTATAGTAAGAAACTGAATGTATGAATTAAACTTAGAGTGTTCTTAAATACTTCAGTGAATTAATAATGATTGAAAATGATGATTATACAAGGAAAGTTCATATTATATAAGCACTAACAGGTGTAGATTGCTCGAAAAATCCTAGATTAATAAACTTCAAGATTAAAATAATAGCTGCATTAAAAATACATTTTTCCTATTCACAAGAAAATTGTGTTCATTTTTTGAAATTATCTATTATTTATGCTAATTCTAAGATTGCTAATTTTGTCAAGTTACTGAGGCATGGCTTTCTCTCAAGAAGTGTGTTATGGATATAAGCAAGTATATTCTGAAGTTCATTAAAAATTGGAATCATGATGGAATTTCTGACAGTGATTATATTATTAGTGGTTTGATTAAAAGGAAATGTGGCTATTCTTATTTGATAGAGTAATAAATTAAAGATGAAACTTCATAATAAATATAGAGATTTAAAGATAGAATTTCAATGACTGACAAGATGGCTTAAAAACGATTGAGAAATTAAACTTACAAAGAAGATGCAGACATTTGTTGATTGCAGCCATATTAGTTTTTTATGCCTTGAAATTAACATGTGTACCTGAAAAATGGTGTCACAATTCTACTAAAGCTCTTTTATGATTATTATAGTAATTCAAATAGGTTCTATCTTTTGAATAATAATATAAGAATTGAGATGACAATTTTTAATGATATGTCCATTTTATCGACTTATTTAGAATTGGACAAAAGTATACAGTTTAGTGAAATTAAAATAGCTCTTTATGTAATCTTAAAACTAAAAAGTTACAGATTTTAATGAGATACCTGGAGAAGTTTTGAAATATAGTAGTGTTATGCTATCTTTTAAAATATTGTAATTTTTTTTAGGAATCTATGGATTAATGAAGTTGTATTGTCTGATCTTAAGAATGCTTCTATTGTTTCAATTTTTCAAATAAATAGACATGATTGTACATTAAATATCATTGTATCCACTATAGTTATTTCAAGAATTTTATTGAATAGATTACATCCAGTCATAAATGAATGGTTATCAAAGATTCACTGTCGTTTTAGAAAATCAAAAAGCATTACAGACTTAGGTTTTATTGCTAAAAAAAGTATTAGAAACAAAAGTGATTTATATATTATTATTTAACTACTATTTCTTATTGCACTGCCAAATGTGTGCCACATAATATTAAATCATCCATGCATTTTACTGCTGTTACACAATGCTTTATTTACCACCCTCTTTTACAGTTTACAGTTTCGATTGCCCCAGCAATCTTCTTCAGAACTTTTATCTTTCTTAACTTCAACTGCTAAATTCAAATTTTAATTTTTAAAATATAAGAGATATAAAAGTTCTGTAGAAGATTGCTGGGCAAAGAGAGTGGTAAATAAATCATTATGTAATAGTAGTAAAGCGCATGGATGATTTAATATTATATGGTATATTGTTATTTATTTGTTGGTCAGGGCATTTGATTCAATTAATTGAATCAGTCTATAAAATTATTTGACATTAATTGGCCATCCACCAAAATTTCTTCATATTATGAGATGAAAGAAAGTCTTAATTACTATTGGCATAAAATATGAGATATTTAAAATGAAAATTGATATTAAACAAGAATGTATATTTGATCCAATATTGTATTCAATTTTTATGACTATTTAAAACAGATTATAGATGTTTAATGAATCGAGGATCAAAATACAAGTTTGATGGTGGTATTTTTAATTTAAAATGATTAAAAGCAATCACAGCAAACAGGTTAGTATATGCACCAACTGTTAGTAATATCACAGCAAACAAGTTAATATATGCACCAACTGTTAGTAATATCACAGCAAACAAGTTAGTATATGCACAATGTTTCGAGAGATATTGTTCTCTCCTCTTCTTCGGGTGTTGCTGGCCTGACCAGTGACAGTGCTAGCATGGGATTCGAACCTGGATCTTTAGATTCTTGATTATTGAATTTTAAGGTAACACTGTAACCAACTGATCCATCCTATCAAAGGCAACAATCAGTAGAAATTTCATATACTTATCTATGAGATTCCTCCTGATTTCTCCACTTTTTTTCTAAGAGCAAAGTTGATTAGTGGTTTCCATACATTATGTATAGTCACACTAGGTTGGCTTATGGCAGCGATGGTGAACCTTTTTATATATGTGTGCCAAATATTACAATTATTTTTTTGTCCAACCTCTGATGTGCTGGGAAATTCATAGTAGGAAATAAGCAATAAAAATTTAATTGTTATTAGCGCTAAGTCCATAAAATAGAAGCTTACTAATAATAAATTTATAGTTTCACCTCAGCTATCAATTTTAGCTTATCAGTAAATTAAATTAAGGAGTTGACTAAAAAATTCACAAAATAATTGTATACAATATATTTTGCCATATAAAGTCAATATTAATTATAACTTTTATTAATGAGATTTTTGTTGTACTTTGGATGCCAAATTTTGTATATCGGGTTCATAAGTTGTAACTTTAAGCAATGCACATGCTGCACTGGATTCATCAGTCAGCTTATTTCTATAACTATCTTTCATAAAATTTATTTAGGAAAATAATGATTTGCAAGCATAAATTGAGTAAATAGACAGTACAGCAGGTGCTAGTTTTTTTAAACAGTTGTAGGTTTCGGGAATGACATTCCAAGTTCTTCTCATTTCATATTCTGCACTCTTTTTAATTGTGTCCAATAACCAATCATTTTTAATTGCTTCCAAGTCCTTTCTTAAATCATAAATTTTTGTTCCATATGGAATTAGACTGAAAATCAATTAATTGCATTTCTGAATCTTTGAAGTTGAGCCACTCAAAAATCTCTATATAGAGTTTATCTAATCTGATTTTATCAGGATATAAAATAAATTTCGATGTTTTTTCAAATTGCTTGAAATCTTGAAACCTTGAAAAAAATTCATTGCTTATCACCTGAATTATGGCAGAAAATTCTTGTGTTATTTTAACTCGATCTGGTTTTTCATGAGTTTTTAAATCTAAGAAGAATTTTTTTTTTGCATTTGAGAAATACCTAAATGTGTTAGAAATAACATCACGGCTGAAAACTTGCAATTTAACTGCAAATGCTTCAATTAAATCAAACATAACAATAACTGTCTTATTAATACCTTGCAAACTTAACATTTAATTCACTTAAATGTGAGCATAAGTCAGTGAAAAACATTAATTTGCAAAGCCATTCGAAATCCAGTAACTGATTATATTTTTCCATAATGAAAAAAAAAGGCTAATTTCATCTAAACAGTCCATGAATGGAGAACTTTTCTGTGACTTCACCATCGAACATTGTTGTACATAAGTAAGCCATTATAGACTAAATTTACTCCATGCAGTAATTCCAAAAATTTTCTTTTATTTAAAGCGCATGCAGATATAAAATTCACCACTTTTGTTACAACACTCATAATGTCTTCCAAAGACTTGAAACTAGTCTTGGCTCATAAAACCTGCTGGTGTATAATACAGTGAAAACCAAGAATTGAATGACCAATTTGTTTAGTAAATAAATTGAGGAAACAATTTCCCTTTCCAATCATACTACAAGCACCATCAGTAGTAATTGACACAATTTTGTTTAAATCAATTTCTTTTTCCATAAGTGCATTTACAATTGTGTTGCAAATATTTACCCCTTTTGTTGTTGTTGCTAACGTTATATTAATCAATTCCTCTTTAATATGATTCCCAACACAATAACAAATGAAAATTACTAAACGAGCTGATCCAGTTATATCAGTACTTTCATCAAGACAGAGAGACACAAAGTCAGAAGAATTTATATCCGTTTTTTGCTGTCTTTTATCGTGTTCCTAACCAAAGGCAAATCCTTTATTCTCTGATTAATCTTTTCCTTGTTGTCAAAGTCTTCAAAGAAAACAGGTGCACATTTTAACCACGTTTCTTCCACATATTCCCCATCACTAAAAGATTTTTCTGCATTTAGCGATGTGGGCTATAAGATGTTCATTAATTTTCGATAACAAGAAATATAATTGGATTAAAAAACTAGAAGATGATTGGGATAAATGCTATTATCAATGTATAAAATATCTGCCAAAAAAAAAACAAATTGAAAGAATATGGGATGGATTTTTCCCTACTGTATGCAAAATATGGAGTTTATTATTAAAAAAAAAATGTTTGTTAGTTATCTTGTAAGTAAGAAAAAAGAAAGAAAAAATGTTTTTGGTAATATGTAAATATTTGTTTTTATTTTTCTGTTAATAAAATTATTTTACTAAAGAAAAAACAAAACTAGAAGCCGTTATGTTTTCCTAAAGGTTTGTGATGATAGTGTTCTAGTTGTATTTTTATATTGGACTGTTTTGAATGTCTTTTGAAAAATTTAACTTTATTTAATGTAATTCAGCAATAAAAGATAAAAACAATGATTTGTATATGATGGCATTATTTTAGTAATTACTAACAAATAGTAAGTTTTTCAGGACTAACAAACAGATGAACGTATTTGGAATATTTAAATAAAGTTAAATTTTTCTAAAGACATTCAATAAGCATATTAGATGGTGGAAATAACAATATAAAAATACAACCAGAAGCTGTTATATTTGAAGAACAGCTGATACATTTTATTAGGGATGCTGACTGCATATTCTTGTTTTTACTGCCTGAGCAATAAGTTCCTTTTGTTCTTCCTTGCGTTTCTCAAGGAACAGCATATGATTTGTCTCATAATGCCATTTTACTGAGAATGTCCTGCATACAACTGTCCCAGAACATAAAACACAAACTGCTTTATTTCCTTTATTAATCATCTCATACTCTTGTGTCCACCAACTTTGGAATTCTCTGCTGCATACTTTTAATAGTAGTTTTTGTTTTTTATTTTCACTAGCCATGTTGCGTAAAACCAGAAGAAATTTACGAAAATTGATAACAAAAATATTTCTTTAAATATTTCAAAAATCTTCACTTTAATCTATGTTTAAATTAATTACCTTTAAAATTCAGCTGCAAAGCAATAGTATTACACAGTGTACAGGTGCAATATTATTATTCTTGTCACAACCAAATTTCAAACAACTGAGTACTCTGCATGCACTCTGTCTGTATCGACAAGTCCCAACTCATGTCGTATCGCAAAGTATAGTCAGGACAAGAAATAAGTAAATTTAGAGGATGTTCAATTAATAGCCACAAAGCTGAGAGATTATTATGAATATAAAACTTTTGAAAGAATAATCCAATGCACGCAAATTAAACAACAAAAGTTGGAGCAACTTGTTAAATTATGGACAAAATACCAATTAAAAAAAATTTTGTCACATAACATAATTTATGCATTTGCCACATGAATCTTCAGTCTTATTTTCTGCAACTGTGTTCTTTGTCTGTGCGCATTACCCCACCCTTTTGAATATAAAGTTCCTATCATATCACAATTACATTACTATTCGGAAGTTTTTGTTCAGCTATTTGTTCAAATTTAGTATTCTATGGCTAGATGGCACCTTAAATTTTTGAAATCTTGCATTTTTTGTTGTAAAATGAGGATACAATTTGAAAATCATAATGTGCCAGAAAAATTTTCATATGCGCCACATGTGACATAGATTCGCCATTGCTGGCTTATGGAAGTTTTTGCCATTGTTATGTGAGCAGCTTCTTTAAATTTTCTTCTTTGTACCTTTTTTTCTCTATCCAATATTTTTGTGCTTTCCCAATCAAACATATGTTCATTGATACATACATGGTCTGCTACCTTAGACACATTTGTTTTCTCTTTTCTAATCATCAGTTTATGTTCTTGCAAGCACTTTTCAATGGGATGGTTGGTCTCACCAATATATATTTTTTCACATTCACATGGTATTTCATAGATGCAGTTTTTTTATTTTCAGCCTTACAAGTTTAGCCTTTGTAGATGTTAAAATTCCTCGTAGTGTGGCAAGATTCTGGAAAGCTGTTCTGATGTTGTATTGACTGCAGATTTTCCCTAATTTGTCTGCTATTTTTGGAATGTATGGGTACACTACAGTACCAATAATTGTCTTTTATCTCGATGATTCTTTTTGTTGACTATTTAACATTTTCTTAATAACAGCTGATGGATAAACATTTTTCATAAGAGTTTGTTCTATATAGATCTTTTCTTTTTCCAAATGGTTTCTGAACAAACTTCTTTTGCTCTGTTTCACAGTGATAGTATAACTTCATGTTTTGTGTTTCTGGTGTGATTGGATGTATAGTGTAGGTATTTTCGTGTATGTGTAGGTTTTCAGTAAACTGTAGTTTTGATTTTGTCATGAGGGAGTCTTGTCACAAGAACATCTAAGAATTCCAATTTTTGTTCTTGTTCTGATTCTATTGTGAATTTAATTGAAGGATTACCAGAAAGTTTGTAGCATCTTCACCATGTGGCCATACAACAAATGTATCATCCACATAGCAAAGCCAAATTTTAGATGGATATGGAGTAGTTTTTATGGCAGTGATTTCAAGTTCTTCCATGTAAATATTGTTAATCAATTGGAATATATATTAAAAACTTTGATTTAGCAATTAATGTTAAAAAAGAATAAATTAACTTATTATCAGTTAATGATAGAGGAAAAAATCTTTAGCAACTTTGAGCTTGGATGGTTATTAGCTTTTAGATGTAAACTAATTTAAATATCTTGGTAGGGGTTCTGAGGTACAATTCAGACTCCATTGTCGTGCAGCTGCTTTTAACATAAGATTCAACACAAATAGCTGTATTATAAAAAAAATAATGTGTTTTATAAAAGTAAAAAAAACATTAAAACAAAAACAATTTGTTTCGTGTTTTGATTAATAAAAAAAAAATTCCACTTTTCATTGTTGTTTTTATGTTTATATGTGCGTGTGTGTCTGGATTATGGAAAAATACTGTTTTAAAAAGGTAAAATAATGTTAAGACAAAATCAATTACAAAAAATAATAAAAAGAAGAAATTAAAAAAAAAATACGCCTCGTTAAAAAAAATTAAAAAAACATAAAAAAATTAAGAAATTCAAAAAAAGACGGGCGGTAACGTTACACTTTACGTGTTTTTGTAAAAAACAAACAAACAATGCCATGAATATGCACACACGTCTAAAGAATTATTATCCTATAGGTATAATTGTTATTATATCTAATTTATTGTTTGGAAATGAAATTTGGACATTTTATTGACTTAATATGAGAGCATTTAAAAAATTCCATTTAAGAACAGTCTGTAAAATTTTATATATATAGTGGCAAGATCATAAAATTAATCAATATGATCTACAATATACTGAATGTGATATTATGGAGATCATTGTAAAATCACAACTTTGTTGCATTAGACATGTGAAACAAATGAATAATACAATATTTTCAAGAATGTTTATAGTGAACTTGAGCATGATTTTCATGAGAGCAGCAGACATTATTCATGTTTATAAAGATTATATGGAAAACATTTCAAAGTCATATAATGTCTGCCATTTTTGCTGGAAAATAGAAAACATTAGACAGTTAAATTAGGCACGGTGATGAAATATTCCAACAATAAAAGTTTCTACTAAAGAAGTTATAATAACAGCGTCAAATAAACAGAATACTGGATAAGCATATTCTATACATCGGTATTTACAGTTCACAGATAGTTTGCATAATGAATGCAAAACTTACTTATCTTTAGTATATTACTATTTAATAATGAATAATATTTTTGGTGTAATTTTCACTATATTACTCTTACTGCAAGGTAGGGGCTGTTTTATATCTGCCTTTAACACCTTGTGGACGGATATAATCATAAATATATTACCAAAGGCGTAAAAAATATCTGTGATTTCCACGATGTATATTTTATGCTAAACAAGCACTCATCAGTTTACCCCGACCACAATCTCTTATACATATCTTTATCACTGTTAAGTGTATAGATAGATAGCAAATTACTACAATTTAATCGATAAGTGTCAAATGTGCTGCTCTCACAACTTTGACACAAATCACTTAATGTTTACGATTACATTCCTCCACAAGGTGTTAAAAGTGGATAGAAACCAGTCCTTGCCTTGTGTGAGAGTAATGTAGTAAAAATTTACACTCCAAAACTATTATTCATTGTTGGATAATCTCTAGTCTAATCAATGACTAATAAAAATTATTTGTTTTGTTTTTTTCTTTGGAATTGAAATAACCATGTAGGTGTGAATGATGACGATAAGATGCATTGTTAATTAATAGGTCCAATATAACAAAATGAAAATGGTTTTTGAGTTTTAATACTTCTTTATTTTATAGCTTGTTTTTTTTTTTTTTTTTTAGCAAAGTGAGGAAAAATACAACACTTTAAATAATAATTATTTCTACTTGAGCAAGCACACTTTGTTCCCATCAAGCAAGAATCTTAAACAATAATGTTTTTAAAGCATGAAATCAACAAATAATATTCTAAAGAACTGACATTTTAAAATAATTTACGTTAAAAGTCATTTATTTAATGTTGAAAAGAATTAATCATAGTGGTTATCTTAATAAGAAAAAGTTAAGACTTAATTAAGGTCAAAGATAACAAAACATTTAATATATTTTTTTGCTAAAGTAAATTATGTTTAGTAACATTTAATAAACCGTGCTAAAAAATAGATAATGCTGGAAAAAAAACTACATCACGCTTGCCAAAAATAGATTTAATTGCGTCACCATCATCATTGTAAGAAAATACGACTCAGAGGCTGTTGATGTCTATCCCTTGCAAAAATTGCAGAGCAAATACAAATTAACTTTATTGCAGTATTTTAATGTTATAGTTTAATTGCAACAAAGTTGTTGATTGTTCTGCCCATAATCATCAGGATTAAATACCCAAATTAATACAGGATTTTTCATATAGCTAACTTATAGTTAATCAAGTTAGCAATTGCTATTGGTTAGTAACTTTTTATTAGAAATATAAAGATTCCAAAGTAACTTATTGGTAACTGTATGTTGGTTAGATGGATATCAGTGCATTCATAATTATAAATAAATCCGTGATAATAATAATAATATGTGTCTACATATGTTAAACTCATAGGATATTCTTATTTAAAGATATTAGTTTTTCATATTCGAATTTAAGTTTCATGAACCTTAATATTTTTAAAGCAGTTTATGTTTCAAACACATTCTCTTACTAAAATACATACCCCATGCATAGCTACCTTTAGTAATGTTTATAAATTTTATTTTCAGTATATAAATCCAGTTAATACTTATATATATATATATAACAAAATTGGTTTATCAATCAACACAGAAGCATCACCCAAGCAACTTACGATCATGAGACAAAATATATATTAATGAGATAGTTGTTACTTTTGATATGGGTGATTAGTGGATGCTTGTATGTGATTTGATTAATTAAAAGGAATTTGAACTCAGACTTTCAAGCTCCTATAGCTATTCCCTCCTTTTTATATAACTGATGCACATGGCCACATACTTGTGAAGAAGATAAATAATCTTCAATATTCGTATTTCGTGCTGAGCCAGCACTTATTAGGCAGTCCAGATTATCATCTTCTACACACATATATAATCAGTGCTCACTTTATATTAAGATGTCAAACTTTAATGGATATGCTTCAATCTTCTCCAGCCTCAAACTCTTCTGCCCTCCACATCAATGAAAGTCTGTTTATGGAATGCTCAAAGCCCTTGTTGATGCTAAGATTGTGTCATACCCATGTTGACTTTAAATCACTCTGACACCTTACGTATTGGACCTTAATATGTCCATTTAAATACATAGATAAAGGATGAGCAGAATACAGGCTGAATATATAATACTTAAATACAAGTATATTGTCTATATTGAACTTAATGTATTAGAAGGGATTTGAACTTAGATTTTCAAGCTTGCTACAGCTATCCACTCCATCTTATACAAGTGATATACATGACCCCAAATACACACACATATATTATAATGGTAATTTTTGGATGGTTCAAATATAGTGGAAAATGAGGTGAGCAAAAATAAATATTTATATTATGGTTAATATACATTCAAATAAAAATGGTTAAATTCAAATATATACAATAGTACTAACCAAACATCTACGATGATGATGACTTATAAAACTAGCACTAAATGTTAATCTAAAAGTAATTACTTTCAAAAGTGTTTTTTTTTTTCTAGTTCAATAAAAAAATAAGAAACTTAAGGCACCAATCCATCTAAATAAAAGCTTTACTTTTGGGAAACTTATTGATGCTTAATCATCAATATCTATAAATTATTGTCATTATTCCTGCATGTCTCCTAGTGGTTTGCATAAGAGTTCCAATAAACAAACACAAACTAAATTAATTAATAATAAAATTAAGCTAACATTTTGTTAATTATAGATATATAATGTTATTGCTTATGTATTTGCAACAATCAAATCATAATAGAAAAAGTAAAGCTAATCTAATAATGCTCAAGGCTAGATAAATCAATACATGTAAATTCATTGAAAGCAATCAACAATTAAGCCAGACCAATATCAATCAACAATCTCAATCTGTTGTCAAGGCAACCTCCATTTAACAATAAAGGTGAAATCCTTACTCACTTTTATTTATGATCTAATATGTTTATATAGACACTAAAGATTACAACTTGATCACAGAGTAAATTATTGTTACAAAGAAGTTAAATCAACTTCAATAAACAGGCAAATATAACCTGTTCTGAAAGCAGACTAACAGTCCATAATAACTTTCAAACTATATTCCAATATTAATTACATGAATAATAAATTTAATAGTGCTTAAGGGTAGATAGGTCAATATATGTAAATTCATTGAAAACAGTCAACACTTAAAAGAGACCAATATTGATAATAATCTGCTTAAATGAGTTTACATATATTGACTTATCTAGTCTTGACCATAGTAAAAATAAAAATAAAAAATATGTCAAGCATTGTTAGCCGAGAGACAATCGCAGCCAGCTAGCAAGCAAGTAGTTGGTTGCAGACGGTTGTGGGTTCGCGTCCCGGCCGATGCTATGACACATGAAAAAATAATAAATATTAGAGATATTTTAAAGTTAAGTTCTTAGAATACTTATATTGATAAGATTTTACTGAATGTAAATTTTGAAAAGTTCGAAACCAAGGTTTTCTGCAGACATTGTTCTTTTATTGATTGGTTCATCCAGGACAGGTCATTGTTCTCCTTGAGCATTAGTGACATTACATAGACTATATTATAGATCTTGACAGGCCTTATGGCACAGTCCACTTCTATCATCATGGCATGATTAGTTTTAGAAAACTTTAGCATTAGTCTTTGAATCTGATTGTGTCTATTGGTATAGTGATTGGATTTTTAGATACATATGGTAGATAATTTTCTGCTAGCTAATAGCTTATTTTCTGTGGTGGATCTTAGTATTGAAAAATACTTTTAAACTTTAGCAAGGCTTGGTGATTCAAACTACAGGGGGAAAACTATTTTAACCAGTGGTTTCTCTTAGTTTTTCTTTTCTTCATGAGATTTAACATCTGCTTTTTTATAATAACAGGCTTATTGATAAATATTTTATTTATTACTTAAATTGTGATATAAAAATAGTATAGTTTTTTCCTTTTTTGTTTTTTATTTATGATAGTGATAGGAAGAGAGAAAGAAATCAGTGCTCTTTTAGTATCTCTGCCATTTTGAATTTCAAAAATGACCAAAAACATCGTCTGACATATCTAAGTGATAAAAAAGTATGCAAAACATTTAGAACTCTGGTGATGTCATTACTGACATTTAAAAACTGATCAATTACTTTCTTAATTTTAGTAGTCCATAATTTTCAATAGCATTTAGATTTTCCATTCAATTTATTATAAGAATAGATAAATTATGTATTTAATATCCCATTCAAAAGGCAAATCAGAATGTCACAAAATACTTTATGTTTTTATGAAGTATGCAATTCAAATTCTTACATGCATCAAAATTATTTTGCTTTCTTCCTTTACATAGTATGAGCTGTAATCTTATTGTTTTCAATTTTATATAGTACACCTTTATAAAATATTTAATAAAAATAAGACGTGTTTGAACCCTCCAGCCCCAAAATAGTCTGCATTGAGGAAAACAACATCAAGCGGAAAATCAGAGAAGCATACTTCATTAACGAAAGGGCTTAGCATATAATAATTTGTGGAATCTTTATAGCTTCTCATTCAAGTGTTTCACACGCTTTTTAATTTGTATATTAATAACATTATATAAAAAAAATCTATAGAACATTTTTTCATTTAATTGCCGAAACCAGTGTACATAAGTGACACATATGTTTTATCTAGTACACATACACATGGTAATTTATACATTTGTAAATATTTTTTGACTGGACAGCTTGTAATGTAACTAACTCAACTTCTACCAGATTTTTTTCTATTACAATCTATACATATTATAACAGTACAGAGTGTAAAGGGACACAACGGGGAGATGGAAAATCATTATCATTCCCACACATCACAACTGTAAAATTTATTAAATATAAAAATGAGCATGAGAATCAGCACGGACTAACCTATAAGTAGTTATACTAATAATAAGTTTACCCAGCATTAAACAAAAGTAATCATCAACAGTCAACCTTGTGACTGGATTCAAAAGAGATACACTATAAATAGGCTACTTATCTAGCCACTGCCAAACTTAGAGTAGAATATAACAGAATTATTTGGATGGACATACTTAAGTGCTAATTCATCACTCATAATAAAAAAATGCTCAGATGCTGAACCATGCTGATCATCAATATTCTGGACATGTAATATCATTTGTGTACAGTCCAACTTTAACTAAATTTTTCCTAAAAACCAAATACAGTAGATGAACTTTAAAGGTGAAAATTTTGACCATCCTGAGTTATCATGTGTTCAAACACCAATACATACCTCTATTTTCATAGAAATAACAAGTATGCTCTAAATTAGCTCAGTAAGCATGAAATCTAGGGATTGTGACTGTGAAGAAGAGATAAAGAATTTTAACAGCTTATTATAAATGATTTTAAATAATTTATATGTTTATTCTACTATAGTTATATAGCTTTATGGGATAATTTAAAAATTCCTAAACACTAAGCTGTATTGAAATCAACGCACCAACACACTGACAATTCATATAACACAGGGGTCCCCAACCCTATGCCCGCGGGCACCATGGCGCCCGCAGACCATTTTATGTGTGCCCGCCACTATACGAACACGATAAAAAATTACTTATCTGACACAAATAAATTTAATTTTTAAAATTTCTTATAATTATTGTATTATATTGTAATCAAATTGTAGGGCATACTATACTTTTACAGCGTAAAATATAAATGTTAATTATGTTAAAATTTCATTTTTGAAATAAATATTTTTTTGTACATTATGTGTATTATTAACAATATCCAACTATAAATTTACATTGAAAAAATAAATGGTGCCCGCTGCCTGGCCAGTATTATAAAATGTGCTCTTAAGTGCAAAAAGGTTGGGGACCGCTGATATAACAGATAGCTGGAAAAATAAAACGTGTTAACACTAGAATATTTTTTAAATAATTATTTATTAAACCAACTAATTAACAATAAATTTAAAAAATGGCATGATAATATGATAATTTAAATTTGTACATTCTTATCAAAAGTATAGTTTCATATTAAAAAAATTAACCAGATGATCTTATTCTTTAAATTAATTAACTTTTGCTTTGTTGGAAAACATCTTTTCAATGTAGTCAGATATAATGATATTTTAATTAAATTAGCTTAATAATCCTTTGCATAATTTTGGAAAGAAAAAAAATCAAGCAAACGAGAAAAAACCCCATAAATTTTAATAAAAATTAAGTTATTTAAAAAAAACTATAATTTTGAAAGAAAAAAACAGATGAATAAAAAATGTTTCATAAAAAATGTTGCCCTATTAGAATTATTCATTCCTATAATATTTTTTAATCTCTACATGAGAGTATAATGTGCACATAAAAAAGAATCTTCTATCATAATATTTCTATAGTTTAATTTTTACTATACCAAACTCACACAAGGTAGGGACTGTTTTCTATCTGTTTTTGATACCTTGTGGAATGATGTAATCATAAACACATGATAAAACAATAAATGAAAAATATGTATTTGTGAGCTCCAAGATGTACATTTCATGCTGAACCAGTATTCATCAGTTGGCCCAAACACAATCTCTTACATATATCTTTATCATTCTTCAATATATTATAATAAATTACTACAATTTGATTGATAAGTATTAAATGTAATGAATATGAGGCAAATGGCATTGAAAGACTTAGCATTTAATATTTTTTGCACTCTCTATAGCGTCTCTTTCAAGAACTTCACACGCTTTTAATTTTATATATTATAATATTAATGAAAGTATATTAATAATTTTTATTAGTTATTCATAAAACTAGAGATTATCCAATAATAATAAATTTCTGTAGTTTAATTTTCACTGCACCACACTCATGCAAGATAGGGACATGTTTCTATGTACATTTAATACCTTGTAAAAGGATGTAATCATAAACATATGACCACAGACATGTGAAAAAGATGTATGATTCCAAGATGCAATTTTTGTGCTGAACCAGCACTCATCAGTTGGCCCTGCTCACAATCTCTTACACATATCTTTGGTCATATGTTTATGATTACATCCTTCTACAAGATATTAAGAGCAGATAGAAACCAGTATCTACCTTGTGTGACTGTGATGTAATGAAAATTAAACTACAGAAATATTATTTATTATTGGATAATCTAGTCGTATAAATGACTAATAAAAATTAATATGCTTTCATTAAGAGATTTCTTTTAAAGTTGTGAAAACAGGACATTTGGCATTTATCAATCAAACTGTAGTAATTTACTAAAGATAGGTATAAAAGATTATATTTTGGGCCAACTGATGTGTACTGGTTCAACATGAAATGTGCAACTCGGTGAATCATAGATATTTTTCATGTCTTTGGTCATATGTTTATGATTATTTCCTTTCACAAGATATTGAAAGCAGATAAAACTAGTCCATACTTTGCAAGAATGCGGTGTAGTGAAAATTAAACTACATAAATATTATTTACTATTGTATAATCTCTAGTCTTATGAATAACTAATAAAAATTATTAATAAACCTACCATGATTTTAAATTTCTTGGGAGTCCTTCTTTGCATTTATAATTTTCAGTGTTCCCAAGTATATTTTCTTCTTGAAAGCTTCACACTTTCAGGTTATTGTATACAGTTCTTGACAAGAGAAGATTACAGGCTATGCAAACAGCAAGAATTTATCTATTTTCTTCTCAATAAAGTTTTCAGGTCAGGTTAATACATAGAGTGCTCATGCTCTTAATTGGAGGAAGATTGCAGATTACTTCAGGGGTATCATCTTTACATTTCTTTATTTTCAATGAAGCAAGTTACATAAAAGATAATACTTAGCCTTTAATTAAACTTAGTATATGATTGTATTTATCTTACAAAACATTTTTATAGTTCAACCCATAGCATGAGTTTCTTTAACAGCTTGATTAGAACTTTTTCCTTCTACCATCTTCTTCAGCAGCTGGCTTAGATCTGATTGGCTCTTTAATAGCTCAGTCCGGAATGCTTACTTCTTACAATGCACAGGTCAAATGATTGACCTACATGCCTATTTTAGAAACAAAATTATCTTCAACCAATCACATTTTGTCCCATACATGACAAAATTTAATAATAACCAATTAGATCAATTTGGACAAAACAATTACTTAGTTATTTCTCTCATTTAACATTGAGATTAGAAAACAAGTCAAAAACTTAAATTAAAGTCATAGTTTTTGACATGTCTTTAATTAAAAAAAATTTTCTTACCAAAAAGAAAACAAGATAATCACATTAATTCCACTGCCTTTTTGTTTTTGGAGAAAGATAAATAAATAAAGAAAAACAACTCTAATTAATTAAAGTAAAATTTTAACATATTTCTTATGTATTTCTTTTTTTTTTTAAATATTACTAAAAATAAAAAAATAATAATTATTTTTATCATAGAAAAAAAAAAAAAAAATTTGTCTGCTTTATTTTTTTTAATTGTTAAAATTAAAAATTATTAAATAATTTACTGAAGAGAATTTTTTCTCTCAATACTTTTCAAAACCAAACTTAAATTGCTAATTAGCTAAAATTATTGAAGAGAAAAAACAAAAATTATTTATTTGATTTTATAGTTTTCTTTCACTTTTACAAACATTTATAAATTATACTGAATTTCAAATATTAGAATTATGTTTTAACATATCTGAAAATTCTTATATTATCATGTAATGAGAAGAAATATTTAATTAAATATCCCCTATTCTTAAAAACTAATAGAAAGATTAACTATTATTTTTCCATGAATTACATCATTCAAAATTAAAGGAGCATTTTGTCAATTATCTCCCCCATCTAATATGAGAAATGATATTGAGTTGAACTCTTTTTTTAATACTTGAGTTTAATTCAATCAATTTATTTCACAATTAAAAGAAAAATATATTTGTCACATTCAGCTGCATATTAATATTCCTATCATATATTATAACACATCAAATACAGTCACTTTTTCTTTTAAAATATATATGTTCTACAATAATATCAGCAAATTAAAAATCCTTCTTTACTTTTCAAAAACTTTATTTTCTTATATCAATACTGAACACACACACACACACATATATATATATAATACAAAACTCCAATGTTTCAACTGTTTTTATCTTCATACAGTCATTTTCAAGGATTCGCAACAACAATATGAAATACATATTTATAAATTAACTTCAATTACATAAATATCTTCATCTTACATTAACATAAACAGTAACAAACATATTAAACATACATAATTATATTTTACTTCCATTTCTCTCCCACTGCTATTTTTTATTACTCTTTCTTTTACATTTTTTAATTACAAATCTGTTCTTAAAATCATCCAAGAAACTTTTTATACAAATTTAAAAACCAACCCTAATTTCAAATAACTGCCCCCTTTTTTAAAATCTTATCTAAAACCCATCTCAAAACTACATTCCTAAACTATAGCTTTAAATGAATATAAAACAAATATAAACATCTTTTTTATACAAAAAAAAAACACCTTTTAACAATTTACGTAAAACTATTTAAACATTCATTTTAATTATACATTATTTTAGTTTCCTTATCTACTCCATTAATTCTATTTAAAGTAAGATTATATTTTTTTTATATATAAAAATTCTTTCACCATGCTTTTCCTGTAATTTTTAACACTTTCCAACATTGTAATATTAAACTCCTTATGACTTAAAACTTTACAATGTATGTAAATATTTGAAATTTTGTCATATAAATGTTGTGTAAATCTAGTTTTAATGTAGTCTTTGTTGTCCCAATATATGAAATCTTTTTCTCCTCCCTCTTACAATTTAAACATTCAATTAAATAAATTCCATTCATTTTGTCAATTTCCATATTTTTTGTATCATTAATTAAATTTCCTAAATTTAATTTCTTTTTATATACTGGTTTAATAATTAACATACTTTCCCCCTTGTATTTATTATTTACACTTTTTATAATCTTTTTAATCTTCATAAAAGTATCTCTAAAAACACAATATAAAAGAGGAAGGTATCAAAAAATTATCCAGTTAAAGTTATTAATAAATTATGTAATAAAAAATACTAAAAGAATAATAAAGAAGAGAAACAATGGAAAAGATGTAAATAATTTTATATATAATAGTTATAATGTTTCTAAAGATACTTTTACGAAGACTAAAAAGATTATAAAAAGTATAAATAATAAATACAAAGGGGGAAGTAGGTTAATTATTAAACCAGTATATATAAAAAAATTGAATTTAGGAAATTTAATTAATTGTACAAAAATATAGAAACTGACAAAATGAATGGAATTTATTTAATTGAATGTTTAAATTGTAAGAGGGAGGGGGAAAAGATTTCATATATTGGTATGACAAAGAATACATTAAAAACTAGACTTGACAACATTTATATAACAAAAATTCAAATATTTACATAGGTCATAAGGAATTTAATATTAAAATGTTGGAAAGGGTTAAAAATTACAGGGAAAGAATGGTGAAAGAATTTTTTAATATAAAAAAATATAATCCTACTATAAATAGAATTAATGGAGTAGATAAGGAATCTAAAATAATGTATAATTAAAATGAATGTTTAAATAGGTTTAGATAAATTGTTAAAAGATTTTTTTTTTGTATAAAAAAGATGTTATCTTGCATTGGTGGTTGAGAGGTCAGCACAACTGCCTTGCAATTGCAGGCAGTTGCCCGGGTTGCAGGTTCACATCCCGGATGATGCTATGACACTTAAAAAAAGATGTTTATATTTGTTTTATATTCATTTAAAGCTATAGTTTAGGAATGTAGTTTTGAGATGGGTTTTAGATAAGATTTAAAAAAAGGGGGAGGTTATTTGAAATTAGGGTTGGTTTTTACATTTGTATAAAAAGTTTCTTAGATGATTTTAAGAACAGATTTGTAATTAAATAATGTAAAAGAAAGAGTAATAAAAATAGCAGTGGGGGAGATGTAATAAAATATAATTATGTATGTTTAATATGTTTGTTACTGTTTATTTTAATGTAATATGAAAGTATTTATGTAATGGAAGTTTATTTATAAATATGTATTTCATATTGTTGTTGCAGATCATTGAAAATGACTGTATGAAGATAAAACCAGTTGAAACATTGGAGTTTTGTATCATATACTGTAACGGTAAGAAAAGTAGAGCTGCTTTAACCTAACCTAAAGATGCAGATAGAGGAGGTTCGAACCTCACCTATGCCTCTGGATTGCTACTAAGTGACTTACTCCCCAAACCTCACTAGAATTTAATCTTAATGTATGCCTGGTGGTCAGGGAGAGAAGAGAACACGAAAAGGAATTTTTACATATATAATGATCAGATGTACATACGTATGTCACAAAAGAAAACAATACTAAGTGGTTTTATTTATAGTGAATGAAAGATAACAGAAATTTTTATTATTGACATTAAAAGAATTCACACAATGCTTTATTAATAGTGTCGCAGGCTATTTTCACTGCAACTGGATAGACATATATGAAAGATCCATTGATCGTAATGATAAGAACAGACAAAATTTTACGTTATAATTTCTTCTTTAAAATATTCCAGCCAATGAAAGTGTTATGTAAAAGAAATCAAGAGAGAGAGACATGATTCATTAACTCTGTGGTTGGAGAATAGAAATAAATAGGTGGTCAAACTCAACTAAACACTTTGTTTAGGTTTAAATCACAGCCCTACTTATGATTTAAGAAGAATGATAAAGTGACCCCAGCAGGAATTTCCAGCCATAATTGAAACATTTCTATGAGATTTTGAGAAAGGTTTCCTAATAAATATAAATATACAAGACCATGCACAAAGGTGATAGCATATAGTGGGCTGTGAGGCTCGAGACATAACAGTTACCAAGAGGTTAACACAAGTCTGGATAGCTCTCTGTCTCTAAACTAGGTTAGAGAAAAAAATGGAACCCGTTCGCTAAACGCGTGACCCGGATTCAGGATCGGAGTTTTTGTTGCTTATGTCCAGTTACGTACATTGAGGGAACTGATATTGACATGAGATCCAGAACAATTTATTTATTTTCAGAAGATCCGAATGTAGGTATGTTAACCTAAGCAAACTTGGCAAAAGAAGCACTGTAATAGATGCTGAGCGGCCCAGTAGATCCCCCAAGGCATGATGCCATATAAATACGGTCAACGACCTTTAAATTAAAAAAAAAAAACCTCTGCAAAATATATATATATTAGGAAAACTCAACTATCACTGAAAATCCGCAGAAAAGTAGTAACTTCACCTTTATAAAATTTGAATTACTAAAAAAAAAATAAGTGGGCAGATATTTTATTTATTTAGTTGAAATTTAACTGACCCATCAGAGCCAATGCTATTTAATAATTTTTAAATACATATATATATTGTCAAAATGTACTCTCTCTTATTACTAAAATATAAATGCGAACGTCTTATTTCACACTCTTTAAAATATAACTTTTAATTTGTAACCCTTCATTGACTAAAATATAAAGACATTTGATAAGGATCTTTCTTTATATATATATATAAATCAAATTAAAATCTTGAAAGTTTTATAATAGAATATTTAGCAAGTAACTCTTGATTTTAAAAAATAGGGTTTTGCACTTTCTATGATTTGCTTCCTTGTCTTTCCAAAACATCTACATAAAATAAATAACTTAATTACTGGAGTATAATGGCGGAAAGTTAAACGAAGTAATTTTCAATTAAATTTATAAAAGCTATCGCTGCCATTATATATATATAATAAACCCCACCCATTACGATATAAAAAAAAAAAGAAAAGAAAGCAATTAATGAAATATAATTTGACAAGATACGAACACATAGATTTAAAAAAAACATATATATAGAAAAACATAATTCTAGCTAGAGTGAATTTGTAAATTACAAAGAGATTTTTTTGTTAATTTATGGTAACGTTACTGGTAACTAGATGGGGTGGGTCAAGATAAGTTCGTTAGATGTTTCCCGCAGGTCTTCCCAGTTCTTCAAATTTGTTTTTCCATGTTTTGAGGGCAGATATTCATGGATACAGAGCAAGCACTTTAGTTCTCTGGCTGGCTTACATGATTAGAACTCCGGCCTCAGGAATGGCCCAGGAGAGCGAAAGCAAAGAGGTTACCCCCACATTTTTGCAGAGCAACACATTTCTGGATTTTTATTTATATGCCGAAAGAATAGAGTGCAGCTTGAAGTAAGTACAGCAAGCAAGAGTTTGCTATATTGTCTAATTTCTCAGCAAAATTTCTTCCAACAAAATTCGTAAGATTTCTCTCTGACCTTCAGCACAGGTTACCCGCAAGCATAAGATCCAGAACAAAAGAAAAGTTCTTTATGTATACCCTTTTTTCATTATGTTTTTAATCTGCTAATTAGTAGCGAATCATGCCCATTGTTTCAAAATTTTCCTGTTATCTATTTTTTTTATCTAATTCAGAAAAATGTTTTACTAATTAAATTCCTTTTCTTAATGGATTCTATTTAATTAAGAAAATTTTTCTGATCGAATATTTCCAACATCATCATCATCATCATTATCAACCATTATCAATCCACTGCAGGATGAAGGTCTCTCCAAGTTTAATCCATCTTCTCCGATCTTTAGCTTCTCTTCTCCACATCACCCCTACACATTTTCTTATTTCATCCATCCATCTTACATGTGGTCTCCTTCTGGGTCTTTTACAATCTCTTGGAATCCAGTTTAAAATTTCAATTGTCCATCTATTATCATCTCTTCTAGCAATATGTCCAGCCCAACTCCACTTCAATCTTTTAATTTTTTCAATGAGGTCAGTAACACCTGTTTGTTCTCTTACCCATACATTGCGTTTTCGATCTCTTCTTGTTACTCCCAACATGCATCTCTCCATACTTCTTTGAGTGGTCTGAAGTCTCTGTATTGCTCTTCTATTAAGTGTCCAAGTCTCAGATCCATAAGTAAGAACTGGTAAAACACATTTGTTAAAAACCTTTCTTTTCAAACACATAGGCATATTTCCTTTTAATATCAAGTTATTTCTACCAAAAGCACTCCAACCAAGTTTAATTCTATGATTAATTTCCTCTATTATGTTTCCATCTGTATTAATAATCTGACCAAGGTATTTGTAACTCTTAACTTCTTCTAATTCATCATAATCAATCTTTATTTTCATATTTGGAGCAAATCGATTAAACATTACTTTAGTCTTTTTAACATTTATCTTTAGTCCTACTTTCCTACTTTCATCTGATAACTCCTGCAACATTTCCTGCAGCTCGGAAGCATTATTTGCAAAAACAACTACATCATCTGCGAAATCTAAATGACTTAAATAATCTCCATTTACTTTCACTCCTTTAGTTTCCCATTTTAATCCACAAAATACTTCTTGCAGCACTGCTGTAAAAAGTTTTGGAGATATGGAGTCACCTTGTCTTACACCTTTCTCAATGTTGACTTTCCCAGTATCATTATGTAATCTAATTGTTGCTGTTGCATTTTTATAAATATTCTTTAAAATATGACAATATCCTGGATCTATACCTTGATGATCCAATGCTTTAATCACTGAAGAAATGTTTATAGAATCAAATGCCTTTTCATAATCTACAAATCCAAAACATAATGACAACTCATATTCATTTGTCCTTTCTATAACTTCTCTCAATACTTGAATATGATCTACTGTACTAAAACCACTTTTAAATCCAGCTTGTTCTCTTGGTTGGTGAAAATCCAAGGTTCTCTGTAGACGAGTTGTAATTATCTTGGTAAAATTTTTATATAAAACTGATAAAAGGCTGATAGGTCTGTAATTTCTAATATCTTCTTTATCACCTTTTTTAAATATTAATATTATTACTGCATTCTTCCAATCATCCGGTACATCTTTATCATTTAGACATTTGGTATATAACTTTGCTAATATTTTTTCTGTTTCTTCACCTGCTTCTTTTAATATATCAATTATAATTCCATCATTACCTGGAGCCTTTCCTTTTTTCATACATTTAATTGCATTTCTCACTTCTTCATTTAAAATTCTGGGCAATTCGGAAGATGTAATAGATATAGGAGGTACTTGTTCTTTATTACTATATAATTCTCGATAAAAATCTTCTACCAATTTCATAATGTCATCCCTCTTTTTAGTAATAATTCCATCTTTTTTCCTTATTGCAGATATAAATTTCCTACCAATACCAAAATGTTGTTTTACATTCTTAAGACTTTTATTTTCTTCTACAGCTTTTCCTGCTAATTCACAGTTATACTTTCTTATATCATTTTCAACTCTTTTCCGCACCATTTTACAAAATTCGAGATATTCAATTCTTTTTAATGCATCATTCTTGCAAATCTTCATATTCCTTCTTTTCTTCATAAGTTCTCTAGTCTCAGTAGAAATTTTATTAGTCAATTGCTGCTTTTTTCTACCAGCTATCTTTGTTGCAGTTTTTAGAAGTGTATCAGTTATTTTCATATTAATTTCATTCAAATCTGAATCATGTTCAAAATCTACTAATACTTGAAACCGATTTGTAAGTTCTAATTTAAATTCATTAGAATGTTTCTGAAGATTAGGAATATCAACTGTAAATATAGTTTTTCTTAATAATTTTTGTCTCTCTAGTTTTACATTAACATGTATCTTACCCCTTACTAATCGATGATCACTTCCTGTGTTAAATTTATTAAGAACATTACAATCTTGAAATATGTATTTCCTGTTAGTCAAAATATAATCCAATTCTGCTGTACCTTCATTTGGATGCTTCCATGTCCATTTCCTTTTAACATTTTTCTCAAAAAAAGAATTCATAATATAAAGTTTTTCCTTCTCTGCAAACTCCACAAGTCTATGTCCTCTCTCATTTCTATTACCATAACCAAAATTACCTACAACACTTTCATCTTTCATTTGTTTACCAATTCTAGCATTAAAATCTCCCATAACAATTTTAAAATGTTGTTTACTCTGATCAAAAGCCTTTTGTACATCCATATAAAAATCTTCTACTACTTCATCACTGTGAGAACTTGTTGGGGCATAAACCTGAATTATCTGCATTTGATATCTGCTATTAAGTTGTATAACTAATCTTGCCACTCTGTCTGATACACCATCAATCTCCACAATATTGTTCTTCCACTTTTTATTTATAATGAATCCTACTCCACTTGTATTTCCAATATTTGTGCCTTTATAATAGAGCATATGTCCACTTTTTAAATCAATTGTCTCTTCACCTTTTCTTCTAACTTCACAAAGTCCAATAATATCCCATTTAATATAAGAGAGTTCTTCTTCTAATTCTTGCAATCTTCCTTCACTTGAAAGTGATCTGCAGTTGTAAGTACCTAAATAAAAAGTCATCATCAAATGGCAGCCTGGGTCCGCCTCCAGGATATTCTTAGCACCCTCCGCCTTCGGCCACCAACCTCTGCCTTGGTTGGTGACTTTACAGCCTCCTGGGATTAAGGGCCATGCTTTATTTTTGTCTGTCTTAATTGTATAATTGGGAAAAATCTTTATCATTTACACAAACATTCATTCTGCCTTATCAGGCACTGAGAAGAAAGACCATGGTGTTTCTTGATCTTAAACTCAGAGGTAAAAAGCCAATAAACTCACCACGCTTGCTAATGCGTGTTGGTGAGCAGCTCATCCATGTTCGTATACTATATGAATAAACATATAGTAATAACAGCTGCAACGACAAGAACGTATGGAGTGGACATTAGGAATTTGCCCTGCTCGGTTCCTTTAAGGCCTCCAAGAGGAATCAAAGGGTCTCCTTTCAGTTAATAGCAAACTCCTTTCTGCAGCCATTTCCAACATATATTTTAAAAATAGTTGCAAATATAATTTTAACTTTCTATATTTTATTTTATTAAATCTTTTCTCTTTAACACAATTCCTTCTTTAATTTAGGCAACTATTTGAGAAAACGATAAATTTAGTTTGAAAAAGAAACATACATTCACTGTGGTTGGACTTAGGGTCTTAGGTAGTCCACAGTGAATGGTGAAGCCAGCATATATATATTTACATATATATATATGCACAGCTTCATATTCCTAGAACCGATTAAAAAAAACCATAAAAAAATTACTAATGCTACGGTTTTGCAGAGAGAAGCAGAGTGATCCAGAAAGAGCACTTCTATTATACAGAATATTAGTGTATTTACATGAAATAATACTGATATGTGCAGTTTATAAAAACAAAGTGAAATTTTATAATAATACTGATAAATAGATTATATTAATTAAAAAAAACTGAAAGTTTATCATAATGCTGATATGTGCATTATATATATATATATATTAAAAGAGAAGTATATAATAATATTAATTAATATATTATAACAATGCCAATATTTACAAAACATACACACAAAAAAAACTGAAAGCCTACAATATGATTTCATTGTCCATATGATGTGTCCTGGTCATACCTTGGGGATCTTGTAAAAAAAATTTACTTTTGAATGGAGCACTCTATTTAAACTATTTTTTTTCAATAGACCTTCCTCTCTGGGCCTTGTTATTAGCTCTCTGAGCTGTGTCCACTTTATTATCATGTCTTCTATCAATTCTTTTGCTAGAAGTCAAGTTGAAATTCCTTATTAATGGCGCTCTGTTCTTTAGCTGTTTCCCTCTTATGTGTTCTGATGATGAAACTGGCTCATGGTCAGATCCCTTGGTCAGTGATTTTGGTATGGGTAAATGTGGTTTCAAACCTAGAACTGTGCTGCCACTTGATAAAGTAGTTTGTTTTGCCTGACCTGCCGTGGTGCATTTTGGAAATATCTCGTGATCATTAAATTGATGAGTAAAATGCTTGAAGGCAAGGTGAGGTGTGCTCTGTCCTTCTATCTCTAATTCCATCTGGCCTTTTGTTTCATTTTCTGTTCATTTAAGATTAGTTAGTTCCTGTATGCAGCTTATATTGGTTGTCTCTTGGGTTTTACATTTGTGAAAATCTAACTTGTTGTTGTAAAATGTAAACTTATTTTCCCTATAGTTTATTCCTGAGTCATGTCTTTCTAAGAAGTCCGACCTTACCAGTACATCATAAATCAAGCCTGGCATTGTCTGAAATATATGTTTTACATTTGTTGCTCCTATCTTAATTTCCTGTCCCAAACAATGTGTTCCTATGTTGGCTTTTTCTCCATTAGCCAATATAGCATAAGATTTTCTTGGTGAGATCGGTAGTACATGAGTTCCTACTGCTGCATCCCACCATTCTTTTGAGACCAGTGACACTTGACTGTCAGTGTCTATTAAAGCTGTAATTGGGACATCTTCTAACAGTGCTTTAATTGTGGGGCACTCCGAGAGTGGTGGTCTGTGATCATCTTCCAGTTCGCACCTGAATACCAATGCCACTCTTTCATTTCCCTTAATAATTTCTTCTGTTTCATCCTAGACTTCTATCTGGGTTATATAAATTATAGGACCCATATTTTTCTGGAATTTTGGTGTTTTGATCATCATCATAGCAGTTCCTGACAGCCGCCATCTGTATTTTGGGTGTGTCAATTCTTTTTCTTTGTCTGCATGCTCTTTATTTAGGTTACCAAAATCTATAGCAGTTAGTAAGTCTACCTACCATCTCATCAATTCCACAGTTGCGGCAGCCCAGCATCAATTGTTGTATGTGGAGAGGCATATTGTACCTTATTGTCCGAATGATCTGCCTCTCCTATAAGTGGAAAGCAGTCAATGATTTTAACAAAGACACTTGCCACAAGAAAAACTGGGTGTGAGTTTTTCCTTTTGAAGTGCAGTACTTTTCTTGAGATATACGGTGCATTATTCCATTTTGCCTCTCTTCACTCCAAAAACTTTTAAGTAAGGCAATGTGGTAATCTTCAAATATTACTGGTTTGTTACTTATACAGTCCCACCAATTCCCGGCAGATCCATGTAAATGATTAACTGCAACTGATAACTTTTCCGCTTCTCTGAGTTCCTGGAACATGAACAGCTCTTGTAAACCTTGCAAGTGTGCCATGGGGTTTTCTCCTATGTCACCCTGAAAAGTTTTGATGTGGATAAATCTTGCCACCATTGGGTTGTCTGTTCTTTCCATGACTTTTATGCTTTCTTTATTTTCACATTGAGTAGTTTCTTTTTTCACCATTTTGAAGATTCTCATTTCTTGGCTGATTCTCTTGTGTCGTTTTTGCTTCATTATGTCTCTCCTCTTTCATCCTGTTGATTTCTGCTCTATATTGTCTACATTCTTCTTTGCATTCTTCTACTTTTTGTAACATAGTTTCCATCAATTTCCGTATCCATTGTGGTTCCAGTGAATCTATGTCTCCTTTTGGACTATACATATTTTCTAGAGCAATACGAATAGCTAAAAATATATATATATAAGAAAAAAAATAATTGGTTTGCTGTTGTTTTTTTTTTAGTCTTTGTGCTAATACTACCCTTAAAATTTTGTCTTATTTTTCTACTTTTACTTTTCAAAAATTTGCTTCACTCTCCCAACCATTTCTGCAATTGTCATCCTTTTTTAACCTGCCAGATTTCTATCTATCTCTTATCCTATCCATAGTTCCTGCCCTATCCATGTTTATTTACTTATTTATTACCCTATTCTGTGTGTTATATATGTGACTATAACTATGTGTATTTGATGTACCCTTCAATAAAATATGATTATGACTGCTGGGGGGGGGGGTAAAAATTCTACTTGAGCCCATCTTTTCTCTGCCCCTTGTTTGATCACTCTGTCTCCCTTCCTAGCAAAAGAAAGAAAATATATATATATTAATATCTGATTTGGTTTTAATTTTCAACCGAACTGATTGATTTCACATCTTGTAAACTGTACTACTGATAGCAAACACAGAAAGTGCAAAAGAAAAATATACATACTTCTGTCATTCACTATATTTATTTTCAAAAAAAACCACACACAAAAGAAATTTCTTCTGATCATGAAATTCCCATTATCATATCTCAGGGTCTATCTCTAAACAGTAAGGCCACCCTTGGGATGCCAGATTATACAAAAAAAACTGTAATGGTAAGAAAAGTAGAGCTGCTTTAACCTAATCTAGAGATTCAGACAGAGGGGGTCCGAACCTCACCTACTCCTCTAGATTGCTACTAAGCGACTTACTCCCCAAACCTCACTAAAATTTAATCTTAATGTATGCCCGGTGGTCAGGGAGAGAAGAGAACATGAAAAGGAAATTTTACACATATAATGATCAGATGTATATACGTATGTCACAAAAGAAAACAATACTAAGTGGTTTTATTTATAGTGAATGAAAGATAACAGAAATTTTTATTATTGACATTAAAAGAATTCACACAATGCTTTATTAATAGTGTCGCAGGCTATTTTCACTGCAACCGGATAGACATATATGAAAGATCCATTGATCATAATGATAAGAACAGACAAAATTTTACGTTATAATTTTTTCTTTAAAATATTCCAGTCAATGGAAGTGTTATGTAAAAGAAATCAAGAGGGAGAGACATGATTCATTAACTCTGTGGTTGGAGAACATAGAAATAAATAGTGGTCAAACTCAACTAAACACTTTGTACAGGTTTAAATCACAGCCCTACTTATGATTTAAGAAGAATGATAAAGTGACCCCAGCAGGAATTTCCAGCCATAATTGAAACATTTCTATGAGATTTTGAGAAAGGTTTCCTAATAAATATAAATATACAAGACCATGCACAAAGGTGATAGCATATAGTGGGCTGTGAGGCTCGAGACATAACAGTTACCAAGAGGTTAACACAAGACCGGATAGCTCTCTGTCTCTAAACTAGGTTAGAGAGAAAAATGGAACCCGTTCGCTAAACACGTGACCCGGATTCAGGATCGGAGTTTTTGTTGCTTATGTCCAGTTACGTACATTGAAGGAACTGAGATCGACATGAGATCCAGAACAATTTATTTATTTTCAGAAGATCCGAATGTAGGTATGTTAACCTAAGCAAACTTGGCAAAAGAAGCACTGTAATAGATGCTGAGCGGCCCAATAGATCCCCCAAGGCATGATGCCATATAAATACGGTCAACGACCTTTAAATTAAAAAAAAAAAACCTCTGCAAAATATATATATATATTAGGAAAACTCAACTATCACTGAAAATCCGCAGAAAAGTAGTAACTTCACCTTTATAAAATTTGAATTACTAAAAAAAAATAAGTGGGCGGATATTTTATTTATTTAGTTGAAATTTAACTGACCCATCAGAGCCAATGCTATTTAATAATTTTTAAATACATATATATATTGTCAAAATGTACTCTCTCTTATTACTAAAATATAAATGCGAACGTCTTATTTCACACTCTTTAAAATATAACTTTTAATTTGTAACCCTTCATTGATTAAAATATAAAGGCATTTGATAAGGATCTTTCTTTTATATATATATAAATCAAATTAAAATCTTGAAAGTTTTATAATAGAATATTTAACAAGTAACTCTTGATTTTAAAAAATAGGGTTTTGCACTTTCTATGATTTGCTTCCTTGTCTTTCCAAAACATCTGTATAAAATAAATAACATAATTACTGGAGTATAATGGCGGAAAGTTGAACGAAGTAATTTTCAATTAAATTTATAAAAGCTATCGCCACCATTATATATATATATAATAAACCCCACCCATTACGATATAAAAAAAAAAGAAAAGAAAGCAATTAACGAAATATAATTTGACAAGATACGAACACATAGATTTAAAAAAAACATATATATAAAAAAACATAATTCTAGCTAGAGTGAATTTGTAAATTACAAAGAGATTTTTTTGTTAATTTATGGTAACGTTACCGGTAACTAGATGGGGTGGGTCAAGATAAGTTCGTTAGATGTTTCCTGCAAGTCTTCCCGGTTTTTCAAATTTGTTTAGGGCAGATATTCACGGATACAGGGCAAGCACTTTAGTTCTCAGGCTGGTTTACATGATTAGAACTCCGGCCTCAGGAATGGCCCAGGAGAGCGAAGGCAAAGAGGTTACCCCCGCATTTTTGCAGAGCAACACATTTCTGGATTTTTATTTATATGCCGAAAGAATAGAGTGCAGCTTGAAGTAAGTACAGCAAGCAAGAGTTCGCTATATTGTCTAATTTCTCAGCAAAATTTCTTCCAACAAAATTCTTAAGATTTCTCTCTGACCTTCAGCACAGGTTACCCACAAGCATAAGACCCAGAACAAAAGAAAAGTTCTTTATGTATACCCTTTTTCCATTATGTTTTTAATCTGCTAATTAGTAGTGAATCATGCCCGTTGTTTCAAATTTTTCCTGTTATCTATTTTTTTTTATCTAATTCAGAAAAATGTTTTACTAATTAAATTCTTTTTCTTAATGGATTCTATTTAATTAAGAAAATTTATCTTATCGAATTCTTCCAACATATATTTTAAAAATAGTTTCAAATATAATTTTAACTTTCTATATTTTATTTTATTAAATCTTTTCTCTTTAACACAATTCCTTCTTTAATTTAGGCAACTGTTTGAGAAAATGATAAATTTAGTTTGAAAAAGAAACATACATTCACTGTGGTTGGACTTAGGGTCTTAGTTAGTCCACAGTGAATGGTGAAGCCAGCATATATATATTTTTATATATATATGCACAGCTTCAATACATATATGTTCAGTATTGATATAGGAAAATAGTTTTTAAAAAGAAAAAGGAGAAGGATTTTTAATTTGCAGATATTAATATTCCTACCGACTGGGAATAATCTATAAAGCCATTTTGGGCTACCTAGTGAAAGATAGCTATCTGATGTTGTAGATATAAATTTTATTTCTGGAGATGAGGTGTTCATTAGCATACATGCCACTTCCAGCACCATAATGAACAAAAAACCTTATCACATAACAAGTATGTTACGCAGTATGAGCACCATAAAATCTATCTCAATGGAAGCATAAATTCAACTTACTACCCAGAGGGCGCATTAACAAAAACCAAAGGAAGGTTTGGCAAGGTGGCAAGCCTTACCCATGTACTCTATGAGACTTACAGACTCCAGATCTTGGTCACAGTTGTCTCCACAAATATACAATATTTTACTGATCACCCTGATCTTATGAGGAGCTTATTTGGAGAGATTTTGAACATTAGGTACATTTGGCACTTAAATAACTTTTTGCTGCATTGTGATCACACTACATCCCTATTTCTATGAGAACATCACCTCTCCACTATCAGCACTGAAAGCAAAACTATTATATTTCACAAAATGTACCTTCAGGGTACTGATTTAGTATGCACTCATGGCCATTTTGAATGTATTTATATATTTTTTAAAAACTCAGTTTTATATTAACTGTAGGCCTTTCTCCACCCTTTGGCTAGAACGGTCTACCACCAACATTATCACTTTCATATATAGAAACATATAAATAAGTATATTAAAAAATCATATTATTATATTCAGTATTGGTGGAAGAAAGATATTGGTAACTGATATAAATAAGACCCGAGGATTCTTATTAGATCAGTTAGAGAACATAGGAAATAATAGCATTATGGCTAAATATAAAAAATGCAGACTACACTGATTGTTAGCAAATGATTTCAAAACTTATAACAAAGGCACACTAATAGTTAACAGTTTTTATTGGTTCATTAATTAACTAACAGTCCAGTAGTCATGGAGTTTAATACTGAAAAATCACAGGGAAAGCGTTGCTGCTTTTGAAACATAGCACTAACAAAATCTCTTGAAAGCTGAAATTATTTTATTTTGACACATCAAAAGATGATCTAACTCATTAGAAAAATATGTTATCTTTAGAAAGATTAATAATATAAGAATAATTTGGCAAGTAGCAATGGGGTACATTGTTTTAATTTTCACAATCATAATACTGTATTTAACGTACTTCCTATTTAACATAATTTAGGTTATATATTTCCAATTTCATCGTATTTGCATATTTTTTTATTTCAAATGAGCCTACATTAGGTTAGTAATAAATTTTATTAGTCATTTATTAGACTAGTTTGACACATCAATTATACTGTAATAATTGTTTATCTCTACTAAACGATGATAAAGATATGTGTAAGAGAATGAAATCTGGCCACCTGATGAGTGCTGGTTCAACATGAAATATACATCTTGGATCGTATATTATTTTAAAGTGTCTTACGTCATATATTTATGATTACATCTCTCTACAAGATGTTAAAATTGAATAGAAACTAGTCCCCACCTTGCATGAAAGTGGTGTAGGGTAATTACCTTATAGAAATATTTTTTAATAAGTGGATAATCGCTAGTCTAATGAATAACTAATAAAAAAATATTATATTTCCATTAAGTGGTTTGTGGCAAACTTGAGAGGGCAGTAAGTTTAATACTTATCAATTAAACTGTAGTAATTGTCTACTTATATATATATAATTATAATTGAAATAATATTTTTAACGGTTTACAAACAATTACAAACAATCTTTAAATCCGTAGAAGTACTTTCGGTTACTTTCTAACCTGCCTCAACTGCCATTAAATTCAAAAACTAAAAAAAAAAAAAGTACTTCTGCGGATTTAAAGATTGTTTGTAATTGTTTGTAAACAGTCAAAAATATTATTTCAAATATAATTACAATATTGTTTTTAATTAACGGATATTTTATTTATTTTATATATATATTAAACAGTAATAAAGATATGTGTAAGAGATTGTGATCGGAACTAACTGATGAGTGCTAATTCAGCATGAAATATGTATTTTGGAATCAAACATTTTTTTTCACGTTTATGCTTACACCCTTCCACAAGGTGTTAAAAGTGAATAGAAACCAATGCCTATCTTGCAAGAGAGTTGTGTAGTGGGAATTATACTATAGAAATGTTAGCTCAGTTATATTTCTTTATTTTACTACAGAGTAAGGATTTACTTATAAAATATATAATATATAAGGTATATGAGCACAGATTTCACATGACCCACCACTCTCTACTCTATCTCATAACACTGATACACGTGAACACATATATGTTGAAAAGATAAATAATCACCAATATGGGTATTTCATGATAAACTAGCAATCATCTCTACACATGTATGCTATAAGTGCTCAGATGAGGTTTGGCTATCTTAATATATATCTGAGCACTTATAGTGTAGAGATGGTAATCTGGACCAACTGATGATTGCTGGTTTAGCATGAAATACATATATTGGTGATTATTTATATTTTCAACATATATGTGTTCAAGTGTATCAGTATTATGAGATAGTGTGGAGAGTGGTGGATCATGTGAAAGTCTGTGCTCATATACCCTATATATTACATATATAGACACAGGTATATAATAAGCCTGTGTGTTTCTGTTATAAAATATATGTATTTCTATTATTACAACTTTTTTTCTACAAATTTTCTTTTTTTCTTTTTTACTAATAATTCTATTTAACAATGAAAAATTTATTTGTGCTATTTTTACTATTCTATTTTAAAATCATTTGCATAATTATATTCATTTAAATGAAATATTTAAAAATGTCTGTTACGTCATTTAATTAAAATTTCTGCTATACACACAAAGTACAGAATTGAACATTTTCAGCAAGATCC
This sequence comes from Epiperipatus broadwayi, assembly GCA_028023455.1. NCBI lineage: Eukaryota > Metazoa > Onychophora > Udeonychophora > Euonychophora > Peripatidae > Epiperipatus > Epiperipatus broadwayi. The sequence goes on from JAQFVV010006291.1 coordinate 3,936,884, forward strand.
GTGCTTGCTATCAATAATGAAAAACTAACTTATTTTTCTTCAACAAAACAAATCAAAAATATTAATCATATTGTTTTGTTATCCCACGTGATATTAACTTGCATTGCATCACAAATTATTTTTTAATTAACAAGTCAAACCATTAATGTTATTACATTGTTTTGCTTCTAACTTCCATTTTTCCAATATAATTTTTACGATTTCTATAGCTTTATCAATTCTTTATGTATTATTCTTCACAATATCCAAAGTCTATTTAAAGATAATATTTATCCCTAACCCTATTAATATGTTATCCCATCCTTTTCGAAAAATACATATTCCATAATCATATTTTTATTTTTCTAGTTTATTTTCACAAAGTATACATTTTCTATTCATCTTTTCCTTGGTTTCTAAAGATCCTGATCTCACCTTAAACTATTTTTTCCACTCATTATCACATGCAAACGTAGCCATAGTATGTTTTTTCTAACAACTATTATGAATTTTTATATATTGCTCCTCCACTCCCACCTCATATTTTTTCTACTTCTTTGTTAAAAATAATTCTTTGATCATTTTATTTCAAGCCCATACTTTTTATTTCACCAATCTATTTTCACTCGTAAATGTTAATCTATCAAATTTTTTTAACACACTTATGTTTAGCTTTTATAAACTTTTCTCTCTTTCAATCTCTCCCCTGCTGTTCACATATTTGCTCAAAGTGTATGTCTTACATTTAAAGATTTTCCATAAAATCAATTGCTCTTGTCTCCAAACATACAACTATCTTATTTACATGTGTTAAGCTAGGGATATTAATTTCCTTCTATAGAATTTGATATATATTTTATGATAAACAAGTATTTGTAAATTTTTAATTATATTTCTCACTCTCATCTCCTTTTTATTTTAAAGTCTCTTTCGGTGTTCCCTTATCTCAATTCTAAATAAATATATTAACCTAGTGTTTCTACATTCAAACCTCCATCTCTCATAATTTTCCAATATTTTTTATTTATCCTAAATTTCACATCATCTGAAGACTCATCTCTTATAACCTTGCATACAAATAATGCTGCAAGTCATATTGCCACATCTAATACATCAAACAAATGATATCCCTTCTCTATAACCTAAGTTCTTATATAGGATGTGAATTACAATAAAATTCCATTCAAAATGGATATATCCAGCCCCTACTTTTGTTCAAACCAGAATAATCTAATACTAAAAGACAGTGAGCTGTGCTAATTGTGCTCTAACAAGCTTTATTGATAAATGCCAGCAAGAGAAAACATTTTAAAATTTCTATCTAGAAACTACACCCTAACCTCAGATCAAGGATTTCACCTTTGGCACTCCTCAGTGAGACACTAGGGTAGTTTCAGACACTAGATCTAAAAATATAGCTATTTGAGTTGGATAGCTGGATTTGTAGACATGTAGATGTCTTAAAATTTCAGATTTTTCATTCAATAGATAACTTTTAGATAAATGCTGGCTTTGGGTTGATATTTTTAGATCTAGTGTCTGAAACTATCCTAGCGCCTCACTGAAGAGTGCCAAAACATGAAACCATTGGTCTGAGATTAGGATGTGGTTTCTAGATATAGATTTTAAAATGCTTTCTCTTGCTGGCATTTATCAATAAAGCTTGTTAGAGCAATTAGCACAGCTCATTGTTTTTCATTTACAAGCTTAAAAAGATTAGGTCATGTGTTATGTGACTTTAATTTTTATTGACTATTTATAGATTTTTGCTTTAAAGTTTTAAGCAATGTTATGCTATTAATATATGGTTTGACTGAAGATCTCTCAGCCCATATAGCTATTTGAGTTGGATAGCTGGGTTTGAAAATATGTAGGTGTTTTAAAATTTCAAATTTTCCACTCAACAGATAACTTTTAGATAAATGCTGGCTTTTGGTTGGTATTTTTAGATCTAGTGTCTGAAACTATCCTAGTGCCTCAATTAGAACAGCTCATTGTTTTTTATTTACAAGTTTAAAAAGGTTAAGTCATGTGATAAATGACTTGAATTTTTTTAAAATCTAATACTATTTTTAAAATTGTCTTGTGAAAGATCTACGTCATCACTATTACACAATATTATAAATTCAGTGTATTAAATATTACATAATAAATTCTGAACTCTCATTAAATATAATGTTTATCAATAACAGTTGAAAAATAATTGAGTTAATTTAAAGTAGTTGATTAATAGCATCATTTTCTCACCTAAACTTTGTATGCTTATCTAAAAGATTATTTAGATGTTTTACATTCTCAACAAAAAAGATTTTAAAAAAAATGCTTTTAAAAATAATATTCCCTAATTATCCTTCTGATGATGGAGATAAATGGTTTATTATTAAATGAAATCCGAAGGGTCTATATAAGTGAAACATTTTCTAGTTTCAAACTCATTAGTACCAAATAACCCCCCCCTCCAGCTTTTAATCCCGGATTAATAAAAACTGTCTATAGTTTTATTATCTTATCCTTACGCCTCCATTAAATTTATTTCACTCTTCATACAATTTATTCTGTCTTTTTCCATTATCATGCACCCCAAAAATATATATTCAATATTCTCTCTTTCAGGTCCACATAAGTTATAATCGCAATCCAAATAAATTCTTTTTCTATTAGTTGTTTTTGGCCTCCTCAGTCGTAATCTTCTGTTTAGAATTCTTGATTTAGTGCGCCCTCAATTGAATAAAAATAGAACTATTATTTCAAACTAATTTTTAAAAAGTTTACTTGTTATTTTGAATATTATTGAAAATTTTAAATGTTTTGAATTTAATAAGTATACTTTCTTCTTATTTAAAGTAACAATTAAAAAGTTAATCACACGAATTTAAAAAAAATCATTATTATCAAATATATCATTAATATTAAGTACTTAGAGGTCCTCAGTTGATGAAATGAATGATGAGGGTTATATGCAAATAATTGAATATAAATGAAATTATCTATTATTTTACTAATTCATACAAAAGGTTAGGTATTGTTTTAAGAGAAACTTTTTTTTCCTGATTTTTTTTTAGGGTGGGTGGGTTTATCATTTACTTTGATACAGGGCCAGATAGATATACATTAGTCATGTATATACATGAATTATAAAATTGAAATTAATTGCATTTGTGCAACCACATTTCCATCATTTAATTGCACGCATAACAATTCTGACTGAAATATGTTCTATTTATACGTTAAGAAGGTATGAGTATGTTTCTCTCTATTATAGATCACATGCATAACTTCTGAACATAAATAAAAAGATATTTTAAAATGTTTTAATCTAGAAACATAATTCTATTTGTAGATATTTGGATTTGTTATATAGTTAAAGTTTTTAATCAGGTAAATTTTTTACTTATGTGTATAATGCCATATTGTAAATCTATGCTTGACCATAACAGACTTGATCAGCATTTAAATTTTAAATCTGGCCCATATGATTTAGTCATTACACATCATTATTAAAACAGCAAAACTTTCTATACATATTGCCACTCAGTGCAAGCCAAAGATAATCAATGGATGCCAGAAGGCTTGTGTAAAAAATCACCATCTAGTGCCTATTCATCCAATATCCCCAGACTAGTTTTTGGTTTGTGGCCTTAGCCTTGGATCTGAGAGTACTGCACCTAGATCTTAGGATCTTTGCAACCCTCCAGAAGCCACCTTTTATCTCTACTTAACTACAAAACCATAAATCTTAAATTGAAAACACTGTAATATTTTCAATCCAAGCTCATTAGCTTATATAGTCACATAGGTCTGAATTCAATTCAGTACCTATACATTTGGTGACTTTGGTTCTTTACTAATCATAGCCACCAATATCATATTAGGCAGGATTGTTTTTAAGCCAATAAGCATCACATGATCACCATTTCCTGTGCTTGCTTATAACTTTTATTAAAACAGGCAAAACTCTCTATATGTATATGTAAGATCTAGGTTCAGTGCTCTCAGATCCAAGGCTCCTCACTAATGAAGGCCACAAGCCAGATACTAGTCTGGGTATATTGGATGAGTAGGCACTAGATGAGGATTTTATACACAAGCCTTCTGGCATACATTGATTACTCTGGCTTGCACTGAGTGGCAATACGTATAGCGAGTTATGCATGTTTTAATAACAGTTATAAGCAAACATAGGAAATGGTGATCATGTGATGTTTATTTACACATCATTATACAATTTTTTTTAATTGTCTATAGCTTATAAGTCAGTTACTTACTATTATGTTAATAAACTATAACATGTCTAAATAATTTATTATCCAATGAGAGCTGGTATTATATTTTTAGCTTGAAAAAATGTAAACATGCCTTTTTACAATTTCAGAATAGTTATTAATTGATAAAGCAATTACAGTAATTGCTTTAAATTAGATAATAAAAATAGCGTTCTCCATGGGTAATAGATCAGTTAATTGGAAAAATTAATTTGAAAAAGTGTTTAAAACGTTCTGGTGATAATTTGATTGCTTTGAAGTGACTTAATAAGGAAATTAAATCTGATATTAAAAAAAATTAATATATGGAATTTCTTTGCAGTAAAAACATTTCTAAAATGTAAAACAATTCTTTGCTTAAAAAATCTCTAATCAAATCAATTTAATTAAAAATAAAGATATACATTAAAAGTATATGGTAATAAAAATAAATTATGTACATGCCGTAGGTGAACCCTTCTATAAGTGACTTGGCTTCTTAATTTCTGATTTTTTTTGTTTTGTTTGAGTGTTTCTGATTTTCAGTTAAAATACTAAAAAATTTTAAAGATAATGTTTGTTAACTGAAAATCAGAAACACCCAAACAAAACAAATTTCCTGAAGTATAGACATTTAAAAAAAGGATGATCCATTGGTTAGTAACTATTATAAGCCTATGGTGTTGTTCTTGAATATGCATAAAATTATTTCTATTCACTAATTTGGCTTTGTTGCTGGAAAGAGTGCTTAAGACGTCTTGCACTTGTGGTTGAGAGGTCAGCGTGACTGCTTTGCACTTGCAGGCAGTTGCCCGGGTTGCGGGTTCATGTCCGGCCGATGCTATGACACTTAAAAAAAAAAAGAGTGCTTAAGACAGTGACTGTCTATTTGTATTTATTTAAAGCATTTAACTCTGATCATTTTACAATTCTTTTCCATCCATAATATTCTCATGGTTTTCAAGATCATTTTGCTTATTGATTAAAAAGTTATGCAAAAGACAAAAAATAGGCTATTAAAATACATGGTGTTATTAGTGATCTTAAATTGATTAATCATGGAGTTTTACAGACATCTATACTTGGCTCTATATTATTTTTGATATATATAAATGATATCTTTGGTTTATCTTTGGACTGCTTTTGCTGTTTATTCTTGAAGGAGTTATTAATAAGGATTTGGCATTAATTAATAGCTGGATTATAAAAAATTGTTTAACAGTCAATCATAATAAAATGATTCTGTTTTCTTATAAATATTCTTCATATTCACTTAATATCACTATTTGTGGTAAATATAAGATTCATGTCTTGCATTGGTGGTCGAGAGGTCAGCGTGACTGCCTTGCACTTGCTATGACTATTAAAAAAAAAAAATATAAGATTCATAGCAAATAGTATTTGTATTAGTGGTAACATCTTTTTTGTTGATAACTATTATTATTTGTCAAACCAATTATATTGCTTATATTCTTATTTATCCAAAATAAATAAATTTGTTTATTATTTAGTGAAATTTTTGCCCAGGTCTGCTATGATAACTATTTATGGTGCTTGTAATCAAAGTCTATTGTTCCTATTTGGAATGATTGTACTATCTTCGTTACATATTATTTTTGATTAGATTGGCTTTTGTACATGATATTTACAATAATTATTGTTTATAGTCTTTTATTAAATTTTATAAGTATAGAATGATTATTGATATATATTATTATTCTTTTTTATATCTTAAAGTTTTCATTGCAAATACTCATTTAGCTAAAACTTTCAGTTGACAATGTAATATTTTAATTTGGAAAGTTAGACATTTCAGTTACAATGGAATTAGATTATTTAATTCTTTTGCTGCTATCTATTCAATAGATGTTGCCCATATGTCATTTCGTATATTTAAAAAATGTTTGAAACATTGATTATTGTATTACGTGAAATAGTTTATTTTATTATTGTCTTAACATTTGTATGTATTGCACACTTTCAGTATATATATATGTAAAATAAATAAAATGTCCGTTAATTAAAAAAAAAAAATTGTAATTATAATTGAAATAATAAATTTAACAGTTTACAAACTATTACAAACAATCCTTAAATCCACAGAAGTACTTTCGGTTAATTTCTTAAACCTGCCTCAACTGCCATTAAATTCAAAAACAAAAGCGGAAGCAAACGTCATCAATTCAAATTCCACGAATCTTGTATTTTAATGCTAGCAACTTGTCGATTTATTAAATGCATTTTATTCCTGTTTATATATATGTTGTAACAGTTATTCGTGGTTGAATGAAAGATTTGATTCCAAATTAATATATATATATTAGATGAGATTGAATGGTTAATAAAAAAAATTTTTTAAAAAAGATTCAATTCAAATATATATAATATTAAGCAAATGATAATGATGATTTATAATAAAACAAATCCTTTCAAAAATATTTTATATTTCAGTTCAATAAAATACAAAATGAAATTTTTAGATGGCAAATCTTCTAACTAGAAAGTTTAATTTTGGAAAACATTAATACCTGATCATCATTTACAAATTATTACTACTATCTTTGCATGTTCCCTTGTGGATTTCATGATTTCTCAGTGTGGATATTATTAGCTTATTGGATATTGAACGCATAATAATTGGATTGAGTTAGATAAGCAAACCCAAACTAAAAAGATTAATAAAAATAACTCAACAATTTGCAACTATTAGTACATATACAGAATATTAAATATAATAATAATAATAATAATAGATTTTTTAAATTTAAAACTTTATAATGTAAGATCTTACCATGTGAAATAATTAAACAGTTCCAAACCATAGTTTGCTGCAGATATTCTTTTAATATATTTCTGGATGTCTTCATTAGTTTTTCCAAAGATGGTAGTTATCTTTCTGGTGTACTGATGATTTTAGATAGGATATAGTATCAGTAGGTCTTGGGTCATTCTTATGGCACTCTGCTTTTTATTTTATGGCATTATTAAAGAAGGCAATTGCTGCTTTAGCAAACTTCAACATTAGTTTCTGCATCCAATTGCATTGTGGGTGTGTTTGACTGGTGTGATTTTAAATTGTCTAGCCACATATACTTGGTCTTCTGTTAGATAAAGTCATTAATCTTATTGTGATAAATGGAGTACTGAAAAATACTGTAAAACAGCAAACTACAGTTATCCAAGTTAGATGAAAAACAGTTTTAACCAATAGTTTCTCTCTTCAGTATAGAATCACTGCAACAGGGCTTCTTTAGTTGAATCCTCAGATAAACTAGAGTAGATTTGAATGCTTGAGTGGACTGGACTATATTGTCCTAAAAACTAGCCTTAGTTGCTTGTTTCCAACCCTATTTATACCTTATTTGATGTTGTTCAATGTTTTCTAATCAAGAGATACCTCACCAGCTAGTTACAAGATTTGACCTATGATTCTTTTTGCAACAATATACTTTTTGGAAAACATTTTCTTAATTTGCTTCACAACATATTGTGGAAACAAATTTACAGATATTATATCATGATTTGATGCATAAAAAATGTTTTTTTCCTCTATTTTTATTTACATTAGCTAGCAGTAGAAAGAAAAAATTGTAACTGATTTTTAAAATTTTATTGTTAATTTTTAAAATATTAATTCCAAAATTTTAATAACATATTCAGATTTGCCCTCAAGTTTATTTTAAGTATTGATAAGTTAAACCACTAAACATCACATGATCACTATCTCATACTAGCACATAATTGTTATTAAGCAATTCAAAACAAAGTAAAACTCTCCATACAGTAGAGGGTTGCATTAGATCCTAAGATCTAGGTGCAGTGCTCTCAGATCCAAGGCTCCTCACTGACGAAGGCCACAAGCCAGAAACTAGTCTGGGGATATTGGATGAGTAGGCACTAGATAGGGATTTTATGCACAAGCCTTCTGGCATCCATTGATTGCTCTTGTTGGCACAAGATGGCACTACTGTATGGAGAGTTTTGCTTTGTTTTGAATTTATTGATAAGTTGTTTAATTAAAATCCATTCAGAAAAAAAAAACCATTGAGAAAAGGTACAAAATGATATTTTTATAAACTGTACAATTCAAATTTCTTACATGTATTGAAGTGCTTTTCTTTCTTCCTTTACATTGCAATTTATCATTTTATTGTTTCTGACACATTAAAAACTCACTAAAATATTTAACAGTATGATCAAATGTGTAAATTAACTTTTAATTTTTTAGAGTTTATATAATTATTTCTCAATTTATAGAATTTCTTTGTTAAACAATTTTATTTTCATGCAGCTTTATAATATAACTAATTTGAGCTGATATCAGATTTATTTTAATTACAAATGTCCTCCCTTTAATATGAGACAATGGAACAGTATAACTTTTTATTTCTCATTTCTATGCTTACTGCAAAAATTTTAACTTATTTCTCTAATTATTTTTGTATTTTGATCATTTTTATAAATAGTGTTTTACAGAATATATATATGTATGATTTCACTGCACAGAGATTTTATTGATGTTAAGTTGTATAAAGAATGAGTAAGGATTATTTCAGTTTGACTTCTGTTAAACTACTCACAATACTTCAAAAGTCAAATATAAGCTTTGCTCTTTTTTGAGTCTTAGAGACTGATGAATATAACATTTGAAATAAAGCCCTGTTTCATTCAAACTGCACTTTGCTTTCTCTGAGCCTTACAAGTGGGTGAGTAAATCATTTTAAAAAAATCTGTGGCAGCACCTGAGATAATAAACACTTCAGTTGCCACATGACAAAATCCTAATATATCATTAGAGATTGACTGCATTCAAACAAACTTTAATAAAAAAAATTATCATCATTCTCTGCAGAAATAAGTATCCATTCTGGTCATGTATTCCATAGCTATTTATTGACACTTTAAATTATTACATTTTTTTTCTTGATGTGATCAATAAAAGTCTCTCTTGCTTTCTAACAAGCTGGTATTTTTCCTTTTGTTAATTTTAATGCCATTTTTGGTATTGTCATATATTTTAACTTTTAAACATAAATAATTTCATTTCTTTTTAAAACATTTTTTCTTTTGACAGATCCAGAGGCAATAGAGAATAAGCCATTCTTTATCTTTCTAAAATTAAGTTTTCCCTTTTTCCAGGTATTTCTTTAGAAGTGGAGAAATCATTTGGGATAATTAAAAAAAAATCTAATATTCAGTTCATTATGGAGTTTCTCTTTTCCATTTTCTTTATTATTCCCCATGCTGACAGTAGAACTTGATGATTCAAACTCAGGATACTATTAGTGTATTTCACTTTTTAATTTTTTTATATTATGTAGCCTTTTTATTTTGTAGGATTTTACAATGTTGAGTACTTCTATTTTTAATTTTCTTCATGTATTCTTAATTATTCCTGTTTTTGATATTTAGGCATCAGAATTTATTTTGTAAAACTTTCTCTTCAATGGCATTATTATTAAAGTTTACTTCTTTAAAGAATCTATTTTAGATTTTTTAACTAAATTCAAACTTAATACTTTATGATGATTTTATTATAGTTGTTTTATTTATCCCACCCTATGCCAAACAGAGTAATCAATGGATGCCAGAAGGCTTGTGCATAAAATCCCTATCTAGTGCCTACTCATCCAATATCCCCAGACTAGTTTCTTGATTACTCTGTTTGGCACAGGGTGGCACTACTGTATGGAGAGTTTTGCCTTTGTTTACAACAATTGTGCTAGTATAGAGATGGCGATCATGTGATTTTTGACATCTGTTATCTTGTTGATAATCTGTTATATTGTTGATAATTTCTGTAAGCTTGTCTAGAGAGTTTGCATAATTTCAGGATTGGTATCATCTGCCTTTAGTCTTTTTCTTCATGTGATACTGCAAAGTTTTTTTTTTGTGTGCGAAATTCTTTAAATTCTATTTTTAGCATTTCCTGATATCTCTGTTGTACTTCTTCATTATTTGAATGCATTTCTTTAATGTTTTGCAGCATTTCTCACATAAATATACACATCATTTCAATATTAAATGTGTATGTTTTTTCTTCGGAATGGCTTCTTGCTTTATAAGCTCTGATTCCATTGGTTGAAATCGTTCTTGTGTTGCTGCTGGATTCATGTTTAAGTGACCTTCCAACTTTCTTATTATCAAATGTGTTATCATTAATATATAAAACTAAGTGTTCTATAATTTTTTTGTTGATTATCCTTTTTATGCAGATTTACAAATTTAAATATATATTATTGTTAAATAATCACACCAGTCTCAATTCTTCATATATAATTTTCTAAAGCTGTAGGGTTTCTTCTTGAAATGCTACTACAGAAAGCAACAGTCTTCTCTAGACCCAGAGGCTTTTAAGCAAAGACATTTTCATTTGATAGTATATTCAAATTTCTTATTGTAATGAAGTAATTTTAATTTTGAGATTCATGAGCCCAATTTTGAGAATTTTTATACACATATGTGTATCAAAGTTGTTAACTCCGGTTATTGACAGAATAGACAATTGACTGATATTGAGTGGAAGATCTTCGCATGTGAAAATCAGCTGGGAATAATCAATAAGTAGTTTATATTCAAAAGTATTTCTTACTACTTTATATGAAGTAAATATAAAATAATCAAATGTTTTATTGCTGAAGATGCAAATGGCAGCTGGAGTTGTGATTCAGTGCATTAAAATTAACAGTGTTGGTGACTAAAGATAAATACAGTATTTCTTATATAAAAGTATTTAATGTCTTCCCTCTTTGCACCTTTTCTCTAATTCTGTCTATAATTCATTTTTTGCTTTATTGTCTTCAATTATTTAGGATAATCTAGCATCAGATTGAACTCTGTATGATATTATTTTTTCTGTACTAATTGTGGTGATAGTATTTCCATTTGAGTATAATAACGGCAATAATTATAGTAATATTTGTTTATTTCACTGTACTGAGATATTGAGAATGTATAAAAAGGGAAATGCATTTGGCATTGAGGAATAGTTATAAGAGTATGTGTCCAAATTGAGAAATCATTAGTTGTGATTTGCATGAGGGATGTGATCATTAATCGTTTTAGAACTAGCAGTCATTTTTAAAGATCACTGTTGTCCATAAATTTATACTAAGATGGTGTGCTTTTTGGATTGCCAATTAAAGTCACAGAAAGAGTTATAATAGATGTAAAATAAAATCTAGTTATAATAATAAAAATCTTTTACTTTTTCCCCTCTAAATTTAGATTCAAAACAACTGTTTGATGTGAACTCTTAAACTAGTCTGGCAATATTGGATGAGTAGACACTAGATAGGGATTTTATGCATAAGCCTTCTGCATCCACTGATTACTCTGGCTTTTGCCTGTTTTAATAACAGTTATGAGCAAGCATAAGAAATGGTGATCTTGTGAGGTTTAGTGGTTTTTTAACTCTTAAAGAATTGAATTTAGGAAAATTCTTATAATTAAAGAATCATCAAGGTTCATGACCGGTATAGCTGCTTTTAGTAAACTCACCAGCCAAAGTAAGAGAGTTTAATTGGCCACCCCAAAATTTTTTTTCTGAAAAATCATTTCATTAAATTAAACGAGTCTGTATATTGTTGAATTCACCTAAAACAGAAATAAACAAGTTTTTTGCTAGTAAAAGTTACATATAATACTTTGGTAGTTGTAAATTATGCACTGTATATCGCCTGGTGGTGGTTTGTGTAAAAACACAGAATAATACCGGTTTCATGGCCAAACTTACAGCTAATACACGACTGTGATGGTAGTAGCCACTGAGATGTAGGGGTTACAAACACGGTCAATTTTTTCACATCCTAACCCTACATCTACTAACAACACTATGATCATATAGTTAGCCATTTCATTGCGGCATTAATTCCTAGGCATATTGACAAAATTTGTATTTTCGCTCAAATTTAATATGAGTGCATGCAGTGGAATGTTTTTCAACTGTTTCTTTGCTGATGTTTATGGTTTTCTGTATTTCCCAACTGACCTATTTTTGCATACTAATAATTATCAGCAATATCTGACATATTTTTGTGTACTAATAATTATTAGCATGTCACTGATATTTCTCAAAGCTTTTTTTATTTTAAATATGGAAAGGCCTCTGTCAGATGATTGCAGTTGTTGGCAAAAAAGTACCATTTCTGTCATGACTCGGACGAGAGTAACAAAAGAACAACAAAATGGCTAACACGTTATTTCAAATGTGGAATGTCCCAAACAAAGAATGTGATACAGTTGCATTTCTGCAAGCCCAAAACATCCTGCCACGTGCCATTAAATGTGAATGTGGCAAATATATAAAGCTTACACCGTGGACTTAGCAGTTTGTATGTTACTTGCGTGCCTGCAGGTGAACCGTGTCTATTTGCAAGGATACATGGTTTGAGGACTCCAGAATGTGCTTTGTTAAAGCATTGCGGCTGGTGTATTTATGGAGTCAAGACCAATTGAGCATTGCACGTGCCAGAGACGACCTGCAGCTGTCAAAACCTGCAGTAATTCATTGGACCAACGGTTTGAGACTTTGTCGTTCCACCCTTGCTGCCATATAGGCAGATCTGGACACATCATGGAGGTAGATGAGGTGCTTTTCTCACGATGAAAGAACCACCAGGGAAGGATCCTTCTGCAGCAGTGGATCTTCAGCGTGTGCCGGGAGACTGGTGAATATTTCGCAACTGCTGTCCCCTGTCACTCAGCAGCCACCCTTCTTGATGCCATCCGTGAGAACATCAAGTCTGGATCTACCATCTACTCAGACTGTTGGAAGGGTTATAAGACAACTTATCTTGAGGCAGCAGGCTTTACACATATCACAGTTAACCATTGTTACAATTTCGTGAACCCCACAACAGGAGCTCACACTCACACCATCGAGAGGTTTTGGGGTCTACTGAAATGGCAGAACAGCAAACACTGTGACACAGCATGCCAATACCTCCAAAATTACCTAGCTGAGTTCATTTGGAGGCGTCTTCATAAAGACAATGACATTTTTAAAGCCATATTGAATGAAATGATCATCCACCCAAGTATCTAAAACTCACTAACAAGTTGTTTTATTTTGGAAAATTTTTTGGTCATGTTGGTTAATTGGCCAGTGTTCAGGAGAAATGGTTACAGTTTTTTTTGTTAGTCATATGTGGTTAATAAATTTATTTATTCAAAGAATTTGCATTGTGGTTGTGATTATTTTGGGTAAGTCAATTAACACCCAGAATATCAGTGTTGAAGGGTAGGGGGTTGAGAAAAATGAGGCGGAGTTTGTGGACAGCTTTGAATTATTCTAAATCAATAAACAGCATGCTTTTTTTTGGGAAGATAATTGACTATTTTGATTGATATTTAAGAAAAAAATCCTTTTCATTTAAACCAATACATCTTTTTATAAAACATGTAGTATAAGTAGATTTTTCAATGACACCGTCATGTTACATAATGTCCAAAAAAAGGAGGTTTTTTTTGTTTATAAAAAACAAAATATTTTTATCAAACTTGTATGATAAATAAAAAAAAACTCACATTATATAACAAAACAGAAAAAAAACCCGCATTTTTAAAAATAAAAAAAAGAAAGTGTCGATTATAGTTTAAAAAAGTTTCATTATAATGTACATTTTTTAAGGAAAAAAATAAAAAAGACGTATGTAAAAAAATAGTATATTAAAACCAAAAAAAAAAAAGTCGTATGTAAAAATACTGCATATTCGAGAGAAAAAAAAATAAAAGTGTCCATTATAGTTTAAAATTTATCAAATAAAAGGTTCCACTATAATGTACATTTTGTAAAGAAAAAAAATAAAAAAGACGTATGTAAAAAAAACAACATATTAAAACCAAAAAAAAAAAAAAGCCGGGAAAAAACCCCCAAATACATATATAAAAAAAACAGTATATTAAAAACATGCGGTATATTTGAAAAAAAAATAGAGGTCCAGTAATGTTATATCGTTATGTTTTTAAAGAGAAACAGTGCCACCAGGCAATGTACAGTGCATAATTTACAACTACCAATACTTTTTATATGTTTTGACTATTAAGAGTCTCAGAATATCAAGGATCAAAATACTTTTTACAAAGCCATTGACAATCCCTTTAAATAGTTCCATTTAAAATTAAAAAATGTAAAAATTTAAAATGTTTTTTTGCTGATTTTAAAGCATTTACAAAATAAAATAGTATTCTAATATTGACACATACTATACTACTATAGATTACTATTACAAAAGTTTAGGGAAAGTAACAATGAAAACTATTGTTAACTCAGAAATCACAGAGCATAACTTTGAAAATTGCATGTGCTTGTGAGTTATAGTTTTCCCACAATTGCATTAAAAGATTTAATCATTTATCTTCTATTACTGGAAATTTTTACTGTATAAATCAAGGCTATTCAATCTTAAATAACCAAAGGAGCACATTAAAAAGAAACTATTTATCTGAGAACCACACCCAAATAACAAATACAATATATATTAAGTTTTTGGAGAGTCCTTTCATTAATTACATTTTATAGGCATTTCAAAAATATAAAATAATAGAGCTAAAAAAAATTATATTAAATGTTTTTATTGACTGTGCACTAAAAAGAAATAAAATAATTCTTTCTTCAATCACAATTGGAGTTCTTAGATTTAACTTGAAATAAAAGCACGGGGAGGGATCCAGATATTAATTAGGGATTGACAATTAATTTCTGGATTCCCCATGCTTTTATTTCAAGTTGAATCTAAAAATTCCAATTGTGGTTGAAGAAACAATTATTTTTAGTGCATAATCAATCAAAGCATTTAATATATAAAAAGATTGTATCTCTATTATTTTTTTAAGTTTTTAGTATTGGCACAGTAAATGAAAATGTAAAACTATATTGTGCTTTAAATTGATTGGTCACTTATATTTGATACTGTAACAGTTACGTCATACAATAACACAGTGCGTGTGTACAAATATATATTGTAACGGTCAAGTTTGTACATTCGCGTAATAGAATTCAGAATCCAAGCAAAAGAGACCGAAGCTGACCAGACTATGACTGTAACATCCAGAGTCCGACCACACTTCAACTCGTCAGCCAGTATTCCAAGACTCAAGACCCTACGAATGACCACCTTGAAATTACATGTAGTACACTCTTTCCTCACGGCCGACATAGGTCACGGAGACACAATAAGACTCTGATAAATAAAAGAAAGGTTCTTAATTGTCTAAAATATATCACTAATTTAAAGGATTATTAATGCATAGTTTTCATATATATAGGCTATAAATAATAATTAGAATTGGATTGAATTAGAACAATAACGAGACAGAGAATGAAATATATTAAACTAATTATAGATTTATTTACAATTCATATATATATATATCACTTATTTACAATTGGAATGACAATAATGTACAGCATTTCAGCGTAGAATGTAAGCAAACATTGGGTTAGATAAGAGAAATTATTCTCTTTTTATACTGAATTCAGAATAGCTTTTTAATCATTGAATTTTCATAGATGAGTTAACATATGCCTATCTTATGAATTTCTTTACAACTGATATATATTTAATCACTAAGTTATGCCTATAAATCTAGATAAACCAAATCCTATTAAATTTGTGGCTGTTATATAAATAATTATATTAAACCTTGATCATGAATTCATTTACTAAAAATACAAAATGACTTAATAATGAGCGCATAAACCAGCTCAAGTAACGATCGATCGAACATGGCTTTCGAGAGAAAATTTCAGAATGCTGAAAGCGTTATGCTAAGGTGGGAGAGTTGGCTGCATAAGATTTTACCAATGCGCTATGGCACAGGTAAACAACAATAGGAAAAGTCGCTCTGTGGATGGATGAAATAACTGCAGGGTTCTTGCTACAGACACCGATACCCTGTAACCGATCGCAATGCTGCGTAAAAAGGAACATTGTGTTCAGGAATGGCGGGGAACGTAGTGCTAATCTGGCCTTGGCTCAGGCTTTGCTACTGCTCTACCCTATAAGAGAAGATGTGCTGGCAATGCCGTGGCTCCATCTTGAGATACGTATCATACGTATAGCAGCAAAATGAGAATAATTTTATAAAATAATATATCACATCCGCCAAGCATAGAATAGTATATTTCATACTATGAAATACGAGACAATAGCATATTAGCTCTATCAAATTGGGACCAACTCTTGTGTAACCTGATAAATGTCTATGCTACTAAAAGGGGATATTAATACATCTGTACTTTGACATGCTCGATCTATTAGGTTACTTATAGATAATAAATACTTTAAAGAGGGAAAGTATATGTCTATGGACTTGAGAACTTAAATGACAAATATACTTATAAATACGATAGAGGCTAAATTTAATTCTTAATAAAACTATAAAGTTTTTAAATGGTTGATTAAAAGAGCCACATTTCATATATTAAATCATCATAAATAAAAATGACAGCAAGTGCAAGGCAAGTCATTATTTTATAAAAGTAGGAATTCGAAACAGTGCGCAGAAAGTTGATACTCTAAACAAATTAGATTTTCCAATAATATCTTCTTAAAAACATGAAATTAAGTGCCCACTGTTTCGAAATATTGGCATATAAAATATAATAAGCATTTAAAATAGCAAAGAAATATAGACACAACCGCAGTGATATAACTTTAAATTAGACACTTATAATTTACTTTTTAAATGAAAGGAAAATATACATTAGATAATTTTAATTTCAACAATATTAAACCTTGATAGCAATTTACATATTAAATGGATTTAAATTATGGTTACATTTAGTTTACAATTATTTTAAAGAGAGAGTTAGCTAACTTATATAAAGATTTACACAGAGCTTTGCGGTTTGAAAAATAAAATGGTACCAGTATTATTTGTCTGGACTGCAAGTTCTTGGCTGTAGGTTTGGTGAGTTTGGCTGGGCGGCTTCATTTTTCCCATTCTGTTAGGCTTGTCTCTGCTAATGGCATGATGATGGTCCAGGCATTGCAACGAGAGAAAACCCCTGTTCTCCCCGTGGAGTAACAGCAACAAAATTCCCGCTTTTAGCCGGACATATTAAACATTAAACAATGTGAAGACTGGCTGCAATTTTCTCTACAAATATGGCTGTCCTTCCTTTGTTAAAAATACAGAGTATTTATAGCTTTTCATTATCGGAATCTATCGCCTCAAGACTCACTAAACTCAAGAATTTAATTAAATATTTTCAAATTTATAATCCAGATTTTTAAAATCTTAGATAACTTATGTTAGAAACATTCCATAAGCTATTATTATAGTTAAGATTTTTCGTTGCAAACATTGTCCAATTTAGATTTTAAAATAAATTAATCTTATCTAAGGAGATTTTAATTAGTAAATTTTGAACTAGTTTTACTTTTTACCGATTCCAGGTGTGGTCGTTAATGACATTTGTTTACAAACAAAAATCTTTTTAATTACTTGACCAGCTTTTATTTTTAATCTTATATATAATAGAAACTCTTTTTTTTTATTTATTAAAAACAACCTTTTAACATTTTTTTAAAATGAAAACCTTTTTAATATATTTTTTTAAAATAACTTAAAACATATTTCGATATAACTTTTAAATATATTTTCGAGAAACTTTTTCCCTGAAATATATTTAAAACAAGAAATCTTTTAACAATTTTTAAAGAAACATTTAATATTATTTTTAGATAACGGCTTTTACATATTTTAAAATCATGTCTTCCTTCTACATAGCACAGATTATATATCCACATATGAAATTACAATATTAAACAACAAAATTAATAATTTACTCTTAAGCTAAATAATATAATGAACATTTTTAGAAATATTAAGTAAATTTAGTACGCTATAATTTTCCTAATCCTATCTAATTATAGCGTTGGTTCGCATGTAAATATATAATACTGTTTAGACAGACATGAGCTAATTTTCAAATTATTAACATTTAATAGGTTCGAACTTAGCACAAATGAGTGTGTCATTAGGTTTGATGGTGAAACGATAGGGGCTTGGAAAGTTATCGTTTCAATATATAAAGTTGAAAGGAAAAGTAGAAATAAACTCAGACCAAAACATTGTAGATATTTTCTACATCTCCCTGAAATAATCATAGTAAAAGAATTCCAAACTGCGGTGATTTGATAACCCTATAACCTCTGATCCCACTAGAATCTGTCCAAGCTTCTGAAACCTCCATACCATAGCTAAAGCTTCCTTTTCCATTGTAGTATAGTTTAACTCTGCCCCCTTCAGATGATGACAAAAAGTATAAAAACCTGACCCTACTGTCACTAATCTGGTATAAAATGACCCCTAATCCAAACCCACTGCTATCAGTCTGCAAATAGAACTCCCTACTAAAAATCAGGATATGCTAAAATTACAGTCTTCAAAAAGTTACTTTTAATGGTTTGAAACTCTGCAGCATGTTCTTGGGTCCGTCTCCACCTTTCTTAAAAAAACAAATAAATGGACAGTGTCATATGAGAAATTCTTGTTAAATCAGTGGTAATAGTTACAAAGTCCCAAAAATGACCTAAAGTTCTTTCTGGTTTTAGGAACAGAAAAATTTTGTATGGCTGATATTTTGTCTGGGTGTGGTTTCATCCCTTCTTCGTTGATTAGATGATCAAGAAAAGCAATCTCACAAGCAGGTATTGTACACTTCTCCAGATTTATCTTGATGTTATTTTTGAAGCACTTGTAAAGGAATAGACTGAGATGACACATGTTCTTCAATATCTTTAGAGGCAATGACTATAACATCCATGTACATGTCTAATAAATCCCTAAGTTCTTTGGAAAGGCCCATATTCAGACATTTGATAAGGCTAGCTCCACTATTCATTAAACCAAAGGGCATCCTTTGAAAAATATAACATTGGCCCTGTAACGGAAGGCCATATACTTTTGATCATTACTGTGGAATTGAATCTGCCAATAGCTGACAGTGTGATCAAATGTTGAGAATATGCTCCTCCCCTGAAACCTGGTCGGTAGTTCTTGCAACTGAAAATGGAATATCATGCTCATGAATAGTATGTTGATTCAGTTGCAGGGCATCCAGACAAGCCCTAACTGTCCCATCCTTCTTTCTAACTACTATTAGTGGATTGACCTAAGCTGAAGAGCTGAGTCTAATTATTTGCCTTTCCACCATCTTTTCGATTTACTGCTGAACTTCTTTCTCGTATTGATATGGTACAGGATAAGTTTTTTGTTGAAAGAGTTCTTTATCTTTGAGCCTGATAAGATGAACATATCCTCTTAAAATACCAGGTATTTTGGAAAAAATATGCCTATACTTAAACAACAATATACTTAAACTATATAGGCTAAGGGTCTTGGATTGAAAATATTATAGGGTTTTCAATTTAAGACACATGGTTTTGTAGTTAAGTAAAGATAAAAAATGGCTGCTGGAGGGTTGCATTAGATCCTAAGATCTAGGTGCAGTGCTCTCAGATCCAAAGCTCCTTACTGACAAAGCCACAAGCCAGAAACTAGTCTGGGGATATTGGATGAGTACGCACTAGATGGAGGTTTTATGCAACAAGCCTTCTGGCATCCATTGATTATTCTGGTTCGCATTGAGTGGCAATACGTATAGAGAGTTTTGTCTGTTTTATTAATATTGCTAAAGACGTGATGCTATAATAGCACTCCTGCCTACAAATCTGAGCTGAATAAACTTACACATTTTTTTCATGTAATTGCACTTTAGCCAGTCCAGCTAACAAACAATATTATTCATAAATGGGCATCTAGACTGAAAAACCACGAACCTTCACCATTAACATTGGTTATAACATTTACAATCATCCTATGCAATGATATAAAAATTTCAGAAATATTAATAGGGACTTGTTATTTTAATAGCCTCAATTTTTTACTATTACTTAGATTATCTTTATATGTGTTAATTTCTCCGTCTATTAGGGGAGAGTGTTCGATTCCTAGGTTTATTAAAGCCTTGACATTAATTGTAGGGTATATTTAAAAAAAGGATAAAGAAATTTGAACGTCAATTATAAATTTGTATTATTATCAAAACAAACAAACAATTCTTTAATAGTTATTCTATTCTGGCAATATTAGTAATGATATACATTATTACAACCGCATAACTATTATACAATACTGTACAACAAAATTAATAACGTTAATATTATGCAGAGAAATGTCAAATGTTTGTTTTTTCTTTAAACTTATTTTTCCTTGTATATATTTATAAATATAAGTTAATTTCAAAAATCACTGCCGAACTTTAATTTTATAAATTATTAAATCAAAACTAATTTATTAAAAGCAATTTAAAATTAATAAGAATACGAAACTTACTAATTGATAAAGCATTTAATAATAATGGCGGAAATATCTATAGGATTATATTTAAAAATGTAAAATTTATTATAATGCAAGGAACTTTTAATTCGCCAGACAATTTCATTATTAATTCATTATGGATAAAAAGCCAATAGCTACCTGTAAGTAATTATAGCATAATTTACTTAAATAATAGTGATTTAGTAAAGTCATATATATTTCTCTCATTTATTTAGAAATTGCATGAAGATAAATATTTTTTAGATTTTAATTATTTGCTGTTCTTTACTATTGTATACACTATATAGTATTAACTTAATTTTTAATGACTCAACTATTTTTAATTATCATGTTTATGGAATCGTTTAATAATTTAAAACGAAGGGGCACTGATTTCTTTTCTTTTTGGTCTGACGAAATTATCTTCGAAAATTCTAAAAAAATGAATTAATTAAGTATTGTATGATAAAAGCGTCAAATATTTTATAAATTAAAATCATTTCCAATATAAGAAATAATCATTTGCTATAAAAATATTTACAATAGTGATAGTACTGTATATACCCGCGCGCATATTTTTCCAAAAATAATCTTAAAAAACCGATTCCTTTTTCAACTTCTTTGATGCTGGCATTTGCTCCTAAGATCAGATTTGATTGATTAAAAAACTTTTTCGTTTCCTGTATTATATTTCGGCTGGTCTATGATTGCAATAGTTGAATCAAAAAAGAATTTAAAAATTAAAATTCTGAAGGACAATATCTGTCAGCAAATGTCACACGTAAATGAAAAACATTTTTCCTAGTTTCAGATCACCTTTTCTATATTAATATTTTGTACATATCATCGATATCCAAAGCTAAGTCCTTTATAACATTTCACCGTATTTCCAAGGCCTACTTTCTCATGCATTTCTTTGCAAGCATTCATTGCTACCCATTTCTCTTAAAATTCCTTTTTTGTGTGTGTTTTTTACTTATTGTTTATATCTTTTGTCTTCTTATCTACACATATGAATTCTTCGTAATCATCTATTCCATGTAAAGCTACATGATGTATAGGCCATCCTATTTTATGATGTAACTCTAAATTTAAGATACTAGAATAAACAATTAAAGGTGTAGGTAGACTATCCTCAGTGACGATCCAAGGTATTGATTAATTATTCTAACTTATCTTTGAGACAGAAACCTTGAAATGCTTCCATAAAACTACACTCGAAACAAAATATTTAATAAAACATTTTTATATCTAAATTTATTGAATCATTGAATAATTATTTAAAATCTGCTTACCCTTTACAATCATTATTTGGTTTTGCTGTATTTTTATATTGGACTATTTCCATCATCTAATATGTGTGTTGAATGTCTTTAGAAAAGTTTAATTTTATTTAAATATTCCAAATGCATTCAACTGTTAATAATATCACAGCAAACAGATTAGTATATGCACCAACTGTTATTAATATCACAGCAAACAGGTTAGTATATGCGCTATTAGTAAACACACATACTAGATGATGGAAATAGTCCAATATAAAAATACAGCTAGAACAATATTTGTTTTTGTTGCTGTTTCATTATTAGTTTCCAAATATTTCAAAGTAATTCTTCTCAATGACAATTTTCAATCTTTTATCCTTTTTATCCAAATTTTTAACAAGCTACTTAATTTTTGTTAAATTTGGTCCCACTATCCATAAAAACTGCAAATCTACTATGTTGACCCTCTTTTAATATTAAAATTTTCCTTATCAAAATAAAACTTATTTAGCATCCCATCTAAATAAATATTAAAACAGCTGATAAAGTCTTTCTTTTATATCAGTTTTTTTTTTTTTTTGTACGATCACAAATACGTATTAATTATATAAAATTTAAAAATCATCTCTTTTGCTAAATTTATGTTCTTAGTATAATCTATTGTTTTTTTTTTTTTTTTGCTATTTTGGGAAAACAAAATAGAGTTGAAACTTAATCTCATGAGCAATTGATTGTATGGTAAATAATATTTCTAATAAAGTTATGCCATAGTGTTAGTGCACATGTCTATTATATATTTATATAACCTGGAATTAGAAAATGATGAAAATTGGATTTTTTATGTTCCTTGCAAGTATATATATATTTTAAGTAGCTGGTCCATAGCAAACACAGGTGGCCATTTTTTTTATTGGTCAATAAATGAGTAACTTTTTACTAAAAGGTAAAACAAAGCAAAAAAAAAAAAAAAAGTCTATAAATGCTTACCAGCAAGCATTTGACTATCCTGGTAAATAATTTTTTTTTTTTCACTGTTTCTCTTTATTTAAATAACATCGAAAAGCAGATCCTCCCTAAATATATTGGAAACATTCCCAATGTAACATATTCTAGATGTGTAAATGATGTGTTTATATGCTGCCCAGAGTTTCTTATAAATAAAATTAAAAATGACCTCAAAACCAAATCAGCATTATATTGGACAATGGAGTAGGAAAACCAGTAAGGGTATCTAAAATATTTAGATCTTCAAATCCAGAGAGATAATTTCCAGATAAATTACAAAAATGCATATTGAGCCTATCTTTCTCAGTTCTCACAAATATACCTATTTATCATAGTTTTTTTTACAGAAACCACTATATATGAAGCCGATTGAAAATTAAACATTGAGCAATAACTAAATGATCTAAACAATATAGGCTTCAGGCAGTCTGACCTCACAATAAAATAAAACAAACCCAAGAATGACAAGTCTTGGATACTGCTCCCATATATATCATGAGTAGCCAGAAATATAAATAAGTTTGTTTACACATCAAATAAGCTATTGTACTCCTCCCACAACAAATAGGCTTATAAATAATACAAAGGACTATATCTATAGTGACCAAACTCCACGCATATAAAATCGCATGTTCCCAGGTAGGATGCAGGGCTATCTATTATGGTCAATCCCGTGTTTGCCTCTCTACAAGGATATCTCAACACAGATATTTCTACAAAGCCATAGATAATCCTTATTATAAGTCTATTCTCCTTGAGGCCAATATGCAATGGGCCACACATTTGAGCTCATATCAATATCGCATGCATCGAGTGAAATGACTCCAAATGTAAAATTAGCGGCTTGGCATATAGCTAAAAACTTTAACACTATAAATAGGAAGAATCCTGCTTTCTCCTCTGGAAGAATGTTCAATATAACGATCCGGAGAAGGACTTAACGTCATCTGCACTACAGGGTGCCATCTAGGCATTTGAACCTAGAAAAATTTATAAAGTAGGCAGATACGTAAGTCAAAAAAAAAAAACTTTTTATTTTTTATTTTAATAAATATATTTTGATATCCGGTCGTTAGCCCATGTCACTAGCTCAGGGAGTAGCAGAGATTTAATAATATAATATCTTATCTAATCATATTTCAATATTAAAAAATAAATAAAATAAGCCACTGCCAGTAATTAACATACAAAAATTTATTTACGCACATATATATATAAAATTTAACATTATTATTTTAGTATGTTTATTTTAGATTTTAATTTGATTTTATAATTTAAATTTACATTTTAATTTTTATAATATTATAAGTTTACATTTTAATTAAGTTCGCACAGATGGATTTATGAAAGTTTGTTTTATAATGTTGAGTATAAATCGGTTACATAGATTACACGGTTAAAAACATTTCAAAGTAAACATAAACGATCAAAATACAAAATCATTGATACCGACAATTGCATAGGGAATACAAGAAACCCAATGGTGTTCATCATAAGACACCGCATTAACACCAATAACTTAAAAGACATCCGACATAAATACATCTTAGATACTCACTGTAGGGTATCAGTATTTACCGAATGTCTATATATTTTGATCAAATATGAAAACCAAAAACATAATCAACCGGTAACGAACCCATGCAAGCGTTTATACCCAACTTAAATTTAATGCATCTTTATTTAGAATGTCGAGTATGAATAGACTACATAGATTTGCATTTGAAAAGAAAATATTCAATCCTTGTTTAACCTTAGGCCAAAGGTTCGCAGTCAAACCAAACTTCAATCCATCTGATATATCGATGTGTTAAATGTAATACGAATATGGCAGCACAATTAGGTTAAGAGAAGAAACTGCTTCTCGTCAGATAGGAATATTACATCTATCTGACGATGAGAGCAATAAAAAAAAACTCCATAGGAAGGAACTGCAGTCTCCGTCTTATAATTCCTCCCATAGGCAAAACAAGTGTGTGCGGCATGTAATAGCGATTCTGCCCGTAGCGAATCTCGTACTACATCTACTAATTACACCAATATATCCAATCCATTGACCTAATTCAACTACGAAACCAATAACCTAAGATTACCCTCCCCTAATATAACTTTACAAATCTATATAGCCATTCACGCCCGACTTAAGTTTAATATTTATATAACTAGTTTAACGAAAAACAGAGATCATAATAAAACTTAAAGAACAAATAAATAAATAAATGGAAATGATTTTACAAAAGAAATACATTAAATAAAATTATAACTTATTAATAAATAACATTGGTCAGATAGGATTCTATTTCTTAATTATTTTAAATACAGAAAATTTTTAATTTAATGTTCATTAATTATAAAGTTCTTACGGTTTTAAACAATTCATCTTTATCTGTTGCTTGCCATTTGAACATGAATTCCCACACCGTCCAAAAAAGATTGGTATTCTGTTGCTTGCCATTTGAACATGAATTCCCACACTGTCCAAAAAAGATTGGTATTCTGTTGGCTGTTTTATTTATTCATCCGGGGAGGTTTTTTACTCCAGCTGATCCTCAATGTAGAAAACGATAGTTCATTTCTTTTTCTTCCTAGCAGAACTGAAGGGATTGAAGAGTGCGTCTTTTCAATCCCTTCTCCTTCAACTCCGCACTAACACATATCTGTCCACTCGTAATAACCAACTAACTCTTTTATTTTCAAACCTTTCCTTTTATAATAATTTTGTGGATTAACTCAACATTACGTCATGATGGTGAAAACCTTTTCGTTGAGGTCCGATTTCCCGATGGATTTCTTTCATTTGCTAAAAGTTTCTATTGTTTTCCTATCTGACCGATGCTTATACATTTAAATGCCCAAAGGCTAGTTTACTAATTAAAATAATCATTTCCATTTTACAAAAGATTAATTAATTTGTTTTCAAACTTAAACATATATTTTTATCTCTAATTTTTTTCTGAAAATTTAGTTTTAAACTACTCTTTTTTTAATAAAGTTTTATTTTAATAATTATTTATCTGTGCGATTTTATATATATGCGAGTTTAAGATGATTTTTTAATTTTCAGTTTTTAATTCTTAAAAAAGAAATTTTTATTGGCGAACTTTTTTTTTATGTTTACTAATAAAAAATAATGTAACGTACGTATGTGCCCGTTACAATATCTATAGTGACCAAACTCCATGCATATAAAATCGCATGTTCCCAGGTAGGATGCAGGGCTATCTATTATGTTGAATCCCGTGTTTGCCTCTCTACAAGGATATCTCAACACAGATATTTCTACAAAGCCATAGATAATCCTTATCATAAGTCTATTCTCCTTGAGGCCAATATGCAATGGGCCACACATTTGAGCTCATATCCATCAATATCGCATGCATCGAGTGAAATGACTCCAAATGTAAAATTAGCGGCTTGGCATATAGCTAAAAACTTTAACACTATAAATAGGAAGAATCCTGCTTTCCCCTCTGGAAGAATGTTCAATATAATTTACATAAATTTAAATAAACTTATGTTCTATATATAGATATTGTAACAGAATAAAAAGTTGACCTACAGGTTTAGTCAGCATTTTAGGTACTTGTTAAATAGCCTCTGTACCATTTTTAACAGATTGAATATGATAAGCCCATAGCAGAATGATCCTGTTTAATTATGCCCTGCAAATTGTGGTACAACCTCTGTTATAGCCTCATTGGTATGGGCAACATTTGTAACAGATTGAAAATGTGCATTGGGAAATAATAACTAATATAGCCTTAATAAAAATATAGCCCAGTCATTGGTCGCTTTATGTAACGGAAAGAAAATGAGTCCTGAAGTTGGACATCATTTGTAATTGAAAATAATATAAATCAAAGTAAAATAATACTAATTTTTTAAGGCCCATAAATAATAGTATTTTTTATAACAGAATAATAAATTAAGCTAACAAATACTAATCAATAAACAGTCATTAAGTATTTAAAGTAATTCTTTAGCTAATCACATATCTGACTGTTAACTATATTAAAATAAAACAGTGATGATAATCTTTATTATAGCATCATGAGTTCAGACAGCATTTAGAAAAAATAGAAACAAACAAAATCATCGTTTCAAATGCCCTAAATATAAACCTTATTTAAAATAAATGAAAATGAAGCAATTAAATATTATTATCCCACAACCATGATATATGCTTAAGATAAATTTCATTTATAATTGAATGAAATAATGATAAATCATTCAACAACCAAATTCTAATATACCTAATGGATTAAACATTGCTTATGTAATATAAACTTATACTAACATTTAACGATGTTCATATCTAAATAAAATAATTCAAGAATGATTGAGATAACAATTTTAATATGTTCTATAAGTTTATAATATTCATAATATCTAAATAAATATATCATCCTCTAATTGATTTTAAATTCTAGTTTAATAAAAGGATAAATAGTACTAACTCAGCCATGCTATATTTATATATTAATTTACTCTTATTAATCATGCTATTTATAACAAGATAAAAATACTTAATAATGATGTAATATCAATAAATCTATAAGATAATCTTGAATCTATAATATCCAATCACACCAGTATATAAAAGAAATAGATTTCTATTGCATATTTACTTAAGTACAATTAACTAATCACATTAATTTATTTTATATTTCCTGTAACTAAATTATTAAAACTATATTATAACAATCGAAACATATAAAAAGAATTATTGATATTTACCAAATACAAATATTAAAATTTAATATTTAATCGGATTCATGCTCTATATCAACTAAAATTTAAATATAATTAAAGCAAATCATTCTTAATCATAACAGAACAAAATATACTACTATCAGCTTTATGATTGAATAAGATTAAGATCTTATTGACCAGCCATGAACTCAATACAGTATTTATTGAATCAATAGTAATTTAGGTAAAACACGCAGAATATTTGATTGCGATTATTATCTAATCAGATAATTATAGAATTTGATACAAGAAAAAAATGCTCACCAATCTTGCGATTTGATTTCTGGATTACGTGATACAGTTATTTTAAATAAATTTTATGGTATAGTCAGTTTAGCTTGCCTCATTCGAATGTTACTAATCAATAAATCAATTTGCACAGCTGGGCACTAATCAGACAAGTTTATTTGTTTTAAGTTAAATTAAAATTTATTATTAATGAATATCAATTATATAATAAATATATTGTAACTTATTAAAAATAGGGACAATAAACTAGTTTTCATCATGATCGGGGAAAAATGAGAATTATAATCTCTAGCATTTCTGATTAATCAGTTTTACTTATATGTATATATTATATCTGGGCGCCACTAGGCTATCTAAACCTAGATAAAGTTACATTATGTATCTACTTATACTCTACTGGGATTGAACCTCAGTTAGTACACTATTAAATGTGTAGGAATTTCTACTTTATAACCATATCACGTGCACTTGTATTAAGGAATAAACATCCTTCATTAGTCTTTAGGTGTGCAAACTCGCAGATAAATTATCATATAAGAGTCTAACATCACAAATTCATCTTTAACATTCTCATAAATATTACTAGCTCATATTAAATACCATAGATTTATCGTGGCAATTCACTAAATCTTGAGTAATATTTGATGATCTTCATTGGTAGTCATTATCTCTTATGATGGTTCACAACTAATAAATAAACACAGTGAGAATCATTATTCATCTATGGCCACTAAATACATTTATTTAGACTATTGATTAATAAGATGATGATGATGATGATATGATGCTTCCAGCCACAGCTCTAGAACTAACAACACCAATTGTATCTTTTCTCAATCTATAATTATTTACCCAAAATATTATTATATTTAAATTATGACTTAAAGATTGACATTCATCAGTTATGATGATGACTAAACTAAATTCACAAGACAATGATTAACTCTTAAGAAATAATACACCTTTTTAAATAAAATCAAATTAAAATTTATTACTGATCAATCATTCGTAATACAGATAGAAAATTTACATAATTCATAATGACAAATTACATTTAAATAATAATAACCAAAGATCTTCCCCTCTTCCCTTAATGAAACATAAACCCAATGTTCATATCATATAGCAGGATGTGTGCATGTTTATTTCTCTAGTGGGTGACTAAAAGTCTTTTATCCTAGAAAAATTTTAACTTTAAAAAATAAACACCGGGTAAATGCACATATTCGCCTATTGCATATAGTATACATTTTATATTTATAAATTTAAACATAATATTAATCAAGAAATAAAAAGAGAAAGGTTGGTTAGATCATAGAGATAAGAACATCTAACGAAATTGGCTTCAAATTACCTATCTCAATTTTCATCAATTTAGGTCATTAACCACTTTAAAATCTATCCCCCATAATGCTAAATTTCTATCCTTATCGATTTATACATCCATAATCAACAGACATATAAGCATGGTTGTTATTATTAGGTGTGTATGTATATATGTCAATTTCCACCATGAATAAAAACAGTATTAAATCCTTTACATGCAATATAAATAAACATATTTCATAACATTTGAATCAATACACAATAAACACATTTTATAAAAATAAAATACACATATAAATGGTTACATGTAATGATAATCTAAGAATCCATAATATATTAATAGGGTCATTATTTATTATTATCGAAAATGTTCTCCAATAATTGATTCTCGTTTTAATATTTAAAGAGAGAGATAAATGGATTTATTATTAAAAAGAAAAAAGAGTTATTAATAGTCACTGATAAAAATATAATTGTTGTTGATGATGATTAAATATAAAAGTTAAAATGCCCACACAGTAATTCATGAATTTCCTGAGTGCTTATTTATATAAATAGAGCATCGATTTTGTCATTGCAAACAATTATTTTTACTCTAATCAGAAAATTAAAATTTTGTTTAAAAAATGCCAAAGGATAAAGTTAAAGATTGTAATAATTCTCCAAGCCTAAAAAAATTCGTAGTTTTTAAGTTTATCCCAATTTCTGAATTTATACAATTATTTCCTTACTTGCAGTAAATGACTTGATGCTTTTTTTTAAGGAATCTTTTTAAGTTTTTATGTAGACTCGATGCTTTCTGCAACAATATATTGTTGTCTACCAGACTTTTTTTTTATGGTTTATGTCCTTCACAAACAAATTTAATGTTTTTTCATTCTTCATTAATTACTTCAACATTTGTTGTGAATGTAATTTTAACTTTTTTAGGAGCATAAATAATTCTAGCATGATTTCTCTCTTTTGTTTACTGATACTTGAATTGATAATTTGTTTTTATTGAATTTTTGATCAGCTTCAACATAAGAAATTTTCAAAATTCATTTATCACATATAAGAAAGCATTTCATATCTTCTTAATGGTAGCAGAAATGATATTATCATTAATGTTGGAGCCATTTTAAATCAGTTCTTTTAATTTTTATATTCACACCCATAATACCCTTTCATGAGTGTAAATGCCAACATTGCAATTGCACCAATGCCATTCAGTGCTTGAAACAAGAAAATAACTGATGCTTTACAAGCAAATAATATATGCTTGAAATTTACGATTTTCTCATTTTTTTTATTTATTTATTTATTTCAAATTCTAATATTGAAATCTCAAATGTAGTAGTGAGAATACATCAAATATCTTATTTCACAATGAACTCCGTAGAGAATACTTTAATGATCTAATTTAAATTATCAAAACATTTCTATTTAAATGATTATTTTTATCTTAGTTTTAATATTAATGTAAGTAATTAGTGACGATATGTCAGAATTTTGCTCTTTTTTTTTAGATTTTCAAATTTATGTTATAAACATTGCTTTTAAAATATATTTTTATTTTTATAGTGTATGCAGATAAAAGTGTTTATTCTACTGTTGTAAAAAATATATCGGATTATTTACCTCAAGAATCAATCGAATGGAGAAGGTTAGTAGTGAATATATATATTAAAAATAAGTTTAGTTTTATATTTAAACAGTGTAAAAATATCTGAATATATTTGTAATTAGTTTACAAAGACTAATCTTGATGTTATGGTTCTTAATGGTTTTTTTTTATTTTTATTATTCTAAAATAATAATAATTGAATAATTTATTGTTAAAAAGTTCATATGGAGTTTGGCTTTAGTCACTGAACCTTGAACTCCAGAATTGGCCACCCTATCATTGCACCAAAGCATGCACGGACTTTTTTTATAATTAATTATTGACAATAGTGAGCCACTGATTTAAATATTATTATTTATATTTAAATAAATTATACGATATAATATAAAATATTTTTATATAATAACAATAATATATATAATAATAATAATACCCATAAAAGCTCTTTTTGGCAAATATTAATTTTTGCCCTTTTCAATATGTTGGCACTATTTTACAATTACGATCTACATTACATACATAGCGACATCTATCTCTTGTGTAAAATTAACTACAAACTATTATAATAATAATACAATGTGTACAAGGCAGAAAGAAAAAAACCCAGTGTAAATGTATACTATATAATTTTTCATTTATTTATCATTAGCCAATTATTACTTAACTTAACATGTTTTATATATATTCATTATTTTTGTTAATTCGTAAGCACTCGTTGACTTAGAATTATAATGAAAGGGTAATTAAATGCCCTGAACCAGTGCTGATTCTGGCATTGTTTTGCTGAAAGCTGGCTCATTGCATTTAATTAATTTATGTTTATTATACTTTTTCATTTTAACTCAAAGTCAACAAGTGCTTAAGAATTAATAGTTTTATGAAAATAGTTAAGACATTGAGAATTATTTTTGTTGTAATTAATGTAATTGGTTTTATATATCTTCTATTATTTATATCAAAAGGAAAACTCTTTACAATATTAATTTTTATTTGCAGGTCATATGGCCGAGCTCCCAAAACAGTATATGTGGAGATTAGTTTTTTACTTTTCAGTGAAGAAGTTTTACCTATTGACTTGGACAAAAATTTGATCGAACAACCATTATTTCATGTTTTCTGGACTGATTGCAATGTGAGTACATTTTGAGCATTTTAAGAGAGTAAATATTATTTAGCAATTAGGAGGATATGTAAAATAATTTTGTCTAGGATGATATCAACATCACATTAGCTTTTTTATATATAATATTAAGAGAAACTCTTCTTCATTATTCAAATTTATTACAGATAACTGGAATAGAATGAATAGAATTTCTTCTTATAACATAATACTAAAAACTCACTATAGTAATCGTCTTAAAGAAAGTATTATTTTTTATTACTATTGTTTTAATTAATGAAGCATTTTATCAGTATCAATTATTTACCATTTCATAAAATTAGTAATTTATCTTACTTTGTGTATTTCTTCTCTGTACTTTATCAACTTTAGTTAAAGTAAATCAATATATTTTGTTGTCTTCAAGTAGATTGAGTTTTTTTTTCATTTAGAAATACTCTTCTGCTGATACAAATTTTTTTGACTATCTTTTGTCATTATTGAGAATTTTATTCATTTTATGAATTTTGTATTTTTTTTTAAAACTACATACAGTAATTTGTCTTACCACAATTATATGTCCTTCTTTGCCATAATTGCTTCCCAGAAACTAAATATTTTCTTTAGAAAAAAATTAAATACTATTTTCATATCTAGTTATATCTCGAGTTGAGTATCTGTATCTGTTCTTCATCTATTAGATGCTATCCAAAACAAAGTGATTTATTGCCTTAAATTTTCAATATTTTTATTCAATTATTGATCTCCATCTTTCTTTAGCCACTATCATAGTCATTGTGCTTTTGATTTTTACTTCATTAATATCTTCTGCTCTTAAAATAAATGTCCTGCCAGTTCAATTTTTTTTTATTATTCTTATTTTGTTCACTTTGATAATTATTGTCCTTCAAAATTTTTTTAAATTTTTCTTTCTTCGTAGTAGGTGTAGGTAAAACATTTTTTAACAATCTTTGTTTTTTTTTTTTTGTTGTTTATGTAATATTTTATCCTTCAAAAATTAAGTAGGCAAAATTTTGATTATTTTTTCTCTTTTCCTATTTATTTATTTACACTCTAATCATTACACAATAAAAATGCAATCAAACAAAAACTAAAATTGCAAGTTTGTTGTTCCATTGCTCTTTGAATCAATTTCATATTTCAGTGCTGTAAGTTAATGGATTTAAAAAATGTGATTATTAAAAAGTTTTGATTATATTCTGATATATTATTATATTCATATTTATAATTTTTTGTTTTTTTTAAGTATTTTCAGTGCAGTGTTACACATTTGAATTACCTCATTGCAATAATGTATTTAGTATTTTTCTGAATGATTCTTGCCACAATCATTCTTCATTCATCCAGAGGTGTAAGAATTAATTAAGAGATGATTTATTGAATGACTGTTAAGTCTTAACTTATGCAACTATTTGACTGATTTATTTAATTAGATTCCAATTATAGATCTATGAGCAATTAATTTAGATCATCTATAAAATGAAACAATTGTAATTTTTTCATTTGTTTTGATGCCTTCTTTTATCATTATTAAAAATCTTCATAAAATTATTGGAAAAAGATTTGGGGAGCCCATCATTTCATTAAGCTTTTTTAGAATGTTTGATAATTATGGACTTAAATATTTATGTTTAGTTGCTTTTGAAATCATGTGACATTTGATTATAATTGTCTTATTTTAGTTGGTCAGACTAAAATTTTTCTATTTCACTTTTCTTAGTTGGAAATCAATTTAGGAATCTCTTTTGTTCAATAGGAAATTACTTTATCCACCGCGCCACTTTGCAGAGCATGATATTATTGAAGAGAGTAATCTATACTGCCGTTCTGTTATTTTTTTGGTACATGTTCATAAATAATCTCAATTCATTGTTTATTCTGCATTTAGGGTCCATAATGCTCATATTTTATTGTATCAGTAAAAACCTTCAAAAACATAGTCTGCTTGTAGGTTTCAGTAAGATGTTTCCTATTATGAGTATGAGCAATTATTAAATAATTTTTATTATTTCTATCATGTGTTTTTTGATTCTGTTTAGAATAATTTTTATCAGTATTTTGTATTTTATAATTAGGCATATTATAGAGACATATTAAGTAAAGATTTTTGATATCTTTAATATTTTTTTCAATATTGTTTAATATTGTTGTTTTTACATTTTAAAGACATTGCTTCATAAAGGTTTCAATAAATCTGTCTTCTAAATCTTTGGTCTAAATTGATTAATTTTTTTGAATAATACTGTTATGGAAAGAGATCGGATATATAATAAGATAGAAAGTAACAAAAATAGTAACATCATAAATATAAGTATATACGTATCATTCCCTATAATACAACTTTTAAAGCTTGATATATTTTGAACAATACCACATCACCATTTAAACAATATAAATTACAGCTATATATTGAACAACCCTCATATTTTATGATTAATATATATTGCATATCGATATTAATGAATGAATTGTCTATTTCTTTGATAGTATAAAGAAAAAATACTTTAAAGTATACCCATTAAGTTTCTGATTTGTCTAGGAGAATTATAAATCAGACTATTTTATGTTACAATATTATATGATGTTATTCAAATAATGTTAAGTTTAAAATTTGCACTATATAGAATAGTGAATATATTTCCTTCATTGATAACAATTTCTATATTTATTAAAATTATTTATATACATACATTTATTTATGTTGAGCTATTCATTTAAGATTTCAAATAGCATTTTTCTTCTCTTCTTCTTCAGGTATTGTTGACAGTCTAGTATGAGAATTGAATCACTGATTTTTAGATTTGTGAATGTGTTATCTTTAATTTATGTATTATTACTATCATTTAAGTGTATTTGCAAAAGTATAAATGAAGTTTGAATTTTTCATTCAAATTAAAATACATGATAGAAATAGTCTAACCCCTAGGGACGTGAACGGCCATTTTGAATGTCAAAAAAAAATTACAGGTCATATAATTTTAAATGAAATTTCTAATTTATTACAATAAATATAAATATATATATACATTTTTAGAAAGTGCAAATATGAAAGAATGTAATAAAGCTGATAAAATAGTCATTACCAAAAAAAAAAAAAAATTAAGAAAGATTTTTTATATTTTTAAACATATTTATTTTTTACATTGGTTCACAAATTCTCAATTTTGAAAGGTATAACTTAAAATTACAATTTCATAGACAGCTTCATTACATGTGTCTCAAAATGCTGAAAAAAAAAGATATATAATATGTCTTACCTGAGATAATTTTTCTATGCAAAAATTACAAAATCCGTGCGATTGGTAAGTTCCATTTTTACTAGCCGCCCTACATGTTCTACTTTTATAACAGAGTATATGCTAGAAACGTTTGGTTGTCCTTGCATGCAGGTATCTGTTAGAAATATGTTTGGTTTTTAGTGGGGAAAAAATAACAGAAATAATTTACAAGATGTTGAGGACTTTAGTAAATTATATAATAATGTATAGTATAGTATAATATTATTATATATTACTTTTATTATATTATATTAGTGAAAAATGGTATATGACCTAAAATGTATATTCTTTTCAGCTAAATAAAATGTACTCAAAAAATAAATATCAAGCAAAAATTTCTCCAAGATAAAATGAACAAGAAAAATCAATAAATAGCAAAATAAACAAATTTATTATGAGCACTGATTATATATGTGTGTGGGAGATGAAATATGAGAGTGGATGTCTCGATATATGATGAGTGTGGATGTGCATGTTTTTATGTTATTCAAATGTATTGTCTAAAATTCTATCGTGTATATATATATGGCTGCAGAAAGGAGTTTGCTATTAACTGAAAGGAGACCCTTTGATTCCTCTTGGAGGCCTTAAAGGAACCGAGCAGGGCAAATTCCTAATGTCCACTCCATACGTTCTTGTCGTTGCAGCTGTTATTACTAGGTGATTATGCATATAGTATACGAACATGGATGGGCTGCTCACCAACACGCATTAGCCAGCGTAGTGAGTTTATTGGCTTTTTACCTCTGAGTTTAAGATCAAGAAACACCATGGTCTTTCTTCTCAGTGCCTGATAAGGCAGAATGAATGTTTGTGTAAATGATAAATATTTTTCCCAATTATATTGAAACAGTAAGGTCTGCTTTGCAGATCTTCGTTTCACCTTTTCTCACCTATTTCCTACCCTCATACCTTAGTTTGAACCCCAATCTATCGTAGTGTGTCTGCAATACGCTTATATACCGAAAATCCCGCCTAATTTTAAACCACGAGTACAATGCTCGTATTATATATATAACTCATTCCCAAATAAATAAAAGATTATAGATTATGTATATGTTCACATAATTTTGATTTATTAAAAAGTAGGTTATATAAGTCGTAATTGCGCACACACTATGATATGCATTTTAAAACATATCAAAATTATAAATTGTTAAAGTTATTTTGTTTGAATCTATTTACAAATATATTACCGTCGTAATATATTTTGATTTAAAATAAAATTCATTTAGTAAATATTCGTTTAGTAAATAGATTCAAATATTGCAATTTAAAAAGTAAAATCATTTTCTTTAATTTAATAAAAGTCATTCCAAATATTTCTGTTAAAATAAATGAGGGACAATAGTTTAATTAGTTAATATTATATAAGTTTATCTAAAAACAGCAGATGTCCACTTAAGGTTTTCTTTAATTAATAAAAGTAATTTTTAATTAAATCTAGTTTGTAATTCGAATGTCGACAGGGAAATTAACAAAAGAAATTAATTAATGTTGAATTCCTTTAGACATTCGGATAGATTTAATTACAGCTGATAAGTCCGATATATTTTTGTAATGCTCCAGGGCAGTTCTATTGTTAAAGTCTACTATAAAAAGAAGGGTTTTCTTTTGTTCTCCAGTTTTTTTCTAATGTTTCTAAGAGAAATCATTCTGAGTTCTATTCTAATAATTTGCTAACCTTGACATGACAGAGTAGAGGCGTTAAGATGGCTATGTCCCCTCGGAATAGCCAGCCGCTGCTCCAGACCATCGGAAGCTATCACATAAGGAACCCCGGAACTGCTGCTGCTGCAAAAATATGAACATTCCAGATTTTGCTGCTGAATTATAAAACCTGCCGAACATCTACCTGCAAATGCGTCTCCAGAGGTAACCTAAATTAACCCAAGAGCTCTTGTGATTCCTAACTAACATGCTATAGCTATTCTAAATTGTTTTCTGAAATTTCACATAACTTTATTATGTACTTCTTTAAAGTGTTCAAATATAATCAACAGTTTTGCTCTATCCTTGGGTTAATATTTTCTATTTATAAAGCTTTCTTTTATTTTATTATGATAATGTGTCAGAATCGTCTTTGACCGAGTGAACTATTCCCTTTATTGAAAGTAAGACGCCGCTATTAAGGCATATTTTAAATTTATAATTTTCCAATTTTATTATCTTGCAAATCACTCGTTCGAGGGCGATTCTTTTCTTTAATATATAATATAATCACATAGTTTAAAATCTACATGTTATTGATTTTAATCTAATATGAGAGTATGTGCGAGGTCAATGATTAAATGTGTCCCCTAATGCATGATTGCGTATATAAATCTATACTT
Source organism: Epiperipatus broadwayi (assembly GCA_028023455.1). NCBI lineage: Eukaryota > Metazoa > Onychophora > Udeonychophora > Euonychophora > Peripatidae > Epiperipatus > Epiperipatus broadwayi. The sequence goes on from JAQFVV010006291.1 coordinate 3,974,370, forward strand.
ACTTTTCAAACCCGCAAGCATGCATTTTCCTATTTTAATTACCGTGTTCTACTTTAATTACAAAGTTCATCATTGACGTCGAGAATGTGCGGACCCTTTTAAATGAATTTCTGGGAATTTGATTGGGCATTTCTCTTAATCCAAGTAAAACCCATTCAGTATGTTTTATATACACTAGTCTCGTATTGCTGGTAAATGAATTGGTTGTTGAGACCGCTTTGTTTTATTTTTCCAAGGATTCTTTACACGGCTAAGGCCGTTCTCTTCGCCTTTTTGCAGTTTCCAGGCAGAGTGTGTCCCCAAATGACACACCTGGGAATTAAACGCAATCGTCACCCAGTCGCTAAGTTTCGGCTGTTCATAAAATACTTTCCTACGGGTTAGCGGCGATATGCCCTCCGTAATCATTCCGGATATTCAATATTGTTTTATTTTATATTTATTTTACAAAGCATCCGTGACTTAAACGTGTCACACCCTCCAACTTTAATAAATTCATTATCAGCAATACTGACCTCCCAATGCAACTCTATTATTATTATTCTCAAATAAATGCTTTGATCACATTCCCACTTTGTTGCTTAGTAAGCTTTTGTCCGTGCTATTCTCGAAATCAATAAATATTTTAGAACACTTAATTTTCAAATATTTTCTTAAACTTGTATAATTACTCAAAGCACCTCGCACATGTTCCTATCTCATCAAGCACATTATCGTAATGCTATTAGCCCGAGGAATAGAATATATCACTTTGCTTTAAAACCTTTTTGTCATTTATTGGAATATAATGCCAACAATTATTTAATACGCGTCCCTGTCTCATATAAGCAGACAGTGGCATTATATATATAATTTATATGAATAAATTTTGTGAAATTATTTAAAACTAAATTTGATCTCTTATTTTATTTGATTCCTATCACTGTCTCGGTCTATATATATATTTTCTGCATTTCTTTTGTAAATCCATAGACGTTAATTAGCCACCCAAGCTTCTTTTAGTATAGAGTCTTTTGTTTCTCCCTGACCACCAGGCACCGGTCAAAGGTTATACTAGTAGTGGCATCAGATGCGTTATCACGTAGATGGCGCTGTGAAATTTGGACTTTAGATTCGAACTTAGTATATCTAGAAGGCAACCCCTCCTAGAATGTTCAGTTTCGTGTCTGGGGTTTGAATTCTGCAGTGTGTTAGCGAGATAGACGATTCTGACTGTTACATAGTATTTTTTTTTTCCGGGTCCATGGCTTGCCCAAACGTGGAGCCTCGAATATTTAAACACCCACATCCCTGTAGATCTTAATTATTTAAAACACCCACATCCCTGTAGCTTAATGTTAGCATTTTGTTTCGTATTTAATCACTCAAATCCTTTATATTTTTGATATATATAATATTTTTCAAACTCTATATTATCTATTTGCGTATATATTTCATGTTTTGTTTGACTCGGGCATTCAATTACTTATACTGTATAATCTAAACTTGTTCAAACTTGCTATAGTGCGATACGAGCCATCTGTATTTATCTGTATATATTGTTTCACTTAAATCACGCTATGTACGCATAGCGTAAATTACTTAAATATTGTCCCAAGTGAATATTGTGACAATCTATGAATATTTCAAATATTGTATTTTCTATCAAAATAAAGTTTTATCGGCTCAACGCGCAAGATAGCATAATAATAATTTTGTACGGTAATGATCTAGATATAAGAGGCTATCGTATGGAATTCAGAAATGTAAAAATAAAATGTTGTAATCAATAAAAAAATGCGAATGTTTTAACGAGTGCCCGTAGTTAAATTAAAATTTATTTTGGGAAGCTAACAATCTATGGATCTTTTTAACTGGTGACATGGCGCCCAAGGGTAATTTCATTAAACGGAGTTACTTATAAAATAAATTTTGTCACCAGGCTAAATTCTTTTGTATAATTTGTTTTTTTCCAACGTGTGTAAATTTTTCTTAGACCAAATAATGAGACGTGAATCGGATCAATAATTATGTAAATAAAAATATATATGTATGCTAATCTTAAATAAGAGGGAACGAAATAATTATACCCGGATCTAGCGAATGTTAACATATATAAATAAAAATTGCTTGAGTTTAAAAATATATATGTTAGCAAAATATTTTGACAGATAGAATTTAAAATATTTTTTTTATGTACGGGCAGTAGAATATATGTATGTGGCAGCAGATTTAAACAAGAAATTTTTGCAGTAGCAAAAGGGTAGTAGTCGGGGTTTTTAGTGATAAATGTAAAAGCAGCAATTAGGCCAACAGAACCGAGAGGGAGATAGCCTATTAGCCATTAATAAAATTTGAAGTCAAACGTAATAATCGCAGAGAATCAAACAAGGAAAATATAGTAATAGTATTTTTTTAACCGTATTAGTTTTAGTAAGCTCAACGTAAAACCATTTTAAAAATTTTCTTATCAGTGCTATACATTGTTTTAAAAATACACCTATTCGTTAAAAAAAAAATTTTTTTGGGATATATTAAATAGTTAGCAATAAAATAAAAGTCATCATCATCATCAATCATGATAATCATCTAAGGCCATGGAAAATACGGATACTAATGAGATCCAATTCCGGAATCTTATAGAGATGTGGGAGCAAAGTGAAGAAAGAGCGAAACGATGGGAAGAAGAGCAAATCCGCAGGAGAGCTGAGGAATGTAAAAAGTTGGCCAAACTCATCCACGAATTGGCACAAGTGAGAGAGGGACAGAAAGCCCTCCGACTTGCATTTGAAAAATGCTGCATGAAGAACGATAAAAGGGTCATTGAACCAAGAAAAGATGAAACAGACCTGAACTCAGTAGGGTCATTAACAGATGAATCCCTGAACCAGAAATTAGAGTCCAATGATTCGGCAAATGAAAAAAATGATGTACAGGACACAGGACATCAAACCCAGCTAACCAAGCTTCGTCACATAAAAATTTTTCACGAAGTCAAAAAATGTCCACAACTGTATTTAGACGAGATATTTCCAGCCAAGAATGTACGAGACCTAGGGCCTCAAACCCAGCTAACCAAGCTTACCACCAATATCAAAGTATTTAAAAAACACAAGGAAAATATCCCACCTGATATAGCACAAATATCTCAACCGGATGAAATAAAGGAAATGGCCGAAGTTTTAACCACTTTGGATTTCAGTCCCTGGGCTAAAGAACCGCCAGACAAGGTAAAGAGGCCTGATAATCGGAGACTGCACTTATTAAAATATAAAGGCAGAAAGGAGTTTGCTATTAACTGGAAGGAGACCCTTTGATTCCTCTTGGAGGCCTTAAAGGAACCGAGCAGGGCAAATTCCTAATGTCCACTCCATACGTTCTTGTCGTTGCAATTGTTATTACTATGTGATTATTCATATAGTATACGAACATGGATGGGCTGCTCACCAACACGCATTAGCCAGCATGGTGAGTTTATTGGCTTTTTACCTCTGAGTTTAAGATCAAGAAACACCATGGTCTTTCTTCTCAGTGCCTGATAAGGCAGAATGAATGTTTGTGTAAATGATAAATATTTTTCCAATACATATATATAATTATGACAGACAAAAATAAAGCATGGCCCTTATTCCCAGGAGGCTGTAAAGTCACCAACCAAGGCAGCGGTTGGTGGCCGAAGGCGGAGGGTGCCATGAATCCTCTGATTGCGGACCCAGGCTGCCATTTGATGACTACTTTTTATTTAGGTACTTACAACTGCAGATCACTTTCAAGTGAAGGAAGATTGCAAGAATTAGAAGAACTGTCTTATATTAAATGGGACATTATTGGACTTTGTAAAGTTAGAAGAAAAGGCGAAGAAACAATTGATTTAAAAAGTGGACATATACTCTATTATAAAGGCACACAAGTGGAGTAGGATTCATTATAAATAAAAAGTGGAAGAACAATTTTGTGGAGATTGATGGTGTATCGGACAGAGTGGCAAGATTAGTTATACAACTTAATAGCAGATACCAAATGCAGATAATTCAGGTTTATGCCCCAACAAGTTCTCATAGTGATGAAGTAGTAGAAGATTTTTATATGGATGTACAAAAGGCTTTTGATCAGAGTAAACAACATTTTAAAATTGTTGTGGGAGACTTTAATGCTAGAATTGGTAGACAAATGAAAGATGAAATTGCTGTACGAATTTTGGTTATGGTAATAGAAATGAGAGAGGACATAGACTTGTGGAGTTTGCAGAAAAAGAAAAACTATATTATGAATTCATTTTTTGAGAAAAATGTTAAAAGGAAATGGACATGGAAGCATCCAAATGAAGGTACAGCAGAATTGGATTATATTTTGACTAACAGAAAATACATATTTCAAGATTGTAATGTTCTTAATAAATTTAACACAGGAAGTGATCATCGATTAGTAAGGTGTAAGTTACGTGTTAATGTAAAACTAGAGAGACAAAAATTATTAAGAAAAACAATATTTACAGTTGATATTCCTAATCTTCAGAAACATTCTAATGAATTTAAATTAGAACTTACAAATAGGTTTCAAGTGTTAGGAGATTTTGAACATGATTGAGATTTGAATGAAATTAATATGAAAATAACTGATACACTTTTAAAAACTGCAACAAACATAGCTGGTAGAAAAAAGCAGCAATTGATTAATAAAATTTCTACTGAGACTAGAGAATTTATGAAGAAAAGAAGGAATATGAAGATATACAAAAATGATGTATTAAAAAGAATTGAATATCTCGAATTTTGTAAAATGGTACGGAAAAGAGTTGAAAATGATATAAGAAAGTATAATTGTGAAATAGCAAGGAAAGCTGTAGAAGAAAATAAAAGTCTCAAAAATGTTAAACAACATTTTGGTATTGGTAGGAAATTTATATCTGCAATAAGAAAAAAAGATGGAATTATTACTAAAAAGAGAGATGACATCATGAAATTGGTAGAAGATTTTTATCAAGAATTATATAGTAATAAAGAACAAGTACCTCCTATATCTATTACATCTTCCGAATTGCCCAGAATTTTAAATGAAGAAGTGAGACATGCAATTAAGTGTATGAAGAAAGGAAAGGCTCCAGAAAATGATGGAATTATAATTGATATATTAAAAGAAGCAGGTAAAGAAATAGAAACAATTTTAGCAAAGTTATATACCAAATGTCTAAATGATAAAGATGTACCGGAAGATTGGAAGAATGCAGTAATAATATTAATATTTAAAAAAGGTGATAAAGAAGATATTAGAAATTACAGACCTATCAGCCTTTTATCAGTTTTATATAAAATTTTTACCAAGATAATTACAACTCGTCTACAGAGAACTTTGGATTTCCACCAACCAAGAGAACAAGCTGGATTTAAAAGTGGTTTTAGTACAATAGATCATATCCAGGTTTTGAGAGAAGTCATAGAAAGGACAAATGAATATGAGTTGTCATTATGTTTTGGATTTGTAGATTATGAAAAGGCATTCGATTCTATACACGTTTCTTCAGTGATTAAAGCATTGGATCATCAAGGTATAGATCCAGGATATTGTCATATTTTAAAGAATATTTATAAAAATGCAACAGCAACAATTAGATTACATAATGATACTGGAAAAATCAACATTGAGAAAGGTGTAAGACAAGGTGACTCCATTCTCCAAAACTCTTTACAGCAGTGCTGCAAGAAGTATTTTGTGGATTAAAATGGGAAACTAAAGGAGTGAAAGTAAATGGAGAGTATTTAAGTCATTTAGATTTCGCAGATGATGTAGTTGTTTTTGCAAATAATGCTTCAGAGCTGCGGGGAATGTTGCAGGAGTTAGCAGATGAAAGTAGAAAAGTAAGACTAAAGATAAATGTTAAAAAGACTAAAGTAATGTTTAATCGATTTGCTCAAAATATGAAAATAAAGATTGATTATGAAGAATTAGAAGAAGTTAACAGTTACAAATACCTTGGTCAGATTATTAATACAGATGGAAACATAATGGAGGAAATTAATCATAGAATTAAACTTGGTTGGAGTGCTTTTGGTAGAAATAACTTGATACTAAAAGGAAATATGCCTATGTGTTTGAAAAGGATGGTTTTTAACAAATGTGTTTTACCAGTTCTTACTTATGGATCTGAGACTTGGACACTTAATGGAAGAGCAATACAGAGACTTCAGACCACTCAAAGGAGTATGGAGAGATGTATGTTGGGAGTAACAAGAAGAGATCGAAAACGCAATGTATGGGTAAGATAACAAACAGGTGTTACTGACCTTATTGAAAAAAATTAAAAGATTGAAATGGAGTTGGGCTGGACATATTGCTAGAAGAGATGATAATAGATGGACAATTGAAATTTTAAACTGGATTCCAAGAGATTGTAAAAGACCTAGAAAGAGACCACATGTGAGATGGATGGATGAAATAAGAAAATGTGCAGGGGTGTTGTGGAGAAGAGAAGCTAAAGATCGGAGAAGATGGATTAAACTTGGAGAGACCTTCATCCTGCAGTGGATTGATAATGGTTGATGATGATGATGATGATTACCCACCAGACCCAGGATTATAGTAGTTTTTTTTTAAACAAAAAAATAAAATAAAAATGGACACGTCACAGGATAAATGAGCAAGGAGATAGGATATAACCAATATTAAACTTGTAGAACGTTAAATAAAATTTGTTGAAAGGGGAAAATAATAGGCAAAATGTTCGCTAGATGGTAGATTTATTAATATGATCCGGGTATATAATTCAGTTTCGTTTCTTCATTATATTTATATCCTGTACATTATGGGTTATCTTGTAAATTTTGTTTATGCAGGCTTCACAGGTGGACACCTGTTGTAAGATCTTTTTTTTTAACAATTTTTTTTTTGTTCCGTCACTAAGGAAATGTGAAACAGTAAGGTCTGCTTTGCAGATCTTCGTTTCACCTTTTCTCACCTATTTCCTACCTCATACCTTAGTTTGAACCCCAATCTATCGTAGTGTGTCTGCAATACGCTTATATACCGAAAATCCCGCCTAATTTTAAACCATGAGTACAATGCTCGTATTATATATATAAGTCATTCCCAAATAAATAAAAGATTATAGATTATGTATATGTTCACATAATTTTGATTTATTAAAAAGTAGGTTATATAAGTCGTAATTGCGCACACACTATGATATGCATTTTAAACATATCAAAATTATAAATTGTTAAAGTTATTTTGTTTGAATCTATTTACAAATATATTAGTGTCGTAATATATTTTGATTTAAAATAAAATTCATTTAGTAAATATTCGTTTAATAAATAGATTCAAATATTGCAATTTAAAAAGTAAAATCATTTTCTTTAATTTAATAAAAGTTATTCCAAATATTTCTGTTAAAATAAATGATGGACAATAGTTTAATTAGTTAATATTATATAAGTTTATCTAAAAACAGCAGATGTCCACTTAAGGTTTTCTTTAATTAGTAAAAGTAATTTTTAATTAAATCTAGTTTGTAATTCGAATGTCGACAGGGAAATTAACAAAAGAAATTAATTAATGTTGAATTCCTTTAGACATTCGGATAGATTTAATTACAGCTGATAAGTCCGATATATTTTTGTAATGCTCCAGGGCAGTTCTATTGTTAAAGTCTACTATAAAAAGAAGGGTTTTCTTTTGTTCTCCAGTTTGTCTTCTAATGTTTCTAAGAGAAATCATTCTGAGTTCTATTATAATAATTTGCTAACTTTGACATGATAGAGTAGAGGCGTTAAGATGGCTATGTCCCCTCGGAATAGCCGGCCGCTGCTCCAGACCATCGGAAGCTATCGCATAAGGAACCCCGGAACTGCTGCTGCTGCAAAAATATGAACATTCCAGATTTTGCTGCTGAATTATAAAACCTGCCGAACATCTACCTGCAAATGCGTCTCCAGAGGTAACCTAAATTAACCCAAGAGCTCTTGTGATTCCTAACTAACATGCTATAGCTATTCTAAATTGTTTTCTGAAATTTCACATAACTTTATTATGTACTTCTTTAAAGTGTTCAAATATAATCAACAGTTTTGCTCTATTCTTGGGTTAATATTTTCTATATATAAAGCTTTCTTTTATTTTATTATGATAATGTGTCAGAATCATCTTTGACCGAGTGAACTATTTATTCCCTTTATTGAAAGTAAAACGCCGCTATTAAGGCATATTTTAAATTTATAATTTTCCAATTTTATTATCTTGCAAATCACTCATTCGAGGGCGATTCTTTTTTTTAATATATAATATAATCACATAGTTTAAAATCTACATGTTATTGATTTTAATCTAATATGAGAGTATGTGCGAGGTCAATGATTAAATGTGTCCCTTAATGCATGATTGCGTATATAAATCTATACTTAATTTTCAAACCCGCAAGCATGCATTTTCCTATTTTAATTACCGTGTTCTACTTTAATTACAAAGTTCGTCATTGACGTCGAGAATGTGCGGACCCTTTTAAATGAATTTCTGGGAATTTGATTGGGCATTTCTCTTAATCCAAGTAAAACCCATTCAGTATGTTTTGTATACTTTCATCTCTTATTGCTGGTAAATGAATTGGTTGTTGAGACCGCTTTGTTTTATTTTTCCAAGGATTCTTTACACGGCTAAGGCCGTTCTCTTCGCCTTTTGCGGTCCTCTTCGCCTTTTGCGGTCCAGGCAGAGGGTGTTCACAAATGACACACCTGGGAATTAAATGCAATCGTCACCCAGTCCCTAAGTTTCGGCTGTTCTTCAAAATACTTTTCTACGGGTTAGCCGCGAGATGCCCTCCGTAATTATTCCGGATCTTTAATATTGTTTTATATTATATTTATTTTACAAAGCATCCGTGACTTAAATGTGTCACACCCTCCAACTTTAATAAATTCATTATCAGCAATACTGACCTCCCAATGCAACTCTATTCTTATTATTCTCAAATAAATGCTTTGATCACATTCCCACTTTGTTGCTTAGTAAGCTTTTGTCCGTGCTATTCTCGAAATCAATAAATATTTTAGAACACTTAATTTTCAAATATTTTCTTAGACTTGTATAATTACTCAAAGCACCTCACACATGTTCCTATCTCATCAAGCACATTATCGTAATGCTATTAGCCCAAGGAATAGAATATATCACTTTGCTTTAAAACCTTTTTGTCATTTATTGAAATATAATGCCCACAATTATTTAATACGCATCCCTGTCTCATATAAGCAGACAGTGGCATTATATCTATAATTTATATAAATAAATTTTGTGAAATTATTTAAAACTAAATTTGATCTCTTATTTTATTTGATTCCTATCACTGTCTCGGTCTATATATATATTTTCTGCATTTCTTTTGTAAATCCATAGACGTTAATTAGCCACCCAAGCTTCTTTTAGTATAGAGTCTTTTGTTTCTCCCTGACCACCAGGCACCGGTCAAAGGTTATACTAGTAGTGGCATCAGATGCGTTATCACGTAGATGGCGCTGTGAAATTTGGACTTCAGATTCGAACTTAGTACATCTAGAAGGTAACCCCTTCCTAGAATGTTCCGTTTCGTGTCTGGGGTTTGAATTCTACAGTGTGTTAGCGAGATAGACGATTCTGACTGTTACAATATATACAATTATGACAGACAAAAATAAAGCATGGACCTTATTCCCAGGAGGCTGTAACGTCACCAACCAAGGCAGCGGTTGATGGCCGAAGGCGGAGGATGCTAAGAATCCCCTGATTGTGGACCCAGGCTGCCATTTGATGACGACTTTTTATTTAAATGCTTACAACTGCAGATTACTTTCAAGTGAAGGAAAATTGCAAGAATTAGAAGAAGAATTCTCTTATATTAAATGGGACATTATTGGACTTTGTGAAGTTAGAAGAAAAGGTGAAGAAACAATTGATTTAAAAAGTGGAAATATACTCTATTATAAAGGCACACATATTGGAAATACAAGTGGAGTAGGATTCATTATAAATAAAAAGTGGAAGAACAATATTGTGGAGATTGATGGTGTATCGGACAGAGTTGCAAGATTAGTTATACAACTTAATAGCAGATACCAAATGCAGATAATTCAGGTTTATGCCCCACCAAGTTCTCATAGTGATGAAGTAATAGAAGATTTTTATATGGATGTACAAAAGGCTTTTGATCAGAGTAAACAACATTTTAAAATTGTTATGGGAGACTTTAATGCTAGAATTGGTAGACAAATGAAAGATGAAATTGCTGTAGGTAATTTTGGTTATGGTAATAGAAACGAGAGAGGACATAGACTTGTGGAGTTTGCAGAAAAAGAAAAACTTTATATTATGAATTCATTTTTTGAGAAAAATGTCATAAGGAAATGGACATGGAAGCATCCAAATGAAGGTACAGCAGAATTGGATTATATTTTGACTAACAGGAAATACATATTTCAAGATTGTAATGTTCTTAATAAATTTAACACAGGAAGTGATCATCGATTAGTAAGGTGTAAGTTAAGTGTTAATGTAAAACTAGAGAGACAAAAATTATTAAGAAAAACAATATTTACAGTTGATATTCCTAATCTTCAGAAACAATCTAATGAATTTAAATTAGAACTTACAAATAGGTTTCAAGTGTTAGGAGATTTTGAACGTGATTCAGATTTGAATAAAATTAATATGAAAATAACTGATACACTTTTAAAAACTGCAACAAAGATAGCTGGTAGGAAAAAGCAGCAATTGACTAATAAAATTTTTACTGAGACTAGAGAATTTATGAAGAAAAGAAGGAATATGAAGATATACAAAAATGATGTATTAAAAAGAATTGAATATCTCGAATTTTGTAAAATGGTACAGAAAAGAGTTGAAAATGATATAAGAAAGTATAACTGTGAAATAAGAAGGAAAGCTAAAAGTCTCAAGAATATTAAACAACATTTTGGTATTGGTAGGAAATTTATATCTGCAATAAGAAAAAAAGATGGAATTATTACTAAAAAGAGAGATGACATCATGAAATTGGTAGAAGATATTTATCAAGAATTATATAGTAATAAAGAACAAGTACCTCCTATATCTATTACATCTTCCGAATTGCCCAGAATTTTAAATGAAGAAGTGAGACATGCAATTAAATGTATGAAGAAAGGAAAGGCTTCAGGAAATGATGGAATTACAATTGATATATTAAAAGAAGCAGATGAAGAAATAGAAACAATTTTAGCAAAGTTATATACCAAATGTCTAAATGATAAAGATGTACCGGAAGATTGGAAGAATGCAGTAATAATATTAATATTCAAAAAAGGTGATAAAGAAGATATTAGAAATTACAGACCTATCAGCCTTTTATCAGTTTTATATAAAATTTTTACCAAGATAATTACAACTCGTCTACAGAGAACTTTGGATTTCCACCAACCAAGAGAACAAGCTGGATTTAAAAGTGGTTTTAGTACAATAGATCATATCTAGGTATTGAGAGAAGTCATAGAAAGGACAAATGAATATGAGTTGTCATTATGTTTTGGATTTGTAGATTATGAAAAGGCATTCGATTCTATACACATTTCTTCAGTGATTAAAGCATTGGATCATCAAGGTATAGATCCAGGATATTGTCATATTTTAAAGAATATTTATAAAAGTGCAACAGCAACAATTAGATTACATAATGATACTGGAAAAATCAACATTGAGAAAGGTGTAAGACAAGGTGACTCCATATCTCCAAAACTTTATACAGCAGTGCTGCAAGAAGTATTTTGTAGATTAAAATGGGAAACTAAAGGAATGAAAGTAAATGGAGAGTATTTAAGTCATTTAGATTTCGCAGATGATGTAGTTGTTTTTGCAAATAATGCTTCAGAGCTGCAGGAAATGTTGCAGGAGTTAGCAGATGAAAGTAGAAAAGTAGGACTAAAGATAAAGGTTAAAAAGACTAATGTAATGTTTAATCGATTTGCTCAAGGTATGAAAATAAAGATTGATTATGAAGAATTAGAAGAAGTTAACAGTTACAAATACCTTGGTCAGATTATTAATACAGATGGAAACATAATGGAGGAAATTAATCATAGAATTAAACTTGGTTGGAGTGTTTTTGGTAGAAATAACTTGATACTAAAAGGAAATATGCCTATGTGTTTGAAAAGAATGGTTTTTAACAAATGTGTTTTACCAGTTCTTACTTATGGATCTGAGACTTGGACACTTAATAGAAGAGCAATACAGAGACTTCAGACCACTCAAAGGAGTATGGAGAGATGTATGTTGGGAGTAACAAGATGAGATCGAAAACGCAATGTATGGGTAAGACAACAAACAGGTGTTACTGACCTTATTGATAAAATTAAAAGATTGAAATGGAGTTGGGCTGGACATATTGCTAGAAGAAATGATATTAGATGGACAATTGAAATTTTAAACTGGATTCCAAGAGATTGTAAAAGACTCAGAAAGAGACCACATGTGAGATGGATGGATGAAATAAGAAAATGTGCAGGGGTGTTGTGGAAAAGAGAAGCTAAAGATCGGAGAAGATGGATTAAACTTGGAGAGATCTTCATCCTGCAGTGGATTGATAATGGTTGATGATGATGATATATATATATTATTTTCTATATGTATATATCAAATTCTATCGTATACATATTCTTTTTTGCATATTTATATATAATTCTATTGTATATATATTGTTTTGTATGTGTATATATATAATAAAGAGTTATAAACTAAGTGATACACTTGAACACATATATGTTGTGTTCAAGTGTATCAGTGTTATGAGATAGGGTGGAGAGTGGTGGGTCGTGTGAAAGTCTATGCTCATATACCCTATATATTATATTACCTTTAATTATATTTAATTATAGAAAACAATAATTAATAATAAAAATAATAATAATAAAACGAATACTCACAGTATCCTGTCTAAATGTTAACATCAGTTTCAAATTTGAATCCAATTCTGAAGGCATCAAAAGTCATTATTATTAAAAATAATTTGAACAGTAATCCTTATACGTTTTTGATATAATCTTAATTTTTTTATTTTTAAGCTTTTTTTTTTACAAAAAATTTGTTTCTACTAAGAAAGCTTTTTATAAGCCCTTACGTAAATGAATGTAATTATTACATTGTATAACAAGTTCAATGGACCGTGAATCATATTTACAGGCATTAAATCTAAAAAACAAAAGAAAAATAAAAAAATTAAAAATTGTATTTTACAAAAACTTTCACAAAAAAAATCCAAATTTTATCGTAAAAATAAAAGTTATAGCTCATTTTAACCATAACAAGATGGCGGATCAAATGATCTGAGAATCGTAAGTGTACTACTTACCGATTCCGCGCAAACTCAGTTGAAAGTCTAAATTTTTGTTCAGGGGCTCGCAGAGGTGCTTCGGGCTCAAAGGGCTTATTTGTAACTATATTTATCAGCCTAATAGTTTTACTTTAATTCTTGGCTTAGGGCATTTGGTTTTTATTAGCTACCATTTTAGGTAAAGGGCTTTCTAATTAAGTAATTGTAAACGGATAACTCCATACATTAAATATTTCATTTTATATATGTGTGTGTGTGTACATGTCACTTGAATTGGACACTTTTTTTTTTAATTTGTAACTGAGGACTGCATTTTTTCCTTCAACTGTATTTGTATAGAGATTATGAGTTTAGCCTATGTTAAAATACTTTTCTAAATAACTACAAATAAAACTTGGAGAGCAAATAACAAGTATAAAATTAAAATACGAAAAAATTATTTACATAATAAACATTAAATTAAAATGTTGTTATCTAATATTCTTTATACTTTCAGGCAAAATTTATACTTTAATATTAATTTTTACAATACTCATGCAATTTATATCCCAGTTATTATTAATCATGATTTGTTTCTCTAATATTAAATCTGATCAGCAAGATTATGATGATAAAATAATTTTTTTATTGTTTGATTATGATAATATTTGCAAATAGATTCTTTGGAGTTACAAAACATTTTCCAAGCACTTGGCCCGGGTTCGCTTCCCCGGTTGATGCATTTGACATATGAAAAAAACCTTTTTCCATGGATTACTTAATACATGCACATAGTAATAATCACAACCACTGGTCTGTATATGTAGATAATATAATATTATACCAGCTAAGTCACTGATTATTCAGACCTACATAGATTGCTCTAAAATAAGTTGAAGAGAATTTTTCTTAAAAGCATATGAGAAAACATTTGAGAAAGTTAGGTGATATTGTTGTTAGTTTAATATTTATATATATTTTTTTAAATTACTTTTTATAACTTTTTTGTTTATTTTTTATTATTGTTATTTTATTAGGATTTGGATATTTATAAAAACACAGTCAAAGATGAACTTAGTTCTTGGTTTATGAAATTAAAAGCTCGAAATATTTCTGATTGGTTGATTATTTGTGTAACATCAGCTGATCCCAAAAAGGCTAATAAAAGCAAACTTCTGTCCCGTGGAAGTGTATTGGATAAAATTAAAAGTGATTTTTGTGGGAAAAACAGTGAAAGGTAAGTTTATTTTAATGTATATACATAATTATATATAAAATTAATTATGTCCTTTAACATATCTCTAATAATTTTAAAAAAGATTTTATTTTTTTATAGATTAAAACTACATTTTTCATTTTTTAACTAATGATAACATATGATATTTTATTTTTAATTAGATTGTTCTTAATTCTGTAAATTGATTTAAACAACTTTTTTATAATGCTTTCAAAAACTTTGCCTTAGATATGATGTAAAATGGTTTAGATGTCAGAAGTTTCTCCTTCACTTATATAATTATACATTAGTGTTATTTTTCTTACAAGCCACCAGTTAAATAGACATCTATTATTGGAAATTATCTATTATTATCATTTAAGATCCAATTATTTTAGTCATAAATTATAATATTGCTTTTGGAGTTGGAAAAAAGATTTCACTACTTTTTAAAATGTTAACACTAATTTTGAAAATTTTACTTACAACATGGTTGTTTGAGGGTTTTTTAAAACTGAAAAGTGAAAGCAAATTATACTTTTAATCTTGGATCATTAGCCTTTTTTAAATATTAGTTTTATGAGCATAGTCAATGACTGAAATTTTAGTTATGTGTTTTTGAATACTTGATTTTTTTTTTTTACATACTAATAAATTCCAAGAGCAGTTATCTTCATCTACTTTAGAGTCTTCTTCAGTAAGCTTGAGTAATTAATGGACACCAGAAAGCATAGTATTAAAAAAAATTCTCCATCTTCAAACTGATATGATGCTGTAGAGGAGGATGAAAATAACTAACTGCTCTGGAAACCTATCAGTAAATTTATAAGAAAATCATGTTATATTATTGTCGGTATTATAATAAAACTACAGATTAAGTTGTATCAACATTGAAAGTCATCAACTGAAATAATGAAATAAGTTCTATAGCGCTAATTCTCATGGTGATTGAAATATTTTTGATAGAAATTGTGAATTATGTATGTGAAGACTAAAAATCTATTTTAGAGGAGAAACGTTTAAAGAAAACTATTTTGCATATAGGAAAATATGATTTTTTTTTTTATCCTTTTAAATTTCATAAGTAAGTTGTCTTAAACCAACTAATAGTTTTTCTACATGTACATTTTGAGCTCAGAAGATAATATGTTTTATATCAATTAAAATATATTATGCTCCCAATTTACTCTAATATCTATGCTTTAGCAGAAGTAATCCTTTCTATTTACTTTTACTTTATTTTAAAGCCATCTATTGTAATTAGTGGATATTAGATGGCAGTATTGCACACTGTCTCCCAGACTAGTTTATGGCAAGTGGCTTTCGCCAATGAGAAACAGTGAATTACACATATACATGTCTAGCAGTCATCACCATTATTCATTATTAAGTACAATGAGTGTCTTTGGAATAGAATAAAATTAGTAGATTACTGTTTTTGATAAAGATCATAAATGAGTATTTATAAATTTCAAAATATAGAACTTTGTAGTATGACTTTTATGAAAGATCAGAAATTAATTTTTTGTATTTTAAATTTTATTTTGTTTTATGCTAGACGTTTACTGCTGCAATATTAAACAAAAGTAGTTGTCTATCGTAATGCCATCTATAATGAGCTTGAGTAATCAGTGATTACCTGATGGTAGTTCTTTTAAATCCCCTATTCCCAGATAGTTTCTAACTTTTACATTTAGTATTTAATTTGAGATTCAAAATTTGAAAGTAATGCAGTTGTTTTGTTTTAAACTCAGTGTCTTTATATAATGTATAAAATAGACAGTTAAATGATTTTTTTATTACAGCTATAATAGTTTTGATGTTTGGATTTTATTTGATTTAATCAAAACTTATTTAAAATTGAGCTATTCTTGTATATGAGGGTGATTCAAATGAATTTTTAGTATGTAGTGTGAGAACTGAATATGAGATCAATATAAAATAGTAGCTGTTAAATATCACTTGAATTGTTGAATTGTAATATATTTTTCTCTTTGCTACTGAAAAGTTAAACTAAAGCAATTTCAGATTTTTATACTATTTTTTAATTCTGTGTGTTTATTTGCATATGATATCGCAATTTTTTGTTATTATTTTATTTGACATAATAATTGGTTAGAAACTGATATGGAATTATATTTTTTTTTGCCATCACAAAATCATTGAAATATGTTTAAAATTTAATGAATATTATTTGAATTATTCATTTTTGAGTCAACTGAAATATTTTCAGTTTATGGAACTTCAATTCAAAATGTTAGTTTTATGTATTGGAAATTAATCAACTATACTTATATCTAGATTTATATTTTTCTGATTTATTTATTTCATAATTATTTGAAATCAAATGTGAAACACAGTGCAAGTTTATCTTTGAATTTATTTACTCAGATTAATTTTTATATTATTGATCATATATAATATAGCCACCAATAAAACAATATCTCAAATGTTTTTATGCCTGTCACTGAAGATTTTGTTTTAAAGATTACATCTTTGCTTTAGTTGTATTAGGTTTT
This sequence comes from Epiperipatus broadwayi, assembly GCA_028023455.1. Lineage (NCBI taxonomy): Eukaryota > Metazoa > Onychophora > Udeonychophora > Euonychophora > Peripatidae > Epiperipatus > Epiperipatus broadwayi. The sequence continues at coordinate 3,991,390 of JAQFVV010006291.1, forward strand.
TGACCTCACCCTTCACAATTCATTAGTAATCAAGTTTCTATATGGACATTAAAAATTGTTTTCATTCATCTCAAGAAGGAAATATTTTTAATTAATTAACAATTCAAGATATGATCTTTCAGTCTGTAAGAGCAGAATTACTATTATTAATTATTCTGATATAATATATGTAAATATGACTATAAACATTTTAATATAAGATGTATAATGTCATCTATAGAACATAATATGAATTAATTTATGTATATATTATCATTCATTTTCAATACACTGCAGTATGAAAGTCTCTTCAAATTAAATCTAGTTTTTTTTTTCATTCATAGCTTCTCTTTATATCACTCCACTAAACTATCTCATTTATTCAATTCATATACATCTTTCTCTAAATCTTTTAGAATTTATTCAGTTGATAATCTGTTGTCTAGAATTTATTCAGTTGATAATCTGTTGTCATCTCTTCTACTAACATGTCCAGCTCAATTCCAATTCAACTTTTAATTCTTTCAATGATATCAGTAAAATCTATTTGTTTCTCTCATTCCTGAATTTCATTTTTTATATCTTTATTTCCAATACATAAATTCACATTAATAGTAAAGTAGTTGTTTTTGATTATATATAAAAAGATTTATTAAGTATATTCAAACTATAATGTGATCATTTTTGAGATAAATATAAGGTTACCAAATAACAGTGGTTGTAGATAAATTATTTTTAAGCGATGTTTGTTATTCCTAGTAACAATGACTGTTTACCATGCACACTACTGATTCTTATATTTTTTTAAATGCACATCAAATCTTTTACTTTATCTTTGCTGATTGTTAAAGCTTGATACTGTATTTGAATCTAACACAATTATGTAATTAATATATTACAGAGCAATATCACATGATCACTATCTCATACTAGCACAATAATTGTTATTAAACAATTCAAAACAAAACAACACTCTCCATATAGTAGTGCCATCTTGTGCTAACAAGAGCAATCAATGGATGCCAGAAGGCTTGTGCATAAAATCCCTATCTAGTGCCTACTCATCCAATATCCCCAGACTAGTTTCTGGCTTGTGGCCTTCATCAGTGAGGAGCCTTGGATCTGAGAGCAGTGCACCTAGATCTGAGGATCTAATGCAACCCTCCAGCACCCACCTTTTAACTCTATTTAACTACAAAACTATGAGAATGAAATTGAAAACACTATTAATATTTTCAATCCAAGCTCAATAGCTTATATAGTCATATGGGTCTGAACTCAATTCAGTACCCATACATTTTGGTGTCTTTGGCTCTTTAACAACCATAGCCACCACTATCCTATTAGGCAGGATTGGTATTAAACCACTAAACATCACATGATCACTATCTCATACTAGCACAATAATTGTTATTAAACAATTCAAAACAAAACAACACTCTCCATATAGTAGTGCCATCTTGTGCTAACAAGAGCAATCAATGGATGCCAGAAGGCTTGTGCATAAAATCCCTATCTAGTGCCTACTCACCCAATATCCCCAGACTAGTTTCTGGCTTGTGGCCTTCATCAGTGAGGAGCCTTGGATCTGAGAGCACTGCACCTAGATCTGAGGATCTAATGCAACCCTCCAGCACCCACCTTTTAACTCTATTTAACTACAAAACTATGAGAATGAAATTGGAAAAAACTATTAATATTTTCAATCCAAGCTCAATAGCTCTTGTTAGCACAAGATGGCACTACTATATGAAGAGTGTTGTTTTGTTTTGAATTGTTTAATAACAATTATTGTGCTAGTATGAGATAGTGATCATGTGATGTTTAATGGTTTAATACCAATTCTGCCTAATAGGATAGTGGTGGCTATGGTTGTTAAAGAGCCAAAGACACCAAGATGTATGGGTACTGAATTGAGTTCAGACCCATATGACTATATAAGCTATTGAGCTTGGATTGAAAATATTAATAGTGTTTTCAATTTCATTCTCATAGTTTTGTAGTTAAATAAAGTTAAAAGGTGGGTGCTGGAGGGTTGCATTAGATCCTCAGATCTAGGTGCAGTGCTCTCAGATCCAAGGCTCCTCACTGATGAAGGCCACAAGCCAGAAACTAGTCTGGGGATATTGGATGAGTAGGCACTAGATAGGGATTTTATGCACAAGCCTTCTGGCATCCATTGATTACTCTTGTTAGCACAAGATGGCACTACTATATGAAGAGTGTTGTTTTGTTTTGAATTGTTTACAGAGCAATATCTTATAATATTATGAATGAAAACATTTAAGTGCCATGTATTAGCTTATTTTTACACTAAGATTTAAGTTATTATGTGATGTTAAATTTTGAATTGTAAATGATATAGCAATACAAGACTCACAAGATTAATTTCAGGGGAATCCCTTCATCAGCTTTGAATTTTTTTTAAAATATTCATATTTTAAAACGTTTTCAGTTAAAATTCAAGTTTTTTTAAACTTTAAAGTGCTTTGCATTATTATTTTGTTTTTTGGAAGAAATTAAATTAAAAAAGTATTCTTGTTATTAAAGTTTTGTTTAAAAGAAAGTATATTTTAATGAAACCTCATAACCAGTTATTATAGTTAATTTTTATGCATCTTAGTGTAAGCTCTCCTGAAAAATATTTTATTTTTTCCACATTAGTTTGGATTGGTTATTATTTTTTGATTTGATATAAAAAAATATTTATTCATGTTTAAAAAATTGCAATTAAATAACACAAAAATATTATTTTTAAAATAGTGCTTCATGAGTTTAATTGCTATATTTTACCTGGAATAATCATCCTAGACACTATAATATTTCTAAAATAATCTTAAATAAATTTTTGCAATTAATTGTTAGACAATATTATGTTAAGTCTAAAAGAAATTAGAAGCTTCAGCAAAAGTCTCCAGTTTTCATTAGATGTAGAACAAAAGTACAGCTAAAACTTCTTTGTGGTCCTAAAGTTGATTAATTAAGAAGGACAAATTCACTATGCTTATATCAGTTTTGATGCCTTGTAGATCTATGGAAAGACTTTCTTATTGTAATGAAAGAACTCGCATGATGTTACAATAGTATCTTCACAGTTCTACAAATTATTTTTTAATTAGAATTGATTATAAGCACTTCTCTGTTTTGAGTAAATAATAATAATAAGTAAAACTGAACTATAATTGGTTATATTAAAAATATGGAAATACAATCTGCATTAGTTAAATGATAAAGTATTTTATCATTGTGATATAATTATTTCAATTAAATTAATTGTGTATAGTGTTGTTAATATGCTAAATTTATCGTATGGAAGTAAGACATAGGCTTTCATTGATATAAGGTAAAAGTTTTAGAAAAAAATTATTTTAAGAATGTTTCTAAAGATTCTAAAAAAAATCAATCTGTATCTCCTTCATCTTATTAAATGTAATGACATTATTACAAGTAGATTAGTTATGTCATGCAGATGATTATTAAAAGATTTTCTAAAAAATATTTTATAGTCAACTTAAGAAAGATTTTCATGAGAGATTTTGACCTTTTTACATTATAAATATTATTTCAAAGTCTCTCTAAAGAAATGCAATATAAATTGATTTTGATAAGAGGATATGACTGAACATAGAATACAATAAAGAGCTACATTTAGGCAAAAAGTTGAAATCTTTCAATAAGAAAAGTTAGTTATAAAAGTTAAAAGATAGTATCGTAAGTTTGCTCATAAATAGATTAAAGAACCATCTTATGATATATGAGGATATTTTTGAATTTACAGATTGTTTTGTATAATCCTTGTAAAACTCATCTTATAACTTTTTTTTTCTTTGTCTTTCTTTTAGTATTAGCTATGAATGTTTGCATTATAATGATGAATATTTACTAATAATTTTAATAAGTTTATAAATATATTATGATTATTTAGTATGTAATGTTGTGAATATGACCTTACTGGAAATATTAAGTCTGAATTCATTTTTATAATAATTCATGAATCAGATTCCCAAATGTAATCATTTTTTGAACAAATTTGTAAGTAATACTATTTTTTTCTATCAAGGCCAATCTTTTGTCTGATCAATAGATGGATATTGATATATGAAAATGGGCATTGTTTGTTTGCAAATTTCTTAAAAAAATAATTCTTTAGGAATCCGATTCATGAATTATTGTAGTAGCGCATTTGAAATTAGTTGTTCTGTGAACTAAAATTTTCAGACTTAATTATTTTGTTTATAAGTTTATATGTATATATACAAGTATGTAAAAAAAATTAATATTGGTATAATCTGTTATGATGATATATTTTTTAGGAAACTTGATATTGTAAATTTACTATATATTTTCTTTTTGCAGATGTTTATCAATTGCTGATCCATACAAGGAGGAGACTCTAAACAGTGAGTCATGGCGTTCATTAATGGTTCGGATTAGACAGTTAATGTTACAAGCTTATAATCGCCAATTAGTGCGATTTGAAGAAAATATGCGAGCTCAAAGAGAGAAACGTAACGAAGCTTCATGGAAATTCTGTCATTTTTTTATGATGCAGGTATGAATACATTTTAAATATAATATTTATATTTTAAAACTAAATCAGAAAAAGATTTTTTATCAGTATTGTTATTTATTATTAATTAGGAGGAGCTTGTATTTGTTTTTGAAATGCTGGGCTTGTATGAAGATGCTTTGGTACAGTGTGATGAGTTGGATGCTCTATTTACAGAATTTGTTTTAAATTCAAATACTGGCGGTAAGTAATTATTAGGAATTAAATTTTAATAATATTAAAAAATATTTTATAATATTCATAATATGTAAATGATTAAAAAGGGTTTATAAACTTGATTATATCACAAAATTATTAAAAGTTGTAATTTCTGATTCTGGAGATAAAAATAATTATAACGAATATATTTCTTTATTCTTAGGGAAAAATATTTGAGAAATTCTATATTAAATTATTACAGAATTTTTTGATCACAAAACATTTTTAGCAAATGGCAGTTTAGTTTTAAGATATGATGGCTAAATTATACTACGTTAGAATCATATCTATTTTACTGATTGATGTTAGGCAAAATACTGGTAAACTAACTATTAGATATTCTATTAGTTACATGAAAATATGTAAACATTAATGACGAAGCGTTATTTTTTTAGGAACAGAAGCACACTACATAATCTTTTTTTTATAATGTTTTTATTTTACTTGCCGCAATCATTTTTACATAATAGTTAATATATACATATTTCATACATGTAGAAAAATCTGGAACTCTCCTATCAATATTTTGCATTTTCTAAATGCTTTTAACATTCTTAAGTTTTAACTTTAAGATTGTTTGTACTTCTTATAATCAACGAATAATGCGATTGTCAAACTTATTATTTGCTTTATATAAAAATAATTCAACTATTGTTAAAAAAATTGTAAGTCAAGAAAAATTTCATACAAAAAATAATGATTACAAAGAAATCAAATCATATGTCACATAACCTAATTTAACAAGCTTGTATTACAAATGTTATATATAGTGTTCGGTTCGGTCCCATATGGCTATTTAAGTTAGATAGCTCGATTGAAAGACATATGAATATCTGAAAATTTCAGATTTTTTACTTAATAGTTATCCATTAGATAAAGTGCTGGGCTTGTCCTAGTATTTTTAATCTAATGCTTGAATATCCTAGTACCCTCATTGAGGAAGCTAGTAGCAGAAATCGGTCTGGGATTGGGGATATTCTGCAAAGCTTATTTGCGAGCTCTATATATAACATTTGTAATACAAGCTTGTTAAATTACGTAATGTGACATATCACTTGATTTCTTTGTAATTTTATTTTTTGCTACTAAGGCTTTGGTGATTTTATATTGCTAAAGCTATTAATATATGGTGTATCTGAACTTGATTCAGTTCCATATGGCTATTTAAGTTAGATAGCTGGATTAGAAGACATGAATGTCTGAAAATTTTAGATCTTCTACTTAATAGTTATCCCTTAGATAAAGTGCTGGGCTTGTCCTGGTATTTTTAATCTAATGCTTGATTATCCTAGCACCTCACTGAGGAAGCCAGTAGCAGAAACCGGTTTGGGGATATTTTGCAAAGCTTGTTAAAAGTTTATTTGCAAGCTCTATATATAACAAAAAATAATGAGTTTGAATAGTTCATTCTTCTTTTTTTATGTTTAGCAAAATAGTTAGAGAGTTTTTTTCATTACATTTGTATGTGTAACTTGGACTGATTTTGTGAGGTTGAACATATTTTAATGAATTTTAGTTAAAGCTTTTGAAGTTTTTAGTGAATTCTTCTACGGAAGCATTCATTCCATTCAATACATGAAGCCTTCGTCCTTGGTAATCATTATAACTTAACAAATAAAATACTAATTAACTATATGATATTTGATAAATAAGAGCAGTTCTTCATTGTTTTCATAATATATATATATATTGTTAGGTGATGCCCAATCCTTATAAAAAAAAAATGATAATAAGTAACTGATGTTTTAGGATAAAATGTATAAAGATTAAATAGGCAGCCAACTTTTAAAACCTAATTTTTTTTTTAGATATTTGGAGACATATACACATATATATACACACAAACATAACCATACATTCATGAAGGAATGAACAAATTTATTTTTTTTATTAAATGTAAAATAAAATATATACATATACACATATATATACATGAATGTAGATTTTAAATCATGACGTGACAAAAATAATAGAGAAAATATTTGACATTAAATTTTAGTAACCACATTTCTTTTGTTTAAAAGAGAAAAAAAAGAGTAAACCTTTGCTGATTTTGGGAACGTGGAAAAATATCTAAGCAACAGATTTTTTTTTAGTTGTTGTTGGTTTTTCTTGTTCAAATCAAGTACATGAAAGTAAAGTTGTAGAATAAGAATATTTTAATTGTTATTACATTTGTTATTATGATTTCCTTTCATTATTAACAATAAACTGTTTAATATTTGGAATTTTATTATTGATAAATGTAAAATATTTTAAAAAAGAAAAAAAAAGACATTGTTTAATTGATAAACTTTTGTTCGTTCAAATAAATGCTAAGAACTTCATAGTTATTTATCGTAAAAAAAAATCTAATTGCTATAAAATGTTTCTTGAAAAAAATAAAATCAACTAATGATGAAATAGAACTTTATTAACACTAATTTTTATTACTTTTAAAGTAAAATCTTTATCATGCGTCTCATACATATATAAATAAAACTGCATAGAAATAGCGTTTGTCTTATATTATAACGTAAGCCTTGGAAAAAGATTTATATTTAACAAATTTATATGTGTGTAAATAATATCTAACAATGCACTTTTGTTAATTAAGTGTCGGGGGATTTTCTATCCTCTTGTTGTCGTTGGTGTGTGATGGAGGATCATATTTATTGGTATATTTAATGTTTAAATCAACGTGGAAAGATCTGGAGATGGAATGGAAATGCATGGCTTTAAAATCAAACGCCCAGGAATTCAATTTTGTCATGGGAATTGTTAATGCTTAGAATGTTTAACATGACTTAGTATACGTGAATAAAAGAAAGACATTATCTGCTAAGAATACAGAAGCTGCTCTTGAAAATTTAACTTGCTATTGTTTTAAGGAATTCCGAAATTTCATTATATTTTATGCTTTAAATTTTTTTTTTTAAATGTATACTGAGAGTTGGGTTATGAATTTTTCTCACCCTTTTATTCATTTGTAGCAAACATTTTTTTAAAAAAGAACCCATTTGTTTAGATTTTTATAGAGTGAGAGAAATACACAACTCAAAGTATACATCAATATATTATATATGTTTGTAAATAAAATATTAGCGTAATTGAATGTTTAAATTAAACTGGACAATGACTAAAACAAAAGGTAAGATTTTAAATATTTACATTTATTAGACAATTAATATATTAGAATCAAACTAATTAATAAGTAAATATATATAACATTTTCTTGTTTAAATGAATAACTGTTTATGAATGAATTATACAAAACACAAATTAGCAATTCATGGACATAACCTTGAGATAATTTAAAGGACATAAACAAAATGATAATCCTACATTTAGTAATATAATTTCATATTTAAAATAATTGATACATTATTGTAAATTATGCACTATAATTTTATAATTTTTATTTCAACTCATATTTTAATATTTAAATTATTGTTGTAGAGATAAATTAATATTTTATAATAACCATTTATATATTTTGTTGATTTATAAATACCATAACTTTAAGCATGATCTGTTAATAAATATTTGTTGTTTGAAGTTAAAATCTTTGTTTCTCTGGTCTCTAGATTGTCAAGCATCATTCATACTTCACTCACCAGAATAGCTATTATACATGCATACAGATTTTTAATTTATTATTAGCATTAGCCATTAAGGATCTATATAGAAGTCACATTATTGCCATCCTATTTAATTCCATCCTTGAGCAGGGTTAAAGGCAAATGTCTACACTGAGTTAGAACCCCGAGTAGTAATAGGACCTGTAAGTAGAGAAGGCTCTGGGTGTACTATCCTAAAGGGTTTTACAGTCCGTTACATATTTTGGCAACCCAAACATTTGAGGCATCGATTAATTAAATCTCACACCCTGTAGACTGCCGGTACATTTTACGGTCCATTACATATTTTGGCGCACAACGTTTTGGGCCTGAAAATTTAAGTTCACCACATACTGTTACATTTTTGACACCATCAACAGTGAAGCCTGTACACTAGCATATATAGACTTAATGAAAGTTGATTATCATGTCGCATTCATAATAGCCAATTATTAAATTCATTCTAGTTGGTTGTCTGTTACATTTTTGGCATGCAATGTGGTAAGCTTGAATACTTAGATTCTCTGCATGTGAAAAGTTTTGTCTATTATATTTTGATACACAATGTGTTGAGCTTTAAAGAGTTAGGTCTATCATATGTTAATGTATATTTTTAGTGTGACATAAATTGAATTTATGAGAAATTGTCCATAATTTCAGTATAACCTGATTTATCATATTTTAGTTAGTCATTTAATAAACTATAAATTACATAACCCTATGGATTAAATGGTGTGGCAACTTAATGGTATAATTAATTTAGTCAATCAACAATAAGTTCAAATAACTCTGAGTGAAGGTATGAATTGATAAATAGAGGCCAAAACTAAATAGATGATCAAGAATCTAATAAGAGTAGGCAAGTGAAGCAGATAAAGGGGAAAATATATAAAACCAGCATTAATACCAATGATATGTAAAAATACTTAAGGTAACCAAAATCACACAAGATGACACAAGTTGGTAGAAGATCCTATGACATATTATAGAATATTATATAAAAAGAAATAATTTTGCCGTAGAGTAGATATTTTAAAGAAAAGTATTAGTTTATTTTGTATGTTTCTCAGAAGTGGGAGGTATTTATCAGATATGAATAAAGAGTTAAATGTAAAGCCACAGGATGTTAGTGGCAATGAAGCTGAGCATGATCCTAATATGGAACAAGTAGGATCAATAGACATGAATGTGTCTGGGGGGTCAATGGTTGGAGCTGAGCATTCCTTCTCAATGCAAGAGGAAAAACAAATGATATCTCAAATTCAAGGAGACTAATGAACAGTCTGCTCAATCACTTGGAATTGGACTAACACAGGTTACAGAAGATAGTGGAGCCATGATGCAGATGTTCCAAACATTATTGGGTCGGATGAATGCCATGCAAGCTGACATGAGTGGTCGGATGGATGCCATGCAAGCTGATATGAGTGATCGGATGGATAATATGGCAACCAAGGCTGATATAAGTAACGTAAGTGGTCAGATAGATATAGTCAAGGCTGACATGAATGGTCGGATGGATGCCATGAGTGGTCAGATGAATGGTCGGATGGATAGCATGAGTGGTCAGATAGATATAGTCAAGGCTGACATGAATGGTCAGATGGATGCCATGAGTGGTCAGATGAATATAATCAAGGCTGAAATAAGCAACATGGTAACTAAGGCTGATATTGACAAATTGGATGAGGAGGTTTAAGAAAAGAATTAGTGGCATTGAAATGAAATCTTCTACAGCCATGGAGCAGTTATCTTCAGAGATGAATGAAGTGCATAACAGTAGTACGGGATTAAAGCGAAATGTAGAAGAGATAAGAATAAATATAGATGTAGTGAACTTGCAGTGTCAAGAGCGGTATACTGAATTTAAGGAAAGTATTACCACTGAAATTGAGAATAAAATTGAGGTTCACCAAGCCCAAGAATCCACTAAGATAGAGGATATAAAGTTTACTATGGTAACCAAAACTGATATTGATGATTGGAGATCCAAATAAATAGAAATTCTAATTTTTTGCAGTTGCTTGCCATTTGGAGCCAGCGTTAATTCCCCCGATGTCCTGTGGTCCTCAATATAGAAAAAAAACGATGTCATTTCTCTTTCCTTTTAACAAAACTGAAGGGATTGAAGAGTGCATCTTTTCAATCCCTTTTCCTTCAACTCTCTCTGCACTAACACATATAGTCATATCTCTATCTTCTTTCCCAGCTTTTTCTTCACTCACTCACTAAAAATTTATTTCCAAACTTTTTCTTTTATATGTAAACTTTCGGATCCAATGGGCATTACGTCATCGATGGTGATGGTCTTTTCGCTGAGGTCCGATTCCCTGATGGATTTCTTTCATTGGCCATTCTGTTCCTATTGTTTTTCCTCTCCTATCTAACCTTTGCTTATGCATTTTGAAATGCCCATGGGCTAGTTTGCTTTTACTAATTACAATAATCATTTCCATTTTTCAATAACACTAATTAATTTTTTTGTACAAACTTATATATATTTTTATCTTTAAATCTTTACTGAAAATTTAGTCTTAAAATACTTTTTCTTTAATAAAGTTTTCGTTTAATAATTTTTTTCATCTGTGCGATTTTATATATATACGAGTTTAAGATAGAATTTTAACTTTCAATTTTTAATTCTTAAAAAAAAAAGTTTTTAAATGCAAATTTTTCAATGTCTCAATTTTTAAAAAATAATGTAACTGCATATGTGCCCGTTACAATATATATATAAACTAACTCACTTATCCCGAATTCAAAATTAAACAAGACTAGCCAAAATTTAAAAAACTAAAAATTTTTTTTATCACAACCAGTAGTTTTCCTACCAAAGCAGACTTCTCAGATGCAAAAGAATATAAAAGATATCAACAAATATATACTAATTACATTTCACACAATTCACAATTACATCCCACACACCTTTAATATTAAAAGAATTTTTAATAAGTTAATTGTTTTAATATCATAAATTTTTAATAATTATTTCCTCTTTTTATTTAATTTCCTTCAAAGAAGATAACCTTAGCCTTCTCAAATGCAGAATTAAAATATTTATTTTTAAATCTACTTTTATGAAATTTTTTTATTTCATTTAAGTACCAACTATTGAGACCTATATACACTTTTTTTTATTTATAAAAGTAGGGTTAGAAATAAATATCTTAATTCTACATTTTATATCAATGAAAGAGACACAGGCCATAATATTATATTTGAGAAGATTAAGATTATCTTCTTTGAAAGAAATGAAATTAAAAAAAAGAAAAGAAAGAATCTTTGTTATTAAAAATTTATGATATTTTAAGAGGTTTTTTTAATATAAAAGTGTGTGGAATGTAATTGTGAATTGTGGGAAATGTAATTAGCATATACTTGATGACGTGTTTTGTATTTCTTTGCACTTGAGAAGTTTGCTTTGGCAAAGAAATCATTGATTATGTTAAATAATTTTTTTAGTTTTTTTAAATTTTGGCTAGTCTTATTTGAATTTGGGGTAAACGAGTTATTTTACAGATTATTTAGCTTTAAGCATTTCATATATATAAACTAGTGTAACATGCATTTTTGTTAAGTTAAAAAAATAATAAGTTTCAAAAAAATGTTTAACATATACTGTAACAGTCAAAAATGCACAGCTAAACATGATCACAAACTTTTTCTTTTTATATCACACTGGATTCAGTTAGATCCAAGTGATTCTTATTATATTTTTAATCACCATTATTGATTGCAATAAAAGACAAATGCCAGAATAATGAGAAATTAAGATTTATTTATGTATATATATAATCAAAACAACCAATTGACAGAAATCCTCAGTTAAACTTCAGTTTAATTGGTCTTTTACCCAGGATTGATTTTACCATAATTTAATGATCTATTAGTTTATAATGAACAAGTAATATGATTAGGTATTAAATACTTCATTATGCATGGGCACTATATGACCCTATACATCTTAATTGTCTCTGGACAGATACAGATTTGCTGCACAGACTAACTGTAACTATTAATATTTATTAATATAACCCAGTTTTAAGACTTATTAATCTTACATGATTTAAGATATGCCAAAAATCATTTAGTAAACTATACTATTGAAAGAACTAGACTAACATAAATCTTTCAGACTGTAGTGTTGGGAAAGCTAATACTAAACAACTGAAATAAAAGAAACAGAATATCATGTGAGCCAGACACTAATGTTTTTTTTAATAATGTGAAAATAAAATCAAATGCTCAGGTCGGAATTACATATCTACCTGACGTTAGTGACAGATTTAAGAACTAAATAGTAGGAATGAGCTCTCCTTGGTAAATAACGATAATTATAAGAAGTGTAAGTGGCAGGAACAACATCTGCATTACACTTAATTACAAACAATCATAGAATATATATATAATATATGATATATGTTAGGAATGGGCATATACTGAATAAACACTACTCAAACTAAGTCGCTGAGTGCAAGTAACAGGAAAAGCATGTGCATTAGACTTGTTTCTGGACAATAAGACCTATATAAAAATAAAGCAGCCAGAAATAATAGTACATTAGCTTGAGAAAATTTAAAACAAATAAATATTCTTTCCTTTGCCTATCTATCCCAAACCTGTGAGGGTATTTTGCTTAAAACTGGAAACTTTCATAATTATGAAAAACAATCTTTTTTAATTTATTTAATCTGTGTATGCAGCCCTTTATTTTATCCAGAGGCCATTAATTTGCATTATTTACATTAATGGTCAAATTGTTATTCTAATTCTTAATATATTGAAGGCTAGTGGAAATGATCATTATTAACTCTTGTTTTAAAATACGTAACTACAATAATAATAAAGAAATCTTTAGCGAGTGGTGAGGGTTTGCAATAATTAGCTAGTTGTTTTATTATAAATTTTTCTTTTTAGGTTTTGCTGATTGAACTGTGGCATGTCTAATAAAATTAACCAAGACATCAGCATTCTGATCTGTAAATATATGTATGGAAATGAAATAAACTGATATAGGAGATTAAATATCTAATGTTAGTGAGATAAAATGATAATAGTATATAATTAAAGTTCATACAAGTTACCCTTTTCATCTTTAAAAGTTTTTTTTTGTAGATTTTTTGTTGCATATCAATATGTATAACATAACTATGTCTGTTGGTATTCTGTGAAGCTTTGGGATCGTTCTTGTTGACTGAAATGGTCTTCTTTAATATGTGTTTCTATTTTATTTAATGAGCAGCATCTGATGATGTTTGTTTTGCTGAATGATGACTGGTCTTCCCCCCAAAGCTATTAACACTTTTGAAGTTAGATGGCATACAGTTCACATATAATCTGGATACAACGATCAATGTTGTGATTGTTTAGTCTACTTTGTCAATAAATTTTAAGGATGAATGAATGAAAAATCAAAGAATAAACATAATTTAATAATACAATCTTCTGAGAGATACCTATTTGTAGGTCACTGAACTGCCTTATCAGTTTTTATCATGGTTTGATTTCAAGATCTATCCCTTGGTTGCAGATTAGTCATATATTTCGCTGAGATCAATTATCAACTTTACAAAATTAGCTTTGAAAAGGGATTAAAATAAAATAATGTTTTGACCAAACAACATATGATATTTATCCCCTAATTAGCTAATCTGTTTATCCAGAATTTAATTATTTGTATAAAAATAGTATCATTTCCACCCATCTAATTATAAAATTTTTACAATTGTTAATTAATAAAATATTTTGTTTTAAATTACTTTAATTATTTTAAACAAAATACTTATTTATAAGTAAGTGTTAGTGGAGAAGATATAAATTAAATATTAATATCGATAGGCTTAACGTTTTCGAGGATCCATGCCTCATAATCATAGCCATCATAAAAAAAAAATTATAATAAAATATATGTAAAAGATATTTAAATAAGCCAGTGTTACGTAGCCCATTTCTTCGAGATCTTGCAGCAAGTATCTTTTCTATTGATAGCATGGATGTTTTCATTAATGTAGAATGCTTCTTTTATTTTTCTCTTATGATCGTTTGATTCTGAGCATAAGATTATGAGATTGGCAGGTGTGAAGTTGTGTACGGATTGCTTGGCATGCTCCAAAAATACAGAGGATGTATTATTGTTTTTCTGAGCTCTATTGTAAGTGTACAGGTGTTGAGCAAGTCTAGTGTTGATTGTAGCTTTAGTTGCACTGTAATATACAGCATGACATCCAGCCTGAGGGCATGCAATGGAGTATACCACGTGTGGGGTGAACGATCGATTAATGTGATCATTAGAGTTGTTAATCAATCTATTAGAATTAGGTGGAGTTCTAAGTGCTGTTTTAAATTTATCGGTTAATGCTTTAGTTAGTTTGTTAGATATTTTGGGAATGTAGGGGATTGTTATTCTAGGTAGATCGGTGCGGGATACATTATTGTGTGTTATGTTTGCATAATATTCAGAAGTAAAACTATTTATTTAATTATTTTAGAATTAATGAGACTGTATACCCTAATTAGCTGATCTGTTTATCTAGAATTTAATTATTTGTATAAAAATAGTGTCATTTCCACCCGCCTAATTATAAAATTTTTACAATTGTTAATTAATAAAATATTTTGTTTTAAATTACACCTGGGTCTCGTTTTACGCGATAGATAGGTTCCTCAGAAAACGCGCGCAAACGAAATCTTGCAAAAATAGACGTAACTTACATTGAAAAAGGGGGGATGCGGTCTATGATTTTTCAAAATTCGCGTAAAAGCAAAGCACCAACGTAAAATTACTTTAAAATTCGTGCAAAAAAAAAATAAGGAAATAAAATATGACTAATAAAAAATTTCAAATTTGAAAAAAATTGATACAAGACAAACTTTTTTTAATTATAATATTTAATTTTATTCAAAATAATATATTTTTATGCATAATTTACAGTTCAGTAATTTATATTTTTTTATATACGTTTTAATTAATTGTTTACGAAGCTCGCGATATCCAGACATACAACCATTTAGCTCTCGTTGGAATTTAAGAGCACATTAATGATTAGTGTCATTAATAAGAAAATAATAATTGATTACGTTCTTTTTTCAAAAGCAAAAACAGAATGTGATTTAAAATGCAAAATTAACACGCACAATGTTTGAACAAAATTACATTATAATCTTGTAAAATTTAATATGTGTATACGTAAAATGTGAAAATCATGATTTTAATTTCATTATTGCATAAAATCTTACTATTATAAAGCACTGAAAATATTGAAATTACTAAGATGAAAGTCAAATTCTAATAATGTGCTATTACTTTTAATATAACGTAAGTGCGCAAAATTTATTATTCAAAGTAATAGCGCATTATCAGAAATCGACTTCCGGTGAAACACGAATCGCGTAAGTTCAAAATCGTGTTAAATAAGTCCGCGTAAAAAGAGACCCGGGTGCACTTTAATTATTTTAGAATTAATGAAGCTGTATACATTTTATCTGTGCACATACTTATATATACACACATTCTGCCTAGCAAAATGAAGAAAAATCTTTAATTTAAAAATTCCTAATGAATTTTTATAATTATATACATGAAGCACAGATATATCACTTCAATACATATAATCAGTGCTGGTATATATATATATGTAATCTTATAATTGAATATTTATAAATACAGTAATTAGAAATATGTAAAGTAATAACTTTAAAAAGTTTTATCCACAGGAGCGCTTTCGACTATACTCGTAGTCTTTGTTAACTAACACTTCTCACAATTCCGTAATCTTAATGTTTACTGTCTGTCTGTTAATTAAGTTGAAAGCCCTAACAGTGGATAAAATAAAGTTATTACTTTACATATTTGTAATTACTGTATTTATAAATATTCAATTATAAGATTACGTATATTGATTTGAAGAAATATAGGCATAATATTATTACATATATGTATATGTAAGTAAAGAATCTCATTATGACTTGAAAATGAATACTCATATATAATAAATACAAGAATATATATTTTTTTATATGTTATAAACTGGTAAACTTTTTCAGACACAGCTGTTTTGATTTTTGCTATATGATAATGTGTATATACATATATACAAGCAATTATTCCACCATTAACATAAGCATACACATTTTATAATTAATTGTAATTCTTAAATAAAAGAATTTGTGAATTATTTCTGCATTAAGGACAGTCTAGCTGATCAGTAGATCATAATTTAGTTATTATACATACAAATATATGTATTGATTAGTTTCAACATTTCCAAAGTAATATGTATAAGATTACCTTATAGATTATTCAAGATATAAAGTATCTTAACTTTCTAATCACAGTTTATTCAGAGTTTCATGGAGAGGGAGGTAGAGATTGGAAGATTATTACTAAGACAAACATATTACTCAATGATTTTCATTAGGTCATCAAGATCTGTTGGTTGAAACATATTGCTCATTTCTTGCCTAATCTAACAATTTATTTATTTATCATTAATTATACTGAAACTAGAATTAATTATTTTTCTTTGATTAATTATCATTTTTTAAATTCTGTTTTATCATTGGCTATTTATATAATTGGCTGGTTATTTTTGTCCAAAATTAAACTACACAAATATTTTAATAAATATCAAACTTAATGACTACACAAATATTTTTTAAACTAGATTTTTTTTTTTAATACTTATGGTAATATTTTGTATACTAAACTTTACAATATTTTAATTTTTTATTTTATTTTAGAAACTCCTGCATGGCTGAATGATTTTATTAAACCATGTGATTTTTGGGATGGTCTTACTCTATCTAAAACTGTTAATGAAGAAAAAAGATTGGCGATTAGTAAAGGTCAAGCATCATTACTAGATTTGCGGAATTATCTTTTTTCTCGTCAGTGTGCTCTATTATTATTACTTTGTCGGCCGTGGGAAATTGCACAGCGTTCTATGCCTTTTATGCATAATTGTGTAAATGAGCTTCAGATTTTAGAGGTAAGTCTTCTTGTGTTTTTTATTGTTATTGATGGCAATTTTATTTTTGTTGTAAAAAATGAAGTTAATATAATCTGTAAACTACTGATATGCCATATTGACTTTTTCATGCATTCGATTGAATCTGTAATTTTTAGTATAAGATTAAATAATATAATAATAAACATAATTTATTAAATGCTCCTTAAAATTGGCATATCATAAAAAATAATAAAGCAGAGAAAACAATTAATATAAAATAAATATAAAAAAGAATTTTGACATTTTAAAAGCTATTAATTTTAAATTTGTTCATAAATTGTAAATTTTGGTATATTAAGTTTTAAAATGTAAGTTTATTTTATTAATTTTAAATTATTCTATTAAGATTTTGAATAATATTTATTTATCATTATTAATGACAATATATTAAACAATGAAATTACTTCAGTGTTTTAGTCATATCTAACTTCTAGATAGGTGATAGCCATTTAGGGAGGGTCTTTCTTTCCTAATAAAATAGATATTAGATTAATGCAGGGATGCCCAACCCGTAGCTCGCGAGTCACATGTGGCTCGCGTAACTGTTTAATGTGGCTCGAATTGCACTCTTCAAAAAAATTGATAAAATATTTTATGTTCCTTGATGGCACATGCACACACTAAAAAAGAAACATTTTTACAATACAAACAATAACGATATGCAGTGTCAGGTTTCACATTAAATAAAATATATTTTTCCTGTAATTGTAATTTATATGTATGTTACCAAATTTTTAATAAATAAAATGTATTTACATTTTTTTTTTCTTTTTAACATATTACACCATTTTTTTTTTTTTTTGCTGTACACGTTTGGTTTGGTGCTATATATATATATTGTGTTTAGTGCTCTTGTATATATTGTTGTTTTTATCGAGAAAGATCCTTGTAGACGTTTGGTTTGGTGCTATATATATATTGTGTTTAGTGCTGGAAATAGTTTTTATCGAGATAGATCCATGTACACGTATATATTTTGCTGTATATATCGATGTTTAGTGCTGTAAACAGTTGTTTTTATCCGTGTACACGTATGTTTTTATCGAGATAGATTCGTGTACACATATATATTTTGCTGTATATATTGATGTTTTCATCGAGAAAGATCCGTGTACACGTTATTTTGGCCACATTAGAAACGGCGGATTGATACTAATGTGAATAGGCCGTCCCCCCCCCCACCTATCTCCCTACATTGCAGGTTTAGTACCCAAGTACCATGTTTATAAATATAATATGAAAAATGTAATATATAATTGTGGCTCCCCAAATTTTTTTAAATTCTCAACTGGCTCGCGTCAAGTTAAAGGTTGGGCACCACTGAATTAATGTAATAATTTGTTTTCAAATATTTATCTATAATAATATTGGAAAAGCAAATTATGCTGCTGAGTTTACCAATTTATATACATGTGCACATATCTAAATACTGCATGCAAATATATGCATTGTATATTGTAACGGGATGGGAATAGATCTGGGGTTTGATTCGGGGTGATGGAAAATCATCATCACTTCCAGTCAATTTAAAATGAAATATCAAATTAATTATTAAAATAATAAAGATATTAAAGTAATAAAGTAAGAGATATTGAAGTACGATATTATTATAAGATGTTTGAGGATGATATTAAAGTAATGTTTAATATCCCAAAAATATGTTAAAGCAGTTTTATAAAAGAGATCATGATATCAAAAGATTAAGGAGAGATCATTGAGCAATCAGTTCAGTTAGAGTAACTATGATTAACTATAAATCCACCAGAATTACAAATAAGTATAAGTCATTCATCATCATGAATGATCATCAATAAAAACTAAATCAACACTCAGTCTGGTAGCTTGATTTGAAATGGATCTCCTGTAGACCAGGATAACTATTTAGCCTTTGCCAGCTTGAGCAATTATTTGAACATTAATTTGGATGCACCAACTTAAGTGCTCATCCATAAGAATATACAACGATAAAAACAATAATGCTGGAATATTAAAACATGCTGATCAACATCAATGCTTTGGCCACTTAGTACCATTATTGTACTGGCCAACTATAAATTTAAATTCTAATAAAAACTAAACTAAAATAAAAATTTAGTACATGGGCTTTAAAGAATATAATCTCAACGCCAACCAGAATATATCAATCAGTTATACTGGATGCTCCTTAAGCACTAAATACATCCCCATTTATATAATCAGACTTATACATGAATCTAGCTCAGAGAACATATGCTTTATTACTGTACTGTGACCAAGAGATGATGCAAACATACAATATTCTAAAAACTTGAGAATCAAGTCATTGGAATAATTTTAACAATTGAATATAAGTTTATTAATAACAAAAACAATGAAGTTAAGGTCTCTAAAATAAGGCTATACACATCTAAGATTTCTGATTTTGATTAATATACAATTACGGAAAAAAACTATCACATTGTGATTTACTTGATTAATACAAAATTCTGGTTATTACATTGATTTACAATACTTCTTGATAGGTTTCCATACAACATATATCGATGTATGCACATATTTGAACTGACATTTAACAACGAAAAAATGATCAAAATTTACATATGTGTTATACTTGACACTGTGTGTGCATGTAATTTCTGAACATATTTGACTTGTTACAAAATAAACATTTTTAGTTGTCACTTTTAAATGATATAAAATACCACAATGGGTTTTCATAAAACATATTTATATAATTGACCAACATATAAATGAAATTCATCTTCTATCACATTTGCATTTATCAAAATAATAAAATTATTAAAAAAAATATCTTTCATAATTAATTCCATTTGAAAACTATACATAAAATTCACATGTGCATGTGTATATAAAAAAAATAAATTTGAATTAGTTATCAAACTCTATGTTTATTGATTACAATTTTGGATCAATTATTAATTTTCTCATAATAGTTTCCTTTTTTTTTTTTTTTTTTATAAAAAAATAAAATAGTACTATCAAATTTTTGACAGTTGGTTGAGATTTTTTCTTTTTACTTTCTATAAAATTGTCTATGACTCAATCATTACTTTTAGATTTTAATTCAATTTAAGCAAAATGATTTACTTATTTTCTTCTTTTAAAATACCGATTTTAATTGATTTAACATATCAGTCTTGATATATATATATATTGCTATCACATGTCGCATTTAACTAATCATAACGTCTTTAAATTAAATATAGAAATTTTTAAATGTCTTTTAAATGAATTATTTAAAAACAACTCACTTCTGTATATAAATACGACTCTATGTGTTTATCTGTGGTTCCTTACATCTAGATAAGGTAGCATACGTGTAATGACTTCATCAACTGATGATCTTTGGGCAAGCTGCTAGACTGGCTTGTCATCATCAGGAAACTATAATTCAGGTATGGTTGGCATTTCATTAGTTCCCTTCTGTCTAGGCTTGATAGACTTCAGGCAAGCAAACTGTCTAGGATTTGATAGATTTCAGACAAGCAAACTGTCTAGGATTTGATAGATTTCAGGCAAGCAGCTGTCTTCTTAGCACACATATGTAGCTACGAATTTCAACACAAAGAAATGGCTCATTTCTCTCCATGTGAATCCAAACTCCATCATTGAACTGTAGAGCAGCTGTTTCCTTGCATTCTTACATCTTCATGGTAGTTTTTTGTATAACTCTGCTAGCCATCTCTGGCCAACTTTCTGCTACAGCTACCTATAATCTAGCCACCTCCAACAAAAACTAAAAGGCAAACTGTTCTAATCCTCTTATCAACTTTTTTTATAAGAGTCAGCTGAGGGGTGACAAAAACACATCAAAAATTGTTTTCAATTACAAACTGTTTTCTTATCTCTCTTGATTAAAAAGAATTTAAATCCCTTCTAAAGCACTTTTAATTAAAAGCTACATTTGGAAATTTTATCAAAAATTTTTAAAAATAGATAATAGAAATTTTTTACAATTATCAGATAATTAATGCATGCTTGTTTTTTAATTTCAAAATCAGAATTCAATAAAACTATTAGACTTTTTTAAATGTTTATTTTATAACAAAATTCTATTTTAAATCCAGAATGATTTAATTTTTTACAGTTATTATTCCAGGAAGGTAGAAAAATATCTACAAAAAATGTTTATTTCTACTTTTCCTTTAAACTTTATATATATTTGTGCGCATACACTATATTATTGTGAGCTATACAACAAAACTGTTATAATATATTATTATATTGTCAAAATTTGGAAAAGAATAAAAATCTTTATGCTGTATTCCATAAAATAATAATCAGAAAATAATAATGAATTCTTTATAAGGCTATATAAATCTCAGTAACAATATTACACATGAAAACCTTTTTTCAATATCTGGTTTGCTGCCGTTTTCAAATGTTACTAATCTGTTTAACATTAATGAACTATTTCAGACATAAAACCATCTAATGTTCAATAATGGAATTAAAGCAAACAATATAAATATTGGATGATTAAATAGTAAAAATATCTATCAATTAATGGGTAATTATAGATTAAGGAATGATATACAGTATAAAAAAGGAATTGTATATAAAATTACATGTGAAATTTGTAAAGTGATTTACTTTGGGCATACTGGAAAACAATTAGAGGTAAGAGCCAAAGAGCATAATAATGCTATTAATAGAAGAGATGATAAATCTGCATTATACATTCATTACTTGAAATATGGGCATAGAATAGATGCTACAAAAAGTATTAAATCTTTAAATTATATCAAAGATTCGAAAAGAAGACCAATATATGAAACATACTAGCAAAAACAAGTTGAATAATTGTATGAATATTTACAAGACTTCTATAAATTTGATTAACAATTGGTTAATTAAAAATGAATGGAAAATTATATAAAATGATATATATATAATTGTACAAAAAAAAACTGCATGTAATATTTATTTAATG